>OZ018355.1:19179138-19914138 GCA_963969515.1 Yponomeuta evonymella
TACGAATATAAAGCCATAAAAATAATAAGGTTTTCAGAAAGGATTATGCCCAGGTCGGGGTTATAAATTATTTATGTAGGAAAGAAGAAAATCGTGGCTCTGTAACATCCGATCACGCACTGGGCCTCGATTCTGTTAGTGCATTGTAGTATAATGACAGGTATACTGTCGGGTCACGTGACGTGTTTTTTCGTACCATTGACGCCTAGAAGGTTTGATGGGTGCGCCCGCGTAGACTTAAAGCAGCCATGAAATGAAAACCGCCATGTTCATGCAGTTGTCATGTTACTACAATGCATTAACAGAATCTAGGCCCTGGAGTGGCCAGCCTCGAGGATCTACTTCACTTGGCAAAGAGAAGATAAAAATAGGAGTATGCGGCAGGCATTAAACAGCTGCTTAGTCAACTGAATCTGTATGTTCCTAATAGATCAAGGCGAGTGAATCCCGTATTTCATCTGGAAAAAGTGTCATCAAGGTAAAGGCAACACTCATATCTATGGAGGGCTTGTAACCAATTTAATAAACTGGCGAAGATAGGTGATCTTGATATGTTTCATTTATCCGTCCAAAGCTTGAGGGTAAAACTTAGTGCAGATTTATTCAATGGTTAGAATAATTTATATTATTAAGGTAGTTTCTTAAGCTGTCTTTTGTGTTTTTGCTCAAAGAGCTCAACGACGTCTTAAAATATTTCTATAAGTGGAGACTTATAACTGACCTTCTGTATTTCTAAAGTTTCTGTTATACGTTGTTATGTGCTGTTAGTCTTCCTAATATTAAATAAATAAATAAATTTAAAGAAGAAGACAAGGGATAAGGATGTCCTTCTGCACATTGTTCGCGGCATTAGCACCGTGGATCGCTCGCCTCCAGTACGCACGTGGGGCGCCCTTGACAGTGGCGGCGCATGGTGACGTCAAAGCGACTCTATTTCTGAGCGACCCATCGCCGGTTCAACTCCGCAATACATCTGGACACTAGTCCTATAGTCAGCTAGAGTTTGCATTCCACTCCGTTCTGATCAAGACCTCGATATGCAAGTATCTAGGCAGCATACATTGCATTTTTGTGTTCACATTGCGAGTCTTGAAACCATGTCCAAAGACGAACTTTCGCTATGTTCAAGCCTGTCTCTAACGGTTTTATGTCCATTCAGAATATCATGATATATTTTCCAGTCCTTGTTACTAACAGGAAAGACTAAATCTGTATCTAAATCTCGGCAGTTTTAAGTTCAGTTCTCTCTTGATATAGCGTATCGGGTACTTAAAGTGACGTTACTAAATGCGCAGAACGGTTGTTACCCGGAGGGGAACAGATAATAGGCGTTTATATAGGTCAAGGGGTGGTGGTGAAATTCAGAGTTATCACCGCTTGGTCGATTGTGTAATGGTTAGATTGATCATTCGACGTAATAACTGGTTGACAACAGCCCGTCAACGATTGAGTACGTATGCAAAAATGTTACATAACTTCCTGATTTTATTATATCCAAGTTTCTTGGCCTCTCTATTATATGTCATTTTTATGAGTTCTCTCTTTGGCTGGTAGAACTTTTTATGTTATTTCAATTTACGATGGTGAGTACACAATATAATATATTCGGAAATATCTTGATAATAAAAAATACAGTTTAAATTTTGCTTCCGTAGTGCGGATGTCGTCATTATCTGCAGTATTGACTGCTGCGTTTACAAAATATTGTAGATCATAGTTATATTTAAAAATAAACTCGAGGCTGGGTTATTTTTGATATCAGGAGTCAACTTTAACATTTCAAGACAACTTTTTAAAGCTGTGGTCTTAAAATTGTTATTTCATAACGTTTTTTCCGCTGCGGCACGGCTGGTTTTCCGTTTGCTAAAATAGCCATTTTTTATTGCACCGGTCGAGCCGGTCGCAGTTTTGGACCGGTCTGTCTCGCCTTTCCTTTGCCAACAAGGTCGTCTATGTACGAGTAACTAAAATGGACTCTAAAATACCCACAAATGGTGCTCTAGAGTTATACAAACAATCAGCATGTAAACCATGTTGCCTTCGATTTTTTGTTTATCGTCCATAACAGTGCTTATTTCTCGAGCCAATTACGTCTCTATGTTCTGACAGTTGTTGTTACAGATACACATTTTTCATTAAAACTGAGTGTATTTGTGTTAGGGGCTGGCACATTGCCAGATATTATAACATAACTGTGTGTTTCATGGGTTTTCTGGGGAATCGATACGTAGTAGATCTGGCATGTCGCTCATATTTCATCATTTATCACATGATTGGTTATTGTGGGTTTTTTTTATCGCGAAGTACTTAATTGCACTTAAAAGAATAAAGCAAAGCACATCTAATGAATCAAATAATTAATACTACTATGTCAATGAGTGCGCTACGCTCTGCGATAAAGTCTTTGTCTATCAAATTCAACACACACGTAAAAACCGCCCGTTTTTGATTTTACTAGTTGACAAGATAAATACTAGTTGCATCAAAAATACTATATTTTATGCAAGTCAAAAATACTAGTGCTATATCAAATTCGCTTGTCGGTTCAGGTAGTGCGCAATTTTATGTGCAATTAGTATTTTTCATAATCTTCGGTGTATTTTATTCGAAAAAACAAGCATTTTGCGGTGTGCAGTTAATACGTGCACAATTAGTGATGAATTATATTACATTTTTAAGGCATGTCAAAGAAAATTAAGTAAGCATTCAGTTATTTAGATGACCATGACGCAATCTGTATATTTTTTGCTTTGCTGATTTCTATTGTATTCGCGTATTTCTATGTACAATTGGGATCTTTGATAAATTCTAGTAATTATGTTCTTTTTGTTGCACTAATCCATGCCGAGGACAATTTTTAAAAACCTATTTAGAGGCTAAAATTCCACCCATGCCGGGACTTGAACCCGCGACCTCTGGCTAACCGTGCTAGCGCTCTCCCAACTGAGCTAATGGGCAATAGTAGGCCTTGGCGAAATTTTGAACCTCTTTACAAACTTCTCTGCACTTGTCCATTAGCTCAGTTAGGAGAGCGCTGGCACGGTAAGCCAGAAGTCGCGGGTTCTTAAAAAGGTTTTTAAAAATTCGAGTAATTTTTTTTTTCGCAAAGCAAAGATATTTTTGTGTTCAGTTTGCACTACCTTTTTGATACTACCCGTTTTTCTATTTGACGCACATAACGGGTTCTCTACAAAAGTAAATATGCTCGCTAGTGACTGGCCTTGATTAGTAAAGCGTAAGAAATGTGGGTATTTCCGTATTTTTATTTTTTAACGTAACCATTATATGTGGTTAGTTACAAGTTCCTATTATAAGTGATTAATTTAAACATACTCAAACCATTTATCCTGGTGGTGTTAGACCACCAAACATATGGAAATGCTCACATTCCTCATTATCATCAAGCACTAATCTAGGCTACTCATTATTGAGCAGATTAAGCTGTAAGAATAAAATTAGGAACGATTTTTAAGGTTCACGGTATAGTATAGCGGATGATATTTTATTTATTTTGTAGCTAATCTGGACTATATTTTGAAGAGTATAAATTCACATGAAACAGTTTTCTATTTCAAATTTTAATTAATTAAACAACATTACAAGTCATTCACCTGATTTGCTCAGAAAGTTAGTGCAATGGCCATTCAGATCGAAAACCGTTTCGAGCAAATCAACTAAATGATTGTTTCAATAGTCTAGTTAGAATGAGGAAAATAATACTTTTTCACCGACGTGAGTGCACACAACACGCCACTGACCCTGGTCCCGAGTCAGGATACCCTGTGATATGATAACCAGACAAGGACATCCATGGAAAAACACCACGACTGAGGCGATTTGTACAAATGTAAGCAGGCACAGCAGCTCAAGGAGGAATTGAACTCACGACCTCTGTCAAGGTAATCAACCGTAATACGGTAAAGGAATATTGGGATTTACATTATAAAACCGGCCAAGTGCGTGTCGCGCCACGCGCAGTGTAGGGTTCCGTAGAAAGAGGGGTTTTATCTGCTTTACAGAATTAACGACTTCACTTTTTTTCAATGGATTTTGTACGAAGTTCTCTTTTTATAAGTTGGTGGCCTGTAACTCGCTAGCTTGTTAAGCCTACTTAGCCGTGATAGTTTTCCTTTTAAGTTCATTATATGTGAACTTAATTTTTTCCCCTTAATTTTCCCGTTTCTACTCTCAACCGCTTAGCCTGGAGAGAGAGGGACGTTAAAGCTTAATATTTCGCAAACGGAACCCTAAATCGAAAAATGGTGTCCATATAAGCACAATATTTTTAAACAACCAATCCAACGGTATGCAACACTAGTGTCGGCGAGAAAAAAATATGCATCCCTAATTTGTGTAAGGGAGGTACCCCAATAATTTTTTTTTGGTTTTTGAGGTCTTATCTACCGTTTGATCGGCGTGATTAATATGTATTTCTATGCAAAATTTCAGACAGACAGACAGACGGACGGACATGGCAAAACTATAAGAGTTCCTTGTCGACCACGGAACCCTAAAAAATTACGAGGCATAGTTCTAGTTCTCTCGGGTTCTGGGGACCCACTACGTAACCTCACCACTCTATGGACCGGTACAATTTGGCCTACTCCGAACAGACAAATCCATAAGAGTTCCTTGTCGACCACGGAACCCTAAAAAATTACGAGGCATAGTTCTAGTTCTCTCGGGTTCTGGGGACCCACTACGTAACCTCACCACTCTATGGACCGGTACAATTTGGCCTACTCCGAACAGACAAATCCATAGGTATTTTGACACTTCGATAACTTAAAAATGGACAAGCCAATACAGTAGACAGTTACGTAATAGCCGTGCTGGTTGATTGTTTTGCTTTCTGACCCAGTCGCTTATACATCTGCCTGCAATGATTGTGACGCAGTGTCTTCAAGTTTTTCTTGAATAAATGACATCGCTGTGATTATGTCTATTATTAACTTAATTGTCGACGTCATTTGATGCTATCTGAAGGCCCTATTACACTATCCAAGTTTCTCATAGCTTTTTTTTTAATCTCTGTTTTTTATCTTGGGTCAGTAGTGTTTCGTATCATATCTATTTTGTGTATGTTTCTCTTGCCATGAACCTCTATGTTTTGTGATTATTAAAATCAGCAAATAACGGCTGGAATATAGCAGAAACAACAGCCAAGAGTTAAGTGAATTTTGCTCATAAAATAGGAATGAGGCATTTCTGGCATTCATGGTAAGAAAAAAAGAACTGGAACACTTACCCCTTGGACTTTATTGGTCACAGAACTTGAATATAAAGGGTTCAATTGGAGTTAGTGTTTTACGACATATTTTGTTGAGTAAGTGTTTTTAGATTTATATGTTTCGACATATTTGGGTTTACTTCATTTTATAAAATTGCGCCTTACGCGTTCTACTGATGTCGCAGCTTCCGGTAAATGAACCTAGATTTTAAGCATAAACTTTCTGGCAGCGCCACTATAAAGCAGCAAACCCGTAAATTGACGTAAAAAAATATGCAAAGTCGTAAAAACAAAAGTCGTTGTAAATTGAGAAATTGCACTACAAGCGCAATGTTTCGAGAATTGTGCATTTTTAAGTATCTCTGTATAATGTAATGGGCCCCTTAGCATGTTTTTATTTTTGTAGCCGTGTTTTTATAAAAATTTAATATTCTTCAAGGTCTACGTTTTTTTCTCGGAGACTCATATGCACTGAGAAGTGTCTGGTTTTTTCTGTCTGTAGCAAGTTTTAGTTATCTTACACTCGGTTATTTATTTATAGGACTAAGGTCATTGAAGTATAAGCCCGATACGAGTTGCACGGCTCTTGTTCCGGGTCGGTATGACGAGCAACGCCTCAGTCGACCTAAAAGACTATACACATTACAACGCACTGGCGACGTGCATGCCCAACGTTACAAACTTAAACAAACCTGAAATACTTTTAAGTTAGAGACTACAATGTAAAATAATCCTTAAATACTAAGGAAGCCAACAATACTAGCGCAAAACAGCCCGGCCAAGTGCCGCGCCGCCGACGAGCGCGTCACGGGAACGCAACGGGCTTTTTTTGCGCTAGTATTGTAGGCTTCCTTAGTACTTAAGGATTATTTTACATTGAAATCGTACCGCCCACACGACACCGTTGTAACGTAGATAGACCTTAAAGCTCTTCACACAAGGCAGCTAGAAGGTATATTAATGTAGGTACATTACATCTCGGGATGTATAGCTTAAAATTATATTAAAGTATCACGCACACAACATGTAATGTAATGTAATGTATCTTCCCTCTTCATTCCATTGATATACGTCTCACTTTCCAGCTGCTAGGGTATAAATGTATATTTTCGTATCGCTCTGTATTTTAAGATACGAAGATGTAGAAATATACATTATAGCTGTCGTGTATGGTCTCCTGAAGATTTCTATGGAAAGATGTAATGAGATGTATCATGCTATAATATTTATCTTTACATTATAGCTGCCGTCTGTGAAGTCCTTAACACTGCATTATGCAAGGCGCTGCTTTTCTGCCCGAGGGACAGCCCATACTGGGCTTAATCATCGCGATTCCGAACATACAACATAAAATATTTAAAACATAAAAAAAACTAACTGTGAAAGAAAACATCGCGAGGTAACATGAGTGTATAGATAGTAATCTATGCCTGAGTGTCTAAGTTCTTCACATATCTCAGCGCTTGAAACAAGCCGCGGTGGGCACGTGTAAAGCCCGTGCTCTCTCCCTGAGAGAAGGCCCTTGCCCTGCAGTGGGACGTATGCATAAGCAGCCTATATACGTCCCACTGTAGGGCACAGGCCTTCTCTCAGAGAGAGAGTATGGGCTTAATCACCACGCGTGCCCACCGCGGATTGGCGATTTCAAGCGCTGAGGTATGTGAATAGCTCAGACACCCAGGTTTCCTCACGATGTTTTCCTTCACCGTTAGCGAATGGTATTGCTACTATAACTTTACAAATGTACATAACTTAGAAAGAAAAGTCATAGGTACATGCCCGCACTGGGAATCGAACCTGGGTCTACGGCTTCCGAGTCCAATGTTCTACCCACTAGGCTACCACCGCGGACATAGGCTATAGGCTAATCCTGGCGGGATAAAAAAAATTAAGAGTAGGTAGGTACTGCCAAAAAACTTCTCGGGCGAATCTACTTTTTCTCAACAAGCCGTCACAGTTCTCAGTACAACAGAAATGTACTAAATACTCGTATACAGTTAATGTTGTTGAAATATGTAAAAGTGTCATTCAACTAATATAGAAAATAAAAACATTTTTTAACACTTGTTGCGCCGACAACGATGAATCGTGATAATTACGAGGATAATAACGGCGACAATTTTGAGAAGATTCACCCAGCCTCCGATAAATTATTGTAAGACAAGATTTTAACACATGACATAGATATTGTCAAGATTCAGACGACGGTCGCGATTTTCGTAATCTCCGTACCCGAATGCATCTATAGAAAAAATGTGATGTTGAAAAAGTCTTCATATGACAACTTTAGGTTTTTTTTTCTTGTCGTAACTCCACTTTCGTTCCCAAGCATAGCCAAGCATCTGCCAGATCCGTGCTTATGCCCCGGACGTGGGGAGCGGGGAGCGGGCGGAAGTGAACTTAATAACTTAACTAACCTAGGAGTCTGAAACTAATTGTTTTTAACCGTAAAAGGAAGACAAGCGACGTCACAACGACCTCCTCCGCGTGGGCGGGCGGAGACGTGGGCGGGCGGATGTTGACTCTCCGCCTTACTGCCCGCCCGCCTGCCTTTGTTGAAAACAAGCCATACGAAGCCAACACACGTAAAACCAAGCTTACACCCCAGCGGGGTAGAACGAAGACGAAGTTACGCGATTAAGCCTTACCATAGAACATTTTTATTACGTCTACAACGCCTGTCTGTCTGTCTCGTGGGACGTATATAGGCTGGTTATGCTTATGCTATGTCCACCCTGAAGGTCCATTCTAAATACTGGTGAAGTCGGATAAGTACTTTCGGAGATTATCCCCTCCATACAAACTTGCTAACATATAAACTTACATAATATTAGTGTAGTTCCAAATATTCGAATACAAAATTCGAAAAGGTTCGAATACAACAGGCGAATATTCGAAGGAAACGAATACTCGAAGTCCACCTCTATCGTGACGTCAGTTATCTTCCTTTCACGACTGAAAGCAATGGGCAGGTGACGGGCTGTCAGTTACTTGTCATACCATGGCCCGATACGAAAACTCTTTAAATAAATAAAACTAAAAAGACTCCTAGTTTGTGCAAACGTAAAAGATATATTTTTTTACGGAATACCCAGATGTCAAAAATATTAAAAGTACTTTCATTCACGTGTGAGACGAACTTTCGAAGGTCGAATTAGTCACACACTTATTCACAAAAATACAAGAATTCAGTTAATATTATTAATTTTAACTGAATTCTTTCAGATATACCTTTAAAATGAAGTATAATTTTTTACTATTGTCAATATTTAGGGCAATGACCATTAGTTTCGCGCTCCTAGATATTATCTTCTTAACCTACTACGATTTCCCGGCAAACTTACAATTTTTATCTCCTTTGATACTATAATACAAAGATTATAAAACTGAAAACAAAACTCTTATGACAAACATTACGCATAGGCCAAAAATAAAAAAATAAAAGTTTTATTACGATACAGGTCTTGTATGGACACCTGTATCATAATCAGTGATCGAATAATCGGATGCATATTTACCTAAAGTTGAGGTGTTGGCTGTTATGGAATGCACTTTTGTATCGAAAAAATCCCGGGATTCCGGAATCGACGAATACAGTGTTTTGGTTATAGAATTAAGTCGGGTGAATACAGATACTTGCGTTCAGGTGTTTGCTAATATGGAATGCACTTTTGTATCGATCGTAAAAAATCAAGCGATTTCAGAATTATCGTTTAGTGCTTTCCGACTATAGATCGGGTGCTGGCTAATGTTATAAAGTTAATTGCCAAACTGTCATTGCAAACGTCAAGATAAGTAATTTTCTTTCTTCACTCTACATAGCGACAAACAACTCGGTGCCTTGAATTTCTATAAAAAAAATAAAATTTTTTCTTATATTAACAAAGACACATATAAATAATTATGTAATACCAGAGTCCCGGGTTTTTTAAATTCATAATACTACACGCTAAATAAGTCGTCTCCATGCTACGTATGCGATTAGTTTTGCATTCCCGAATTTTCTGTAATCCCGGGATTTATATTTAAAAAATATGTTTTAAGAAGCCGCGTCCATAATTTCTGAGCCAAAAAATAACTTTAGGTAAATATGCATCCGATTATTCGATCACTGATCATAATATAACTTTTTAATCATAACGATACACCTATACAACCTCCAGCTGGACCAAGAAGGTTGAACTTCTACTTTAAAAAAAAAAGGTTTCAATGAACGAGTCCGCGGCGACGCAACACGCATGCGCAATCGATGTTTGCGCCTTGGTGCCAACATTTTACCTTTAAAAAACCTTTTCAATATTTAAGTTCTGTTTGATTCTGTTTGTAAAATAAATTAGTTTTTGTGTAAAAACATGTCCGAAAGCGAGGATAGTGGTAATTGTACACCACCAGACATTCTGGAAGCTGTCAAACATGACTATGAACCTGTTACCGGCGATATGTAGGAGCAACTATAAATAAATAAATGTTGCCACGAGTTTATTAAAAGTAAAAATTAATTTGTTGATATTCAGCGTTTTTGTGCAATATTATTTTATGTATTGTAGTATGACAGTAGATAAAGTAGTGTATGACACTGTACATAACTTGGTCTTATAATACTCGTGTGATATTATAAGAACCCTTATTATGCAACAGTATCATAAACTACTATTATTTATGTTTAATGGACGTTAAATAAAAATAACCTGTATAATTTTCATACGAAATCAATATGGAAACTAAAATGCTTCTATTTCCTCACTCACCTAATAAAAACGCTGACAAGTATGTTGGTAAGCGACTTTTGCAAAATAACATCAATACTAGAAACTAAACCACAAATACGTCACCAGCCCCTGCGACACGAGTCAGCACTACTTTCAGTTTATTTATTAACATGCAAAAATTAAAGAAAATAGGTAACAATAATATAAACTACTGGGCGCAGCTATAAACGTTTTTATCGTCGTATCGGCTGGTGAAGTGAACATAGAGCATGATAAAGCACTCTAGCTGAATCAACCAAAATATGAACGTGATTCTACTGATTATTACGTACATACATAAGCAATATCATTGATATCCAGGGGTAGCCTAGTGGGTAGAACATTGGACTCGGAAGCGGGAGACCCAGGTCCTGTGCCATACAGTGGGACCTATATAGGCTGCTTATGATATGATCATTGATATCCAATGATATAGCACTAAATTACTGCGACATGTTAGGCATTAACAGTCAAACAGTTTTATTTTATAAAAACACGACTCTTTAGATGGTAAAGGGAAAGACGCAACCACAAATTATTTAAACTTCCTCTGATTCACTGACTCACTCGTCAGTGAGTGAGTCAGTGAGTGCCGAAAATTGCAATTTTGGCACGCCCGTATCTTCTAAACTACAGTAGCTGGAAGCATGAAATTAGAATAATCTGTCAATTTGGTAACTTTAACCCCTCCGCAAGTTTTTAGTCATGTGGCATAACTGGCTTCAAAGATAGAGGGGGCTCGAAAAGTGCTCGAATGGCTTCGTATAAATATATGCACAGTGCGGGCCGGCCGAGAACTTGCCCTAGGTTCGCCTTGATAATAAACAGCCAACACCATGTTGCACAAAATTCCAGAGAAGAGGGTTTGCTAAAATTTAGTGTGAAACAGCTTATTCTATATTTATATTTGTTAAATTCTTATTTACGCTTTATACCTACGATTTTATGAATTTTTATCTTATCTTATTCTTTTTCGTGACGTCAAAGTTGGTCTCACAAAGAAAAAATTATAAAAGCACTCAAGTTTGTGTGTTTTTCCATGTGATGTCCTTGCGATGTTTTCCTATAGAGTTAGCGAGTGGTGTTGCTACTGCAAATTCACAAGAATGCATTGCAATCGCTTAGTTAGTGGGAGCTACGATTCCACAAACAGACATCTAATAGGCGTCAAACTTACATCGCCTCTCATTTTTCGAAGTCGGGGTGTAAAAATAGAGAACCTCTGTTTGAATATTCCCGCCGACCCTTTTGTCGATTCCATATCGATACTATGTACTGGTCTAAACCAACTGGTGACCTCAAGAGTCATATTATTAGTTAGGAAGCGGGAGGTGGACAGATGTATCGTCAGCGAGTCAGGCTGACGTCACAAGACGCCACGCAGGCGGACATTGTATCACTATTGATACAATTCGCAGGTGCAAGGAAGACTGAGCTTTATGGGCTCATTTGATTTCCCCATTTCGTCGTTTACTTCTGAATAACACTAGGTTTGTCTTTGTCCAGACAGGCGTGACGGGTGGAAAAATACATAAGGCTGCCATTATCGCATATCACCATCAACTTCCTAAGATACTGTTTTAACAGCATGTCCAGCTGTGTTGTCTAGGATTCCTAGGACCCAATCAAATGACATAAAAACTAGTTAGGTTTTAAATCATCTTCGTCACTCTATCCCCATTCTACGAATGATGCATCCAATAAAAGACATAGATGAATTTGTAAAATAATATTCTCTTTCTTCAACACATGACAACCGATTTCAGCATGCTAATCTTTTTAATCTTACAACATTTCTGATACATCAACACGTAACGCGTAAGGTGCAAAGTCCCATATCAACTGGTGCAAGAGGGTCACTCAATCAGCTGTCGCCAGGTCAGCTTGACTGGCACCACGTAGGCCGTCACTAAATATAGTAATTGAGTGCATGCGCTGTCACGTGACTCATTAATTAGCGATTGTGGTCGCAGCGATGATTTCATCGGTGCCGCGCAGCGCGCAGTTGGTTCGAGTAGCGAGTGTTTTTATTAAATTACATACTTGTACAAAGCTCACGCACGCCTGTATCCTGATCCAGCCACGATCCTGGCAAAAAATTTTCGCTTCAACAACATTCATTAACGTTATTCGTCCACAACGTTCTTTAGTCACGCATACTTTTCAAGGCCCTCATCTCTACTGCATTAATCCTACTTGAGTGTCATATTGAACTTCGACATTCTCCAACTTCGACAAAGTGATGTCGGAATCCTGACGTTTGCGATAGCAATTCGTGTATTATTTGAAAGACGATTGGAATGGTTCAAGATCTGGTGCGCATATAATATTGAGGTAGTACTGCATAGGAGAGTAAAGTTGTAAGCATCTGCACAGTTACTTTAGGAAATCAAACAAAGTTCAGACAAGAAATACAGGCAGGTGAAAGAACATGAAACCAACGTAAATAGATTGGTACAGACAGAATGCCCAAATCTTAAAATGGCATATGAATCTACAAAGGACTTATTTTGAAAATTGGTTCACATTCGTTTCATGTTATTCTACGTGCAGACCATCCGAAGTTTTGACGATATAACTGGAGTAGCCGGCAAAGAGTGGTTGCGCATGGCACAGAATCGTGAAAGGTGACGTAACGGGTTGTTGATGATGACGTGGATATATTGCCATGACCTGCTCTGGCGTTTTGTATTACGTCTTGTTGGAATATGGAAGTGGATAAGCAATGATTGATTATTGATTGAAGAGAATAATAGTTATATTAATTAGTATATTAAATAATAGTTATTTACACAACTAGGGCCGTAAAATTAAGAAAGGCCGATATCGCAGAAGTTTAAGGCCCGAGCCGCAGGCGAGGGTCATAAATATGCGATAGAGGGCTTTCTATTTTACAGCCCGTGTTGTGTACACAATTTTATGTCGTCACTTGGCCTCAAAGTGGGTTTTCCCGTACGCGTAGCGTGCGGAAAAACCCGCTTTTTGGCCAGGTGTGGCATAAAGATTGAGTGTGAAAATGGTGCTAATTCTAATAATAAATGATGGATAGGGGATAAATAAGGGATGTATTAGCAAAGGGCAAGATAAAAAGTACCCGAAACCGGCGTGCGTGCATGCAACGACTAATGAATGTTGAGGAAGCGAAAGTGATCTGTCAGGATCGTGGCAAGTGGCAGTCCCTGGTCTCTGCCTACCCCTCTGAGATACAGGCGTGAGTTTATGTATGTATGTAAATAAATGATGGAGTGTACAGTCTGGAGTCACCAATCCGCGAAAGGCACGCGAGATATGCACGTTATGCTCGATTAGATAAGACTGTTTTGACATTTCATGTGGATTTATTGATAGGCTGACTGACCACCATAAATAATATTTAGCTTCATTATAGAATTTCCGATGTTAGTGCATCAGTTGCCTCACAGTCAAGAGGCTTAGGTAAGATTCCGGCTAAAATGCAAAAATTGGTACCAATTACTTTGTTTTCTTTGTTACGTATCTTTGTGCCTCGGTGCCTTGAAAACCGTGGGTTCAAATGCCCTGTTGGCCTGAAAAAGAAGAGTTTATGGGTTGCTGATTAGAAAGATAGAATGTATTTATGCTTGAATGGGCCAAGAAATTATATCGTCATGCACTATTATGACTGTAATGTTCTGATGTCATGATAGTAGAAGTGGGTCGTTGAAGATTTTTCCCTCAACAAAACTGCTTATTTTTCGACTTCCAATCATCATCAGCCATTTTACGCCCACTGTAGGACATAGGCCTCTTTCGTGGTTTCCGTGTGGCGCCGGACTAAGAACAGCGTCACTCCATTGCCTTCCGTGGATGTCGGAGAAGGCGACTAAGGAAATCAATTACCAGGAGACGGGCAGCAGCATCTTCCTGCCTTCCGTGGATGTCGGAGAAGGCGACTAAGGAAATCAATTACCAGGAGACGGGCAGCAGCATCTTCCTGAGATTCCAACCGCATACTGCGATCGCCGACCCGTCTGCCAAGCGTGGCGATTATGGCAAAACCCCTCATGGTTATGAAACTTATCAATACCAACTGTTTTACGTAGGATCTGATTTCACATCGACGCGCGGATGGGAGTCAACATTTTCACGTGCGTCAACTAAGTAGTAGTTTCCCATCGACGAACGGGTTTAGAATCGTAGACGTTTAGTCGATACATCGATGTATCTGAAACCAGTTAGCGTTGCTTTTCTTTGAGCTGTTTCCGTTTTTGTCCGTTTATTTTAACTGGATGAGTGATGATGATGATGCGTTGTGGGCGTTGCTTTGCTTTTCGACTGTTTTGTGTTTCCGTTAATTTTCTTGTATTTTCATCGTCTAATCTATTTTGGCAAAACGAGGTTCATTTTTGACGAAGCAAAAGCAGTTTTGTAAAGCAGTTCGTTGAATCAACGCCCGCATGGTACCCGGTAGTTCCTAATCACTACCAGGGACCATACCGGACTTTAAGTAGGTAACAGAACATATTAATCATACGTATTTTATTTCGGACAATAATGGACCTTCCATCATTGTTTTACTTTAGGAAATTAATTAAAATCCCAAATTACCAATTAAGTTAAACTAAATTACCTTTATAATAATATTTCAAAGTTTACCTTAACTTTAACCGACCTTACATTATCGCACAGTCTCCGGTACATGCATGAAATATTGTAATATTTCAAGAAAAAAACATCCGACAAGGATCCCCAATGTTCTCCTCGAGTTGCCTTCCTGCCGTGCCTGACCTTCTTACCTTCATAAATTACCCACGAGCCTGGCGGTTTGCATTTAGTAGACGAAAGGTCTGAGTTCACCTGAGTACTCCAGACCGACCAGAAGTAACCACAACGGAAGCACTGCTTCATCTAAGTGGAACTTGTGTTGATGTAGTCTCCAACTTTCATTATATTTACCGAGATCATTATCGTCGTCGTCTTGTGTAACTCCACCTGTTCCCCACCTAATCGTGTACACTGACCAGAGATTAGAATACCTTTGCTATATGTCCTGCGACACATTGTTAAATTATTGAGCATTTTTTTTTGTTTTCATACACCTCTTCACCGTCTCGTCGACCCCCTGGAGCTCTATTTTTGAATCACTCGTATCGCGTCGAGCGCTCGATTTCTACTGATTTTCGTTCGACATCTGAAATTCCGTATTTTTTAATCACTCGACTGCAACGAATGGTCCTTACCACTCGTCTCACATGGCGATCGGTAGATTAATTGTCAAAAAACGATAACTGTGTGTTGGTACTGTTTGTCATTCTGAGTGTCAACAATCAAAAAGAGTTGACAGTATATAGTTTTTGTTTGTAACAAAAGACAAAGATTTTTTATTTAAACAGCCAATATAACAGTGTTTTACGTTCCGTTTCTGTTACGGTAGTTTCCGGTTTTTTTAATTTCTGCGTGAAATGGATAAAATACAATACTTCAAATTGTACTGGCAACACTTCAGGCGAACGATTCAAAAATACGGAAAAACGACATCATGCGACTTAGAAGACGAGTGTGACTTAAGTCGCATTCGACGATATAATTTCATACGAGTGATTCAAAAATAGAGCTCCTGGTCCTTCTAATCTCATCGACTGCCCTCCTGTCGCATTCTTAATATCATCGAACCATCAGGCAGGTGTCCTACCTATCTAACGATACCCAGTCTGTGACACTATTCGTCCTCCCGACGAATATGAAGCGAGATACCTTCTGAATTCTGTGACGCTACTTCTCTTGGAACTGCTTGATGCACGCCCCTTTGGCATAGTGAGTGGCCCGCCTTAGGAGAGGCCTATGTACAGCAGTGGACGAGTACGGGCTGGTTTTTTTGATAGTGCAAGTCTAATACGTGTTTAATTTATGTCCTGTTCATTTGTTTATCTTATAAATTTATGTATTTATATGTAAATGTATTTTCATTCTATTTATATTTGTGTATCTATATTATTCGTATGTATTTGCTGATAATTTAATATAATGACTTACTAATTTAGGCATGTGTAATTCATATATTTCTGAAATTTATTATTTTCTATGTTTGTGCATCTACTTCCTTCTCCAATGTATTAGTCCAGTCCATCCAATGGTTGTCTGGAAGAGATAAATTTTAGTGATAAGGCCGCCGTCCGTACTTTTAGGTAAAAAACTACGTGTGTACAGGTATTTCTTCTTTATGTACAATAAAGTGTTATTTATCCTTTTCTGCCGCGATCACCCAGTAATATTTCTGACTGCTCCGTTGGATCCTACTTCTGATTCCTGAAGCTTCTATCTGTAACTATTTCGTGCTCCAGATAAGGGCCACGTCAGGCCCAGTCACGCCAGGCCCGATGGGCCCGCGACACGAAATGTCACTGAGGAAACTTTGGCCTTTTTACTCCACATGGTGTTTATTTTCTCCGCTGGCGTTTGAATGTCGCAGTCGCATGGCACGGATCTAAATGGTCGGCTGAGGTTACCCAGACTCGGGTTAGGAGGAGGCGGTTTGGTTTCGTTTCCATATACACGTAGATAGATAGATAGATAATTTATTTACATAAGTCACACACACATAAACACATCTAATTACAAGAAACAGCACAAAGAAATCAAAGTACAAAGAAGAGCACACATGAAGAGCCCAAACATTTAGATTATTAGTTGTAGTTATTTTTGCATCCTAGACAGACTGAGGATTATATGGTTTAAGTATTCAGGAATCCCTTTGTGTTGCGCTAATTTCTATTAATTTTTAATCCATCATAAATTTGTTTTTCACTAGATTAAGCCTCGCATGCATGGGAGAGCAATATCATAGGCACTCAAGTTACCTACTATAAAATCGCAATTATAAGTATGTCACGCCATAACAGCGCGTCCACGCGAGGCCATAAATACGCCATTATGATGCAAGTTTTATTGTCCCGCAATAAAAGTAATATTAGTTCATGTTTCGCTTGAGGTTTTGTAATTGTTCTACTATGGAGGCAGAGTGTTCTATGCATCCGTTCTAGTAGCGTGATTGCGTGCCGTCGTACTGGCACAGGCAAGGGTTGATACAGATGGCTCGTTAGCCCGTCCGTTGCCTGTTGTCCGGAAAATGTGTCCATCCATACCGCTCCCATAATTGAAGACCACTTTTTAAATCAGTTAAAAGATGAGATAAAAGATAAAAAAAGTATTTATTGATGATATTCTTTTTTTGCACTAACCCGTGCTGAGGACAATTTTAAAAACCTGTTTAAAGGCTAAAATGTCCACCCATGCCGGGACTTGAACCCGGGGCTTGAACCCGCGACCTCTGGCTAACCGTGCCAGCGCTCTCCCATCTGAGCTAATGGGCAAGTGCGAGCATCGGCGAAATTTCGAGCCTCTGTACAAACTTCTCTGTATTACGTTTTATCCTCTAAATAGGTTTTTAGAATTGTCCTCAGCACGGGTTAGTGAAACAAAAAGAATATAACTATTTAACTGTCAATTCTTTGATAATTGAGATAGCAAACGTCGGGAATCCGACATCCATGTACATAAGCCTGCATCTACGGTGTAAAGGTGTTAAGAATTGATTTCCCTTGTATGCCCTAACGTGGAAGTGGGCAAATGCAGTTTACACAATAAACAATGAATATGGGGTGGTTTGAAAGTAAAAGCAATATGAACGTGCCTTAGCAAGCTTTCGAATACACTAGTTAATTAAAAAAAAAATACACTATGAAAATATATCGACACAAACTCGAATCTATTAAAACCATTAGTAGTCAGCGAGAGCGGTGCGTGCGTACCGTATCCGCGGTACTAATTACTGGCGCATTTTTGAAAACTCGACTCGAAACAAGAGAAGTCGACTATTTTTTTGTAAATTTACCTCTATACCTCTACTTAAAAGTGACAGTTTACATAGATGTAATTTTTAATTACTAATTATAGAACCGCGGATTTCGAACACCCAGATTTCAGCGTGTATATGAGAGCTGACTTTTTGTGCATTCTTACTTCATGTCAAATGTAGCATGCTTTCTAACACTCGCGTGTCGCGCGACACGCGATCGACTAATGTCTATTAATCCACACCAGGAGCCGGCCTGCTGTTTAATATGGCTCAGACACGATAGCTGCTATCCCTTAATCTTCGAATCTAAACCGCCGCCGCCGTTCGTCATTGGCTACCCATTGCTTTCGAAACCTCTGACTGATTGACGTACTGCACGCCAGATAAACTTCCTGTCAAATGTCTGTCTGCAGAGTGTAATAAAATCCCCTCACATTAGAAAACGGGGATATGTGCTGTGTGGAAAAGCTTGAAACCTTAAAAAAAATCAGCTGTACTGTGTTCATATACTGTACTCATATTAATTAACCGACGACCTTATTCTCACACCTACCACATATGTACAAGAAAAAATATAAAAATCGGTGAAGCCGTTTCGGAGAAGTTCGATAACAAACACTGTGACACGAGATTTTTGTATATTAGATAGGGCCGCAAATGTTAACTTTAGTACGTTATAGCTGATATTTTTTTCGAAGTTTTCCTCATAGTAAAAGTAGTTGTTATTGACAAGTAGAACTTGGCCTTGACGGCCCCCTTTTTGGAGGTGTTAACAGTGTCCCATTGTATCCCAGATAGGATATTTTGACGAGTTGAAACTAAGAAGCTAGATTGTAACTCGCAGAAAGTATAAGCTTGCTAAAAGTATGCCTAGTTTCAGCTCGTCCATATTGATGCTAAGTGGGTCTGGTTTTTGGCCGATTACAAGTTGCTATCTTCGTGCTAAGCCCTCTGATTACAGTAAAATCACATTGCGATAAGACATGCAAATTCAAACCTTGCGCGCTGTACTACGTTCGTGATTACCTCGATTCGCAAATTACCTTCAATTGTGGAACTCGTGTATGAAAAATAGAAAATAAATGCCCAACTTTCGACGTTTCAAAAAGACATATTTTTCCTTACGATTTAGGAACTTAACGCGATCAATTTGTACGAAAAATAAACTCTAGTTATTTGGGAATTTAAAAAAAAAAAATTCCGAAATTTAACACTTGCCCTCCATTTTGGCGACAATAATAATAAGTTCCAATTGCACAATCACTTTTGCTGGTCCCAAGCTGAATACCCTGTCATATGGTAACCAGGCTAGGACATCACAAACATATTTAAGCATTAAGTCCGCCGTATTTTACATTAAGCTAAATGCAATAAAAGTATTAAACAATAATAATAATATTTAATATTTACATCCAAACTGACACTGGGGACGGACTGGCTGAGTAGTCAAGCGTGTTAACCGTTGACCAACAATGGACCTTCCACTAGAGTTCACTAGACCAACGATAGTTCTAGCTAGACCTGATATTTCCGCACTTAGTCTCATAGTGGGGCCATTGTACGTAGCAAGTGCTAAGTACACTAGTGTTTCCTCACGATGTTTTCCTTCACAGTTGGTGTGTGGTATTGCTACTACAACTTCACAAAAGTACGTAACTTAGAAAACGAACATGCCAGGATTCGAACCCACGACCTCCCAAATGAGAAGCCGGCATTCTACCGCTCCGCTACCAGCGCTCTGATTAGACCGTCGGTATCTGACGTTTCTCCAGGGAGCCTTCTGTCTAATTTGGTGCTGGATATCCGAGTAGCGTGCCACCGCGCTTGCATGTCATGTGAAGTGTCAGTTCCTCGAACCCCCGTAATGATCAAGAAAATTGCTATACAGAGTGTTATAACACCACATATTTTGTGAATGTTCCTGCTCTTGGAAGGCCCGATACCCAGTGGCCTAGAAACTGTTAATGCATTGTAGGACAATGAGAACTGCATGGACATGTGGATTTAATTCCGCCTTCTATCCGCCTTCTTCTATCTAAACCTTCTGGGCATCTATAGTATGAAATAACATGTTGTAACATAATGCATCAGACTCAGCTCCTATATTACGCGCTCCAAATCCTGAACGATTTAATCGTCTAAGATAGGTAGATAGAATATTCTTTATTGTACACAAAGATTACATTAGAAATTCAATAAATCGCAGTACAATTGGCGGCCTTATTGCTACAAGCAATTTCTTCCAGGCAACCATAGACGGAGACAAGAAAGAAGTTAAAGACGGGTAGTCGGTGCAATTAAGAAATATGAGTTGAAAAGTATATAAACTTACTTAAACCATACATAAATATTTAAACAAATAGACATACATACATACTAATAATGAAATTATATATGGGGAGAGGAAATAATATAATATACCCACGTAATATTGGATAGATTATCTATTCTATAGATAGGTAATATTCTTTCACTCTGCTTTTAAAGACCGCTGGTGAAGAGGACTGTTTTATTGCTAATGGCAATTCATTCCACAGTCGGACGGCTGTGGCTGAAAAGGAGTCGTACTTCGTCGAGTGAGTAGGTATCTTCAGCAACAGATTTTGAGCTGATCGTAACGTGTGACTGTGGGAATCATTTAGAAAAGCAAAGAGATAGAGAGATAGAGATAGAGAACACTTTATTGCACAACCAGGAGATTACTATCCCAAACGTCAGGATTCTGACAGGATTTAGGGCCCGTACAGCACAAAACTGCGATGCGACGTCGCATTGTAAAAATCTGCGAGCTCGCGCGACGCATCCCAAGAACTTGTGAATTGATTTACATCGGCGTTCATAACAGTAATAAATGGATGAACGCAAAATCTTCTTTGTTTCTTTTTCCTGTATCTTCTTAGCCATAACAGAGGTGAGCACTCCTTTTTACGATCCATGTCACGACCTAGTTTTCAAAAAATACGTTCAGTACGGTTGACGGTCGTCGGGGGAATGGTCAGCCGAATCGTGGAAGGGCTGCATGAAATCGCATCGCAGCAATTCGTGTCGCTTTTTTCTGCGTTGCGAATTCGCATTGTGCCGATTCGTAGTTTTGTCTACGGAGTCTTAGTGCGCATAATTCGAAACTATGATCAGAAACAACACAAAATATTCTTAAATTGCTTGCCGACTACCGCTAGCTAGACTGTCGTTAGTTACTGGGGAAGCCTAGTCCATCTTATTAGATTATTATAAGCGTGGCCAAGTCCATCTAATTATATGTCCCAGCAGGTGCTAAAGCGTCTGAGTGGTCACTTAATCTATCTAGTGTAGGTAGAAGTGCCACTAGACCCTGCATACCATCTAGCATGGCTACGCAGTTTGGGGGTTTTGTTTGGATATCACACTGCACATAAACGATTAAAAAAAATGTATTTATATGTTTCTGTATTGTCCCGGTATAGTCCGTGTCAATCGATCAATCAGCCCGTAGGTACTCGTCTGGACATCTAAGACTACCCAAGGCATGCCACTTCTTTCTCTTCTCGGCGATCCTCATCTGCTGCTGCAATCTGCCTCAGATTGTCCGATTCCTAATCTGATTACCTCCTACCTTCAAACGTTACCTCTTTATGATATTAGTGAAATAAAGAAGAGTATCAGTTTTTAGTATCTCAACTCTATCAGCCCTTAACCCTACAAATGTGGACAGATTTTTTCCGTAACCCCCCCCCCCCCCCCCCTATAAAATGAATTGGTGCCGTGCCGTGCACTAATGATAAATGGTTTCGCTGTCCACACACCCGGAGTTTGGCCCCTCGTGTCCGCTCCGCTGTTCGGCTGTCTATCCGTCACGGTACTGCCATCAAACCCAATCTTTCTTAAAATATGTCTTTGCTAAACATTATATTACTTTGAATATTTAACGTTGCCATATTCCGTGGGGATTTGGCGTTGGATGCCGTAATACAGGCTTGATTCCTAGCTCGGCAACAGAGGCTGATTTATGTATTTAAGATATTGTATGGAATCAGGCGTTACTTTGCGGAAATCCATAATAGCATCAAAATGTGAAAATTACTTTGCTAAATTCCGCCAAAATCCCACAAGCGCCATGCGGTTAGTTAATGCACCGCCTTCCCTCCCACTTTTTCAGCCTGCCTTGAGGAAGCTAGAAGATGTCTTCAAAGGTAAAATCCCGCAATGCCTGAAGACTAAGGCATTTAACCAATGCATACTGCCCATCCTCACATATGGTGTCAAAATATGGATACTCACAAAGGCACATATGGAGAAAATCCAAGTTGTACAAAGGGCCATAGAGTGAGCCATGCTAGGTGTCTCTCTTGTCGATCGTGTGCTTAACGTCGTAATTCGACAGAAGACCGAAGTGGAAGACGTGTGCACACGAATCACGAAGCTTAAGTGGAGATGGGCGGGACATCCAGCTAGACGAGAAGACGGACGGTGGACGAAGGCAGTCACAGAGTGGTGGCCGAGAACTGGCAGGAGGGCAATGGACAAGATTATCGACTACTGCATTTGCCCCATCGACTATCAGTTCTGCGGTATGTGTGACCAGCCCTCTGCTATTTCAATCAATCCATCTTCAAGGCTTAAAACAGTGCGAATCGCTCCAATTTTCAGCAAAAAATGCCGCAAGGAAATATAAAAGTTGGTATCGTCCGGATCGCACTTCTTCGTCTGTAACATTTCAATACCACCGCAATCTTCAATACAAGCATAGCTTTACCTATGTGAGAGTGCTACTTCTACTCTGGTACAGTCGACAGCACATCAACCTTTGCATCTCACATTCTACCTTAACTAATAGAATATTAATTAACTTAGTGCTTACAAAAGTTCAATTCAATTCAAATATTTTTGTTCATTATAAAAACAGAATGTTTACTTAATGAACGTCAAAGTTGTTAGTTTCACAATTAATAGATTATGTGGAGAAGAAGCTAACAAAGAAACTCCACATTTATTCTTTTTAAAACACGTTTTAACTTAATTAACAGAGTTTTCAACTTAAAATATGAATGTGTTGAACACTAGTCACAATCGTCCTGTAATTAATATTAATCTACTGTTTAATGCCAAACATCTTTGTCTTCTAAATAATCCTTGGTGTTATAGTAAGCCTTTTTGCACAGAATGTGCTTAACACATTTTTTAAACCGCGTTGGAGGTAACTCTAATATATCTTGAGGAATTTTGTTGTAGAGCCCCATAAAGGATGTATTAACTTTTGCAAGTCTAAATCGTGGAAATGACAATATGCTTATTTCTAATATTAACATTATGGTGACCACCAACATTTTCGAAGTCTTTGATATTTTTTCTAGCGTACATAATATTTTCATAATGTATTGACATGCAACTGTTAAGATGTTGGTTCCTTTAAAGAAATCACTTAGCGAATCCCTACTACCTAGCTTGTAAATAAATCGGATGGCTCTCTTCTGCAAGATGAAGATTTAGTTCAAGGACTAAATTCTTTTGAAATTTGTCTATGCATTCTACCCGGTTACGTTACAGGCGACTTTGCGATTAAAACGTGAAGTGCACGCGTGAAAAGGTTGATGTGCTGTCGACTCTACATCCGTGGCTCCACGGCTCCAAATATGTCTCTGGCGTGTCGCACGCGAGCTTCGGAAATTGCGTGCAGCAAACTCGGCGATGGCACGCGAGCACGCCACGCGCTAATGGGGTGGAGTAATGAATATTGGAAAAGGATCCTGCCCTGGTAACATGAGACCCTATCTCGCGCGCGAGAAATAGACAAATCAGCCTATCCTGCGCTGGCTTAGCGGATGAGAGCGAGAAGGCGCGAGTTTTGTCTATTCCCGCTACCGGACTGGAAAGGGGCAGACTGGGCAATATTTGAGTTACAGTTGACAGTATTGTAGAATAGAAAGCAACATAGAAAGAACAGTATTTTCGTCATCATTATCAGCCTGCAGCTGCCCTCTACTGGGTATACCTATACCTATTTTCACGGTACCTTGCTACCCGTTTTCACGAACCTTCTGCTGACTCCGCGATTTCGTACCACAATCAGACTGCTGGTCTGCCACTGGCCGGCTTCCTGCCCACTGGTTCATCATTCTATGTTAAATACAATAGTATTACACGGCAAAATAAATACATATAAGCTGTTTCATTGACGCTGCTTGACGTCCAAAAACGTGTTCCAATAGCATAAACCTACTATTTATCTTTTCTGTTCTTTGAGGTTAACTTTTCAGTGCTAATTAAAGAAAATCACGTAATAGCCTCTCGCTCGTACTATATTGTCGTCTATATTGTGTATTCGTGAGTTGTTCAGTCCCTTTCGTACATTACCCGTGCCCTTATTGGCTGCAAAATAGAATAAAATAGCTTTGGTCAGTAATATGCAGAAGTGAAGTCGACTCTAAAATAAAATTTATGAAGCAAAATATGACTTTTATGACCATGCCACATCCATAACTTATTGATAGTAGAGTATTCCGTCACCTTCAATTTAGTTTCACAACGATACAACTAGGCATTGTCATTAGAATGGTTTGATTATATTGTTTATAACCTTGCTTAAATTTCAATTTCCGAAAACACCCAAAGCTTACGGTTAGGTCACGAGATTATTGTAGTCTTAATTACCAACCAATAACTGTTAAACTATGGTACACGTAATAACCGTTAACAGGTTCTCGTGGCCCCCAATCAACGATCCGAAGACCACCCAAAAGTTAACACCTACTATTGTTTGCGTTCCTTAAGGCTGAACAGGTTTAACAGCCTAATCTAGTTTAACTGAATTCTTTTTACGGCTGTTTACGACTGCAATATCAGGGCTCTTAAAACTTTTATCTCCTTGTGGAATTTCACTTTTAACTTTCGTCCCAGAGTCGCCGTCACACGCGCCGGTACTATCCATGAAATCATCATTAAGTTGTTTCTCTACAATTGTGTCTGTTTGTTTTGCGAGTGTTTGCTCATTACATATGCCATAAGCCTCTTCACGACTTTTACAATAATGTGAGTAATAGCCGTACTTTTCTTTGTTACAGGTACGGAGAGGAAGGCCTTTGTTCGAGCCTCTTTGAAACAAAGTCCTCGCTTCCTTCCCTTTTTTAACCGACTGCAAAAAAGGTGTCTCAATTCGACGTGTATATATATTATATATATTTGCTATGTTCTTTCATAACTCTGTCAAATCTTAACCGATTTCGACAATTCTTTTTTGGTTGAACCGTTGGTCCCATTTTAATTTGGTCATATAAGACCTGATGAAGACTTTCAGAGATGGAGAATGGAATCTTCCGATCCTTTCGTAATATGTATATCCTCGATCCTTTAGTAATATATGTTTCATAATATAGCGTAAAAGTAGTCCCAGGGTAACTTGGTGATGTTCTGGTGAAGACTTTCGAAGATGCAAATTAAGAAATTCAAGTTAAAAAGCAAGGAATTAAGTAGAGTAAATTATGGTTATAAGGGCCTTGTTTTTTTCTTCCGCCGCCACTGAAAATTTAAAAATAAAAACCGACTTCAAAACACTACAGCACTAAAAAGTTAGAAATTGTTTAAAAGAATGCCATTAAATTAGAAGTACGTATACATACAGGTATTGTAGAAGTATAATTTGGAGTTGTTGCCCCAAATATATGTGCTGGTCATAAAACTTAGAAGTCGGTTTTTATTTTTTATTTAAATATTTTTAGTTCCTCAACCCTTTCTTCGCGACCCCCGACAAATTTTTTTCTTCTTTATTTGAACTCGGCGCCGTAAGTTTTCTATTCTTGTCGTCTCACGTGGCCGAGCAGATGCCGTTGTTAATATAAATAACTCGGTTCTCGATTTTGGTTTTGTAACTGGCAGGTAGGCCGTTTTCAAGACTGGAAATATGTTTAGTCTTATTCTTAGCATTTTGATGACGGTTCTACATAGTTAATGGCCCAATTAAGATTTTTGTATTAGAATTCTTGTATAGCGAGTGGTAAAGGCGAGCCTCACGTTCGCACAACGGACACACAGATGTGTTTGTTTATGTTGTATTCGCTTCACCAAATAGAGTTTATTTGCCTACAAAACTGCTTTTGCGAAGGTCACTTCGCCTGGTCAGTTACCAGATTTGGGAACAAGACAAAGGATCAAGTTTCTGTATGTCGCGCGATACGTAACTATTCGTTCTAAAGGTAGCTGGAAAATTTGGTTTTTGTCCGAAAACATAAAACTGGTTTTAACTTGTCGAGAATAAATAGCTCTACTTCATCGCTTACAAACTTCATGCTTCCTAATATCTGACCTCCGTGTGAAAATTCATAACCCGTAACATCTAATTTTGTACGCAAATCTTTTCTTTTCTCCACATTATTGCCTTGGTGTTTTCCTCCTTGATTAACCATGTAAGTTCTCAGCTAGGCCTCATAGTTCACGGTCTGCCGCCCGGGACCCTAGAGCCGAGACTCAACCGGTTCGACACAAAAAAGTCTGAGAAAGTGCGCTCGAGCTGGGAACATTCTCACGCTGTTCGAGGAATCCACTAGTGATACTAGAATGCTCAGCCCGTTTTTAGCCTCGTACGCTGATAAACAGGTTCCGATGGCTTATTTGAAACTGATTTCGTAGTTTAGTTTTGGTGCCACGTCCATTAGTGTGGCTTTGTTTGACGTGCTGTAATGATGATGAATCACGTCACCCACAAAGAAAAAAAACAATATACAAAACTAGTGACCTTTACCTTCAACGAAGACACGTTTAGCTCAGATTAGTTACCCACGATAAAATAATTAGCCGTCTATTATTAGCCTCAAGCACCAAAAAACGCTAAATGCCGAAAGACTATCGAAGCGGACGCGTTCCACACGGCTGCACACAATAGTATCCAGGGAACTGATTAACATTTCACACAATGGAATGCATTACCTGAGACGTGAGAATACGCCCACAGTTGATGGAGTGTTGCTAGCTCCCTCGGAGATGATTGAAATAGATGAGCGACGAAAATTATTGCTGTTACTCCACGATTGTTTTATGTACCACCACTTAAATAAACAAGGTTACGTCTAAAATGCGCAATTCCCAAAAGATCCTTAAATTTTAAATTGGCAAATTTGAGTTAAGTAATTTATGCATGTTGCAATGCCCTTGCAGGGCTCACGTTCCGAATTTGATCTTTAAGACTATAAAATGTACGTGATATTCATGCCGCAAATAAACAAATAAGTAACTATTGTGAGTCAAATTAGGATTTGTTTTGTACGACAAGTTCTATGAGTTTTTCTCAGATTTGTATTATTCGAAATATCAGGGCCTAAGAGGTTTGTCAGGATCGTGGCAAGAGGCAAAATTTGGTTTTAACGATGTTTAGTCAGAAGTAGTCATGCGTCGTTCATCATCATCCTCATCATAGCCTACCGCTCCCCACTGCTTGGTGTAGGCCTTATTCCACATTAACTTTTCGTGCAAATAAACAATTACATTTCATTTCAAGTTCTGGTTCTTATCATCACTTTGTTTTAGTATAAAGGCCAGCAAACAAAATTTTGTACATTCTTTTCTTTTATGTTAGATTAGATTAAGTACTTCATTCATAATAACACAATTACTTATCAATACCTTGTGATTAATTAATAAATTTAACTAGAAAAAATCATTAACGTCGTATGGTGCCGAGTCAAGAAGACTACGCTTTAACGGAACAAAGTTAACTGTTTTACGACGGGTTTTCATCATCAACCCATTATGTCCCCACCGAGGGGCACGGGTCTCTTCCCTGAGGAAGGTATAGGCCATACTCCACCACGGGGGCCAAGTCCGGATTGGTGGAGGCCAAGTTTTATTACGGATTTTATTTACATGAATTTACTGTCGCAAAATAAGAAAAATTACAAGCTTAGCAACAGTATAACTTGCATGTTCAAAATTAAAGGTTCAGATGGTCACCATTCCATTATTTACATTATGCAGGACACAGGCCTCTCAGAGAGAGAGAGAGAAAGAGAGAGAGAGAGAGAGTATGCGTGTCCACCGTCGATTGGCAATTCCAAGAGCGGAATACTTCAGACACTCAGGTCTCCTCGCTATGTTTCCAATCAGGATTGAGCGTGGACAAATCCTACATCGAGCTCTCCTTGCAATATTTTCAATCAGGATTGAGCTTAGTCAAATCTTACATCGAGGTCTCCTCGCAATGTTTTTATTCAGCATTGACTTTGACTAATCTTACATGGAGAACAGATTTTGCAATTGCGATTCCTTCCACAGTCTGAAGACTTTAAGATGGTAAACAATACAGGGCCGCTCGCTCCACATAGTGCCGTTATTTCTCAAACCGCTGCCATTGTACGGTGAGCTCCTTCTCACGTGACAAAGCAAATACAACCAGAAAGTCAGTGCTCATCGATTATCCGTGTGGCGCCGGATTAAGAATAGTGTCACTCCATTACCTTCCGTGGATGTCGTAGAAGGCGACTAAGGAAATACATTACCAGGAGACGGGCAGCACCTGGCGGGCGGACCTGCCAAGCGTGGCGATTATGGCAAAACCCTTCATGGTTAGGAAATCCACGAGGGAGGCCTATGTCCTTCAGTGGGCGTCATATGGCTGATGATGATGATGATGATTATCGATATCGACTACATCACTATTTAATTTTGTTTAACCCTGGTAACCCTTTTTCTGTCACTTAGTTCTAGTCTCTCGGTTTATGGTTTTTAGTGTAGAATATGGTTTTTTGGTCTTCTGGTAGTATTAGTATTGTCTTTGTCCCGTACTTGCGAATGACCATTGTTCCAGCGGAGTTTTATAGTTCCCACTATTCACTGACTCAGATGTTGCGCTATCATTCATACAACTTACTCTTGTTTATTACGTGTAGGTACCTACTTTGTAGTCTGTCACACGCTACACTCACTTATTCTTTATTAAATCCAGTTACTCTTATAATAGCATTATTTGAGGCAAAAGATGACGTTATTAATATCTTACCTCCTGGCTAACCCGATTTTGTCTTCTCCTTTCAATCAATTAGTTTGTGATCGTCTTGTCAAATGCCATAGAAAAAATTAGTTTTTTCCTGTATTTTCTGGGTGACTTTTTCAGTTTTCTTTTCCCTAAAAACATTTAAAAAGTATAGCCAAGTCTTTCTTATATCAACGGAAAGCTGCTTGTTTTATTTTTTTGTCCAACCCTCTTCCCAGTTCATCTGGGGTCGGGTCTCCTTGTACACCTGAACCAGAGAGCACTGTTCTGGGTTGTCTGTGTAGTTAGGTTCTCCTGTCGCATATCTTTCTGTCTTAAATTTTAATTTACATAGAATATTAAAACTTATTTTTGCGTGTAAAGATCATTGTTATTTTATGTTGTCATACCTTGTTCTTGTAGTTTCTTGTTAAAGTTAAATGAGTCATAGCACCTTAGACATTTTCATTTCATTGATAACCATTGCACAGATGATTTGTGTCAATAGCAATTATTACTAGAGCAGCATTCATTATTACACGTTACTCGGTGACGCCTGCCATCGTCACCATCGTGAACAGTATCATGCCGGATTTCAAGACAACCAAAAGGCATTCCCAATTGTAAGACTGCTGAGAGAATTCATCGATGAAAATTCCTGTCTTAATTGAAGATATGACTAAAGAGGAGTATGCAGGTGGCCTCACAAAATAATTAGATCAGGTGCCCGAAATACCTACGGCCACATATATGACTGTTTTTCTTCACCGGTCACGGTTAGTGTTAATAGTTACCTCAGAACACAAAAAGAAGGAGAAGTGCCATATGGGCGTGGCACTGACGCTCAACGTTAGCCCGGTTGGGCTAACCTCGGCGAAACTTTTAAATATGGCCGTCAATCGCATCGCGCCCGCTATCGCCGTAACATATGTGAAAAATGCCTGATTACCTACAGAAATCGCAGTGATACATGCTATTCAAATAACAGTGCAGTGTCTTTTCACCGGTAAGCGTATTTTACTCACTAAATCCATCTTTAGTGAGTAAAATACAAAAATCATAAGTATAATAATTTTCCTGTGCAATATGCATTCCAGTACTAAGAACATAAATGAGACGTATTTATATCGTCGGGTTTACTCCACTGCTGTTTTTATGTAGAATTTTCGTGGAGGTTTTCTAACTTGGAAAAGCAAGCCCGCAAGGGACCGTCTCGCAAAACTGACTATTATTCTATGCGATGACATCGCGATGTTTCGTGGTACGGCCGCATGTATTTGTCGTGAACTGTCAATGTCACCAGTAGGTGTATCTATACCTCTAAATCAAACCTCACCATTGTAGCCGGCCATCCATTCTTCTAGTTACTTACACATCCGCCTATCTTCCCGAACAAGACTGGTTCTATTGGCCAGTAGGAACGACTGTTACTATGGAAACAAGCTCTTTCACAAATTGGCGCGCTCTCCACGTGCGTTCTTGATGAAATTCATACATCCCAAGGCGTCCTTCGGTGTTATTTACGTTGCGGTGTCGTTGCGTCGCGCGCCCAAGATGGCGGCGGCGTGACGTCACGCGCATTTCCTTTCGCACCGCCTACCTTCACCTTGACATCTGAATTGAATTCTCAAATAAATCGTCGTGCATCGACGTGCGCCGACTCTACCAGCCGTAATTGTGTGATCTATTTGCCAACACTGTTCTTGGCATAATGTTCTTTGCATTGTTGCTTCTACAATGTATTTTTGAACTGACGCAAAATCTGATTTCTTCAGTGTCGACGGTTAAACCTCTTCATTGAAAGTGTTTAAAATACAATTTGGAATTTCGAACTTTTGCTTGCCATTTTGTTTTAAGGTGTACGTGGTTAATTAGTGTATTGGAATTAGAAGTGGTTTAATTATTTTAATAACAAGTTCCATAAATTCTATGTGTTATTACAACTACGAGAGACGTAGTTGATTGATGTACGTCAATAAGGTACTATTCGGGGCTCACGAGTGTCGAGTACTTCTCGATAATTCTAAGGCTGACATTCAGAGACGAATCCCAAGTTCATGCTTAGAGCTGTCTTAGCTAAGTAAACTAAAGAAATACTTAGTAAAGCGCCGGAATTTTCGTATTCACAGTCGATCGGGAGCCTCTGCTTAGCGAAATCTTAGCTAAGAGCAGTCTTAAGAAAATCATCTATATTGTCTATTATTTTTTAGTGATGTAGTTCTTACCGGTTTTTTTAAATAATATATTTTTACATGAGAGCTGGACAACATCATACAAATTTATATGAGTAGGACTGAAACAAAAATTAAATGATCATCACCTATTAATTTTTGGTCGAAGCTGTTCTAAAAAGATATCAATCACAGTCATTGTAAAAACCTAAATTAATCAAGTCACGCGCAAGCACATAACATACGCATTATATGAAATAATGATTCGGCAACAAAGTGAATGTAATCTCCCAACAAATAAAATTCTACTAGTAACAGTCACGAGGCTTTCACAGCCCAATCACGTACGAGTCGAAGTTGCTATCAATTGCTGATGAAGTCGGGGACGATATCTTGATGATAAGGAGTAACAGTCTTATTTATAAAAAAGTCGATTCCACTAAAACACTCTAAAGACGGAGTTAAAGCCGTGTTTTAGTGGGATCTTCTCTAAAAACTGTCAGAATAGAATAAGTAATATTTACTTTGTGCTACCTGTATTTTTGTCTTGTATTTTTTGGACCGATGTTTTGGTAGATTAGATTATAACACTTTCTTTTACACACCAGAAAACAATAGTAGATTGTGTCTCAAGGGAGCAAAATTATATATTTACGGCGAGGGCGGTATATTGAATCCTGAGTGAAGCGAAAGATTCTACAATAGAATCCCGAGCGTAGCGAGGGATTCTAAAGTAGAATCTTGAGCGTAGCGAGGGATTCAAGTGTTTACGCCCAAGACGGAAATAATTTTGCTACCGAGTGACACATACTGCTTTTCACACCTGCTATAAGGAAAATTTTAATCAAACACAATTAAGATATCGAAAGAAGTGTGGAAGACAATTATGATCGATTGCAACAAAATAAAAATCGAATTGGAATTACATTTTGTGAAAATCTGCACACGGATCATGCTGAAGGCAATAAAAAAAAAACTAGAATATCAGGGAAGAAAAGTACAACTTTGATCCCTCATTTGAGGGAATCAAGGGATCTTTTCTGAATAGCAGGTGTGAAAAATACATTAAAAGACTTAAATGTCTAAGTTTTGCCGTATACAATTGGATGGTAGATGTATGGAGTTTCTTAAATTACAATGGTTTGTTTGGGTGATTGGGTGTGTGCGTGCGTGCGTGCGTGCGTGCGTGCGTGCGTGCGTGCGTTATACCCGTTTATGCTGCCGGGTACTTTCCGTCAACGTAGAATTATGACATTTGGCAAGTAATATCGTGGTATACTACAAGTACAGAGAAAAATATAAAAACTACACGTTGTAATTCAATAATAAAAAAATTAGCCTTTGAAGTTCCGGAAAAACTCTGTACCTACAAATTTGTATGGAACCCTCGATGGGCGAGTCCGACTCGCACTTGTCCGGTTTTTTTTTTAAATTTAGTAATCCCGATGCTTATAATGCTGGTGATCCAAAACATACTGACCAGTTTTTTTGTAAAACCACATCTGCCGTGTAACTACTACTGCGAATACTGTGGTATGTCGATAACAATAATAAGCTTTTGCTAAGTTTAGAATTAGCTGCGTTGTAGACGGATCATAATTAGAATATAATTGTAGATTAAAATAGAAAATGATGTGGCCACTAAAGTTTAGTACTGGTAAATAGCTTAAAAATAAACAACTCTTTAACCTTTCTTTATCTGGGGGTTCTGGCTCTCCTCAATAAAGTTATTGATTACGTTGTTTTTCCGCAGCTAATTGGTGACTAGTGCATGTTTACGTTCGGTCACTCCGCGATACCGTGGGAAGAAAATAACCGTACGTTTTGTCAATAATTTTGGATTTAGTGTATTTTAGGGTACCAATAGGAAAAATCGGAACCCTTATAAAATCACTTTGTTGTCCATCAGTCCATCCGTCCGTCCGTCCGTCTGTCTGTCAAGACCCTTTATCTTGGAACCGCGAAGTGGGATCGAATTGAAATTAAACGATATACTCAGGTCTACAGTCCCTTGAAGCAAAAAAACCTGTCCATCTTGTGGCTGGTCGTCCTACGCTGCGCTTGGTCGATATGTGGTCTCCATTCGAGAACTTTTCGGCCCCATCGGCCATCAATTCTGCGTGCTATGTGCCCCGCCCGCCCACTGCCACTTCAACTTACTAATCCGCTGGGCTACGTCGACGACTTTCGTTCGTCTACGGATCTCATCATTTCTGATTCGATCTCGTAGAGAAATTCCGAGCATAGCCCTTTCCATACTGCAAGTACAGGAAAAAATCTGAAAATATTTGTAATTAAATCATAAAAAATTAGTCTTTGAGGTTCGGGAAAAGGTCGGAAAAACTGCGAGACTCGATTCCTGAACGATTTAATTCTGATATATGTAAGTACCTACAAATTTGTACGGAACGCTCGGTGGGTAATTTCGACTCGCATTTTTTCGGTTTTTTTATTATAATGAAGCATCGTCCTTTTATCTTCTCTGTGATTAACATAGCATAATCTTTTATTGTTGTTTTCTTTTTTCGTAAGGCTTTGCTTTACATCCTGGAACTTCTTTTGCTTGTGATGATGATGATGATTCTTTCCGACCGGGTTCGGTCACCGCGGCTGTGGGGAGCCTCAGTTGTTTGCTCTTATGTGACTGATCTAGCCTATATTAGCTATAAAATTGCGGTTGCAAGTAAGGTTACGCCTATGTTTCCCGTTTGAGTATTAGTGTGTAATGGTATAGCTGCTAGTGATCTTAATCTGACTTCATCAGATAGACACTAAAAATAATGAATTTTCGGTGTTTTCTTGTTTCGAATTGTTGTATTTCATCATATGCCGAGATCCGGTTGTCTAATAATAAACAACAAATATGGAGCACCGAGATATGAATCCGCTGTTATCGGACATTCGTCACAGCTCCACGTCCATGTATGTACAGTTGCGCGCGTCTGCTCCGCCTGCGACACGTTTCTTTGTAGTGTTTATCTTGTCTTGAACTAGATAATTCTCTTGGATCTGCTCCAGTTTCATTGAATTTAATTTGCTCTACGTCATGCGCTTAGTCTCCTCTATGATATCTCTATAAATTCTTTTAAACCTCTTCATCTTTGTTTGTCAAAACATCAGCAAACACAGATTTATCCAACCACATAGAGAACTATGTTTGCTTATTGAACTAATCACTGTAGGTTTTAGTGTTGAGTATTGTACTGTACATTATGTACGGTCGCTAGCCAGACCGTTGGACAAACGGACCGCGGCTGTAGATACGCGCAGCACTATCGCAATGGAAAGTTCCCCACTCAGGGCGATATGTTATCGGCTGAACCCGAGCCGTCTCCACCTATTTGCCTTTGTAATTCCAGCTCCGTGTTACGTGCACGCCATGTCTTGTTTATCGATTATGTAGGTAATCCGCTATCATTCGCTGAGCCTCTTGTTTCCACACACGTACTTACATATTTTTCTGTTTATGAGCTAGATCGATTTGCTACTTTTGTTCTCTTATCTCAAGCCTTTGCAGGCCGATCGCTCTATTGATATCTCAATCAGAAACCAACAACTGCCTACCACTTCTGTTGATAGTCACATGCCCAAGTGGCGTCTCGAGTCTTACAAAAGTGCTGGTTTTTTGCGCAACGTTTTTTGCTTCTTTATTTGACCAGGAATGAGCCAAATGAATAAACCTAGTACAAGGTCTGTGGTACAAAAAAAGCAAGTTGAAAGGTTTTGTCACGTTATGCCATCAGAGCGGATGCGATAGTTTATCTGCAGATGACACTGCGGCCTATTTGCGTTGGCGTAGGATATGCTGATATCAGTTGTCGTTGGAAAAAATACAATGGTGTGTCTGTCAATTGTACAATGCTTTGGAATGGTTCTGAATATTACTTTTAATGCTTTGAGGATGCTTGTGTAGAATTTTGATTGTGGAACTTGAACCACACTTTTTAAAGTCCAGCTCTTTATAAAATTTACAACTTGGTGTGTTTTAATCAAACTAATTAGTTTTCAGGCGTACTTTCCCTGTAGCTTCATATTACGATTTGACTAGGCTACTAACTACCTCTACTATACTACCTCTACTATACTACTATAATTCCCCCCAGTTCAACTAGAAGATAAAAGGTGGTGTATTTCCCTGTTTATAGTCATTCCCTCGCCCCCCCCCCAGTCTCTTCAATACCAAAGGTTTGCTGGAAGAGAATACTTCTTGCATTAAGCACGCCCTTGTGCATTTGATTTTGTACCTAATGCAATAAATAATGAAAATAATTATAATATTCGAACCACATAATCAGCATTTAATGCGCAGTAACTCCACAACGCTGACTCGTTGACTCCCTCCTATCGACATGTCTCATTAATGTTGTAAACATTCTTACATTGTAGGCACTCCACACTATATAAATAAGATTTTATATAACACCTGCTCGTCAATGGCATATTATGTGTCATGCAAACTCAACTTAAAGCAAGTCATTTGTGTCCTATGTTCTAGCCGGGTCATTATAAATGTACTGAATTTCATAATCCCCAAGAGAATTATGACATTTGAATTTGGAATGCAATCAACATTGAATATACGAGCTCCTTGCAATCCATGACCAAACGTCAAAATTAGAATATAAACTTTTCATAGAGCCCTACACCAAGAAGAATTTATTCAAAATTAGAATGAAAATTAATAAAGTAAGTACTTTCTTTTTAATTGTATTATGTTTTATTGCCTCGCAGTGTTTATATAAAGTAGAGTATGCATTTTGGGGATAAAGCAGTGTATTTGTCTCGGGCGTTTTTGAACCCCTCGGCCTCGCCTCGGGATTCTAGCTTTAACTCCCTCGCTTCGCTCGGGAGTTAACTCTGTAACTCCCTCGCTTCGCTCGTGAGTTAACCCTAGGATCCCTCGTCCTTGGGGTTCAAAATATCGCCCGAGACATAATACACTGCTTTATCCCCTTAATGCATAATCTACTATTATTTACGTATCCATCTTATTCTATGGCTCCTCTTTAATTCCATGAATTTCAGACTTGTCTTAAGATCTAAAATCTTAACCTTAAAGATAAGTCTGCTGCTTCGATGTAGTTTATCGGTATTTATGTAATACGCAGTCAACTCCATCCGAACAGATCCCTCGTTAAGACCGTTAATGTTACCTTTATTGTATTTTGAAGTCGGTTTTCTTATTTAAATTTTTTGTTCAGAGCGTACATTTTCTTTCAAAGTAACATAATTATAACATTTAATTGTAGAGCAATGTGTCTTTTCATGACAACAATATATGCTACAGAAGGCCCATAGATATACGCATCTTACCACTGTATACTCTTAAATTGCAATTATACCAAGACCCCAAATATCAGAAACACTTCTTAGCTTCTTACATAGACTTCGTACTTACACACAAGGTTCTTTTCTTGCCGTGGCTCGTAAAGTCATACAACTCATACATAACCATTAATCAGACAAAGATGCGCCGTCAAGCGATTTGTCCTTTCCAGCGTGATGTCTGCACACAGTAGGACCTTTAAAAAAGTCAGGCCCGGAGATTTCGGAAAATTCGTTTTTATATTAACCCCAGACCTTAGATAAAAAAAGTTAATAAACTTCGTTTTATACTTAATACACATTCATATATAAACTCACGCCTGTATCCCAGAGGGGTAGGTAGAGACCAGGGACTGCCACTTGCCACGATATGGCAGATCACTTTCGCTTCCTCACATTCATTAGTCGTTGTATGCACGCACGCCGCCGGTTTCGAGTACTTTTTAGGGTTCGTACCCAAAGGCTAAAAACGGGACCCTATTACTAAGACTTCGCTGTCTGTCTGTCCGTCCGTCTGTCTGTCTGTCACCAGTCTGTATCTCAAGAACCGTGATAGCTAGAGAGATGAAATTTTCACAGATTATGTATTTCTGTTGCCGCTATAACAACAAATAATTCAATTCAATTCAATTCAATTCAAATATTTTTATTCATTGTAAAAACAGAATGTTTACTTAATGAACGTCAAAGTTGTTAGTTTCACAATTAATGGATTATGTGGAGAAGAAGCTAACAAAGAAACTCCACATTTATTCTTTTCAAAACACGTTTTAACTTAATTAACAGAGTTTTCAACTTAAAATATTAGTCATGAATGTGTTGAACACTAGTCACAATCGTCCTTTAAATAATATTAATCTACTGTTTAATGCCAAACATCTTTGTCTTCTAAATAATCCTTGATGTTATAGTAAGCCTTTTTGCACAGAATGTGCTTAACACATTTTTTAAATCGCGTTGGAGGTAACTCTAATATATCTTGAGGAATTTTGTTGTAGAACCTTATACAGTGCCCCATAAAGGATGTGTTAACTTTTGCAAGTCTAAATAGTGGCAATGACAATTTATGTTTATTTCTAGTATTAACATTATGGTGGCCACCAACATTTTCGAAGTCTTTGATATTTTTTCTAACGTACATAATATTTTCATAAATGTATTGACATGCAACTGTTAAGATGTTGGTTTCTTTGAAGAAATCTCTTAGCGAATCCCTACTACCTAACTTGTAAATAAATCGGATGGCTCTCTTCTGTAAGATGAAGATCGTCTCAATGTCTGCTGCCCGACCCCACAGTAGTATGCCGTAGGACATAATACTATGGAAGTAACTAAAATAAACAAGCCTAGCAGTTGCAACGTCAGTGAGCTCTCTAATTCTTTTGACTGCATATGCTGCAGAACTAAGCCTGTGTGCTAGTTTTACAATATGAGGACCCCATTGCAATTTTGAATCGATTGTGATGCCTAGAAAAACGGTATCTTCTACAAATTCTAGTTTTTCTTTTCCGAGTACAATGTTGTTTTCAACTAATCTTACGTTTGGTAAGGTAAACTTTATACATTTTGTCTTTTTGGAATTTAGAAGCAGATTATTTGCCGTGAACCAATCCAACACACGCGAGAGAGCATCATTTGCATCGTCAAGATTATTTTCTTGTCTCTTAATTTTAAAAATAAGTGACGTGTCATCTGCAAATAATACTATCTCGGACATGTTTTGTACCATAAACGGCAAATCATTTACGTATACAAGGAAAAGGAACGGCCCCAAAATTGATCCCTGTGGTACTCCCATTTTTATTTGTGAACCTGTGGATTTTATACGATTTATGTCCGCTTTTTGAACCCTTCCTTTTAGATAAGATCTCATCAGTTGTAAACCTTTCCCCTTTACTCCGTAATGCTCTAGTTTTAGCAAAAGTGTCTCGTGGTCCACGCAATCAAATGCCTTTGACAAGTCACAAAAAACACCTATAGCATCCCTACGATCCTCCCATGCATTATAAATATGTTTAACTAGCAAGACACCAGCGTCCGTCGTCGACCGTCCCTGCGTGAAGCCGAACTGCTGGTTATGGAGAAGTTGATAATTATTAAAGTGCGTAAGTAGTTGAACTAAAACAATCTTTTCGAATATTTTGCTCAATACGGGTAGGATCGAGACTGGTCTGAAATTTGTGGGATCGTGTCTATCGCCACTTTTAAACAACGGAACGAGCCTACTGTATTTCATTAGGTCAGGGAATGTACCCTCACCTACACATTTGTTAAAAATTTTTGCTAAATGAGAAGCGAGGACATCTATTACTAATACTAAAAACAAAATAAGATAATTATTTAAAGGGGGCTCTCACATGACAAACGTGATCTTTTTTGCATTATTTTTGCTGTTTTTTTATCTTTGTGTCTAATGTTGTATAGATAATGGTACGGAACTCTTTGTGCGCGAATCCGACTCGCACTTGGCCGGTTTTTTATTTTTATACTCAATAAAATGGAAAAAAACGACAATTAGGTATATGAAAACGGTACGCAAGTAAGACAAGGTGTCAAATTGAATACTGTATTTAACATTTTCATATTATTTTAGTATAATTTTATTTATCTACCATTACTATGTAGATCCAGCAGCTCTATTTAATGAGCTTAGTACAAAGATTGATAGCCAGAATGTTGACAAGTGTGGCAATTGACATGTTAATTCTTGAGAACACAGAACAGAGCTTGAGAACCCCCTTGACGTAGCATTGTGTGCGTGTTAATCAAGTTCTTACCTAAACTTGCCGACTATCTGTGGAGAAGTATGTATTGTGTATGATATTAGTCATTTTCGCGGAAGGGAGCGTTTGGCGCATCGCTGTCTTGTACGCCATTATCTTGTTGGCTCTGTGCTCTTATCGAATCGCTTTTCTATGAACCAGCTAGGCTTGTATCTACAATGTGTATTTCCTCCTTGTTGCTTGATTTGCTCAGATTCACGAGATCATCCGGTGTTCGTATTGTGTTGGCTGTGTAACCCCCGGTTTCTCGTACACTAACAAGCTGTTAATATACTGTTAACAGCTGTCAGTGGTTTTTTTTGTATGCACTTTGGTCATTTGACAGCTGTTAATAGTAGATTAACAGTATATTAGATGACAAGAAACCGGGGGTAAGTCTCGGAAGGGGCTATATCATACTTATCTTTTTCTTAAATTGACCTAATCTATCCTATTCAACGTCTACTGCATCAGTTTCGTGGGAAATTGGACATTTAAAGACACTCAAAAGAATAGACCAATTTTTAGAATAAGATAGAGATGCCTAGGCAACGGCCTGGGTTATCTTATTCTAATAATTGGTTGGATTTTCCTTAGCCTCAATTTGTATCATTAGTTACTATTCAATCCACGTAATCTCTCCAAAAATATCATCAACAAGCCATATTATTACCCGTTCCAGTAAACACGTGGCGGTATCGAGTGACTGTCCTTGGTGCCGAGCAAATATTGATACTGTCACGCGAATCGATACAGCCCACATCACCAGACACGTAACGGAATATTGTTACGTAACGTGCGCTTGGTTCAATTACAATATTCACTGCATTAGGTTTCTGTTGATGAGTGAATTTATTACGCGTGCAGATGAGCTATCTTTAGCGGAATCAGTCACTCAAAACGTAAGCAAACACACGATGTTTTTCATGCTATTTGTCTGTGGTTCCTAGAATTTGGTTTGTGGTTGTGGAGAGGATAGGTACTTATCGTTACATACCCAGAGGTACTATAGACAATGCCTTGGTTACTCATCTAAAATAAATAATACAGTGTGTTCCAAGCAGTTAAGTTAAGGAAAATTCTTAAAGCCTTGTAAATCGAATCAGAAATTATGAGATCCGTAGACGAACGAAAGTCATCGAAATAGCCCAGCGGATTAATAAGTTGAAGTGGCAGTGGGCGGGGCACATAGCATGCAGAACTGATGACCAACGGGGCCGAAAAGTTCTCGAATGTAGGACGACCAGCCACAAGATGGACAGATGACCTCATCCAAGTGGCAGGAAGACGCTGGATGCAGGCCGCTTCCAACCGGTCTTTTTTGGAAATCCATGGAGGAGGCCTATGTCCAGCAGCGGACTTCTTGTGGCTGAATGATGATGATGATGTAAATCATCGGTAACTTCTCCAATAAACGTCCTGATGAATGGCATAACTGTAAAGATTATTGTAGCATTAGACTCAGGCAGGCAGATTCAGCTTTTGTCTGCGCTTGGCCTCTTGGAGTTCTCTTGAACTCCATACGAAAAAATAGTAATCACTTGCGATGGACGGTAAACGAAGCCAGACACAGAGTGGTGGCCGAGAACTGGCCGGTCGTTCGGTGAGTAGGCCCCCTACCCGATGGGTTGATGACATTAAGAAGGTGGCAGGAGGACAATGGGCAAGATTAGCAGGGGACCGGCGAAGTTGGCGTGACGGTGAAGAGGCCTATGCCCAACAGTGGTCGACTTTCATGTGCTGTATAGATAGATTGATAGACTGCGGCGAGCTCAGACAAAACACTTGCGACAAGCAGAAGTGAGCAGGAATTTAATTACTGACGTTTAAATATGTCATTGTTTTCATAATAATATTTATGTTCAGTTGAGTCGTTTGCAGCTTAACTAATGGGTTGTTGGATACCTTTTCCTCGTTTTTTTTCCTTTTATAGTGAATCATTATTTTATCCTTGTGATAGCGTTGTTTGCCACTCTGCATGGGCCACGTAGAACTGTACTATTAATACAGCACGTACAGTTGGAAGAGCAACGTCACTGTTATGTTTGCATGTTTAAAATCACCACTCGCCGACGTGTTTATGTTCTTTGAGGTTTTTCCAGTGCTAGGTTATCCCACCAAAACATACTTGTGGAAAGGGGGCTAAGAATAGAGTGCATGATTGTTGGAATTGGGATCTAAATGGATGCAAAGTCCTCATCACAACATCATCTTTAGTCATCACATCACTGCGTGAACTTTGTTTGGTTGCATGTTCAGTAGCAAAATTCCGTCAACAGAGGTTGTTGATGGGCATTTTGCTACAGAATATGCAACTTGGCAAGGATTCACAGCTCTAGTAAATACTCTGATTAACTAAAGTCACATCCGTTGAGGTCATGCATGTGTCAGAGGCCGTAATCATGGGTTGGGGCAGTGTTCAGGATACAACAGGAAAACCATTTTATAGTTAGTTCATCTTCGTTTTAATTCTTTTTCAAACTTTACTGGTTTGAAAAAAACCGGCCAAGTGCGAGTCGGACTCGCACACGAAGGGTTCCATACCATTATCTATACAACATTTGAATATTTCGAGCGTCTACCGGTTGCCGTTATTAATATCGAGCAAAAAATGGCAAAAAATCACGTTTGTTGTATGGGAGCCTCCCTTAAATGCTTATTTTATTCTGTTTTTAGTATTTTGGTGTTATAGCAACAACAGAAATACATCATCTGTGTAATTAACTATCACTGTTCATGAGATACAGCTTGGTGACGGACGGACGGACGCCGGACGGGTGGACAGCGGAGTCTTAGTAATACGGCCCCTTACCTTGTGGGCTTCTCATTCTTTTGATCTTTCAGAAATTAATACAGAGAGTTCTTAAGCACTGCATATCTTATCAAATAGTCTCAATTTTAGTTACACTCGGTAATTGCACTGTAATTAGGCACTTGGAAACGCGGTAAGTTTGACACGGAGCTGGCTACACTTCTTAAGACTTACAATTAGAATGAGAATCAGAATAAGAATGTTGTTCGATTCAATCATGGCTTCCCTCGTAACCTCTGGAGAGCTTCCGTTTACGAGCAAACATTACAAAGTTAAAATCATCATGGTTGGTCCACTCTAACAGGCTTGCCAACCCAACAAAGAACAAGTCATCGTGAACGGTAATTTAAAGAGGCTTGTCAACTTTACAAAGCCAAGTCAACTAAACATTATATTGCCCTGCCTGAGCTCCCTACATAGCTCAAAACAATATGGCATCTTAGCCAATCACAAAATATATTGTGTCAAACAGAAGTCTTTCTATAAATATTATCAAGTAATGTTATTATTTATCTTAATTGTCTACTGTAGGGTTAATATTATAATTTAGTAGCTGTTGCCCGTGACTTCATTCGCGTGGTAATTTTGATGTGTATTTTTCCGGGATAAAAAATAGCCTATGTGCTAATCCAGACTATCTCTGTGCAAAATTTCATCCGGATTCGTTCAGTCGTTTTTACGTGAAAGATATTAGTAAGGATTGTTACCGATAAAGATATGTCTGAATAAATGATTTCCTAAGTAACTCTAAAAATCACAAAGAATATTTTTTTTCGTTTAATATCAGAAATACATAGGTTCTGGTATCTTTTATAGTTGGAAATCATAAATAAATAAGTTATTTGATCGATATTCTGTCACATGCAACAGTTGACTGATAAATAAGATTTGTCTATGCTGCGTAACTAGTTCAATAAATGTTAGTATCCTTTTTTTATATCCTGCAATGGCGTTTTCATTTATATTATTACCATAAAAAGTGAAAAAGAAACTTGATTTTCGCTACGAGCTGTAGCCTCCATCGCAATGTCATATTGAGGTGCAAAAGGCTTGTGAGATAATGAGATCATCTCTTTTTCTATGCATGATGGATTATTATCAACTTCACGTACTTTTAAGTGACGACACATATTTAATATACCAGGCATTTAGTCTCCACGACAGTCATCATCGTGAAGTTCATTGTCTGAAGCGTCATGTGATGTTTGTCTAGTGGTCTGTTTGCCAAGATAATGTATCTATGTACTCGTACTTTGTGATACTGGTGTGTTGAAAAATATTTGCTGCTATTTTATGAGGTTTTCTCAGAAAATGTCTAGAATTCCACTACTAAGTGAAGGCTTTTTATCTTAACCTTCGCTTTCCTGCGCATTCTTCATCTACGCCATAGTTTCTGATTTAGGAAGTTCATTAATGAAATAATTAAGCATGATGTTTTCTAGTGAAGTTCCTAAAAACTGGTTTGAGGCCAACCAAGGGTCGTTAAAAACTCTGTTAATTAAGTTCCACATTTTTAAACACTGAATGTGGTGTTTCTTTGTTAGTTTCTTCTTCACTTAGTCTTGTTCCTAAAACAGACGACTGTGATTAGATTTTGAAGTTCATTAAATCACAGCTTTTGTATTTGTTGATTCAATGCAAAATATTGTAGTACATTCAAGATTACACTTATGTAATTCATTTTTGTGTGCAATATTTAAGTAACAATATGAGCGTTTTGGTTTTAACTGTAAGTTCTTATTTTATATATAAAATAATAATAATTACAATGAAACTAGTCACATGAATATGTGTTCCTCTTTTGTTGTTCACTTTTTCTCCTTCTTCGTAGTATTTCTACCGATTCCCTCCACTGGTCTCGATGTCCCAAGATGAATCGACACGTCAAATGAGATATGTCTATAAACACAGACATATAGAGACATTGTGATTGATAATTCATTTATCTCATTTATTGACGTTAGTAGTTCACACTCTTGTCTGTTTGTGATTGTTTAGATTCAGGTTTGAATTCGTAAAATTGAAACGTAGTCTCGTTGAGTTGGCAACATACGACATTAATGGTTTTGCCTAGTTAAATTATTAACTGATATTTTCTACAGGCCTTTTCTTAGAGTTATATTGTAGTTGATAAGACATTGACATGTGATTTTAATAGAATTAAGTAATCTAACCTAATCTAATCTGATGATTTTCTGGCTGACTTTATGTTGCTGACATACCATATAAGCAGAACTCGTAAATGTATAATGCCCGATATAGTAGTTTATGATACTGTTGCATAATAAGGGTTCTTATAACACGACTGTGTTTTAAAAAAACAAGCCGTAGGCGAGTTTAGTATCACACGAGTGTTATAAGACCAAGTTACGTACAGTGTCATACACTACTTTATCTACTCTCATACTATAATACATAAAATAATATTGCAAATAAAACGCTGAAAATCAACAAATTAATTTTTACTTGGAAGTAATTATTAATGTTTTGAATATTACAATTATGAAATTGAATTTGAACCGGACAGGAAGCGTTATTGGAGGTACTCGGAGAGGGTACCTCCTCGACCTCATTTCTGTTATTTTCAATACTGTTAACTAAATTATTTTACAAACAGAACCAAACTTTGTTTAAATATTGAAAAGTTTTTTTAAATGTAAAATGTTGGCGCCAAGGTGCAAACATTTGGCAAACATCGATTGCGCATGCGTGTTGCGTCGCCGCGGACTCGTTCATTGAAACCTTGTTTTTAAAGTAGAGGTTCAACCTTCTTGGTCCAGCTGGAGGTGGTATAGGTGTATCGTTATGATTAAATAGTTATTTGTTATGCAAGGCTGCAAAGTTAATTTTTGGTGCGAGTACCTTGTATTGAAACCTGAGCAAGCGAAGGATTCTAGGATTGAGCCACGAGCGAAGCGAGTGGTTCAAATATAGAATCCTGAGCGTAGCGAGGGTTTCAAAGGTACGAGACGCTAAATAACTTTGCTGCCGAGCGCAACACACAACTTTTCACCTCACTAAAGCGAGGAAAATGTTAGGTGCAAGAAAAACAGTTTTAATAAATATTAAATTACTGTTTATTTATTTCAAAAATTAAAAGTAAAATTACTACAATTGGTAATATTGAAAGTTAAAGAAAATTTTAAAGTTTTTTTTTTAAATAAAATTTTCTTGCCGGCCAGTGCGATTCTTTAAATGAGGCTGGCGCATGACATGAAATAAGTATTTGCATTTCAATCATCAATGGACTGGCTGCAGAGAATATAAACTATTACGAAACCAATGAGGTTCTATATATATATGTAATTTATTGTACGAAACCTTTATTGAATAAAAATATTCGAATTTTAAAAACACTTTCCACGCTAGCGGATAAAGTGCGATTTTCCTCGCAGATTTCGAATGATAAACAGAGCTTTTACGAGCTAGTGAGGTGAAAAAGTTATATTTGATACAACAGGTGTCCATACAAGACCTGTATCGTAATAAAACTTTTATTTATTTATTTTGGGCCTATGCGTAATGTTTGTCATAAGAGTTTTGTTTTCAGTTTTATAATCTTTGTATTATAGTATCGGAGTAGATAAAATAAATTATGATTTTGACTTCGCATGGACGCATTTCGTGTCACACGCCTCGCTGGTCTAGCGGTATAACGTCTAATTACCACACTGGAGGTCGTGGGTTCGATTCCCACTGGGTGCTGCCGTACATTTGTACAAATGTCCTCAGTCTGGGTAAATTTCCATGTTTGGTGATGTCTTTGCCTCGTTACCATAGCTCAGGGTATCCTAGTTCGGGACTAGGACAATTGATTGTGTTGAGTGAAAGTTATTTACTTCTTGGCGGGGGACGCGGGGATGTGGATTAGATTTTTTTTTTACTTTATTTGAGTCTTCTAACAACACAAGCTTAATTTTGAATCGGTTCAAGTGCTTGAAGGAAGGTAGAAAGAAACTGGCAAAAAATCATTAATCCTGAAAACATAAGACTCTTTTCAGGGAATCGTGTGTATAAATAAGGTATTAGTGATCTACAAACCGGCTGTTTTATTCAGATGAAAGCAATTAATACCCAGTAGTATGCTTAAGGTGTACACGTTATTTTGCGATACCAAGCTGGACAAATTGCTTTTTAATGCATTATTCCTCATTTCAACAATTCCAAACGTCACTTAAGCGAAGCTGCCGAAATTAACTATTAATTAATTCTTCATTGTATTGTAATTTAATCAATTAATTTGTAATTCTAATTAATTTCGTAATGTAAAAATATTGGACCTTGTTGCCCGAAATTATTTATTTATTTATTATTATGTACAACAGGAAAATATAAATAGTAACTAATAATAATAACTTCCACACAACCTGGTCGCAAACTAGGATACCAAGGTCCAGGCTAGGATAGGCTAAATACTAGCTAAAAGCTACCAGCTTAGTTGAATCCCTTCAAAATGGTGTTAAGTAAAAAATGGTTTCGCAACGGTTAACAGATTATGTGAATGTACTAACGCGTCTATCAGCAGACCCCGATATCATTATCAACTGTCAATATGCATTAGATAAAGCTGTGGGTGTTACTAAACTACTTTATGTACCTGGTGCCTGGTGTGGTGTACTTGCCGTGTGATATCTCGCTAGAGGTATATTTACACTTAGTTCAGTCTATTCTGAGTCAATTGTCACGCTTTACCAAGCTATGAACACAAAGTTTATACTTAGCTTGGTACCTACCACCACCACCTGGTAACTACCACCTGGTAGTTTCTAGGTTTTTCATAGCTTTATGAAATGGCATCAGGGACTGGATTCTTGTTTCATTGAACTGTTTCGCTTGGCAAGAAGTTAATAATAATAATAATAACTTCCACACAACACAATCACTTGCCCTGGTCCCAAACTAGGATACCTTATACGATGGTAAACAGGCAACAACAAGCATGGAAACACACCCATTTGTACAAATCAAGAACCACTGAATTTATTTTATTTTTTTTTTATTTTATTTATTAGGTACACCAACAGCAAGCACGCAAACATAACAAAACTTATAATAAATGTGACTTAGGGCTAGCGATTATGCCAATTAAAGGTATACACAGCATTTGTAAACTCTACTTTTATGAAAACTACGACATTTAGGACGGTACTTAGGTACATAGCTTTAAATAACATTCAAAATGTTGAAGCTGAAGAAGAAGCCAAGCGTGTTTTTACTTTTAACTTAAAAAAGATATCTGTTAACTTTAGAATGAATAGATGGGGACAAAATCTGGGTCCTTCGTATCAGGCTTTTAACACAATACTAATTAACTATCAAGACACAAGACTTCGGTGGAATTAAGCAGCAGATTTTAAAGGGCTCCATAGAGTAACACTAGCGTCACCAAGGGATAAATACCATAATTATCTTTTTTTACAGATCGTATTTGCAAAAAGTGTCTGTACAATCTCTCAAACACGGCAACATGTAAACCTCTTCGGTGTAAACCTCTTTACAGCATTTTTTTTATATTTATTTAATTCTGTCTATCGTTTTTAAATCAAAATGTAGTGGTAAATATGGATAGACGATACCTGTACAAACAAAAAACTTCACGTCATATGGTACCGTGAAGTGTCACGTTTCCGATACATTTGAGGGTAAAGATCGTCATATGAGATCAATGACAATCATTAAGAATGCAGTTATTACGTGTGTATACGCATTTTGTTGCATAATAGTCTCCAGATTGATTTAACTATTTATTATACGGCAGCACAACCTAGTACAAAAAAAAAACACTGCCTACTAAATCACATCACATCGCAATTAACGTTGTTTTGTCTAAGTAGCTGGTTCGAGCCGCAATAGTTAGCTTGTTTTTCATCCCGTTGCCGCCAAGGCCGTCTTAAAAAGAAAAGAATGTGAAGTAGGAAGATATTTGTCGAAGATGTTTGATGGTGTTGTTAGGTACCAAAATAATATTTGCAACTAAAAATTGCTGATACGTACAACATGAGAACAAATGCAATCTTAAAAACCTATGCCTCCTTAAAAACCCGTCCTCAGCACGGGTTAGTGCAACAAAAAGAATATACCTATAGTCAAATGCAATCTATCAAAATCTAAAAATTAATATTAACCTGATGAAAAAGAAGACATGATTTTTTTTCGTTGGTGGCGCTAGTTAGCTCTATGGATCCCCTTAAGGCCACTTCTCTTGATAAAGTCAATTAGACATTAAAGCTGCATTTTACAGTGGAATCCATCAATTATAGAGCTGCTTGGCATTTATAGCGACGGAAATTATTTTTGTGGTTGGATGTATTTTTATTATAGGGGGTTTATTTTAATGCAGTGTAACATTATTTCTCGGTGCGAACTAGAATTATGTATGTGTGATTTCGATTTTTTTTTAAAGAGGCCCCTATATTCCATTTTTATGTAGCCTATATACGCCCCACTGCAGGGCACAGGCCTTTTCTTAGAGATAGAGTACAGGCTTAATTACCACGGGTGCCCTTGGCGGATTGGCAATTTCAAGTCCTCAAACACTCAGGTTTCCTCACGATGTTTCCCTTTAACGTTAGCGAGTGGTATGGCTACTATAACTTCACAAATATACGTCACTTAGATAATAAAGTCATAGGTACATGCCGGGATTCGAAGCCGCGACCTCCCGAATGTGAGGCCGGTTCTACCGCTGTGCTACAACCGCCTATTATTACGCTGAGTTCATAACTAATTGTACCCTTATGAAGTGGGACCCTGGACGTTGCCAGAGCGCAGGAGCGGCCCACTTACTCGTACCGTAACCCCAATTGTGAAGCGCCCTGTAGGCCCGGGAGACTCATCCTTGGCCCACTTCCATCGCGGCGTTCGTTAAGGGCCCGCGCGAAGATGGGTACGCTTCTTATTCGGCTGGACTGGGGGTCAATATTAATAGACAGATAACACTTTATTGCACAACCAGAAAAAACGAATTACAGTTTTGATTTCTTAAATCTGAGTAATGTAATTGACGGTCTTATCGCTAATACATTAGCGCTTGAAATCACTCCGTGAACGAAGCCGCTGGCATAGCTAGTTTTGCCGCTATAGCCAGCTGCGGAAATCAGGATCATTAAAAAAATATGTCGTAGAATAAAATCGTTACAGAATGAGCGTCAAAATGTAGTCATAATAATACCTCTAACAGTAACTACTATTAGTCCGTCATCGGACTACAAAGTAATTTCCGTTGCTACAAATTAAAGACAAGGGACCGGTGGATGCGAGTGGCGAGAGACCACGAAAGATGGCGTGACGGGGAGAAGGCCTATACACACCCAGTAGTGGGCAGAATAATCTTTTAAATAGATGGTTTCCAATATAAAATATAGCTTTATTGTCTAATCGCGTTTTGTAGACCGACAAGAAAAAGTGGCCTGAAAATGTATTGCTTTATTTCAACGAGCTCTCATGTGTTGATAGTTCAGTGGTTTGTGTCAAGATCCTAGTACGGAGGATCCGAGTTCGGTCCCCAACTATTCATATTAAAGTTAACAGACGACATTTTTACGTTAAAAGTAGCAATTCAAACGATGACTTGCGTCATTACTATCCGTAACGTTATAAAACAAAACCCTTTATTTTAAAGATTTTAAGTAAAAGTGAGGAATTTCTACTAAAAGTATCTGTATGCAAAGTTTCCACCCGTAATATACTGCCGTAATAAAATAATATTAAATAAAATAAAATAAATACTGTCGCTTCAGCAGCTGATGCTGCTCTTCGACTCTTAGACCTATGCTTAACTTGTTTGTAACGTTTAAGGCGCAGTTTCTGTGCTATTTTCTATAAAAAAACATTTTGACTTCGCTTTGACGGCTTGGCAGTGTGTCACAGCGTATGAGACTGTGTTCCGCTTTGGTAAGACCCGGGATCCCGATCGGGGCCAAGGATGGTCTGCCCTGACCCACTGCGCTGGATATTGATCCCGAAAAACTCGCCGGTAATTATGAGTTCTTTGATCTTGCTGTGGATGTAGGGGTCGGTCCGTATACAGGATACAGCAAAATCCTCTCCGAAAATTAAAATTTTACCATAATGTTGTACAAACTTTTTGACTTAAAATTACTATTATTAAAATACATACCTACTAAAAATACGCGTAGGCAAAGCAAACAATATAAAATACGGTGGTAGCCTAGTGGTAGAACATTGGACTCGGAAGCGGGAGACCCAGGTTCGATTCCCAGTGCGGGCATGTACCTATGACTTTGTATTCTAAGTTATGTACATTTGTGAAGTTATAGTAGCAATACCACTCGCTAACAGTGAAGAAAAACATCGTGAGGAAACCTGAGTGTCTGAGCTATTCACATACCTCAGCGCTTGAAATCGTCAATCCGCGGTGGGCTCGTGTGGTGATTAAGCCCAACTCTCTCTCTCTCTCTCTTATTTATTTATATTTCAAGCGTCTATATGTCGAGCAAAAACCGACAAAAACATTAGGTTTGTTGTATGGGAGGCCCCCTTAAATATTTATTTTATTCTTTTTTTAGTATTTTTTGTTATAGCGGCAACAGAAATACATCATCTGAAAATTTTGGTGACAGACTCAGTACTACCAGTATTGAGTAAAATATTTGAGAAGATCATCTTAGATCAATTACTTACGCATTTCAATAATTACCAACTCTTTCATAGCCAGCAATTTGGTTTTACTAAAGGGCGGAATACAACAGACGCCGGAGTTATGTTACTTAAACATATTTTCAGCGCGTGGGAGGATCGCAAGGATGCAGTAGGCATATTTTGTGATTTATCAAAAGCATTTGATTGTGTAGACCACGAAACGCTACTGCTAAAGTTAAAACACTACGGAATAAAGGGTGCAGGTTTAGATCTTTTAAGATCGTATTTAGAAGGAAGGGTCCAAAAAGCAGACGTAAATCGTATTAAATCCTCGGGTTCACTTGTAAAAATAGGAGTCCCGCAGGGATCTATCTTAGGGCCGCTCCTTTTCCTAGTCTATATAAATGATTTACCGTTTATGGTACAAAAAATGTCTGAGATAGTGTTATTTGCTGATGACACGTCACTTATTTTTAAAATAAGGAGACAAGAAAATAATCTTGACGATGCAAATAATGCTCTCTCGCAAGTACTAGATTGGTTCACAGCAAATAATCTGCTGCTAAATTCTAAAAAGACGAAATGTATAAAGTTTTCCTTACCTAACGTACGAGTAGTTGAGAACAACATAGTAATTGGACATGAAAAACTAGAATTTGTAGATGATACTGTATTTCTGGGCATCACCATCGATCCAAAACTACAATGGGGTCCACATATTGTAAAATTAGCACACAGACTTAGCTCTGCAGCATATGCAGTGAAAAGAATTAGGGAACTCACTGACGTTGCAACTGCTAGGCTTGTTTATTTTAGTTACTTCCATAGTATTATGTCCTACGGTATACTACTATGGGGCCGGGCAGCAGACATTGAGACTATCTTCATCTTGCAGAAGAGAGCCATCCGATTTATTTACAAGTTAAGTAGTAGGGATTCGCTAAGAGATTTCTTCAAAGAAACCAACATCTTAACAGTTGCATGTCAATACATTTATGAAAATATTATGTACGTTAGAAAAAATATCAAAGACTTCGAAAATGTTGGTGGCCACCATAATGTTAATACTAGAAATAAACATAAATTGTCATTTCCACTATTTAGACTTGCAAAAGTTAACACATCCTTTATGGGGCACTGTATAAGGTTCTACAACAAAATTCCTCAAGATATATTAGAGTTACCTCCAACGCGATTTAAAAAATGTGTTAAGCACATTCTGTGCAAAAAGGCTTACTATAACATCAAGGATTATTTAGAAGACAAAGATGTTTGGCATTAAACAGTAGATTAATATTATTTAAAGGACGATTGTGACTAGTGTTCAACACATTCATGACTAATATTTTAAGTTGAAAACTCTGTTAATTAAGTTAAAACGTGTTTTGAAAAGAATAAATGTGGAGTTTCTTTGTTAGCTTCTTCTCCACATAATCCATTAATTGTGAAACTAACAACTTTGACGTTCATTAAGTAAACATTCTGTTTTTACAATGAATAAAAATATTTGAATTGAATTGAATTGAACATACGGACAGTGAAGTCTTAGTAATAGGGTCCCGTTTGGCACCCTTCGGGTACGGAACCCTAACTAGCATGCCCTGTGCTAAGGTTGGCTGGAAGAGATCTCTCTTAGATATAAATTCGCCTTTGTAAGAATGCTATGTAATTAATTTTCTAATTTTTGATTTGCAATAATGAATATATAAAAATGTTACACCATACCCCTTACCGTGCCCGATTGACACAGCAATGCGATCAACAGGTAGGTCAGGGTTGCCAGATTTACTGGCGTAAATTCCGGGACAAAAAGATATTTTTATAAAAAGATAAATATTTTTCATAAATAAACTTAAATTTAATTATTTAAAATGTTGATTTGCATTGCATAACTTATCTGTATTTATTATTAACTGCAACTTAACCTTTGGCAGCAGCCATTGTTTTAAGGAGATCTGGACGATTTAACGTTAACTAAATTCGAGACAAAAACTACTGCGCGAAATTTAAGTCGTTGGACTGCTTGGTTGGCACAACACGCGTGACTACCAAAACCGTTGTTGTATCTCAATGTTTGTGATGTCTTTGCCTGGTAACCATAGCACAGGTATCCATGTTTTAACCATAACAAGTTATTGTTTTGCCTAGCTGACCCGGCAAACGTTGTTTTGCTAAGTATATTTATTATTATCCTACGACCTATTCACAGAGCTACCAAATATACACAAAAATCGATGAAGCCGTTTCGGAGGAGTACCTATGTTAGATTGGATGGTGTAAGATAAAAAGTAACAGAAGTCGGCGTACGCGCATGCAACGACAAATGAATGTTGATGAAGCGAAAGGTTTCTGCCTACCCCTCTGGGATACAGGTGTGAGTTTATGTAATGTAATATGTATTATAGGAACGCATAAGATCTACAATTGAAGAGTTTTAAAAAAAATCCGCGACTTTTTTGGAAACTCCCGGACCCGGGGTATACACTGGAATTCGTTTATAATCCCGGTAGGTCGGCCATCTGGCAACTCTAAGGTAGGTTGGGTGAGAGCCGCGAGGCACGAAATAGGCCAGCGGGCCAAGGATTTCGGGACCTCGCGGATTACTTGGTACTAAATTGTTCACGACCTGCCCCAGCACATTCGCGGCTGCCACTTCGGGAACGTGAAGCGTCGGTTGCAGATGCAGATCTCAAGTAACCGTCAATTAATATCAACAGCGCGGTATTGGCGGAGCGGTAAAACGCCCGCTTCTCATTCGGAAGGTCGTGGGTTCGAATACGGCATGTACCAATAACGTTGTTTTCTAAGTCACGTACATTTGTGAAATTATAGTAGCAATACCACTCGCTAACTATGAAGGAAAACATCGTGAGGAAACCTGAGTGTCTGTGGTGTTCATATACCTCAGCGCTTGAAATTGCCAATCCGCGGTGGGCTCGCGTGGAGATTAAGCCCATACTCTATCTCTGAGAGGTCTGTGCCCTACAGTGGGACATTATGTATGTCCCGCATTATATAATATCAATTTAATTCAACTTTTCTATTTTAGGACTTATTGGGATTTAAAGCCTTTGAAGAGCAGTTCTGTGGCCATAACGCCGGAAGTAAGTTTAAGGTACTCAAGCGGTTCACTGATTTCTGTTTAACGCAGAATGCCGAGTGCCCCATGGAATATTACGACGATGATTGTAATTGTAACTGTGATTAGTTCCTGCAAGTACGAATAAAACTATGAAATAAGATTTACAAAAAAAAAATTAGGAGATATAGGTGGCTCACATTTTCAATTCACTGTTTTCTTAAAATAGTATGTTAGTGTGTTTTTTCAATAACAAGGCACTCAGTACGTACTCAGATAATTGCAAAAGAAAGACGATTCTTCCCACAATCATGCATAAAATAATTCAAAATGTATATACGAGTAACTAGGTACGAATCTTTTGAGGTAATCTATATCTCGATATATGTGGATGCGAATGACAAGGGGCCGTGTGTGATGGCATTTGGGGAAAATGACCTGGACCCAGTGGGCCGCGATGGGCTGGTGAAGATGATGATAAGACATTAAGCTTGTTTATACTAAGAAGCTGTATAAACAATAAACAAAATTTAAATGAATTGAGCTAATTAATAAATAGTTACTCTTAAAACCCTAATTTTTTTTTTACGTAGCCTCGTTTGTGTCCCACTGCTGGGCAAAGGCCTCCCCCAACTCAGACCGGAATATTAAAAACCTATTAGGCTAAAAATTCCACCGATGCCGGGACTTTTAACGTAATAAAGAGAAGTTTGTAAAGAGGCTCAAAATTTCGCCGTTTTCTGCACTTGCCCATTAACTCCGTTGGGAGAGCGCTGGCGCGGTTAGCCAGAGGTCGCGGGTTCAAGTCCCGGCATGGGTGGAATTTTTAGCCACTAAATAGGTTTTTAAAATTGTCCTCTTGCACAGGTTAGTGCAACAAAAATAATATAAATACTTACTCACCAGATTTCGAAGTTTTATAGTGCACATCATCATCATCATCAGTCATTTGACGCCCACTACAGGACCTAGGCCTCCCTCATGGTATTCCAAGTTTCCCGGTGTTGTGCCGCCCGCATCCAGTGACTCCCCGCCACCGTGACCAGGTCGTCAGACCATCTGGTGGGGGACCTAGTGGGGGGCGTGGTGCGGTCCGTGGTCGCCAGGTCAGAACTTTTCCGCCCCAGCGGCCATCAACGGCCTATCCGAGTTGGATTTGACGAGTGACCTCTTTCTCGAAGTTGGACTAACCTAACTGGACTGTTTGTCACAGGTATATATAGTGGTCAACTTTGACAGGAGTGGGTGCTATATGCTCATAGTTCACATATCGTATAAATAAATCAAAGAGTTCGGGGCTGCGCTGCGAATGTGAAAAGCTAGACCATGTCTTAGATTATAACAGTGTTCGCTGTCTTGGTAACGACATTAAATGAATAAAACGAAACTTATTTTAAAAACGAATATCCCGACCTGCCTATAAATAGATCCGGCCAAATTTCAACAATTTTCGACGTATATTTGTTCACTTCCAACAGAATCGTACGTATCATCCATTCGAATTATCGTGAAATTCGCGGAAATTTGTCTCGTACGGCCGGTCACTGAGTTATTTATTAGTCTGGCGCAGATGAAATAGTCATGGAAGCAAGGCCGGCTGCAGCGCCCTCGGCTCAGGGTCGAGAGGTTGCAGACCGGGGCGCGACCGGTCGTGATGGGCCAAGGATTTTATTGCCGCTCCGGCGTTATCTAGGATTGTGTGATATTATTACAAGTTAAAATTCTTACACTACATACACGCAGAGTTGAGAGAGTATGGGCTTTATCACGAAGCGTGCCCACCGAGAATTGGCAAAGCGCTAAATTATATGAACACCTCAAGCCGGTTACTCATCTGCGAGCCGTATCTGTAACAGAGCAGATGAAGTAACCAGGCTCTAGTATGTACGCGTGACAAGAGCCGAGTAGGTACTCACGGCTCGCTGCTAGCGGCACGCGTACCGCTCGCAGGAGGTTCGCGAACCACGTACACACTATTGTTGTTTGATATAGAGCATGCAACAGTTACAGCTAGGGCTCGCAGATGAGTACCCGGCTTCAGACACTCAAGTTTCCTCACGATATTTTCCTTAACCGCTACCGAGTGGTATGTCTACTACAAATTCACAGATGTGCGTAACTTAGAAAACCAAGTCATTGGTACAGGCCGGGATGGAACCCAGCCCCTCGCTATGCGTTCCTCTACCGCTACCACTGCTCGATATAAGGTAACTAACTGTAGAACACTATTTAGTTGATAATAATTGACCCGAAACTGTGAAGTTAAGTTGCAACTTGGATTGATGAAACGGCAATCAACTGGACGTTGTCGTCAGACATTTGAGCATATTGTGTAAGTAAGTTGTCAACTGGACGTAGTTGTCAGACATTTGAGCATATTGTGTAAGTAAGTAGTCAACAGGACGTGGTCGTCAGACATTTGAGCATATTGTGTAAGTAAGTTGTCAACCGGACGTGTTCGTCAGACATTTGAGGATATTAAGTAAGTTGTGAACTGGACGTGGTCGTCAGATATTTGAGCATATTGTGCAATTAAGTTATCCAATGACAGTATTGACGCACCCAAAGGAAGAAAAGATGATTAAAGGTAGATAAAGGAAGATATTTATTTCAATTGCCACAGAAACAGTGTCAGTGAGACTTATAATTAATTAAAATTCTTTATTGCACCAGGTAAAGCTTAACACTAATTAGTATTAAGCCCGCCTTAATACTACTTATACCCGGTGTTGAAATACTGACACCTGACCTGAAAGCTCAACACCAAAACATTTGTTTTATATATAAACATATTTTCTGTATTAAAAAAATCATTGGAGCTTTCTTATGGCACAAATCGGAAGTATAAACCAGCTCTAAGCTTTTTCCGAATTCGATGTTTTGAATATATCTATTCGTGATGAAATCTCCAATTGGTTTTCCAAAAGAAAGCTTGAACAATTCCAAAGGTTTCCTTGGGATCAGTATCATTAAAAATTGGTACTGTACATGCATTGCTGCAAAAATACGCAGAAAAGTACTAATTTGAACCTCAATATCTTCAAAGCTGTTAATTTCCGAGGCCTAGTTCATTCAGACAAATTTGTTCGTAAAAATGCACAGAATACGTCGATTACTGAAAAGGCGTTAGAAAATTAACACTTGACTTAGGCTGCTAACGTGTCAACTAAAGCCTCAGAAACCCCAGTAGTAACCGAAATCCCAGTTGTAAGTTACGTAAGGCCGTCGCGTCTGTAGACGCCCGCCCCCGTTGCGTTGATATTGATCCGCGCTGCGTTGTCTTCGTATTGATCCGGGTGCACCATTGTAGACCAGTGTGTCTACCTACAAGCTCGTTAACCGAGGTATGTGTGTTGTCTGACTCGGTGATAGACACAGCAGACTGAGTTGATTAACTCGAAACGTCGCCGCGACGTTACTAAATTGTGGTTCTGCTGGAAACTGCATGTTCTGCTACGAATAGTGTAGCACAATGTCAGAGTAATAGTTCTAGTGGGAAATATAATTCGTACAATCCTTGACAGTGCAGCACCTGTTCCATCCCTTGTATAATATCTTTATATTTTTTTGACCTTCACTTAATGTGGCGATTCTTGATACCGAAATTGAAATTGACGACAACGCCGAAAGAGTCCAGCTAGTAAACGTCTTTTGTCCATTCAATGCACAAGCCATTCGTTAGTTTTAAAACACCCTGCTCTAAAAACTTTAGCGGAAACTCAACAATTACCAACTCTACCAGAATAATGTATGTAGGAGTAGTCGAGTCGCTGCGCAGTCCCTCGCCAGCTGGTGGTCGATGTCCCTGCGCATGCGCGGTGTTGCGGGCTCGCCGGTCAATATTACAGGAGTGGGACGTCGTGGCGGCTCACAGCGGGCATTATCACCAGGGTAAATGACTGCCGGCTTTAGGTTATCATAGGTCCAATGGTTATTGACTCATGTCCGCGAATTGACAATTTTTTATGTAAATTAGAAGAACACAGTGTTAAGATTAAATTCAGATACTATTCAGTCGCCAATTAGTTCATTGGAAATTGTTATAGCCACAATTAACTTTTATAGTCGGTATAAAATCTTGGCGCCCGACGTGGGGCGCTACAGTAGTAATCATCATAAAACATTTTTATTTTGTAATTCCATTTTTATAATGCCCCGACATTTTTTGCTTGAATTTTACAACCCATAACCCAGTTAATTTTATGAAATTAAACTTTAAAATATTTCCCTGGTTACTGGGTAAAATCACAACAATCATCTCCCAGATTTAGGGACGCCAGTGGACCGTAATTTCTTGGTCTATAAACCGATTATTTGAGACTCGTCATTAGAATTCGATTTCCTTCCTTGATGTCATCATAGTTTCATAATCACAACTTTAGCTATCTGTCTATTAACGACCAGTGCATCAGCATTTTTAATAGACAAGATCATTAAGTCATGCGACACGTAACAGAATGGAATCTCCAAGCTCTAAGGTAGTCGATAATTTCTCCAACCATTAGCATTGTGTCGCCATACACAATCAGCCGAGAGCTCTCTGAAGCCGTGGCTCGTTACGTGCCGAGAACGTAAATAAACATTGACACGTGTTTAGGGTGTGGGTCCGCGCATGCGTGATGCCCGCCTCATAGCCATCGACCTGCCAGCCACCCTGTTGCGAGATGCAGGGTGACGGGTAGACAGCGGACTTCATGCAGATAGTGCCTGCGTTCAGGTATCGGTATGTCCTGACCATAAAATGTTGAAGCACACGATTTGATGGTGCCTTATTTAGGCTTGATGGTGACTGATCTCGATGATAACAAGGACTAGATACGCTGTAGGTACGCTTGATTATCACCAAGAATTTACTCATTTGCAGTGCAGTTTAAAAGAAAAGAGATTTCAGTACTACGCTTTAGAACTTCTGAAAAGTTGATTCTTAGAAGATTCCCGTAGCGTTCGTTTGCCCCCGCCCCAGTGTCCAGAAAATCAATACCTGAAAGAAATTACAATAACTCTCGCACACAGTGGCGCCGAAGTAATTTGCAATAACTTCCAGCACCCCTCGTCCATTCGGATGCAAATGTTTCGTGATAATAGTGACCAGAACGTTATTCTTAGAATGAAGCTCAATTCCTTCTTCGTAAATTCAATAAGCTTCAAAGAATATTGAGTCATTGGTAAAATAGTAGGTATAAGAAGTGCAAACAAAACAATAGAAGTTGTAGTTTACATCGCCTCTTTTAATCCAACAACAAATTGAATTTCCTTCAATAACAATGCGAAATAGTGAAAACTCAATTAACACCAACAGCAAACTACGAAAATCACAATGCAGTTAGGAAATTCCGTTTATCTCAATAGGATCACCTGTGATTGACGAGACAAATGAGTGAAAATCCGACTGACCGAAGGTAATCGGATTACTTGATTGCAGTCCTCTCCGCCTAACAGATAAACGTGATCTACCTAACAAAGGAAATCGAGTGCCAAAACTCCAAGCGCTAGGTCTGATTGCAATTAACCAGACAAAAGCTCAACAGAAATAGAGATTTTAAAAAAAAATCTCGCCTTGCCCATTCGCTTTCTTTGTTGGCTTCTCCTTCCTATGCTATTTTTAAGTTGATCTACGCGATCAACCGTTCATTAACCACGTCTACCTACCTGGCCACATAACTGTATTTTTTCTCTCGCCTCGATCCATGGTCGCATACAAAAACGATGAGCTGCCTACATTATACAAAATAATACAAAGCACAACAGAGAGAGAGAGCGGCAACGTCGCACGCGCTGTTGCCGCGCTGCACGCTCGGCTGACTCGTCACGTGACGTCACGTCGCAAGATGGCCGCCGTCGCTCGGCACATTCTCCCCGCTCCCGAGTCCAGCCGTAGCCGGTTCCGATCGTGTCGGCCAGTAATAATAATATTGAATGCAACCGCCCGAAAGGAAACGAACGAGTGAGAATAGATTGAAATTTAATGCATCGAGCACGTCGGCTAGACGTGTTAATACTAATTGTTATTCCACATCAGCAGCTGTTTACTTTCGTTGAATGTAGACTGGCAGTTAGCGGAATCCAGGGTACAACCGGATTGACTGTACGGCCGCTGCATGCTTGATTCATTTCGTGTGTGTGCCGAATTGTTTTTGTAGTTTCTATTCCACTTGATTTTTAATTCACTCAATGGGGTTGTTAAAGACAAGGAAGAGTGGAAATCTAAAGGTAAGGCCTTTGCCCAGCAGTGGAACACAGTAATGGCTACTTAAAAAAATGGGGTGTATATATTTGGAACATCGTAAATCTCCGATGCCTCGCTCATTAAATCCCTCAGCCTGCTGAAAAGGAACACCTTTGTTCGTGGCTTGATTTCACCTGTCAACAATGCATCACATTTTTGTGGATTCCTTTTTTAGGGTCCTTCCTAGAGGTTTTTGTCCATGTTTTTCTTTTGTAACTCATTTCTTTCTTACGTGTGACTCGGTTGATCGATTGCCTTCTCCGTTGATAGAATAGGTACTAGTACAGATTTCTATACAATTAGTTAGCCACGTTGCATTGCATCTGCTCGATTCAGAAGGTATATTTTGTGTATCGTCGTGCGACTGCTGGTGATGTTATCGGAGTCATGTAAACGAGATAAATAAATGCGCGGCGCTCGGGTGGCGTCGGGCGCGTTCGGCGGCCGCACATCCGCGTCGGGTAACGGCTCGTCCTCGCGCGTCGACCGCGTCGTGCTGCGCGCGCTGACGTCACCGCTCGATAATGGCCGCCGCCCCCCGCGGACCGCGGCCCCGCGTCACCCCGCGCCAGTGCGTGCCCGGCGAGCGAGTGCGACTAGCTCCAGTCTTTCTCCGACCCGCTTACAGTACGCGTGTGTCTAACAACAGTGCCCGGCTATCGCGGGTCGAATGTGAAGCGACCGTGTTTCAGTGTATCATGGTGAGAGTGTTTTTCTTTCAAAGTTTATAAAAATCCGTGACAATTTACAAAAAAAGCGAAGAAAGCCGATCTCTCGCATTCCGCTCTACACCAGGCGGCGAGATGTCGGTAATGCAAATTCAGCAGGCCAAGCGGCAGCACTGCTATCTGTGCGACCTGCCGCGCATGCCGTGGGCCATGCTGCACGAATTCAGCGAGGCCGTGTGCCGCGGCTGCGTCAACTACGAGGGCGCCGACCGCATCGAGGTGGTGCTGGAGACCACGCGCCAGATGAAGCGCGCCCACGGCTTCCAAGAGGGCCGTGGCGCTCCGCACGCTAAGGCGACGCACCGGGCGCCTCTTGAAAGTCATCAGAATGGAGCCGATACGGGAGGCCGCGGCCAGCCCGCCCCGCCCGCGCACCACGCGCCCAGCGCTGGGTTCCTGCACCATGCCAGACCAACAACCGGCGCAGGGCTGCTGGCCGAGTATGGAGGTCGCCGGGACGAGCACGACGGCCGACGGCTGGCGCACCTCCCAGCACACCACCTGCCAGCGCACGGTAGCGCCCGCATTGCCCCCGCGCTCACGCTGAAGCGGCCACTGGACGAGGATGACCACCAGAACCACCACGAGCCTCCCAAGCGGCTGCTGGAGGAGCACTCTAGGCCTCCGCTAACCCGCGGAGAGTCGCTCCCAGCTGTTTCCCTCGCCGCCCCGTTCGTTCCGGATCGTGTGTTCAAACAAGAGAAACACCCGCTCCGCAACTCGTCCTTTGATGCCGCTTCTTTCAAGACGAATGGTGAGTTCGTTTATGTTTGTTTGTCTCCTTTATTTTATTTGAAGAGTCTGTATTGTTGTGTGATTTGATTTCTTCAGCAATGTAACATCGATAATTGCTTAAATTTTATTCGTACAATATTAGATTTATTCCGATAAAAACTGCGATATTATTTTGATACTATAAAAACTGCTATACTATGAACACATGTTAAAATACGCTGTTATTCCTGTTATTAAGTTAAATTATGCCAATCCGCACTTGGCTCCCGTGGTGGAGTATGGCCTATACCTTCCTCAGGGAAGAGACCCGTGCCCCTCGGTGGGGACATAATGGGTTGATGATGATGCCAATCACATAATTGGTTCCTGATAATTTGAACACCTGCCTTTTCAAATCAATAATACGTTGCAAGACTACTCGTAAACCTGTGCAGCAACTGCTCAACCGTAATGCGCCCACAAACCCACAAAACCAGTTTTTCTGGTACTTCTACTGCGACTTGTCTGTCGCCCGCGAGCATTTTACTTGGCCGCACCATCGCGTTCATGTTTTAAAGCTATGAACATTATAACCTAGGCATATACTTACAGCAATTTTATGAGCATAACCAGTCATGCATACAGCATTTAGTCGAAATTGCTGTTGCTTTCACAATATCTCGTAGCTTAGAGCGATCTTAATACTGAGTATTCCAATTCTTTGGATATTAGGTATTATTTCAGGATGCTCTGCAAGAGTTATATAGTTTTGGTGTCTGCTGTCAGAATAATAATAATAATAACTCCCATGAAACTCAATCACTTGTCCTGGTCCCAATAAAGGATATCCGACCCTTTGCTATGGTAAAGAGGCAAGGACGTCACAATTGTGTGCAAGTTGCTCTACCCTAAGTACAAACTCCTGTCTTTATATACTCTGACCTTACATATAGATAAAGCCAATTGGTATTAAAACCTACATCATAACCTCATGAGGTTATTATTAATTCAATTAACTATTCTAATTTTAAATTTATATAAATAATGCATATTTTAATACAGCACAAGCAGTAAAATGTTGCGTGCCCAACAGGGTCCACAAAGGTCGTATCAAATAACTGTTAAATTAAAATGTAACAAACCTAAAACTTGTGGAATGCAATAAAGTATTGAGTATTGAGGTGCTTCCATAAATTACAATCAAAGACTTCATAGGTCCTTCCCTAACATTAATAAAATGGGTTACAAGTCACGCATGCGCAGTCAACACCGTGCTCACACGACAGTAAACATGGGAGTTTTGCGCAAGAGCAGCGTCTCGGCACGGGCCTCGCTGCTCGTATCTCGGCGGTTATATCGCGGAGCATACAAAACCGGTTCGACCGGTTGAGCGTTCTCGAAAGCGAGCCCGCGGCCTCTTGCAGAGTCTCCGCTCCACTACGTACAAACACCCGCCCACGTAATGGTAACCGCGGCCGCGCCGTGAATGCATGCACCACAGCGCACAAACCGGCAACGTAGCATGACGACATTTTCGCTCGTGTACGTATGTAGGTAGGCCGTCGGACTAAAAAATATAGCGCCTGCCTACGCTTGGCAGAGCTGCTCGACCACATTCCGCGGCGCGTAGAGCGGCCGCCAGCACTCCGCCGCCGTTGCCAGCCAAAAGGTCAGCGTGACGTCACCGGCTGTCGCCATATGGGGCGTGCCGCTATCAATACGCGCGGCCAACCATCACGCCCTTTCACACGATACCTTCATGAATAATCAAAGTTTACATATAATACGGATTGTCAGTTAGCGGAGTTACATCGCCATTGTCTGCGTCTTCGATATAATAGTACGATTTCGTTTTCGTCCATTAGCCAGTGGAAACATTTCTGCGTGTGTATTATGTTTGAAATCCTTATCATACGTCTCGTTTTTAAACTTTTGAGGGATTTTTTACTTGGTTTCGTAACCAGAATATTGATACTAGAACTTATCAAGGTTTTGCCGTAAACGAGACCAAAAAGTAATTTTAAACAGTACTTGTTGAATTTGATACGCTTATCGGTCACACAACTTGGAGTAATATAAACACTTCATAACCTAGCAACACAGCGCTCATGTTTGGGGCCCGATGTTTGGCAATGTTCCGGGCCGCGTTACGAGTCGATGCACATTCGAGTGCTAAACCTACCCGCCTACTTTTAACGTTGCCTGCTCAATCGTTCCGAGGCGACGACCAGCCAATGACACATCGCCACACGCTACGTAAGCCGCGCATTAACACACAATGCTATTAATAAGACGCACAGTATGTGTACATGTGAGTGTTTACTATCCACAGCGACCGCAAAACTATGTGTCATCCGTCCAACGTTCAATGCGAGGTTATTCGGTCGCGTTGAAATGAAGCTCTTTGAAGACGCGTTCACAAAACAATGCTGGCTCTCATCCTATCATTAGACTAGTAAAGTTGCTGCCGATGTTTCTGACCACGATTGCGATCAACAGGTTATGGCAACAGCGCACCTTTGACAAATGGCACAGCTGGATCTCCACTGGGCAGAACGGCAGGATCCCCGCCAGTGTCTGGAGCTGGCACCGCTGGCCCGTCACCCATGGCCGCCCTGATGTCGGTGGCTGACACGCTTCCCCCGGGTTCGCCCAGGTCTGCTGGAGGATCACCGCCGCAGCCGCCGCCACAACGCTCCGCCAGTCGGTCAAGCCAACATTCGCCCACCTCAGGTACGCCCAGTTTCTACATATCCACTGCAGACACTAAAGCCATGTGGTTACATGCTTCAACTTACTACTATGCGCACTAAATAGCGAAGGATGTCTAACTACGTTTTATCAATATTTTCAAGGAAATGACAGTTGCCTATGTCGTTAAGAATCTATGGGAATTTGATGCGCATAGTTAGGTAGCAGGACTTTTGAAAGAGTTCCTGTAAATGGTTTAAAAATTGGAAACCCTCGGATTGATAAATTGTAACGTACACGTCCCGGAGATTGATCGGCCTTCCGCGGCGCGACGACCGCCAGCGCCCACGCCGCTACAGTCTGCTCAATCCATAAACCTATCGATCACTCCGCAAAGTCTTGAACGAATTGGATGCTGTCCGTAGTTGTTGTAAAATTGTATAATAGCAGACGGTAGCTAACGTAACGTCGTCCGGCAGGGTCGAACGGTGGCCGGCGGTCGTCGGGCTCGCGGCATGTATCGTCGACAACGTCGGTCTCATCGACGGAGGCCGGAGAGGGTGGCGACACCGCGGCCCCCGCGCCCACGCAGCTGCTCAAGTGCACGCTGTGCCAGGAGCGCCTCGAGGACACACACTTCGTGCAGTGCCCCAGCCAGCCGCACCACAAATTCTGCTTCCCCTGCTCCCGCGACTCCATCAAGAGGCAACAAGGATCCGAGGTAGGTGGAAAGACTTTTTAAATTCGAATTCAAATGCTTTGTTAAATCCAATCGCACAGATGGTTTATATTCCGATTGAGTTTTCCCGATTTCAAATTGCTTTAACAGATTTCTTTATTTAGATTACTTAAACGATGCTGATTTGAACGGTGTTTGGTTGCAGGTGTATTGCCCGAGCGGAGAAAAATGCCCACTGGCGAACTCGGCAGTGCCATGGGCGTTCATGCAGGGTGAAATCGCAACGATCCTCGGCGAGGAGTTCAAGCCGAAGAAGGAGCGAGAGACCTAGGGCCCGCGGGCGCCGCCCAGACTCTACTTGTTGTCCCTCTCGATGTGATCGGGAGGCGTCTGCCCCGCGGCGGAGGCCGCTCTGGCGCCCCGAGCGCGCGGCGGCCGCGAGGCCGGTGGCACGGCCACTTCGACGAAAGCGATTGTACATACACTTGTAAATATCTCTGTAGGAGACTCCGACTGACGGTCGGCTTTCGAACACTCGTCGGATATGAGCTGTATTCAGCATATTGGATTTCTCAAGTCGAAGAAGTTTTATTTATTTGTTTCGAGTATCGTATTAGGGGTTTGTTAAAGTGTTAGTGTTTTAAAGTATTTTTTATGGTGCAATATACTGAATATGGTACATATCCACATTTCGGATATTTATATTTTTTTCTTTTCTCTGGACGATACTTTGATCCCAGGTCATACTCGTTTCGAGGGAGTTTTTACGATATAAATAGTACTCTACGACGATGGAACTTTAGAAGAGTAGGGAAGACGATATCGATCTTCGGATGCCATTTTCTTAGTTACCTTTAGGTCGCGAACCATAGTGAACTTGGCATTTATTTATGTGATTCTTATTCATATACTAACTAAACGATATACTATAAACATGACATATATAGGATGTAGTGGAGGATATTGTAGTTTCAGTCTATGGGCACTCTCCTGTGTAAAGAACCTGTAGTTCGGTATATATTTTACTTGCCGCATTACTTGGTACATTTTGTTCATATGTCCGCGATGTATTATTCAGAGTGGCTCGAGTTCCATTTCCTTGTTTCAAATATTGGATCGATAAAATCGTTTGTGTGTTTATAATTTGATGAATATTTGGGAATTCTCATTTGAAATTGGTTTTTGCGTTGGTTTTTTGTGAAGGTTTGTTCAACGTTATAATTTAGCAAAGGATACCGTCTTGTCCCCAACTGTCGCGAGCTCCTCAGTCTGAGACTATTTGAGACAAGGCGGCAGGGGTGCAGTAGATGGATCGCATCTCGTTTGTTGGTACTTGGAGGCATAACCTAGTCATTTGTGAAAATGTCAAATTGTCGATCCCGCGACAATGCGGCCGTTATAGGAACTCTTAAAACTCGCTGCTATATTTGTATAAAGTGAAGTAATTATCATTATATATGTCATAATATTACAGTCGGTAGAAGGCGAATGAGATCAATTTCGAAGGCTATCAGATGACGCCCGTCAGCTAGGACGGCCATTGTTGAAGCATTTCCCAACGACTGCTTTCTTTCGATATAATCAAATGTGTGGTTCGTCAGTGGTGCTGCAAACGCTCACTGCATTTGAAATATCTTTCTCTATAAAACGATTGGTACCTTAATTCAGAATAGTTTGGGGCTAGTCCCCGTAGATCACGTTCAATTTGATTGGATTGTCATCTATTTACTTTTAAGTGATATTTTGTAAATATTCGTGTCGCTGTATATACTTTCTTCAATTTGTAAATAATGTAGATAGTTAGCATGGAATAGCCGCTTTATCTTTCCCGAGGCTAATTCCTCCAGTATTACTAGGGACTTTGAGCCTTGTATAAGACATAGCTACAAAATGTAACGTTTGTAAGAACATTTTAAATTTTTCCGAAACGGAAAATCATTATAACCGAATGGATTAACTTCGATCCGGAATCTACTCTGTACTGTACATCACTGTCCAATTATGTAGACGTTTGTTAGAAACGATAACGGCTTTTTCTTTAATAAGTCAATTGTATGTCTTACCTGCGTTTTTGTATCTTTATTTATTTTCCTTGAAACATTATTTCCTTTTAAAGTGTATAATCGTTTGATGTTGTATTCGTTTAAATGGATGTCAGGCTTTTTATCACTTCGCCTGATAGATTCGAAATTGATTAAGTATTATCAGTGAACGTTCGACCCAAAACGGGGTTACTTTTTTTTAACTGATTTGCTATGTCGATACTTTTATAAGTTTGCACAAAACGTGCTCCTTTGTTATTTTTTGTGTGTTAAATGTACTGGTTGTGTGTTTTTAGATTTAAATGCCCGGAATCTTACAGACATTTTTGAAAGATTGTGACATTTGTTATAAATTAAAATTAAAGAATTGAATGATCTATTTATTTTATGGGGGTTCGTGATGAAATAGCACATGACATTACATTTAACATATCAAAAAGTGTAAGTCCGCCTGTTCTGCTAGGCTGTCTCGTGACGGCCAGTTGTCGACGGAACGTGTATAATTTTGAGACCCGTCTCTTTCGTAATGTAAGCGACAAGTGAAATGCTTCGATTAAGACGTTACTGTAAACTGTACATGTTGGTGAAATACAATTGATGTGATTTTGTAACACACGACTTTTATTATTTGTTTTTTATCTCCGACCTTATTGCAGCTATACAAGTATAGATTTTTAAAGATCTAGAAAGTACACAAGACAGCATACCGACCCTCTGCAAGGACAGATCACATGGGTAATTCTGAAAATAATTCTTTCTCATATCATCTTACATAAATTATCGTTGTAAATGATCAAGTCATCCTTTTTCATATAAAGGGATGAAATTAGGCTTTTAAAAAAATGGGATACTGGTCAGGTTAAACACCTACTTTTGACTATATCTATACAATCTGATTTATCTGACACCAACCGCGGATGTCACTGACTCGCCTATCGTATTCGCATAACAAATTTATTGCTGTCAAGATTTTAAACATGTGCAGCTAATTTCCATCAATCAATTAGCCCGAGCTCGTCCGCTGCTGGACAGAGGCTACCCCCAAAGCATGCCAGTTCCTTTTATCCTCGGCCATCCTCATCCATCCGCTGCCAGCAGTCTGCTGCAGATCATCGGTCCAGCGAGCTGGTGGGCGTCCTGTGCTGCGCTTGCCTGTTCATGGTCTCCACTCGAGAACCTTTGTACCCCATTGCTGTCGGTTTTCGGCATCACCGGCACCAGCGAATTTGTAATTTTTAATTTTCTCTCAACTGTATAGCGAATAATTTGTCGTGAATCATTTCTGCCTAATCCTCCACTTCAACTTTCCACGCCTCTCTGTCCATAAGCACCTCGCAACATTCGCTTCTCGGCAAGAGTTTATTAAGGCCTATCGTTGATGGTGAGACCATCGACGTTAACTCCTCATCAAATGCTCCGCTGATTTGTGCAGTTAAAAAATTAGTAGTCCCATATAACGGCTCTTTTTTTGACTTCAGCTGTGATAGATTCATTCGTAACAAAGCGCTGTTTTGTCGACAGATCGGAGCAGCGGAGCGCCCGATCGTATGTCGGAGCCTCTTTGCCTGACCAACAGATGAGGGTCGTCCCTCGATATCCAGTTGATAGATATTTGGTAAGTACAAACATATCTTTAGAAATCATTAGAATAAAATGGTGTCATATGCTATTGAGACACTGCATCGTTGCTGTTCTGTACGTTTCGACTGCTAAAAACATACGCGTTGAATTAATAACCTCCTCCTTTTTTTAAGTCGGTTAATAAAAGATAATCTTGTAACGATGCTTAGTGCGAGCTAACTGCAACATTTAGAGGCTTTGTTCTCCAGTTCTACATGACAGCCTCGGTCCTTTGTTGCATAGTTAGTTTCATAATTACTTAGAGTTTTTCATGCAGTAAATTTCATTCACGTATTAACTCACGCCTGTGTCCCAGAACCTTTATGTAAATTGTGGAGTTATGGCTTTACAGTGCCTACGTCCGCTAACATAATAAGCTATTGTCCTTTACATTGTAGATTACGACTCATGATACATTTCACCTAATTTCAGGTTGAGAGCAGCAAAAAATTCGAAATGGCTAACGTGATAGAGGATGATTTTTGGCAATTAGAACCGACTTTAAAGCCGGAGGACGAAATGCTGCTACGAAGGCTGCATGAAATGCTGCAATCGACTGCTGACGATCTCAAGGTGCTTTCGGGAGAACTGATCAGGCTCCACGAGCCAGGCATCCAGCTCAAGACGCCCGCGATGCCTCTGGATGATGAATTCAATGATAGAGTGCATATTGAAGAGGTGGTCAATGCAAAATTCAACGGACATAAGATAATTGACAGTACAAACTTAGAAGATCTGACGCTGAAAGAAAAAATAAACAACAAAAAGTTTCAGAAAATTAAGAAGCCAATAGTTACTACAAATGCTGGTATACAGACAAATTCCACATCAGTTTTAAAGAAAAATAATAATAAAAACCTTAGTTTATCGAAGTTAAGAACTGTGCAAATTGAAGCATCGAACAATTTAAATACCAGACTTAAGCAACAAGAAAAAGAAGAGCCAACAGTAGTGCAAACGGTATGTTATAATGAATTTTCTCACGAGTACGAACCGAAACCTGAGCAACCAAGACCTCAATTACAAGTCCAACGCATGCCTAGTATAAACATACGAAGTGAGTTAAAAGAACAGAAAGTCCTACAACTAGATATTATACCCGAAATTGTGGCAGAAATGGCTAGTGCAAAGAGAAGCAATGTAACAGTGATAGATATACAATATGAAGATCCGAAACCAATACCACAGTCGATTGCACATGTTAATGAGACTAAATATCATCAACCGACTCCTGAGAAGGGCTGTACAAGGAAATTAACTAAAATGTCGACATGCGAAAGCAGTGAGTCTTATAATTCTGACACTCTACATAAACTAACCACGCAAATATTGTTGAAACCTACAGTCAGAATCTCACCGAAGAATGTCCGTAACAAGAAACACATAGTAAAAAAAGAGAAAAAAGAAGTTGAATCAAAGCGGACTCATTTCAACCTAGATGAGTGGAAGAAAAAACTTAATTCTGTTTATGGACAACCTTTAAGTGCTAGGAGGAGTAAATGTTCGTCCCAGACTAAAAGTAATATCAAAAAGTCTCCCAAAACATCACAAAATAACAAATCACATAGCAATGTATTAAATAATGGTAATTACATCCCATATTCGCAACTAACGTTAGGCGGTGTCAGGCTAAGTGATATAGAGAGAGAACTATCTGACGGCCCCATAAAAAACGATATTCCGCTCAGCCCTATTCTAGATAAAATCTTAAGCAGTCGAGAAAATTCATTTCAGATTGAAGGCCCTAGAAATAATAAACAAAAAAGTCCTAGGGTGCTAAGCACATCTGATGAAAATTTGCTCCAAGAAGTGATCGATATAGAGAAATCGGTCAGTAAAACTCTTTTTAAAAATGACAAGATTTTAAAAGAGACCCCACCAAAATCTCAAAATACAGAGTCAGATCTAGATGAAACTCAGCACGAAAGCTATGCTGATGATTTCGAAGAAGAAAACAAGCCTGACGACAATATATCTAGGAATACTTCTAAAGAATCCTCTAAAAATGAAGATGATGCTACTGACAAAAACCAGTCACTAGAAGACGTTAAAAATACCACATACATAAAATCATCGAATTTGTCCTTAAAAAACACTGTGGATATTTATGAATTCATTCACTCAGTTGACACACAAGATAATGCCACACAAAGCCAGAACACACAGACAATATCCTTGAAAGAAACACAGACATCACCTACTAACGAGACACCAACCATTCAACCTATACACAATGACTTATGGTCAGCGAGAAGTATTGACCCAAAAGGTGATATTGAACAATTGTTCAAGTTGGAAAAAGACTTCATTAAAAAACTAATCATTGACGAATATGGAGACGTACTTGAGAAAGCAATAAATAAACCTTCAACTTCAAAAGATTGCAATGACGTTAATATTAAATGTACAAACATTGTTTCATCTCAAAAGATAACACAAACATCTCCAACTCATGTCAAAAGTATAATGACGTCTCCAACCAAGACGAAAACAAGAACAACATCCCCCTTTACTTTAAACTTAATGATGGACCATCCGACCAGCCCACTTGAGTTGATCCAGGAGGATAAAGTAATACAAACTGAGCCAGAGGAGCAAAACGACGAACCTGATGAACTAGGGATAACAATCAACCTTTCCTCACCAAGATTTAGTTTGAAGTTGCCTCAATCATCCCATGAGGTTCTGTCTAACTTGGAACTATGCAGTCAACCCTCTGCAGTGTATGTGCAAGAAAAGTCAAACGAAATAAAGCCTCCAAATTTACGAAAACCTACTAGTAGTTCCACCTCGATAGATGCGGATGCTTCTTCATCGGAAATTAGCAGCTTAGGAGAAGTGAAGTTTAAGTTAAAAAGAAGACTTAGAAGGAATCGCCAGCATTTGTCGTCGGAATCTAGTTCCACGTCAGTGATTTCGAGATCTGAGTTCAGTGGTGGTATTCTACCCTTAAAGAGCGACGGAGAAGTTGGAAGTTCTAGGAAGAAAAGCAGTTCGAATTTTGGTAAGACTGACGAAGAAAGTTTTGGGCAGATATAACATGATTATGAGTTTTCTAGTTTGTCAATATACAATAAGTTATTTAAATAACGCAAGACCTGAAAACTGTTTCATCAGTAGCATTAATTAAGCCACTTCATAGAAGCAAAAGCTTTTTTTGTAGCCACACAAGATTATAAAAATAAATAAATAAAAAATAAAAACCGACTTCGAAACACTACAGCACTAAAAAGTTACAAATAATTTGAAGTAGAAGTATTTATACATGTAGGTATTGTAAAAGTATAATTTGGAGCCGGTGCCCAAAATATATATACGTAGTGCTGGTCTTGAAACTGGGCACCGACTACGAATTATACTTCTACAATACCTACATGTATAAATACTTCTACTTCTAATTATTCGAAGTAAGTTTTCATATTTTATTTAAAAATTTTTATTTTTCAATTTATTGGGGGAGCGGGAGAAAAATAAATAAGTCCCTTATAACCATAATTTACCCTAACTACTTAATTCGTTGCTTTAAAATTTGATGTTTTAAATTTCCATCTCCGAATGTCCTCACCAGAACATCACCAAATTAACTTGGGACTACTTTTATGCTATTTTATGAAACATACGGATATTACTAAAGGATGGGCCCCAATAGGGCTTATCTTCACTGGACTCACTGAACAGCAGTAAGCTGTCCATTGAAGAGTTCCGTTCTCCATCTCTGAAAAGTCTCCATCAGATCTTCACCAAATTAAAATGGGACCAATGGAACGTTATACCTGTTCGAACAAAAAAAGAATTGTCGAAATCGGTTAAGATTTGACGGAGTTATGGAGGAACATAGCCAAATAAAAAAAAAACGCGTTGAATTGATAACCTCCTCCTTTTTTGAAGTCGGTTAAAAAGTATAATTAAGATGTTATACTTTCGCTTACAGGAAGTGGTTTAATATCGATACCGAAGAACTTAGATTTCGCGTTATTTTAAAAACACTATCGGTACAAAAATTATATTCTCAGTGATGATAACTTTATAATCCCGATTTTCATCCTATGTTGTATCTTTCTATACGTTTATAATTAAAGTGCTTCAGTGTCTTACCTTGATTATGTATAATATTTTGCATTAGCTTCTTTGAGAAAACCCTTTTCAAATCGGCGCTGACATAATCAAGTTTTTATTCCTCGTTAAATTGAGTATGAATAGTACCTAGTAGCATAGGTATACCTACTAATAAGCACCAACTAACAAAGTTGTTAAATCCTAATTAAAAGTACAAAGTGTTTTTGTAGGATGTAAATCGTTTTCCTTGAATTTGTGATAAATCTTCATAACGATTTTTTTGATTGAATAAGTAACTGCAATTGATCAAATAATGTTCGTTCTTTGGTTAAGTGGCAGGATTTCGAATTTTTGAACATTATTGCCATTGTATATATTTATGCTAAGCTAGCTTGTAGAATACCGCGGAGGAGCTGTTCAGATTTGGACTGAACAGAGACGGTCTAAAGAGCTGACTGCCAACCTCCAGTGAAGAGAAGCTTGTAATGTTATGTCATAGTAGTAATTAAGTACTTAACCTAGTTCCTGTACATAATTCTAATATGTCGTACATAAATACCTGATTAGGTTATTTTTATATAAACAATATACTTAAGATGCATGAATAAAACAAAACTAAAATAATTGTTACTAAGAATAACTTGGGGTTTAATGAAAAGTTGTTTTAATATTTCTACTCTCCTTGGTCCTAGTCCTATATAATGCTAAAATCATCAAATCGTGGCATGGAATCCCTTGTTAGCATGCCGGCTACATTCGCAATTAGGTACTTTTCTACTCAAACCGGGTTATTGATCAGTATCGAGTATATACTCGATCATATGATCCCAGGTTCACTGGACCAACAGGAAAAGCGAAGCCAGTGCATAAAAACACCTTTATTATTTTAAATGTCTTTATTATTTCGCTGACAATCATTTATACTTGGTCTTCTCGTACGGATAGAAAGGGTGTTCAAGCCACCGGTTCGGGACAATCGGGAGGGCCCGGTTGCGATTGTCATAAGACTGTAGGAGTCTTTTATCTTCAGCACTGAGACGGAAGTTGAAGATGTCGATATTCTGCTGAATGCGGTCTTTCTTCAGGGACTTTGGCAATGTTACGACGCCCAGCTCGTACTGCAAATAGAAAAGTTTGAATAAAATCTAGCACATGGACAGATTTCAATAGGATGATTGGCCCGTGTCCACAATTTGTCGATTTTGGACAAGATTGGACATCATCAAAGATGTGATGCCCACTGCAGGACATCCTCCCTCATAGTTTTCCAAGCTTGCCGGTCTTGTGCCGCCCGCATCCAGCAACTCCCTGCCACCATAACTACGTCGTCAGACCATCTGGTGGGGGGCCTGCCAATGCTGCGTCGTCCGGTCCGCGGTCGCCAGGTCAGAACTTTTTCGCCCCAACGGCCATCAGTTCTCCGAGCTATGTGCCCCACCCACTGGCACTTCAACCGAGCAATCCTTCGAGCTATATTAGTAACTCGGGTTCTTTTGCGGATCTCCTCATACCTGATTCAATCACGTAGTGAAACTCCGAACATAGCTCTCTCCATTGCTCGCGACTTTGAGCCTTCTAATGAGGCCCATAGTCAGCGACCGTCTCACATCCATAAATCATGACTGGCATCACACATTGGTTATACACCTTTGTCTGGAGACACTGAGGTATTTTGGACGCGAATATGTGTTTTAGGACTAAACATGTATGTGAAATTAATGTTTGTGAAAAGAATCGAGGCCCTAGATGATGATGATGATTCTTTCCGACTGGGTTCGGTCACGGCGAATGATACGGCTGGGTCGAGCATTGGTCATGTGCTAGACGAGGCTTTAGAATCACATTAATAAATAGTGCCTCCTTGATATCCTCGCGGAAATACGCATGTAAATTTGAGCAAGAACACAGGCAAGAAGCACTAGTGCTTAAAATTAGTTTGATGATAATGACGCCAAGATGACGGGATCACGCGTTATTTTGGAAACTGGCATTAAATGTATTTGAAAGCTTTATTGTAACTCAAAGGGCTGAATGGGTTAGTGGCTAACATATTTAAAGCGGACCGGACGACGCAGCGTAGGAAAGCCCCCACCAGATTGTCTGACGACTTGGTTATGGTAGCGGGGAGTCGCGGGATGCGAGCGGCACAAGACCGGGAAGCTTGGAATACCATGAGGGAGGCCTATGTCCTGCAGTGGGCGTCAAATGGCCGATGATGATGATGATATTTAAAGCTACTTACAAGATATCTGAGATTGATTTGAGGTACAGTCTTGTTGTACTTGGCCGCGATCGCAACCATCTTTGGAGTGTCTACTCTTGGCTCGGCCGCTAAGGGATTTGCCTTAGCCGTGAACAGGGATCCGATAGGCGTGTAACCCATCACGACGATGCCCTGAGACTTGCAGTACGAGAGCAAGGCTGGTTGCTGTTGGTTTAAGTTTATCTGCCGAGGAAATGAGGATAATATAATATAATTGGTAGCTCACCGCTCGTTCGAGCTTTTCTGTATCTTAATGCGCTCCTTGGATCAGAACCTAACTGTGATGTGTTTGACGATGATTGGTCAGTTGTGCGCTGTAAGTGTCTTAGGTTTTGCTAGAGAAACGACGGAGATGCATGATATTTTTTATATTGTTTAATTCTTGTATAATTACTGTTTTAATTTGATTTAATTGTGCATCTATGTAACGTATATACCTTTAGTCTTAGAGTGCGCTTGTTCAGGCTGTAATGCTGTAAAATTTTATATTTTACATAATATGGGTCTTTGGCGTAACAAGACCTATGAAGTACACATATTGGGCGATAGCAGTATAGCTTACACGACAGTCAGTAAACCCACCAATGTTTTTTTAGCTGTTCCTTGAAGTCGCAGGAATAAACGTCGTATTTAAGGCTATATGTGTTTCGGCTTTGGCCAAAAAGCAAGAACACAACATGTCTACCTTAACTTGCAACGCAGCTGGCTTAACGTCGCTGTTCTTGATGATGCGATCGATCTGCTGTTGGTTAAAGTTGGACAGGCCGATGTGCCTGGCCAGGCCGAGGTTCTTCGCGTCCACCATACCCTGCCATGTCTCCAGATAGTCCGTCAAGTCGTGACTCCCGTTAGCCTGAAGAAACAACCACAAAATGATAATTAATCAGGGTCTAAATATTAAGCGGAGTAAAACCGTACTATAGATTTCGATGGAATTAGATTTGGTTGTAGCTTAGGTATGTGCTGGGATGTGTACAGCCGAGGTCTCGAAACAACGGCTGCATGCAAGACCCTGCTAGTTTACACGACCCGGTTAGGACTTTAAATTCAACACATTTTAATCCTGTTAACTGCCACGTTAGTCTAGCGGTATAACGTCTGATAACCTGATGATGATGGTAGGTTCAATTCCCACTGGGGGCCGCCGAACATTTGTACAAATGGCCTCACTCTGGCTGTATTTTAATGTTTGTGATGTCCTTGCTTGGTTACCATAGCACAGGGTATCATAGTTTGGGACTAGGATAAGTGATTGTGTTGTCTGGAAGTTTTGGTTATTTTATTGGTCTTGTTTGGCTTTAGTAAACGAATTTAGAAAGAAAGAAGGAAAGAAAAATATATTTATTTGACGACACAATACTCAAAAACATAAAATCACAAAACAAAATACAACAGTCACCAGAAAACACAATATCAGCTGAAATGTGGGTAGCGGAAAAAAAAAGTTTATCAACTATATAAGCATATCTGGATCAAAATTTAATTTAATTAAGATCGAAGTGATCTATAAATTTACAGAAAATCGTATATGCCATGACGAAATCCCGCACGAAAACCCAAATCACATTCGGGGCCCCAGTTCATAGCACTACAATTCGTGGTTTACCATGATAATTCGACGTACGATAGCTACGTTATTCACAGATTAACAAGCAGGAAGACTAATAATTGTACTAATCGGCTACGTAATATAACATCAAATTGTCATAGTAAACTATTAATTGTGGCTTTAGTTTGTAGTCCTCAGGTCGTGGGTTTTATCTCTCGTGACACAAAAGTGACTAGAAAAGTTATATGACCTGTTTTTTACTTTAATAACAGTCTGTTAATTTAAGACCGATATCCGGCATTTGCTTACCCCTTTGAGCGGTATACTTACGTACACTCCAACTGGCCAATGGATCAGATACAAGTCGACATAATTTAGTTGCAGGTCTTTCAGCGACTGCCTCAAAGCAGGTACCACCGCTGCCCTGGCGTGCTTGTCATTCCATAGCTGTGGAAAATGACGCGCAATTGAGTTTTGCTTGCTTTTAGGATTCTGTATATCCAGTGGCAAAACGGACCGTCGAAGTTTACAACCTATTTTCTTCGTCTACTGGGCAGAAAAGGCTAATATTTTTAACCGAATTCAAGAAATGGAGGTTCTCAGTTCGTCTCGTTCAGGCAATACTTGTGTTTATTGCGTATCATCATGAAGGCGGTTTTTAGGGTTCCGTAACCGAAGGGACCCTATTACTTCTAAGACTTCACTGTCCGTCTGTCTGTCTATCTGTCTGTCTGTCTGTTTGTCACCAGGCTGTATCTCATGAACCGTGATAGCTAGGCAGCTGAAATTTTCAAAAATGACGTATTTCTGTTGCCGCCATAAAAAAACATACTAAAACCAGAATAAAAGAAATATTTAGGGGGGGGAGGCTCCCATACAACAAACGTAATTTTATTGCCGTTTTTGCTCGAATGTTTAGTTTTATATTAGCTTCAAATATAAATAGTTACAACAAACGTTGTCTAAAGACACCGCTCGCCATCTAGCGGCCATCTATGTAACCGTCACAGCGCCGATATCATGTCGTTAAATGTCAATGTGAAACGCTTCTTTTTGGTTTCTATAGATGGCGCTGTTCTCAATTTACCTAATCTAAGTCTCGATCTTTTTCTAATCCTTACTATCATTATCCTTGCTATATTATAAACGCGAAAATGCTTGTATGTATGGATGAATGTTTGTTACTCTTTCACGCAAAAAGGGCTAAACGGATCCCGATGAAATTTTGCACAGAGATAGATTATAGTCTGGATTAGCTCATAGGCAACTTTTTATCCCGGAAAAATACACATCAAAATTACCACGCGAACGAAGTCGCGGGCAACAGCTAGTGTTGTATAGATAATGGTACGGAACCCTTCGTGCACGAGTCCGACTCGCACTTGGTTTTTTTAATGTATATTCCCCGATTACTCGAAGAGGCGTATGCCGATTTGGAAAATTATTTTTTGTTTAAAGGTTAGACTTCACAGGTGGTCCCATAGTCACCAAGTCAGGTTCTGATGATGGGATTCTGAATCGCACCCAAGCCCATTAATTCAGAAGTACTATACATCATCATCTCAATTCGCAGTATACTAACAACTTAAAAAAATAACATAACATGAACTCACGCCTGTATCCCGGAGGGGTAGGCAGATACCAGCGTCTGCCACTTGCCACGATCCAGATAGATCTCTTTCGCTTCATCAAAATCAATTCGTTGCACGCTCGCCGGTCTCGGGTACTTTTTTATCTCGCCCTTTGCTAATACATCCCTTATTTGTTTGAAGTATGTCCGCCTGGGACGTCCGTTACCGGCCCTTCCACCCACATTCGCTCGATATACTTCTTTCGTCAATCTTTCGTTCTTTATACAACTCTGTTATTGTTATTCATTGTTTATTCCACATAGTGTACGCAAGGTGGTCTGTTGGCTCAAATGAGCAAATTTTCACGCCCTACCTTAGTAGTAACAAACAGTTGTTCCCTCCGGACCGTGCCGTCGGTCAGCTTCGCCGAGATCCCGCGTCCCACCTGGTCCTCAACCGCGTACACGGAGGCCGTGTCCACGTGCCGGTAGCCCGCCTCCAGCGCCCACTGCACCGCCTTCTGCACCGCGTCCGGGTCTTGAGGGGCTGGGCCCTGGTGGGGGGAAATGTACCAATGACTTTGGTTTCTCAGTTAGGTGCATTTGTGAAGTTATAGTACCGCTCGCTTACGGTGAAGGAAAACATCGCGAGGAAACCTAAAAGCCTCAGGTATTCACGTACCACAGTGCTTCAAATTTCCAATCCGCCGGGGGCACGCGTGGTGATTAAGCCCATGCTGTCTCTCTCTCTCGATGAAAAGGTCTGTGCCCCACAGCGAGACGTATTTGCAATATAAAAGACATCAACGCGTTGCATATTATAGTAAGTTCATATCGGGGCAACATATCGTAGTAGGAGCGGTTGCGAAAGCCAGGGTCTCCGTAGTATTGTGTGCAAGTTATTAATCTAGAGGTATTTTGTTTCTACTAATTTATATCAACATAACTTCCTATATAAAAGACATCAACGCGGTGCGTTTACATAGAAGTTCTAATGCAACATAAGAGCGGCAGCGGTTGTGACGGTCGTTATTCCACAGTATCTCTTATTGCACTTTAGAATAAGTGCGAGAATCGAGTAAAAATGTTTATCCAGTTGTCCCGGATTGTAGTAATAGGTGGCGAAGCTTCTCGACATCTTTCAACTTACCCTTCCGAGCCACGTCCCCAAAGCTATCGCTGGGATCTCTCCGCCATCGTTCAGCTTGAATGATGCAGCTTGTGCGGCCTGAAATACACAACATCTGTTATAATTTGGACAAACAAAATCCCAAGCAAATAAAATTATTTTATTTTATTTTTGAAAGTACTCTCGTAGGAGTAATCGATCTGTCATTGTGACTTCCTTAACTTTTTTGTATTGTGTTATACCAAAATGCACTTATCATTATTTTATCTAGCAATCAAAAAAATTAAATTAGTCAAATGCGCAAATAAAGATGTGATGAGTACCTACCTACTTTTTTTAGATGCCTTTGAGCCCTATTTCAAAACTTTATTATTATTATTACTCTACAATAGAAAACCATTGTTATTTTCAAGCTCTGCTACTATTTTACGCGCAGCAAATCCTAAATTATTCCAATCGCCTAGCTATCAATCAAATTAGTATGGTACTAAACATAAACAAAACATAAACATTTACATACAGGCACATACATTGCTTCTGGCCCCACACTAGGATACCCTGTGTCGTGGGAACCAGAAAGTCGTAGAAAGTAACAACAGTTAGACGATTGGAATCGCTCAGGATTTGGTCCACATAATTAGCCCACAGGTCTGAGGAGGTTACATTTTTCATTGTACCAAAACAATTTTGGTTTGGTACAAAAGCGTACTTCGTACTACATCACCAACCGTCTTATTATTAAAACTTGGATGGTGAATAAAAACCGACAAGCCCTATACACAAATTATATTTTCTGTCAAAAAATATCTAAAATGGATCCAGCAGTATATAGGTATCGTCAACAATGCAAGTCTAAACTTACCAAAACAGAGGCAGCTGCAGTAGCCAAGAGCGCACAAACAACACTTAAAGTTGAGCTTTTCATGGTCACACGCGATCAGCACACAACGGGTCACGAGGACGAGCCCGCTTCGACTAAAATCTATATCTAGCGACCTTTTAAAGTTCATTTCGCCAAATTACTTCACTTGAGCATATACCAACAATATCTTATTGAACTTTATAAGTAAAACTAGGTGTCCATTTTAAAATCTAGACCATTTTGGACAAAAAAAACTCCAAACTAGTCTTTTCAAATATGTTCCTTAATGAACAGAGTTTACATAATTTTTCTAAAACATGGAAGTGATGCATTGAACTGGCTTTAATTCCAGACATCTTTGTCATCTTTAATGTTATAATAGCCATTTTGGCACAAAGTTTGCTTGTGTGTGCTAAGTAAGTGAATCCGGAATTAACTTAATAAAATGTGCTTTATACATTTTTAGAACCGCGTCTCTGGCAAGCTTAATGTATCTTCAGCGATCTTATTGTAGAAACGTATATAATGCCCCATAAAGGATGCGTTAGCCTTGGCCAGCTTAGAAGTCTTGGTAACAAAAGTTTATGTTTATTTCTAGTATTTACATTATGTTGGCTACCCACAGTCAGTGACGTAATAATACCATCTGGGGCCCGTGGCAAATTCATTGGATGGGCCCTGCCAGTCAAAATCGTGACGTTGTAATTTAATTCTTTATAGCACTAATTACATTGTAAGTGTACAAGGGCGTGCTTAATGCAAGAAGCATTCTCTTCCAGCAAACCTTTGGTTTTGAAGAGACTGGCGACGGGTAGTGCAAGAAGAAGATTAAATACAATAATAAACTTACGTAAACCTAGGGAAATACATAATTAGAAAATACAGAAATAGAAATTATTATATACCTACATAAATGATAGTACATAAATAAATAAATAACAATAAAAATACGTACATACATATTGAAAATAATTACTAAACACGATTACTTACATACCAATAAGCAATAAAATAAAATAACTGGTGATCGTTTACTGCCTATTCTGCAGATCAAGGAAGTGATAAAAAACTTTCTTTTTAAAAATCTCCAGGGTTGAAGCCTGACAAATGTCCAGAGGCAGGCTGTTCCACAAGCGAATCGCAGTCACGGTAAAAGAATTAGAATAGCCCGCCGCATTATTCTCTGGGGTGCGGAGATGAAGAATCCGGGACGACCGCATAGCGCGGGCGTCACTGTGGAGATGAACAAAGCGTTCCCTGAGACAGGAAGGGGAGCAAGTGTTGTTCAACACATTGTAGAGAGTGGACAAGATATGAGCATTCCTGCGGAAACGGATATTAAGCCACTTGAGCTTGGAGCGAAATTGGGAGACGTGATCATACTTATGCAATCCGAAAATATATCGAATGCATAAGTTGAGAAGTCGATCGAGTTTGCTTAATAGCTCCTCACCAAGGTCAGGATAGCATACGTCAGCATAATCGATAATGGGGAGTAGCAATGAACTGACAAGCGTAACCTTGGCTGAGAATGGAAGAAACTTCTGTAAACGCTTAAGGGAGTGCATTGAGGCTAATACTTTCCTACATATCTCAGCCACATGCACATCCCACGAAAGAATTTAATTTTAATAAGTCACTTAATTATTGGGTGACTACCCAATAACTAATATTGTGTTCATTTAAGGCTGTTGTTACTGTCTCGCTCGCACAATTTAACATTTTTAGTGATTGTAATAAAATGAGTATACTCTTTATGAATGTGGTCTGAGGGTTTGATAGATAACTGAATTGCGGATATTCAAAGCATATTTTTCTCATCCTGTGGTCCCTAAGTTTCTGATTGAGACAATTTAATTCTAAAATTAATAATTTTTCTATAACTACTTATAACTTTTCTTTATTCAAAACTACGTATAGGAAAACAAAAATATATTTAAAAAGGTCCGTAATATAATTATGCATAAAACCCTCAGACCACATTTTATCAAAAATTTACTCATTTTATTACAATAATTAAAAATGTTAAATTGTGCGAGCGAGATGGCATGCTCCAGGTAAGAACAGCCTTAAGTAAAATTTAATATACATATTGTGTTCATGTAAGTTAAATTTTATATAAGTACAGGGTTATTTGAAATGCTAGACTTTGTAATTTACAACAACTATTGTTTGAATTTTTACAAAATTTTTGAACAAAATATTTGTAAATTTTCGCGGCTTTTCTACTTTGTTGTGGCGCTGTTTGAGAGATCTTGCTTAAAATCGTATGTCTTAATTAGACGACCTTTTTTTTACAATGATTTACTGCGATATTTATAGGACACGTAAAGCGCGAATTTAATAAAATTTTATGAACTCCGATATTACGAAACTTTAAAATCAGAAAAAAAAAACCTCAAAAGAAACACCTACTCTAGTTGGGCCGCCTCAGGAATTGTCTAATTTAGAAATAACTCTGTAGAAAAGCATTTCCTGACTAGCTCATCAACGCCTAGCCTAAATCAGACTTAGAAAGCTGGAATTTTGCGCAAAGGGTTTTTGTAAAATGTAGACAAGAAATAGGCATAAGCATAAGCAGCCTATATACGTCCCACTGTGGGGCACAGGCCTTCTCTCAGAGAGACAAACTTTGACACTCCCTGTCAATGGGAGTGTCAAAGTTTGTATGGGGAGTAAAATTCAGATTTATACGAAACCTTGTACAAATGTACTTCAAAACAATCAATGAGACATAAAATATATATCCCGATTTTTTAAATTATACCCCTAAGGGGGGACAGAAATGCTGCCAAAGTTTGTAGGGGGAATAAAATACGTGTTTTCGGATTTTCTTGAAACTTGGAATAAATTAATGTATATTGAATATTTTGATTTTGCAAAATTTAACCCTTAAGATGGTGAAAAGGGCCGGTGATGCTGGTGGCTGGTGCCTGCAGAAAAAAAAAACCGATTATGGCAAAACCCCTCATGGTTATGAAAACCACGAGGGAGGCCTATGTTCTGCAGTGGGCTTCAAATGGCTGATGATGATGATGATGTGCATGCGCATAGACCCGTTTCACACCTTCACTGCGACTCCCCAAGGTTTGCTGGAATAGATCTCAAAAATTTAGAGATTTATTCCAGCAAATAAGCGAGGCTTTCCACAAGTGTTTTTGATAACCGAAAATAAATATCGAAAATATAGATATATAGATATCAAAATAAATTAAATCGCCACTATGTATCGATTATTTTCTAATATACATAATATTGATATTTTTCCCCAAGCCTAGTGTCAGCCAGCTCATCAACTTTACAATGTGTTCACTCTTATCGGCGTTACGGGTGACTTCGAAATGAAATGTAAAGTTTGATGTGCTCTGAACTGTACGAAAAGTTAATCAAGTAACTATGTACTTCTCTTTTTTGGTACGTATTTAATTAAGAAACTTCGCTCAAATTGGGACATTTGCATCGCAATGTCTTACCAACCATTACCAGTCCTCCTTTGTTTCCGCAGTTGGGTATATAGGTCAATAGCGCCTATGGATAAACTCGGAATTACTGAAAATACATACATACATAAACTCACACCTGCATCCCAGACGGGTAGGCAGAGACCAAGGATTGCCACTTGACAGGATCCTGACAGATCACTTTCGCTTCCTCAACATTCATTAGTCGAAAATAATAGCTTTAAAACAGATCTTGTATGGAACTAACATTATAGGTACTAATCTGAGATCGCGAGTGAAATAGGCACCTATACGTGTTTATCGTCAATTTTATTAAAATGTCAAGTAAAGTACAGTTTAACAGTCTTATTTATAGAAATTGATTCCTCTAAAACACTTTCGATATGGAGTTGAAACAGTCCCTAAAACAGGATAAAACTATTACAACAACTTAAATCACTCTTGAGGACTCGATGAGCGTTTTCTCAAACATGAATGACTTATTTCATTTTTATAAGTAAGACTTATTTACACGTCGGAATCCTTTACTCGAAGGGGTTGTAGAGATGCCCTTTCAACCCGGGCTGGGGCAGGCTTCTGTAGTGCTTGTCGTAGGAGCGCAGCAGCTGCTTGTCGGCGTCCGACAGCTGGAAGTCGAAAATGTCGATGTTCTCCTCGATGCGCGACTTCGTCAACGACTTGGGAATCGAGCTCACGCCCAACTCGTACTGCAGAAAGAACCGAACACGTTGAAGATTGTTTCTATTTGCTAAAGAAAAAAGTCTTACTTAAGTCGCCATTTAAATCGACTTTAGTATGGAGAATTTTAGTTAAGTAAATGCTGTTTAAGCCACATTTAAGAAGTGGTGCAAGTGGGCCTAAATGTTTATTTCCAATAACTTGATCCCAGTTTACATTTTGTGATCGTAAGCAAGTAAAAGACAAAAAAAAACCGAGCAAGAAATTAATTGTGATCAAGTTGAGTGTCGAAATATACGTTTTTTGCGGCATAAACGTCCGTATCTATTTCTAAAAGTCTGATTTTTTTCACAGCTTCAAGGGAATGTAGACCTGAGTATATTTCAACTCGATACCTCCACGCGTTCCCGAGATAAAGGGTCTTGACAGACAGACGGACGGACGGACGTACAAAAAAGTGATCCTATTATAAGGGACGTTTTATTATATGTTTATATATGTCCTATTATACGTTTTTACCTTTTGAGGTACGGAACCCTAAAAATAGTATTGAAATATGCGTGCGTTTCAAAGGGGCAAAACCGAATGTTATTAATGTTGGGCCTAATATTTCCGCACGTAGCAACTGGTTGAGCTAGGTCTTCTTCTTAGCGTAGCCATGCCAAATTATACAGTCTATAATAAAAGGGTTGGGCCCAAAATTTTGCGACGCTAACACTGGACTTAAAGCTCTTCCTGCATCCAGGTATTAGGGTACGATGGGAAGAGGTAGATCATAGTTTGAAGGGCACCGCACGATCAGTTTAGTTGGTTGCTATCTGTGATCCAAGGGACCTATTCTTGCTTGTGCTGACTGTAAGTACTTACAATGTATCTCAAGGTCACTTGCGTGACTGTCTTGTTGTGTCGGTCAGCTATCGCCTTGAGCTCGGGTGTGGAGACACGCGGCTCGGGCGCGTCGGGCGCGGCCTTGAACGGAAAGAGGGAGCCAAACGGAGTGTACGCCGTTACAACAATGTTCTGGGACTTGCAGTAGGCCAGCAGCTCCGGTTGCTGCAGGTTCAGGTTGAGCTGTAAAAGGAAACATTGGATGATTCAACAAGCTGCTGTGGTTCAGCTTCATCTCAGCGTCTGCCATCAGAGCTGCGGTAGTTTCACGCCTTCCATCGGCGCTGATTTTCAGCACTCTCCTAAAATACCAACCTCAACTTGCAGCACAACCGGTTTCACGTCACTGTTATTGACAAGCCTCTCCATCTGCTCCAAGTTGAAGTTGGACACTCCGATGGACTTGGTCAGGCCGAGACGCTTGGCCTCTTCCATCCCCTTCCACGTCTCCAGGTAGTCGGTGTCGTAGAACGAGCCGTTGTTCTGTAAAATTGGATATATTTTACTATGCCTTCTTCAAAGTATATCTTTTATACTTATATCATGAGATTGTTTTAAAACGTAAAAAACTGTTATTCATAGCTAAGAAATTACAAATTAGTTTAGTCCTTAGGAAAAAAGAAAAGGATAAACCTAGTGTATGGGACACTAGGTTTATCCTTTCTATTTTCTGCCGAGTTGCTGCTCTAAACCACTTTTATGATTGCTGACATAAACCATTTTTAAGCTGATACCCATTGTAATTGTGTCACAAATTAGTGTTCACCCCATAAGCTGGGCCTTTTCTCCATATGCCGTCTCTCACGGTATCTCGCCGTCAGCATCCATAGATTTTGTGTCGACTCTACGATACCGTCCGACCGAGCATCGGCTTCTGTTCTGCACACTATTCGGTGCCCGCATATGATATACGTAGGTAACTTGGGATATAGAGTAGAGAACACTACCACATTTACTGTACACACACATGAATACATACATAAACTTATGCCTATATCTAGAGAGCTAGGTAGAGACCGGGGTTTGCCACGATCCGGACATTTTCGCTTCATCAACATTCACCAACAAGCGCTGGTAGCCTAGTGGGTAGAACAATGGACTCGGAAGCGGGAGAACAAGATTCGATTCACAGTGCGGGCATGTACCTATGACTTTGTTTTCTAAGTTATGTACATTTGTGAAGTTATAGCAATACCACTTGCTAACGGTGAAGGAAAACATCGTGAGAAAACCTGGGTGTCTGAGCTATTAACATAGCTCAGCGCTTGAAATCGCCAATCCGCAGTGGGCACGCGTGGTGATTAAGCCCATACTCTCTCTCTGAGAGAAGGCCTGTGCCCTACAGTGGAACGTATATAGGCTGCTTATGAACATTCATTAGGCGCTACATGCACGCACGCCGGTTTCGGGTACATTTTCTTACCCTACGCCAATACTTCTCCTATTTGGTCGAAATAATGTCCGCCTGGGACGTCCGCACGGCCCTTCCACCCATATTTGCTCGTCATACTCTACTCGTTACATATCACACCCACAAATACTACAGAAACGTCGGAAACTAATCCAATGGCGACTATCCATGTCAATGTGGGCGAAACCAGTACTTAGGACTTACGTAAGTGCCGGTGGGATAGTGGATGAGGTACAGGTCGACGTACTCCAGCTGTAGCTTAGCTAGCGACTCTCTCAGCGCCGGCACGACGGCGTCACGCGCGTGTTTGTCGTTCCACAGCTGAGGGCACCATGAAATATTATGAATATTTTGACATAAACAAATGTGAAGCAAAATTACATTGGTGACGACGATTTACCCATAGGGTATGAAAATACTATTAACCTTGGTGTTGCTTACCTAATAATATACCTACAATGCGTGCAGTTTTAATAACAAAATACATACATTGGTGCACATTTGTCTAATCGACTTACGATAAATACATAAGCAGTAATTTTAATAAAAGCAAACATTGCGTGCCTAGCTAGAAAGGCTGCAAGATTGATCAATAATTCCAAACTGTATTGTTTCCATTCTAGCATCGCTTGGGTGGAAGCAATGCAGTGCTGTGCTGAGCCATACTTAGGTTGATTTGCGGTTTTGCAGCTACCTAGCTACACTACAGACCGCAATGTGTTTATTTGAGCTGTCTATTGCGCAACTAATCACCCTCAAAGACTTCTTACTAAGCCCTGAGTAGCCAGTATAAAAATGCTGTCAAGACACAGACGACGCTGCTGCAACTTTTTTGCTCAAAATTTTTATGCCATAGTGCGCAAGCGCAACAGACGTGCTTCTCTGATACGCGGGGTTCGCGGCAGCGTCAACTGGCTTACTGTCATCGCAAATAGGACCGACAGACCTATCTGGATCTGAGTCGATATAAAATAATATAATAATAAAATATATATATTTACCTTATATTGTAGATAAATAGTACCTGGATGACCGAGCTTTGCTCTGTTTTTTTTTTGTTAGCCACTTTTTCAGCCACAAGAAGTCCACTGCTGAACATATGCCTCCTCCATGGATTTCCAAAAAGACCGGTTGGAAGCTGCTTGCATCCAGCGTCTTCCTGCCACTTGGATGAAGTCATCTGTCCATCTTGGTCGTCCTACGCTGCGCTTGCCGATATGTGGTCTCCATTCGAGAACTTTTCTGCCCTATCGGCCATCAGTTCTGCGTGCTATGTGCCCCGCCCACTGCCACTTCAACTTACTAATCCGCTGGGCTATGTCGACGACTTTCGTTCGTCTACGGATCTCATCATTTCTGATTCGATCTCGTAGAGAAATTCCGAGCGTAGCCCTTTCCATAGCTCGTTGCGTGACCTTGAGCTTTCTTATGAGGCCCATAGTGAGAGACCACGTTTCAGTGCCATAAGTCATCACCGGTAATACACACTGGTTGTATAATTTTGTCTTGAGCGATTGAGGTATATTAGACGAAAAGACTTTTCTAAGTTTCCCGAATGCTGCCCAGCCGAGTTGGACTCGACGATTGACCTCTTTCACGAAGTTGGACCGACCTAGTTGGACTGTGTGTAACTAAGTAGACGTATTCGTCTACAACTTCGAGAGTCGAGTTCCCCAATGTTATTGGGGTGGGCACAACACGGGCGTTCGACATGACCTTCGTTTTGTCCATGTTCATCTCAAGGCCCACCCTTTGGGAAACTCGACTGAGGTCTTCGAGCATTTTTCTGAGGTCTTCCATCGTTACTGCCACTTTTTAATTCTGTAAATGTTTTGTTTTATTCATGTAATTTTATGTGTGCAATAAAGTATAAAGTAAGTATAAAGTATATATACGTATATATATATGCAAGAATTGCTCGTTTAAAGGTATTACATAGATAAGATAGATGGATATGTATTATAGATATAAGGTAGATATATTACCTTATATTTATAATAAGTACTAACACTATGGACTTGTTCCGAAATGAAAATGATTAATTTTATTGAAAAATTCTACCCCGGCCTCTGCCGGTCTCACCTTTGTAGTGATGAACAGCTCCTCCCGCTTGACGGTGCCGTCGGCAATCTTGGCGGCGATGGCGCGGCCCACCTGGTCCTCGATTCTGTAGATGAAGGCCGTGTCCACGTGTCGGTAGCCTGCCTCCAGCGCCCACTGGACCGCCTTCTGCACCTCATCGCTCACCACCTGCACTTGACCCTGGTGGCGAGAACTGATTATTCAATATCGTAAGTAGCAGTCGGTACAGAACTCTTTGCACACAAAATACAAAGTTTCACGGCTATGTACTTGTAGATGGAATTAGACGATTAAAATATATGAATAAAATGAATTTATTCGTAGGATATGCCTCTGTTTTTAGGGTTCCGTACCCAAAGGGTAAGGGACCAATACTCCACTGTCCGTCTGTTTGTCACCAGGCTGTATCTCATGAACCGTGATAGCTAGACAGTTGAATTTTGCACAGATGATGTTTTTGTGTTGCCGCTATAACAACAAATACCAAAAACAGTAAAAACTAATATTTAAGGGGGGCTCCCATACAGCAAACGTGATTATTTTTGCCGTTTTTTGCTCGATATTAATGATGGTAACAGGTACACGCTTGAAATAATCAAATGTCGTATAGATAATTCCGTAAAGAGTCAGACTTTTTTTAAATCCTAGGATATGATAGATAGATAGCCTACTAAAACTACGGAAACTTCGGATACTAATCCAACGGCGGGCGATTACCCCATTTGATTGCAAAACTTACGAAGGTGCTTTCATTGATGAAGTCTGATGTTTGGAGGTTTGAAAGGATCTTGGAAAGCCTTCTCAGGAAGGTTGTTTGGGATTGTGGCATGTAGCAAACCCAAATCTCTACCTACCCAACCGGGATACAGGTGTGAGTTTATGTAAATGTAAGCAATTTATGGATCTCCCTCCACTAGTGATGTTTTTCTTACTAGACTCGCTTACACATGGCAGGGGAAAACGACATGAAAAGCACACCAAGCTTTACATCTATGCATCCTACTCAATTACGTTACGTGTGACTTTGAAATTTGAAATGTAAAGGTTTAGGTGCTGTCGACAAGAACCCTTAGTGGATTTCGACTATACGTGTATTCTGCGCTTTTACGTTGCGAATGTTATTGTGGGAAAATGTAAATGTTGATCTGGTGTCGATTGTGCGAGTGAGGGTGTGACGGGTGGATACAGGGAGGGTGTGACGGGTGTGAGTGTTACCTTGTCCGGAGTCAGTCCAAGCCAGGTGCCCAACCCGAGCGCAGGGATCTCTCCACCATCATTGAGCTTGAACGTCGGCGCTCGTACTGCCTGAAACGTATAAACGTGGGTATCTATCATTTGTGGTCTCTGCACTCCCTCTAAGGGTAACTTGCGCCCCGTCACTGGACAAGTAATGAAATACTTCCAAGGATAAAGGAATAAATAGCCGATTGGACTGTCAGTCATACAATTTATCTATGTACAGTTCTACAAATCTTATGGTGCAAGGTGTTTTTGGACTTATTTCCTGGGTAGAGCTCACCCATGGATAAAATGACAGATAGCGTGGTTGCATGCCAGCCGAAGGGGCCTTAACACTATAATTTTAAGAGTTCCGCACCCAACGGCTGCCAAAGAGACCCTACCAATATGTCTTTGACGTCTGTCCGTTCATCTGACTATCCTAGAAAAGGCAATTTCTTCTTGAACCATAGTGGGTAGCTTGAAATCGGTGAAATCAATCCGCAGTGGTTAGGTTAGGGGGGTTATTAATCCCAAAACTACATCTTTCACTCTCTCTAAGAGAAGGCCTGTGTTCTGCATTGACACGTACATTAGCTGCTTATAATATAGGTATATGATAAGCTTATTGGAACTTAATCTAAAAAAAAACAAGTTTAAACAATTAGTAACGCATCTCCGTCTATAAGAACAATGACCCACGGACCACTGCATCAAGCGGACCGCAATGTCTAGCTACTGAACGTTCTCACAGATTCGACTTTATGCCGAGATAGTTTTGGAAAGTACCTTTTAAAAAAAAACAAAATAGCGTATTCGATAGCTATTGTTAGGACGCGTTCATTTGGCTATTGCTTTCAAACCACCCAACAATATTATCCGTGGTGTATATGCTATGCTATACCGCAATACCTTAAAGATTTTAATATTTATATTCTAATGTTAGTGCAAAAGCCGTGCTGAGCACAATTTTAAAAACCTATTTAGTGGCTAAAATTCCACCCATGCCGGGACTTGAACCCGCGACCTCTGGCTAACCGTGCCAGCGCTCTCCCAACTCAGCCAATGGGCAAGTGCAGGCATTGGCGAAATTTCGAGCCTCTATACAAACTTCTCTGCATTACGTACAGGCAGCGACCTCTGGCTGAAGTAATTTACATCACTTGCAGCCCCGAGTAACCCACATTGCAGTTAGGTTTTTAAATCGAAATAATATCGCTGTACCTACATGATTATATTCTTTTTGTTCCACTAACCCGTGCTGAGGACAATTTAAAATATATAATTAGAGGCTAAAAATTCCACCCATGCCGGGACTTGAATCTAAACTTTTCTTCGGAGTGGTCTGCGAGCGACGAGCGGTGGTGGTTGTCTACATAGTAGGTAGAACATTGGACGCGAAAGGGACCCATGCTCGATTCCCTATGCAGGCATGTACCTATGACTTCTAAGTTAGATATACGTCCCACTAAAGGGCACATACCTTCTCTCAGATAGAGTATGGGCTTAATCACCAACGGTGCCCACCGCGGATTGGCAATTTCAAGCTCTGAGGTATGTGGACAACTCAGACACTCAGGTTTACTCACGAATGAAAGAAAAATTGTGTTTATTGCCAGATATAAAACAACATAAGAAGATTAAAACTAATGTGCATATCTAGGTATACATACGTGAAATAAAGTAATATACACTTCTCAAAGCAACACAACTTAAAATTAAAGGCTCTGGCAAAAGGTACCTCGCTCAGCGTACACAATGCACAAATAGAAAACAAAGTCATTCGTTCATGCCGGGATTCGAACCCGCGACATCCCGAATGAGAAGCCGGCGTTCTACCACTCCGTGGCTCCGCTACCACCGCTTGTGGTTATGTTATGTCTTTTGTTAGGTACATAATCTTATGAATAAACGAGAGTGATAAGAAAAAGAAGTCTAAATATTTAATGGCAGATGTGTGTTATGTAGACGGTGAGGTTATCAGCCCAGTTCAGGGTCTAGTTACCTTCGAAATCTTGTCGTTTACGTTTGCGATAGCGATTACTAGTAGATTACTTGACAGTTAGACGTTTGGAATCGTTCCAATTTTAATAATATAGGGGCAGGTTTGTTTCCAGGAAGTACGTACTCGTATTTGCAAATTTTATGTACCTAAGCGCTAGTGCGTATATTTAACTAGCTATTGCTTGCAACTTCATTTGCACGTAAAGCTTTATGTGGGTTCTTTCCAGATGTAAAATCGCCAAATTTAGCCAGAGACAAGGTCTTATAGCGCGAGCAAGGGAGAAAAATCGAAATCCGTTAATTTCTAGTTATTTTCTATAGACAAATTTTTCCAAACATACATTTGCGTTGGGTTGTTGTGTGACAGTACTTACATAATTTTCCTGATTTTACTTTATTTATTTAGCACAACCAACAAAACAAACCAACTGCATGGTCGCAATAAAGTTATGAATTGTAAAGTTAACGTTTTGTTCGGAACACTCAAAGCGCGAGCTCTACTCGCACTTGTCCGGTTTTTTGTTTTCTTCCTACTCTAATTCCGCTTCAGATGATGATGGAATATTACACGTACCAATGACATAATTGAATGACCTTGGACCAGCATATAAGGGCTCTTACACATAACACGACACGATAATTAATTACACAAATTACACAGTGTCGCGTATGTATGGGACGATTTGTCAAAAATAAAATGACTTGATTTTATACGTGCAAATTATTTTATTGGTTCAATATTAATACAAAATAACAAAATATTGAAATGGAAATTAATTTTCATTAGTATCAACGTCTACGTCTAAATATTGTCGGATTATGGGGTCTAAAATTTTTTTTTCTTATTATTCGTTCTGAGCATCGCAGTTAGGAGATCGTAGTTTGTGTGCGGTCAAGCCGTTTTACGTGTGCTTCCCTTAATATTCTAATATCCTTATGTCTGCCCTCCAATGCGTCCTCGGACAGCTGACCAATAGGCAATGGAAAGTATTTTATTAATTCTGGTGAATGGATGAGTATTTTGTGTATAGACATAGTATACCAAGGATAAATGCTGAGATAAAGATCGTTATTCTCTTTTAGGATATTCTTAAACTTATCACTTTTGATTTTTAAGCCACTAGACAAAATTTTGTTAATGAGATGAATTTTTTTATCAATGTTTCATGTATGCCGGTTATTTGGCTACTAAGCGTATAGTTCTTAAAAAACGTTCTGGTGGTATTGCTGTCGTTTGTTGACCCGAATACCGCCAATGACCCGAGGTTTATCAACTATACGGCCCAACTTTTCTTTGAACTCTTTTTGTATCCTTTTTTTAGTCTCAGCGAATATTTGTTTATGTATATCACCCCGTACTTGCCAGCATTTACACGGTAACCTATACCATATGCCTGCCTATACGCAACATGAAGCAAAACTTTGAATGATCTGACCCAGTTATGTAAGGTTGACAAACCATATTTATATGTTTCGGTGTTAGGTGTTCGATCTGAAACAATTGGTAAATTCATCAACTTAGGAGAGGCTCCACAAATATAACAAGTTTCAAAATACTTTGAGTGATGTTAAGTCATACGACTTACTGCACCATCTATCATAGACAAATGCATATAATGGGACACCGTAACGACACTATTAAATTTCAACAATTTTATAACTGTTAACAGAACTTTCTAAATAGTTTATCAATTGATTTACTCTGGTTTCTTCGTTTTTTATAAGCTGACTAGTCTCTTTAGAAAATGTTATTCTCATAGGACGGCAATAGTAAGTGGAAGACGCGGTTTCGTTTTGCCACACCACATCATCATTTTCACAGTCAAGAAGAAGAATCGGCACCAAAGCAGTCATAAAAAATATTTGTCTGTATTTTTGGAATGTTCAAACCTTTGTTTATAAGTACTGTACCCAGATGAGCCACCAAATCCCCATTTGCAAGTTGACTTAAATAATGATCTAGGAGTAAACGTTGCACCATTCCTTTCTGCACATCTGACTATAGATTCAGCAGTCTTGTTCATCAAATTTTGTAAATCTACTTCAACTTGTGTCTCTGTCTTATTTATATTATTAGGCAACAAATAATCTCTAGTTTTCATCAGTGAATAGTAGCTTGGAAGAGTTTTTGGATACAGTTTGTTGATAACTTCACGTACCTAACCTGTTGTATTTACGCATCGATTACGCAACCCTAAATCAATATATAAAGCTAATGCATCATATGGTTATAATAAACAGGTAGTACCAGTTGCCTCATTTGACCATTTAGCAGCAAAGTCTATTTCTTCCGGCTCCCTAGTTTGAACAATGTCCAACACTCGTCGTTTTTTAGATGCTATGTTAATTTAGTCGAAACTTTTTCTAGGTCTGCCGCGCTTTTTCGTCTTTTGATGATGTTTGACTTTGGTTTCCAACAACATAATCGAGAACGATGCAATCTAAGGCTAATTCCTTATCTAACCCTGACTGATGTTTTATTTTCAATACATCCAATTTTCGACTACAAGTTTTCCAAACAACGCCGGATCTCATTGAAAAAAAATCACAGTCTTCTTAATACTATCCTTAATTGCGTTTGGACAGTCGAATACATGAAAGTAGGCTAAAACAAACTGGAATACTGCAGTTGTTTTGTTATCCAAGGCTGCTGAATGCCAAATTTCGAAACACTTCATTTGTGATTTCACGCCTTACGGAGTCTGAAAAGCTCATCATCATCACCATCAGTCATTGGACGCCCACTGCAGGACATAGGCCTCCCTCATGGTTTTCATAACCATGAGGGGTTTTGCCATAATCGCCACGCTTGGCAGGCGGGTTGGCGATCGCAGGATGCGGTTGGAATCTCAGGAAGACGATGCTGCCCGTCTCCTGTTAGTTTATTTCCGTAGTCGCCTTCTACGACATCCACGGAAGGAAATGGAGTGACGATATTCTTAATCCGGCGCCAACCGGAACGGGCTAGACGGAATTTTTTCACATTGGGCTACATAATATGAAAAAATTAAAGATGTGTTAATTATTACAAATATATATTATAACTCAAGACGGAAATTATTTTTACCTTAATTTTTCATATGAAGTTAAAACTGTCACATCTTACCCATTTCCATCGTAAATTGTATATTAATTGCTTGCCCTAGTCAAGCAATTAATATACAATTAACCTATATTATCTCAAATAGTTAAACTAAAGGCACTTTCAATGGTTTATGCTCAAAAAAATACGAAAAAGAAAGAGCGTGCACTTCGGAAATCTTAACGAAGGAAAACAATGACTGACTTCAACTGCTTCATACTCAGTAAATATAACGTTATAATAATTCTAACTACCCTCACCATATGCAGAATTTATCTAATACAGTATTGCCATACCACAAAAATATTTGCAACAGTTCGAAAAATTTATTTATCAAAAGAAAAATTTCTTTATCACCAGACGTCGCGTCGTATCGTGATTGTGGGACGTACAACGTGTCCCAAAATTCAACGATAAGCGGGCACCAGACCGGGCATTCTGTGATTTTTAAGGGTTTACCACAAATAGCAGTAAATAGCTACTTAGGTAGCCGTTGCAAGAAAAAAACAGCAAGGTCAACAAAATGTGGTCATGGTAGTTAATATGAAGGATGTTTTGTCTTCAATGCTTTTTGTTTTTTCTTGAGTACTAGTCATGAGTAGGTGCACCGTCTGGTGCCCGTTTATCGTTGCGTTTTGGGACATGTATATGTTTTCGGAGTTTCTGACGGTTTAAAGGTGTATCCACGTTACAACGGGCCCGCAACGTGCGAGCGGCACGATGTCAATCTAATATAGTCCTTATACTTACTAAGTTAGCGACTACAGCACAATTGTAAAAAAGCCCGTTCCCGTGACGTGCCCGTCAGCTCCATGTGACCGGGCTTTTTTGCGCTAGGTTGATAGATAGAGACACTTTATCCCACCAAAACATAAATGTAAAAAAACTGGCCAATTTCTCACCCCAAAAATTACTTGAGATATAAGAACTTGCCAAGTTGCTTGTCTTCGCGGAATTAGCAGTGTTAAAATAAGTAAACAAATTTTATAAAAACATATAATTAGGTATGTACGATATGGGATTATTATGACGGAGACGAAGAATATTAGTTATCGTTAAAGGTTGCAATTTACGTACCTATACAGTATGATGGTATTTTTCATATCACGTTTAAATTTTGTTAACTTTTTAGTTCTTTTTATTAACAAGTAATAAAACCATGTTTTTAAAAAGTTTTTTTTTCTTTTACTTTTATATTTAACTTTTTAGTATTTTTGATGCGAGATTGACTGCAGCCTAGTTAGTAGCGCGTAGCAGTGTTTTTCCTTTATATAGCCCGTAGTACCCAAATTGTGGTTGTTTTGAGCACCTAAAGCTGTATGTAGAGGTATTTTAAATTTTAATAACTCTGCATATCAACCCAAATTAACCACCCATCAAAAACGTTTAATTACTGAGTTGCTATGGCCACCTTCCAGCTCCATCATCAGACCCTGGTTACCATCTAGCACCTAAGTACTCATCAAGACGAATCATACGAGCCCAAACTCGATGGGGTTGTGTCGTTTAATTACTGAGTTCCTTTGGACACCTTCCAGCTCCATCATCTGACCCTGGTTACCATCTAGCACCAAAGTACTCGGATCAAACAAGTCCAAACACGATGGGGTTGTCGTTTAACTATCGTGTTCCTATGGCCACCTCCTGTTCCATCATCAGATCAGCTCCATGTCATAATAATTTTAACATGCCTGCAAGGTTTCAGCTCAATCGGTAACCGGGAAATGGATCAAAAACTTGCAAGATTTGATTACAGACAGAAACTAAATAAAATAAAAGCTTGTAATTACTAAAGAAGTTCCAGTCACAGCTCCGAAACGTACAATTTTACCCCCATTTATTGTACGTTACTAAAAATGAAATAAAAAAAACAATGTTTTCTAATAAATATAATAAACATTGAAAAATTTTTATCTTTTTTTATTTTATAAACTATGCGTTATTTTGTAATTTATCCGTGGTGGGTGATACTTAAAGAGATGTTTTTAGGGTTCCGTAGTTCGACAAGGAACCCTTGCAGTTTCGCCATGTCTGTCTGTCTGTCCGTCCGCGGCCTAGCGCAAAGACCGGTGGTACTGGAAAGCTGTAATTTGGTTTGTGTATACTTACATATCACGCCGGCAAAGTTAAAGAATAAAATGTTGGAATGTTTTTTTCCTGTACCTCCCTTAACATGGAAAGTGGGGATGATTTTTTTTCTCGTCTACCACATCATGTGGGGCATCGTTGGATTGGTCGTTGAAAAATATTGAGGAGGACCATTTTTTCTATTAGGGTTCCGTTTGCGAAATATTAGGCTTTAAAGCGCAAATTTTTGTCCGAGTAAGGCTCCCTCCCCTCTCCTGGCTAAACGGTTGATTTTAGAATCGTGAAAAAATTTAGGGTAGTAGCACATATAATGAACTTAAAGTTAAATTATATAAAGAACGATAAAGTTGTTAGTTCTGTAAAGAAACCCTCTTTCTACGGAACCCTAATGTAGGGTTCCGTAGAAAGAGGGTCCCGACACGCACTTGGCCGGTTTTTTTTTGTCTCAGAATCTTATTGCGTTTTGGAACGCAGCTATCGGTAGTGATTTTTTAAGTTTGCGAACCGTTGTTATGTTGGTTATGTTGAATGTTTACTTCTAACACTATTATTCTAAATAATAAATTCAAAAGTTCATTGAGTTCTTTTATCGCCTTTAAACATGTGCAGTACAAGTTTACATACATTTCATTAGCAGTTTGGTTTTATAATTCTTGTAAGAAAAACATTTAACAGACTTACAAAAAAGAGACACTATTTCGGACAGCGTGTAACCCGGTGGAATTATCCAGGCACATCGCAATATGGTGATTTCCAGGGTGACAGATAAAGATATTTTCGACGGGTAGTGCGTACACTGACTGGTTCTTCATTACCCGGTCCAATGTATCCGTCATCGATAAAACCACTGTTCAATGACCTCACAGCTTATGGTGATTTTCTTAGCTCGACATGAACTTAGGCGTGGTGTTATATAGCCTATTATGTTACACCTAAGCTACAAGTCTGGTGAATTTTACTTCATTTCGTTCAGTGGTTTTTGCATGATGCGTGCACAACGAAACAGAGTGAGATAGACATATATCAGACAGATACAAATTTTATAGATTTATTGTAGGTATGTATAGATTATTTTAAGCAAAACATATTTTTTAAACATAAGTAGTATTTTTGTTTTAAAAAAAATTGTGTATATGCCTGTACTATCATTTTAAGTTACCACCCACATACTTTTTAGGGTTCCGTAGTCAACAAAGAACCCTTGTAGTTCGCCATGTTCGTATGTATGTCTGTCTGTCCGCGGCCTAGCTAGACAAACATACTAATTACGCCGACAAAACGGTACAATAAAATCTTAAAATATTTTTTTAGGGTACCTGCTCTACACCTAAGTTAGGGATGCAATTTTTTTTCTCGCTTACACCATAGAGTGGGGTATCGTTGGATTGGTCGCTTAAAAATATTGTGGGTGTGGGAAGACTATGATCCGTTTGCAAAATATTAGGCTTGAAAGCGCAAGTTTTTGTCAGAATAGGGCGTCCCCCGGCCCCATCTCCCGACTAAACGGTTGCTTGTAGAAACGTGAAAAACTTCACGGCAGTGGTACATCATTATCATCATCATCATCATCAGCCCACCTCTGCCCACTGCTGGGTGTAGGTATTTTCCCCATCACGTCGTTTTTCGCGCTCTCTCGCCATTCGCATCCACGGGCCCCCGCCCCGCCGACCTGGCCACATCGTCCGACCATCGGGCTGTTGGTCTACCGACCGACCGTGGCCCATAAGATGAACTTAAAAGTACGACTCACGGCTAAATAGGCTTTGCACGTTAACGAGTTATGTCTTCGCCTATTGACGACCAACTTATCTTAAACTTGTTAGTGCTATAAAGCAGATAAAAAACCCCTCTTTCTATGGAACCCTACACTGCGCATGGCCCAATACGCACTTGGCCGGTTTTAATCACTGAAAAGACTGCATAAAAACAAACGAAGACCGAAATAAATGGCGTGCATTAGGAGATACCTACACTCAGCATTGGGTGGCTATAGCTTGATAGAAGAATTTGTAATTAGTATGCCTTAGCAAATAAATATTCTTTTTCTTTTATTATAAATAGGTCACTTACCAAGGCAGAAGCAGCGACGAAGAAGACACACAGAAATGTTGTCAATCCTGCCATATCGACGAGTGGATGAGGACAAGCGCTTGGCTAGTCTGAGCGGTTTTAAAGTACGTATGAGCTTCATAAACTCGTCTGCCGCCGGCCAGGGCCGTTGCCAGTTAGCGTAAGCTGCGCCTCTACAGCGTGACATCGAATTCGTTAGCTGAAGGGGGCATTCTGACCCTGCTTTAGAATGGGAAATATTTTAAAATGAAAATGGTAACCCCTTCTCTATTAAAGAAAAATGTGTAACTTTTTAGATCAAACTTTAAAGTTTGCAAGTTTCATTGTAATACTATTCAACATTTTCTAAAAACTTGCCAAGTATGATCTGTAAATTTGCAAGTTACAAAATTTTCCTTGTTTTTCAAAATACTGCTAATTCCGCGACGACAATGAACTTGGCAAGTTCTTACAAGCATTTTTTTTTTTGAGGCGAGAAATTGCCAGCTTTTTAGGATTCTGTACTAGGCAAGGAACCCTTATAGTTTCGCCATGTCCGTCCGTCCGTCCGTCTGTCTGTCTGCGGCCGAGCTCAGAGACGATTAGTACAAGAAAGCTGAAATTTGGCATAGATATACCTACTTACAAATTAATCACAACAATAAATCGGTGGAATAAAATCTTTTTTTTTTTTTATGTTACCCCCCGTTATTGCCTACGTCATAGTATGGGGTTGTCTCGTCGCTGTGAACGTTGTGATTCGATTGAAAATATTAGTAAATTAGGTGTGGAAGATCATTTTTTTATTTAGGGTTCCGTATGCGAATCGCTCGTAGCCCCGGCTGCCTGAGTGATCTTAAACGATCACGAAGGTTAAGCAACACAGGGCGCGTTCAGTGCATGGAAGGGTCGCCGTCTATGCCTAACGCTAGTGCCATTTTTCCGAGCGGTTCCGTGCTTCGCAAGGCACGTTAAGCTGTTGGTGCCGGCTGCCGTCGATAGATGGCAGTCGTTAAGCCAAGTCAGAGGCCTTAGGGCGGCTTGACAACTTCTGACAGTAGACGAGCCACTAGTCTACATGCCTCCACCAATCCGGACTTGGCCCCCGTGGTGGAGTATGGCCTATACCTTCCTCAGGGAAGAGACCCGTGCCCCTCGGTGGGGACATAATGGGTTGATGACGATGATGCGAGATATTAAGATTTAAAGCGCAATTTTTCTCCGAGTAGAGCGTCCCCCCCGCCCCCCTCCTGGCTGAACGGTTGATTGTAGAAACGTGAAAAAAATCAGGGTAGCAGCACATATAATGAAGTTAAATATTACGTTCCAAAAGAAAACTATAATGGCTAAGTAGGCTTTACAAGTTACCGAGTAATAAAAAAGGCCAAACAAGCCGAGGTTGGCCGATTTTTTTAAATTTATGATTTGGTGGATCTGCTTCACGTCGTCATAAAAGTACATGTCAGCACAAAACGTTACAAAAATTTAGGGGATTTTCACTTACTTATTAACTCAAACTCGTGTGCCTAGATAACCGCGCTGCGTGGCAAAGTGTCCACATCATAAAATGACCACTGGTGGTCAGTGTCAGGAAGTGGATCTCGACATCGTGCAAAATCGACATCGTGCAAAAAGGTCATTTTGCTAAAAAGGCATTATGCGTATGAGATCTCTTTGTTTTTTGTTTTATTTCATCAACTCCTAAAAAACAATGATTAAAAGTAGACATTTTGCGGAAGAGACATTCTGAGAAGTGGCCACTTTGCGAAATGGACATTTAGCGACGAAGAGATTACCGGCTAGAGCCGTAGCCAGATACTGTTGTAAGGGGGCACTCTGACCCTGATTTAGAACCCTATGACGAGAAAAAAATTGTGAGCCAAATTTATTTTTTCTTTTATCAAAAATCCCTTCCGTTGGTTGGTGCGTACCTCTTCGTTTTTCCATATCTTACGATTTAGCAGTGTGGCCCAGCGTTCATGCGATGATTCTTCAAGCGCTTTTTGCGTTTTGGTATGGAATAATTACGATCATACACTGACCACATCGTTTGGTGGGAATGAAGGCGGATTTTTCTTTCAAAATCAATTTTGTTTTATTATTTAGGTAGTGACAATGATCATCATCATCATCATCAGCCACCCGACGCCCACTGCAGGACATAGGCCTCCTTCGTGGTTTTCATAACCATGAGGGGTTTTGCTATAATCGCCACGCTTGGCAGGCAGGGTTGGTGATCGCAGTATGCGGTTGGAATCTCAGGAAGACGCTGCTGCCCGTCTTCTGGTAATTGATTTCCTTAGTCGCCTTCTACGACATCCACGGGAGGAAATGGAGTGACACTATTCTTAATCCGGCGCCCACACGGACGTAGTGACATTGATGTATAGGTAAAATTAAGAAATTCTTTCGTTAAAAACAGTAATTCTCTATCGTGTTTTCGGTTAACCATGATATCGGTAAGCCACCGTACCAATGAACTATTTATTCGTTGAACTGTTCATTCGGCGAACCGTGCTGTAGGCGAATCCTGGTATCGGCTAACAATTATTGTTTCGTACTACCGATATACGATGAACGGTGCTTTCTACATACAACAGTGTCGTTCGAGAGGGATACTGTATTATGGTACGTAGCTCCAAAATCCTTAGGTGAAAACTGTAGAGATCGGTTCGGTTCACTGAACTTCACTGGTTATCGAGATAAGTTATCAGCAAGAAAGAGACTGTCCGTAATATACACCTCGGTTGATTCTTATAAAAACTACAATTCGTAGTTTATTATGGCAATTCGAGGTACATTGCGTAGCAGAGTCAGCTTGTTGATCTGTGGCTTAATTGACTTTGGAATCGCTTTGTCATACTACCGCTCCCCTCTGAAAAATGACCTTACACACGCTTATGATGAGAAACCACGCTCGCTTGGCTAGTGACCTGTTCTTAAACAGAGCAGCGGTTCCGAAACTTTTAAGGCTTTGGAACACTAACAAACCTCTTATACTTTACGGAACCCCACAACAAAATATCAAATTCAGTATTTAACTTCAGTTCAATCTTTTGTCGGTACTGCCACTGACCCATTACATTAATTCTAAGTAATATTTGTAGGTGATGAATTACTTTACAGTCAAAATATCCAACGATCCAGTGACATAGGTATCTATGTGATTTGTGAGTTTTTCACAGAAGGCCTCTTTCCTGCTATTTAGCTACAACAGTACGAGTAATGTTGATTCTCACATGACTATTATTATTATAATGATGGCTGACCGTCAAGGTTATGGATTTTGACTGGTTTCGGTGTGGATAAGCCTTTTTAGGGTTCTTTAAAATAATAATAACAATAACTTCCACACAACATCACATCACAATCACTTTTCCTGGTCCCAAACTAGGATACCCTGTGCTATGATAACCAGGCAAGGACATCACAAGCACGGAAAAAAAAAAAAAAAAAAAAAAGAAAAGAAAGATGGCAACAAACTAAACTGATCGTGCGGTGCCCCTCAAACGATGTTTCCATCGAGCTAAGCACCTACATTCAGAAAGAGCTCGTGACTCCAAATGATAACGCAGCTAGCGTTGCAAAATGTTGCTCCAAAACCATTTATTTATTGTAGAATGTATTGTTCCGCATAAGAAATTGTGATCCGAAATTGGTTTGATAAGAGAGTGGTGGTGGCTCGTCAAGAACGTTTTACCCAAACATCCTTGTGGCTCGTCCATAGAACCCGTGCCGCCACTTATGTGTGAGACCGTGGGTTCGAATCCCGCATGGACTAAATGACTTTGGTTTCTATGCTACGTATATTTGCAAATTAGTAGTAGCCATACTAGTCGCTAAAGTGAAAAAAATATCACTTACTATTGACTAGGTACGATCAAAAATGTAAACTTGGATCAATATAGTGTTTTCTGAGGTTAACACGAGCACTAGACATAATAAAACTGACGGATATTTACTCGTTTACTTTTCCATTTTACAATTTTCCGACGTTTCGGTACTTTTGAAAGTGCCGTGGTCTCGGAAGACTGAGGTGACAGGCGTCTTTTTGAAAGTATTAACTATTAGTTTACTACCCTCCGCAGAAATTATTAAGTTACGTTCCAAAAATATTTTGGCAAATTTTTAAATTGAAATTGACACTACAATAATTTTATATAAACTCAAAAATATTGATTATTACTTATTAAAATTAAATGTACAGATACACTTCAAGTAACTGCTTTTTTTTCCTTCGCAATTAGAAACATTCATATCACAACGGTGCGTCTCTTTCTGCAGTACGAGTTGGGCGCAATCCCGATCCCCAAGTCGTTGACGAAGTCGCGCATCGAGGAGAACATCGACATCTTCGACTTCCAGCTGTCGGACTCCGACAAGCAGGGTCAATTCTGGGTGCAGGAAGACCATTTTTGATTTAGGGTTCCATTTGCGAAATATTAAGCTTTAAAGCGCCAATTTTTGTCAGAGTTGGTCGTCCCCCCCCCCCTCTTCTGGCTAAACGGTTGATTGTAGAAACGTGAAAAAATTCAGGGTAGTAGCACATATAATGAACTTAAAAGGAAAAGTATCACGGCTCAGTAGGCTTTACTAGTTAACGAGTAATAGGCAACCAACTTAGGTATAAAAGTAAAATTTCGTACCAAATCCATTGAAAATGACTTCAATGAAGTTGTTAGTTCTGTAAAGCAGATAAAAAACACTCTTTCTACGGAACCCTACATTGCGCGTGGCCCGACACGCACTTGTCCCTGCAGAGCCAGACAGTCTGGCTATACGTGAACGGCTCTAAAAATTTTTTAATCGTCAGCAAACATTAAGCATTGGGCAACATTGAGGACCTTAGGCAAATCATTGATCATCATCAGAAATAGAGTTGGGCCGAGCGTGCTGCCTTGACTTACTCCCGATCTGGTGTAATATTCATCAGATTGGTAGTGCTGAAGCTTTACGTACCTACTGCTTTCTATCCTTATAGTAATTAGCAAAAAAATTCAGCAATCTTGGAGTGGCACCAAAACATGTTTCAAAGTTTCATCAACAAAGTGTCATTGTCTACCATATCGAAAGCTCGCCGAAAGTCCAAGAATACCGCATCAACTTGTTTGCCCGTATCCATCTGGGCTGTTGAGTAGCCGACAAAGCTAACGTGATTTGTAGTTGTAGACCGACCCACCCGAAACCCGTGTTGTGCATCATCAAGTCTAGTAATAATTTGGCGAGTTATGTGATAGTTAAGTAGGTATAGACTCGAAAACTTTACCAAAAACTGCTAATACGGCTATGGGCCTAAAGGTACTAACGTCTGCTGATGAACCATCCTTGGGTACCGGCGTCACTCTAGATAACTCCGTCTATCGGGGTAGCGAAGCGACTACACTGCAGGAGAGATTGTAAAGGTGAAGCAATGGCTCTTCTAATGCATACAGGCAGCCTTTAACTAAAAAGGCAGGTAGGTATGGCATCGGGGCCAGCCGCAGAGCTCGCTTTCAAACGACGGACGAAACAACGAACAACTTTATGTTTGATTATGATCAAATTTCGATATTTTTCAGCTTCCTGCTTATTATTCTTATGGTTTTACCTACCCTACGCTCTTTATTTCACTCAGAAAAAAAGTACATAGATCTACGAGTTTTTCATACTCGAATTAATACCTACTGCATACTTTTCTTATGTGGCCTACGCCTTTTTCAAAATTCGAGTAGGCAACACTGCCTGTGCCTAACAGTGAAACTGAAAGTAATTAAAAGGCAGAGTAGAGCTTCTCAGGTTTAGGTACGGTTTTGCCGTAGAAATGATACGAAATTGTGTTGTAAGGAATCGTGGTTTCATAAATAAGACTGTATAAAAATATATTTATTTAATTATTATTAATACGATTATATATTTAGATATTAAGTACCATATAGCTCTGTCAACTACTGGTGTGCAATAGTGTTATCTACCTATCCTATATGATCGATTAAATTATCGTCATTAAAATGAAAGAAAATTCTTTTTCTTTTCTGTAAATGCAGTTGAGCTGCAAAACTTCAATTATTAGGAAAGGTCTTCAAAGCTTTTTCTAACCATAGGTACCTAGTGGATCAGATATTACGCAGTCTCAAATTATAACCACTTGTCCTGGTTATGTAATAACCAGGACAAGTGGTTATAATTTGAGAGGTATATGTAATAACTAACACACAACACAGTCACTTGTCCTGGGCCCAAACTAGGATACCATGTGCTTTGGTAACCAGGCAAGGACACCACAAACCTGAAAACACACCCAGACGAGTCCATTTGTACAAATGTACGGAGCCCCCCAGTGGGAATCGAACCCACGACATATGATTTACTATAATTATTGTAGGATTTATATTTATTTCAGGCATTGTCCATAGTTTACAGTGTTAGTAACAATGGTGAATTATGCTATGTTAGTAATAATACAAATGCCACAGGAAGAAAAGAAGTAACGGTTACAAAAGTACCAAAACCAGAGTCAAGTATGTCTGAATGGCTTTCGCTGCGCATTGAGTTGTTTTTTGAGGTTGAGGAAATGCTGATTCCACACAGTAACTGTTACCCGATTGGTGGGTTTAAATGTTCTATTAAATGCATTTGTGAATGCCTTTTTTGCAACCCTTTGCTTCTTCGTCACTTTGCCAGGTAGATGGATTAGATTGTTAACAGGTTTAGTTTCCTTTATGAATGGCTCCGGAGTGAATTGTGGCCGTTTTGACAGGAGTATTGGTAGAAAGTGTTCATAATCCCCTTCACATTCTTGGAATATTGCGGCTCCAAGAGAGAAGAAATTTGACACTGTTGTCATTAACTTCATGTGCACCGCTACAGTGCAGTTTCTGTTGTGCTGAAAGGGATCTTGCACACACATGAGTGTATCAGTTTTTAAAGGGCATGCCTTCCCACTTACTTTGTCTATATACATGGTGAATGTCTCTGGCACATCTTCCAATTTATTGAACAGACTCCTCTTTATTGGTTTGCCACTGTAAGGTGATATAATTAAATCTTTGAAGTTGAAATCTCTATAGAAAGAGAAGAAGTCTCCCAATAGACTGTGCAACGGTGTTGTATTTTCAGATTCAGGTACATGTCTCAATGAGCGGTTGAAACTTGTGTTCCATCCTTCAACTATATCACAGTTATCTGCTGAGTGTTGCAGCCATCTCACAGGTGGCAACATACTGACTTGCTGAAGGTAAAATATGACCAGCATAATGAGCGCATAGTTTGGGAATAGATTTGTGCCAGTCAGCTTGTGCACCTTGGACCAGTATTTGACTATGATGGCTAACTGCAGAGCTCTTTTGTCCATCTGCAATAAAAAACTGATGAGTTCACTATTTCTGACGCCTGCTCGGCTGGAGAAGCTGACATCGCACTGCCTCTGAGTCGGTGTGTGTAGGAATTGTACTATTGGAACTTTGGCTCCTGTGATCGCAAATGGCTGCACAAATAGCCATGGAGATTTCATGAGACGTTGTTTGGCAATAACAACAGCTCTCTTTGGATTCACTTTGCCCTTTATGTCAATATAGCAGTCTGCATCGCTTGTCTTTATTCCAAGTCCAGTTATTACGGAGCCAAATGGATGAACTTTGCAACCTGAAATCGCAATTAATTAGGTACAGTTCTATGAAATCTGTTATGAGAAGGGACATATTTAATTGCACATCAAAAACAGTAAGCCACATCAAATGGCTCCCATCATTTCACTGCTGTAGCATCGTTAATATGACCTTTGATAATAAACTCACTGTCTATCAAACACAAACTGAGAAATTAGTAACATGAAAACCAGTCATTATTTATTTTTCCAGTTCACAGAAAAATACTAGCTAATTGCTTGTCAAAAATGCTTCTTTTGTATCAAAAAGTTCCTTTTGATGTATTGATGTTTGATGTACAATTAATATTTTCATTATAAAAATTAAGTATTGCCTGGTGTGTGGTATTTTTAATATACAGTGCCATTACTACCTAAGATACAGGTGTAAGTATGTAATACCTAACTACCATTTTAAAACTAAAACTGAAATTGGTGAATAAAGTTAGGAGACTCTTTGACGGTGGAGCACTTTTGGGCTCATAAGGCTATGGAGAGTCCCTATAGTTTAACCCTCAAAGCAAACGGTAACTATCGTAAATAACACACCAGGCCAGTCTTTTTGCAGCTCATACTCGAGGTCCCTATGGAGTCGCCGCAGGTCGATGACCTCCTCCCGTGTCAGTCTGACGAAGCTCAGGATCGTTTCCACCTGGGCGTCGAAGCTGCCACTCAAATTCAACTTCGATACGTCCAAAATATGATGATAATGAAAGTCCTCTAAAATGGACAAAGTAAGGTTAGAATTCGTGATTAAAGATTGAATTACTACCACGCACGACTGTATTATGTTCTACTCACGGTCTGCCATGGTGATTTAACTCACAGTATCATAACGACGCGCATCTTCTTTTCTTTAGCTACAATTCAATTCAATTCTGCTTTATGGACTCACTGCACTGATTATACAGTATTCTTTAGCTACATAGAAGGAAAAAGTGTTTTGTTTTTCTACAAAACCACAGACTAATTTGTCATAATTCATTTATGAATCTATGATATAAACACAGACTAACTAAATTTCCTCAAAATGATGTGTGCTCAGATTATTGAATAGAATCTGAGGATGTGTGACCTCAGATTATATTAATTAATCTGAAGGTGTGAGCAGGTTCTAACTAGAACTACATGTAACTTTGTAAAAACCGTTTGTTGTATGGGGGGCTCCCCTTAAATATTTATTTTATTTTAATTATTTATTTTGAAGCGAACATAGAACTAAACATTCTGTGAATATTTCTAGCGTCTACCCGTTGCCGTTATTAATGTCGAGTCCAAAACGGCAAAAAAATCGTTTGTTGTATGGGAGCCCCCCTTTAATATTTATTTTATTCTGTTTAGTATTTGTTGTTATAGCGGCAACAGAAATACATCATCTGTGAAAACAACTGCCTAGCTATCACGGTTCATGAGATACAGCCTGGTGACAGACAGACAGACGAACAGACAGACGACGAATGCGCTGAATTCAAAGCTAAATCAAGCGGTAGTTGGGTAGAACAATGGACTCGGAAGCGAGAGACCCAGGTTCGATTCCCAGTGCGGGCATGTTCCTATGACTTTGTTTATTTTCAAAGTTACGTACCTACGTCTGCAAATTCGTAGTAGTAGGGGAGACTGGGGTCACTTGATCCCCCCTTTTATTTTTTGACCCTAGCTCCTACAATATAAATCTTATTTGAAAAGTAGTTTAACTTGACAATTCAAAATGAACCAAAATATTATCCATAATGGTGATTGTTGGAATTGGTGCACATTTTTTCAAAATATCTTGATTTAACTGAGAAATGTACCATGTGTCCCCTATATGTGGGAGACTTGATTCACCCCATAAGGATGACTTGATCCGGGGGGGAACAAATGACCCTTATATGGGAGACTAGTTATTACTACTAAAATACTTAGGTAAATATACCTACGGCACAAAAAAAAACTGTAATTAATGAATGAGAAATAATTTTTATTCTATAAATTCTTACATTGTTATAATTAAGACATAATAAAATTGTACTTTGGCACTTAGATGTCGAAATAAATTTTTTTTTTAAATAAGGCATCAATTTTGGTTAAATATAAAACTAATTGAGTGTTAACTATCTCGCTCTTTCTAATTAAGTACCTATTTGACTTTCATGTTTCTATCAAAAAAAAAACTGGCCTTTGCATCTACGTATTGAGATTATTTATACATCGTCCAGAGGCACCTTCACTCACACTACATGGGTAAAGGGACAACTGCAGTGCTATCTATTTAAATATTTAAAATACTTATTATGTGTATTATAATCTTCCCTCATATGGGACACTTGTTCAGGGGTGATCAAATCTCCCCTAAGTTTTGATACCAAGTCTCCCCAATCGGGTTGAGGTTAGAACACAAAAAATATAAAATAAACATCCGTAAATACGAAACTCACATTTATTGAAACACACAGTTTAATAGACAATCTCTCCATTGAAAACGTTTATCTTACATTTATTTAACACTATGTAACCACAAAATAGAATATAAAACTTACGAAAAAGAAGTTTCGGCTGCAGCAAAAACGAATGTGTCCGCCATCAATGTGAAACGTCAAATTTGACTGACAAAAGTCATAGAAAAAGTTGCTGTCAACCATAGACAATTAGTGTAGCCAACTTAAAATGTAAAAAGTCTACCCTAATATAACCTAAATCTCGTGGACCATGGGTCCCGTAAGGATCATGTGTCCCCAGTCTCCCCTAGGTACCTAATACCACATGGTAACTGTCTGTGAAGGAAAACATCATGAGGAAACCCGCAGCTTGGTTGACTTGTCTTTCATGTGGGCCAGGCCGACTAAGCTGTCAGGATGACACAGGTGCTGGGCAAGCCTACTCCACCCAAGAAAACAATTTCCCAAGCACTGCGGCGTCCGAGTGGCCCCTTCACCCATCTATGCTTCGATTTACAACTTTCCGCAGATGCCAGCCCGGTTTCTAATTGCAATAAGAAGCAACAGTGTAACGTTTAGAACAAACCCATCAGTCTTGACTTTCAAGCCCGAAAATTTTGTAATTTGGGTAAAAATATATTTGAGAGAAATAGGTAGTAGGGTTTGGCTATAGAAGAACACTAAATATATTGTTTCAATGTGTAGGTATGGATTTTTTTCCAATACAATACAGTATTCATGTACCAACAAGAAACAGGTTATAATATAACATTTAATAATACAATATTATTATTATGTTATCAAATCGTCTATGCGTTCCAAATCACTCACTAGTGATTGTCTATCTCAATACACGGTGAGTGTGAAGTCACAAGTCTATTAGGGTTGCGGGCATGCCCACAAGGGTAGATCCGCTCTTGAACCGATCGTATGTCGACGAGCCTACTATAATGTTGCGCAATCCGTCGGCATCGGCAGCCGTTACACGTTCGGCCGTCGCGGAAAGCGGAGACGACCGGGTGTCAATATGCATAAGTTCCACGCAAATATAAACTGTATGTATTCATGTCTTCACGTTTCGTTATACTTTGCCGCATTACAAAATGTGTTCTGTGAAAATTACAAAATGCCGTCCGGCCTGGCGCGATGCGAACCGGTAGGTCCGAATCGTCCCTATGACACCAATACTAGAACCTGAACTTTAATAAATTCTTGTAAGCGGAAAAAGAGCGTTCTACGTCTACTGAGGTTACTGGGCAGAATTTAAATTTGGGTGCAATGTTTGGGCTTACTGTGCCGGGCAAAATTTCACCCATCCCGTTGATGACACTATCAATTTCACACAAGGGTTCAAACCCAGTCAGTCCGCTAGCCGCGTGCTTAGCGATCGAACGTCCTGTGCTACTATGAAAAGCATCGAACGATGAAGCGAGATCGAGCGTAAATGTGCAATATAGGTACTTACATTTTATTTTTCTAAAATATGCAACTAACGCTGAAAAGGTACTAAATATGCAAAAACATATGCATATTGCATTTGCATATAATCCGGTCTCTAGTTATGAGTAATGGAGAAAACAGCACATTCAACAAAGAAAACGCTACGTAGTAAATTGTACAGTAAATGTATTTATCCCAAATGAAATACAAAAAACTGAAATGATCAAGTAATGATTATCTTACCCAATATCTCAACTACAAACTCAAACTGAACACCAATAACACGAACGGTGAAGCCGAGGTACATTTTTCGGCCTTATTGCGATATGCATAAAAGTAAAAAAATATACCTCAACGCGTTTTCGTCACACACGTAATCTCTCGTCCAATCGAAGTTATTTCATGTCTGTTTTATCAACCAAGCAAAATCTATTTAAAGTTATATCTCATTACAGAATTGTAAATAGCAACATGTCATTTTATTTGTACACATAGTTCATAGATCCTAATGACATCCCGCTTACCAAGCAGGGCCCTATTTCATAAAGCTACAATGGGGAACGTGCCTTAAAAAGAGATTGGAGTGACCTTGTACTTATAGCACTAAAGGCATAGAAAAACTCACAAAAAATATAAAATTAATCTGTAACGAAGTTTCTCCGCGTGGCGCCGGATTAAGAATAGCGTCACTCCATTTCCTTCCGCGGATGTCGTAGAAGGCGACTAAGGAAATAAATTACTAGGTGACGGGCAGCAGCGATTCAAGGCAGTTCAAGGCGGTATTCTCGATGGTGTTAAGGACTATGTTTATCTCGGGCAAACCATGCAGTTGGGTAAAAACAACTTCGAGAAAGAGGCTAATAGAAGAATACAGCTGGGCTGGGCAGCGTATGGGAAACTAACAGTCTTCACATCGCCAATCCCACAGTCTCAAGACGAAAGTCTTCAATCAGTGGGGGGGCTCCACGGTCCACTCTCACGGTGGGGCTAGTCCACAAATTTAAAGTCGCTCAGCGTGCTATGGAAAGGGCTAAGCTCGGGGTTTCTCTGAAAGATCGAATTCGAAACGAGGTGATACAACAGAGAACCAAAGTCACCGACATAGTCCACCGAATTAGCATGCTGAAGTGGCAGTGGGCCGGCCATATCATCCGAAGAAATGATAACCGATGGGGTAGACGAGTTCTTGAGTGGAGACCGCGGATCGGTAAACGTAGTGTAGAACGTCCTCAGACTCGGTGGAGCGATGATCTTCGCAGGGCGGCTGGCAAGAGCTGGATGAGAGTAGCCGAGGACCGTGCTCAATAACGTGCAACAGGAGAGGCCTAAGTCCAGCAGTGGACAATCATAGGCTGATGATGATGATGATAATGGGCAGCAGCGTCTTCCTGAGATTCAATTCAATTCAAAAAATACTTTATTGCACAAGAGGTGTTTGTACAAAGGCGAGCTTAATACTAGTAAGTATTTTCTTCCAGCTAACCTTGGGTTATGTGGATAGTGCAAGGGGTAGTGCCAAGAAAGATTTATTGCAAGAACAAAGATAAAAAAAAAAGAATAAATAATAATAATTATATAAACCATATTACAATAAAATTACATAGTTATTATAACAAGATACATACCAAATACATATAAAATACACACTATAACACAATAAACACTACTACATAAAAAATACTTATATAATAGGATTATTATTCTGAAGTTCGAAGTAGTGCTCGTGGATTCTACTTTTAAACACGTCGACTGACGGGGCCTGGCGTATGTACAGGGGTAGCGCGTTCCACAAGCGCACCGCTGTCACAGTGAAAGAATTCGAATAGCCTACCGAGATTCCAACCGCATACTGAGTCAAATGGCTGACGATGATGATGATGATGGCTTACATGGCCTCTCCAATGAGATGCATTTTTTTTATGCTAGTTCTCCATTAGTTATAAAATTAAAATTGCTAGTCAATCGTGAGACTATTACTAAATAAACGTACATAAGCAGCCTATATAGGTCCCACTGTAGGGCACAGGCATCTCTCAGGGAGAGAGTATGGGCTTAATCACCACGCGGGCCCACCGGCGGATTGTCGACTTCAAGCGCTGAAGTATGTGAATAGCTCAGACACTTAGGTTTCCTCACGATGTTTTCCTTCACAATTAGCGAGTGGTATTGCTACTATAACTTCACATATGTACAGAACTTCTGGGAATCGAACCTGGGTCTCTCGCTTCCGAGTCCGATGTTCTACCCACTAGGCTATCACCGCATACATAAATAGACGTACGATTATACTATATGCAGCTTTACGAAACAGGGCCCTGACAGCTTTCAGTTCAGTCGGTTTTATTGCCAACTGAACTAAGAACTGCCAAAAATGTCTTCGAATTCGATTTTCACTTGAGCCTTGGCCCTAATTAACGAAATGTATGGATGAGAATAACCGCGTTCTCGAATTGTAACCTATAATTGTAAAATATGTACCATCGTAACTACAACACCGACGTCAGTCGACTCTAACCGTCCGTGGTAAGCATTTGAAGGGGTGGGTTTAGGCAGCCGTTAACATCTAAGGCATCATTTATTGCTGCAGTCTTCGGCTGGTCATCTTTTGTGGTCGTAGCCTCCCGATTAGAGTCTTCAGGGTCGTCGTCTTTTAGTTTTGCAGTCTCAGGATCACAGTCTTTCGGGGTATCATCTTTTATCGTCTTCCGACGAGCGTCGTCGTCGTCGTCTTTACTCTGTTCGGTGTCGTCGGAGTCGTCATCGCTGTCGGCTTCCTCGCGTTCGTCGTGCCGTCCGTCGTGCCGTTCGTCGGCGGCGCCGCGCGCCGGCTTGAGCAGCGCGTTGAGCCACCACTGGACGCTGGAGGTGTAGAAGCGGCTGAAGTCCTTGAAGAGCTCGACGTCGCCGGCGGCGAGGCGGACCGCCAGCTGGGCGCGGCGCGGGGACGCGCGGTAGCTCACGGTCACGAGCACCTGCAGCTTTAGGGGCGTCTTGTCCACCGCCAGAATCTCCTGAGTGATCCGCGACTCCTGCTCGATCAAGGGCAGCGACATGTGCTTGTAAACTTTCACGAACTTTTTGCGACGCCAAACGGCGCGCGTCATGCTAATCGAATACTTTTCCTTCTCCTTCTTGGACTTCGGGTCGGCCTTCTTCGAGTCCAGGTGGGCCTTCTTGGAGTTCGGGTGGGCCTTGTTCGATTCCCGGTCGGCCTTCTTGGAGACCGGGTGGGCCTTCTTCGAGTCCGGGTCGGCCTTCTTCGATTCCGGGTCGGCCTTCGTGTCTGGGTCGGCCTTCTTGGAGTCCAGGTGGGCCTTCTTCGAGTCCGGGTCGGCCTTCTTGGTGTCCGGACGGGCCTTGTTCGAGTCCGGGTCGGCCTTCTTGGAGCCCGGATGGGCCTTGTTCGAGTCCGGGTCGGCCTTCTTGGAGTCCGGATGGGCCTTGTTCAAGTCTGGGTCGGCCTTCTTTGAATCCGGATGGGCCTTGTTCGAGTCCGGGTCGGCCTTCTTGGAGTCCGGATGGACCTTGTTCAAGTCTGGGTCGGCCTTCTTGGAATCCGGATGGGCTTTGTTCGAGTCCGGGTCGGCCTTCTTGGAGTCCGGATGGGCCTTGTTCAAGTCTGGGTCGGCCTTCTTGGAATCCGGATGGGCCTTGTTCGAGTCCGGGTCGGCCTTCTTGGAGTCCGGATGGGCCTTGTTCAAGTCTGGGTCGGCCTTCTTGGAATCCGGATGGGCCTTGTTCGAGTCCGGGTCGGCCTTCTCGGAGTCCGAGTGGGCCTTCTTTGAGTCCGGATGGGCCATCTTCGAGTCCGGATCGGCCTCCTTCGATTTCGGGTCGGCCTTCGAGTCCGGGTCGGTCTCCTCGACCAGTTTGGTGAGGCTAAGTTTGAGCATGTCCTCGAAGACGCAGAATACCGCCTCCCGCACTCGCGCCTTCCAGTCGTCCTCGGGAATGGCGGCGACGAGCTTCGGGAGCACGTTGATGCGGTACTCCGGGTGAGTTTTGTTCCTGATAATCTTGGGCTTCTCGAGGAGGATCTTCCGGAGGAAGCCGCGGCACCCGTCCGCCTTCTCCTGATCGTAAGCGGCGGCCGCGAACTGGAAGTAGACCTTCAAGTCCGTCGCTAACCTCTGGCCGACTCCGCAGGCCACGTTGTGGCACTGCTCGAAAGGGTCCTGGATGCAGATCGAAGTCAAATACCTCAGCGGGTAGGAGACCTCGTCGATCACGTTCTTCTTGTAGAGCTCGAACTCCGGGGGCAGGGCCAGAGGGTCCTTGAAGGCCTGCTTCTCGACGGGCCGGCCGAGGTACGGGCAGACGACGAGGTTGTCAAAGTCGAAGCCGGCGTAGTACCGGAAGAACCCCCCGATGATGTCGGCGAGGGGGGCGGGCGGCGCGGGGGGCAGGGCGGCGAGGTCGTCGCAGAAGGCGGTGTCCCAGCCGTCCACCGGCTCGGGCCGGGCCGCGGCCCGCTGCAGCCCGGCCACGGCCGGCAGCTGCCGCAGCGGCGGCTGCTGCAGGTAGAAGATCACCAGCATCGTGAGCGCGTAGTTGGACAGCCGGCCCGAGCCGCAGATGTCGTGCACCTGGAACGTACGACATTCGGGTCGAAACATGTCATCGTGTTTTGTGAATGTTATAGAAAATTATTAGCTGACCTCACAGGCTTCGTCACGTCCTGTGAAATCTCGAAAAAAGAAGTCCAATAGACAGTCCCGGTCTCGCCTCGGCCCAGTACGAGACAGTTCGCCTCGCCTGGGCCCAGAACTAGACAGTCCGTTTTACCTCGGCCCAGCACTAGACAGTCCGCCTCACCTCGACCCAGTACAATACAGTCCGTCTTACCTTGATCCAGCACTAGACGATCCGCCTCACTTCGACCCAGTACAAGACAGTCCGCCTCACCTCAGCCTAGTACAGACGGTCCGTCTCACCTCGATCCAGCACAAGACAACCCGCCTCACTTCGGGCCAGCACTAGACAGCGGACTGACCTTGGCTCAGTACTTCAGCAGCACGGCGGCGGGCGGCCAGCTAGAGGGCGGCTGACCTTGGCCCAGTACTCGAGCAGCACGGCGGCGGGCAGCGCGGCGGGCGGCCAGCTAGAGGGCGGCTGACCTTGGCCCAGTACTTGAGCAGCGCGGCGGGCGGCCAGCTAGAGGGCGGCTGACCTTGGCCCAGTACTTGAGCAGCGCGGCGGGCGGCCAGCTAGAGGGCGGCTGACCTTGGCCCAGTACTTGAGCAGCGCGGCGGGCGGCCAGCTAGAGGGCGGCTGACCTTGGCCCAGTACTTGAGCAGCACGGCGGCGGGCAGCGCGGCGGGCCGGGCCCGCAGCAGGAAGCCGACGAGCCGCGAGTTGCGGGCGCCGAGGGCGCTCTTGAAGCTGAGGTCGCAGTTGGTGGCGGTGGGCAGGTGGTGCAGCTTGACGATGGGCGTGTTGGCGCGCGGGATGGCCAGCAGCTCGGCGAACGTCGACGGATACTGCTGCAGCGCCCGCTTGGCCTGCCGTCACATCGAGTCCGTTCGATTCGATTCGATTCGATTCGTCTATTTCACGGACGCGCCGGCTCATTTTATTGACGACCGGCTGACCGGGGCCGAGTTTCATTAAACTACGATTCGTAGTTTATTATGACGATTCCGGCTACGCACAGCGTAGTCTACTTGTTAATCTGTGGGTTAATCGACTTCGCAATGTACATCGAATTGTCATAGTAAACCACGAATTGTAGTTCTACGAAACCGTTCGGGAACAACATTTTTCCCGATTTAATCGTCTTCTATTCGGAGCGGAGATAACTCCGACAAGACAAAGATCAGAAAAGTTCGGTCCGACCGTTCTCGACCTGTTAGATTATGACCTTGAAAAGAACAATTATTAAAAACTATTGTTTTGATGGTCCGATCGGGTCGTCTTGAATTTTACAGATTACGTTGAAAATGGTGCAACTAACCCAATAAACAAATAATCTAATATATAAAAATCTTGTGTCACAGTGTTTGTTATCAAACTCGTCCGAAAAGGCGTCACCAATTTTTAAGAATTTTTTTGTGTATATTTGGTAGGTCTGAGAAAAGATCGTAGGCTAAGTAATAGGGCAAAACAACGTTTGAGCACTCAGCTAGTAACAAAATAAACTGTGAACCTACAATATCGAGTCCCTAATTAATTTATTGAGAAACAAATCTACCAATGTTTGATTGCTTAATTTGACTTCTTGCGTTGCAATAAAAATTTTCCACAGTGAAAAGAGAGTAAAATATCTAATGCAATTTATATTGAACACCAAATAAATTAATTTTTAAACAGAGGCCACAGTAATTAGGCTACTCTAGCTCTTATGCCTTTAACGAATATTGTTTTTTTTTAATCACGTAAAGAGTCCAATATAGACATCAAACTGTACGCAAGTGTTTCATTAAACAATATCAATCAATAGCCTCCTTAGAGTAATAGACGGGATCCAGTGGGCAAACTAGCGCCACTAAGGGTTCCGTACCATTATCTATGCAACATTAGACACAAAGATCGAGAAAAAACGGTAAAAAAACAAGTTTGTTGTATGGGAGCCCCCGTTAAATATTTATTTTATTTTAATTAAATTATTTATTTCTGAAGCGAACATAGAACTAAATATTCTGTGAATATTTCAAACGTTTACCTGTTGCCGTTATTAATATCGAGCAAAAAAATGTAGTTCTTTGTATGGGAGCCCCCCTTAAATATTTATTTTATTCTGTTTTTAGTATTTGTTATAGCGACAACAGAAATACATCATCTGTGAGATACAGCCTGGCGACAGACAGATAGACGGACAGACAGACGGACAGTTAAGATGTAGTAAATAGAGTCCCTTTTGGCACCCTTCGGGTACGGAACCCCTTTTCGCTCGATATTAATAACGGCAAGAGGTAGACGCTTGCAACATTTGAATGTTGTATAGATAACGGCGTGCGGCATACCTTGTTGACGTAGTTGTGCTGCGGATGGCGGTGCTGCGGCGGGATGTCCACCAGGCAGTCGGCGTCGCTGGTCTTGATGCCCAGCCCAGTCGTGATGGACCCGAACGGCAGACACACGCAGCCTGCGGGGCGGACCGGGCGGACTTAAGGCTGCTCTCCCGCTCGTGGAGCGTGCTGTCTCGCTCGCACTATTGAACATTTTTTTATATTGTGATAATATGGGTAAACTTTCGATGAATGTGGTCTGAGGATTTGGCGGATAATTAAATTGCGGATATTCGAGGCATATTTTTCTTACCCCGTAAAGTTGTTTATTGAGAAAATAAGATTCCAAAATTACTTTTCTTTATTGAAAACTACGTATTCGTAATTTAATTTAACTAAATCCGTAATTTAATTATGTGTCAAACCATCAGACCACATTTATCAAAAGTTTACTCATTTTATTACAATAAATAAAAATGTTAAATTGTGCGAGCGGAGCGAGACAGCACGCTCCACGTAAGAACAGTCTCAATGCTACTGACGAGAGCTACCGCGACTGGCCGGTCGACGCCCGTAGCAGGTGCGGGAGAAGGACAACCTACGGAGGCGTGCAAAACAAGGTACTTTGGCCCGATTTTTTCTCTATGTGCCAGCAGTGGCAGACCTCGAAGGGAGCGATGAGTCCCTAGAAAAAGTATGGAAGGATCTATCCATAGGAAGACATGGCTCAGGACCATCAGGGCAAAAATGCAGAGATGTGGACGCTCCAGGCTGGCGCCGTCTATTGCGGATTCCCTGGACTGCTATGAGAACTAACACCTCTATACTTAAGGAGCTCAAGAACCGAACACGTCTATCGATTATATGCTAGCAACGTATTCTGTCTTTCTTTGGGCACATCGCACGCGACCTGTTAGCTTCGAATATAATATAATGATGGGCAAAGTGGAGGGGAAGAGAGCTCGAGGCAGACCACGCACTAAATGGAGTGACCAGATCACCAGGGAAAAAAACCTCAAGTTTCACCAGGCAGTCCACACAGCTAACAACAGGTCCAGATGCAGAGCACTCTACACCCATCCTCGTCATAGCGGCCATGATCCTCAGCATTGAGGGACCGACGGATTGGATTGGATTGGAAGAAGGAAATACAATAAATATGGGTTCAAATCCCACTTTGGGATGATTTTTTCTTTATGTGCCAGCAGTGGCAGCGGTGTTAAATATTGATGATGTGAAGTTTATTTATTCATGTTAAAAATCAATGACAAGTCGTTAAAAACTACACAAACTATAGTTCGAAAATTTTAACGCTAGGTGGCGCTGACGGCGTTATTTATCGCAGTATTGTTGTGTCCATAATGCCTTGAAGATGCCTTTGGAAATTGACTTTTTCATGGATACAAACAGATCTTGACTACATTTTTATGGGAACATTATCTGAAGCCCGGCTCAATTCCTACCAATCGTACAGTTAGCTGACCAAATTGAGCCCAGCGCCAGCTCCAGGTCTGCATAGAGCCGCGCGACGTGTCACGTTACCTGGCCAGAGCGAGCTCAGCGCCAGCTCCAGGTCTGCATAGAGCCGCGCGACGTGTCACGTTACCTGGCCAGAGCGGGCTCAGCGCCAGCTCCAGGTCTGCATAGAGCCGCGCGACGTGTCACGTTACCTGGCCAGAGCGAGCTCAGCGCCAGCTCCAGGTCTGCATAGAGCCGCGCGACGTGTCACGTTACCTGGCCAGAGCGAGCTCAGCGCCAGCTCCAGGTCTGCATAGAGCCGCGCGACGTGTCACGTTACCTGGCCAGAGCGAGCTCAGCGCCAGCTCCAGGTCTGCATAGAGCCGCGCGACGTGTCACGTTACCTGGCCAGAGCGAGCTCAGCGCCAGCTCCAGGTCTGCATAGAGCCGCGCGACGTGTCACGTTACCTGGCCAGAGCGAGCTCAGCGCCAGCTCCAGGTCTGCATAGAGCCGCGCGACGTGTCACGTTACCTGGCCAGAGCGAGCTCAGCGCCAGCTCCAGGTCTGCATAGAGCCGCGCGACGTGTCACGTTACCTGGCCAGAGCGAGCTCAGCGCCAGCTCCAGGTCTGCATAGAGCCGCGCGACGTGTCACGTTACCTGGCCAGAGCGAGCTCAGCGCCAGCTCCAGGTCTGCATAGAGTCGCGCGACGTGTCACGTTACCTGGCCAGAGCGGGCTCAGCGCCAGCTCCAGGTCTGCATAGAGCCGCGCGACGTGTCACGTTACCTGGCCAGAGCGGGCTCAGCGCCAGCTCCAGGTCTGCATAGAGCCGCACGATGTTCTGCACCTCTTCCTGCGTGAGCCTCACACGCGCCAGGATCGCGTCCAGCTGGCTGTGGAAGTCGCCCGACAGATCGATGCACCTCGGGTCCACTATCACGTCTGGAAAAGAAGATCTTAGATGATTTCACACGTATTTTATTGAGCTTCACTAAATAAGATCGGATAATCAGTCTCGATGACGAACATTATCACCCGCCCACCATCTCGCCGGACCGACGATCTGAGTTAGATTGCCGGCAGCGGCTGGGTGACGATTGCCGAGGACAGAAACAAGTGGCGTGCCCAGGGGACGGACGGCCTATTCCAGCGAGTGGACGAGAACAGGCTGACTATTTGATATCCGAACTTAGGGGCAAATACCTCCCGCAGGACAGAGTAATGAGGCTGGCAATAGATAAATAGATAGGAAAAGAAACACAGATCAGCGACATGTAGTTCGTCAATATTGTGATTTTTACGATCGAGAATCTAGGATTAAGGACCTGGGACTAGATTCTCGGTGGCGGGTCCTAGAAATCGCTATTAACGTGATTGAGAGAAAAGAATGCTAAATTAGGCAATTAGTGAAGATTCAACACAAGGGCCATACATGAAATACTCTCAAGTGAAGGATAAAACGCATTTATATCGAGGGCCATGAATCACTCGCAAGTGAGATTCTCACACTTGAATCACTCCCTATTATACGGTGTTTATTCAGTCGTTAGAATCTTTCACTTGCGAGTGATTCAAGGCCCTCGATATGAATGAGTTTTAATCAAGAGCGGCATACTATACTTTATTTATACCGTAACTACGAGAAAAAGAAACATTTAAGCAAAAATAAACATTTAATGAAGAAAAAAAGGAAGGTTTAATTAATGAAAATGCACATAAAATTGGAAAAATTAATAGAATTAAGAGTACTTTTCTTATTATCATTATTAGGATGGTCAACTTGTTTTGTATGTTGAGTATTCTTCGCACAAAGAGTTTTTATCAAGTATTTTTGCGCAAGGAGGCTGCGTAGCATTGAGGTGAAGGTCGAATATATTGGTGTGTTCAAGTGTTTGTTTTTTTTCACCGTTACCAGTGATCAAAATAAGCCTTTTAGAGGGGGGATGGTATAAAGACACTTTATACATTGGTGGCCCTAGTAAATCTCATGGAGCCCCTTAACTGTGGCTCCTTACACGAAGAACTATGAATAAAAAAGCCATAGAAGTATTTCTTCCTCCAAAATTCACACTCAAAAACGGCCCTATCCTCTCGAGTAGTCGAGTACCAATGAAATGAGCGTAAGATGTGCTGTAGAGTAAAACACTCTGTGATTGTTACCTTCTGTGATTCGGTGCGTCACGCGTGCGACGTGAACGTTGATTGGGTGATACTGAGTGAGTGACGGCGTAACTGATGATTGGCTTTATACGAAAACGTCAAACCATTGACTTCACTGATGTATAACCAGCCGAAGTATCTAGGTACCTCGCTAGACGGCGGTCCGATGGTGGCAGGTGCATAGATATTCTGCCGGGTAATACTGAACTAGTTCAGAACGGTTATACAATTGATAAGCCCCGTCCGCCATCCCAAATTGAACGTGGGGTCATTTTTTAGCTCTAGTTAAGACATCTTTATTTTAACTATCACCGTGTACCGAATAGTTATACATAATAATATGACGAATTTCTCGCTGATTTAATTGACAACAAAGCGACTACAGACTAAAAAATTTTTAATAGAATTTTGAATATTATTTTCTATAACATATATATATATTTATTATATATTTTTTTTAATATTAGTTTTAATCTTATACTAAGTATAATAATTGACATTTATTATGAAATCGACATGTAATATTTGACATTTGTAAATTTAATTTTTATTTTTCATTTTATATTCCTATTACGAAATTTAATTATCGATTGTAATTGCACCTTGACTCGTTATAAATATTATCAATAAATTATTTGTACGTCTAATTAAAAGTACAAATAAACATCGGTCACCTTTCTGCTTGGACCTGGTGAAGTCCCGCTTGGGCGCGGCGGGCGGCGCGGGGGCGGGCGCGGGGGCGGGGGCGGGCGGCGGCGGGCCGGCGTGGGCGCGCACGGCCAGCATGGTGCCGTAGACGCAGGCCGGCGCGCGGCACGCGTCCGCCGCCGCCGCCGCGCCGCCGCCGCAGCGCAGGACGGCGCCGCGCGGGCCCATGCTCTCCACGGCCACGGGCCCGTGCGCCGCGAACGCCCGCTCCAGGTCCGAGGGCTGCGTGGCGTACGGGTAGCCTGCCGGCCGAAACGTTTCGTGCGGTCGTTCCGTGTTAGGGCCCTCGCCCACGGCGACTTTTTGTAGCGATGCTGTCGCGCGTTCGCATCGATACAGTCGCGGCGCTAGTTGTGTGCCCTCGCCCACCGTAAACACGATTCAGTCGCGATGCAAACGCGATACCGTCGCGCTTCTGTCGCGATGCAAATGCGATTCAGTAACGGAACCAAAATGCCTGCGATCTCTACAGTTGCAAGATGGACTCCGTTGGACCGATGGGCAACAGCACTCTCGATCTCCCTGTGTTGCACTACTCATGCACCACCCTTCCTCCGTTCTCCTCCCGATGTCTTCCGATACGCTCGCGCGTTTGCATCGATACAGTCGCGATGCTGTAGCGCGTTAGTAGCGCAAGTAGTTTACGAAACGCGCGACCGCATCACTACAAAAAGTCGCCGTGGGCGAGGGGCTTTAGACTATTTGGACTATTCAGTTTAACCGGGTATCTGCGACACGGACTCGAGTCCGATGCGGATACCGCAAGTACTGTAACTATGCAAATTTCTCTTTAGTAAAAAATCTTTATCTTATTCGTTTTACGAAAATAAAAGAATTTGAAAAGACTAACGGTCTTTTTTATAAAAACTTCCTTAAAATACTTCAAAAACGCCGATTAAAATTGTCTGTGGTGGGGATTTTACAAGGAACAGATGTAGCCACAGATTAAATAAATAAATTGGTTTTAGAGGAATTGTGTTTTTATAAATAAAACCAAGTTTTTTTTTTGCTGTTTTTTCTCTAAAATTATCTACATTCTAAAATGGGCACCTAGTTCTACTTGTAACATTCATTAAGTCACAGTTTCTGTGTTATTTTGAATAAAAACACATTGATTTTGAAAAATGTTGAATGAACCGATCCAACATTTCTGGGTGTTTCCACTAATGAATTTGTTGACCATTCGACATTCATTGTGTGTTTAGTTTCAATCCGCGTGAAAGACGGGCACTGAACGAATCGACTGCACCAAAGTCATTAGGAACTCCTCGGTGGGCGAGGTTTCATAGGATTTCATACAAAGAATTCTGAAATTAGTTTCTCGCTTAGGCGGGCTATTATATCATTAGAAAATATTTTGACTTCACATGTCTCGGATTAAAACCCGGTTGTAGGTTTAAGGATAATTATTTACACTAGTCTGTTTTTTATTCCATGCAAAAAAATAAGGCATTGTTACCTCTATTCTATAAAATATAAAGTTAAACTTGGTAGATTTTTTTACCATAAAAAAGTAGACTCCTATTACAAAAACTTTGTTGCACCGAAGACATTAATATTTCATTACCTATAAAAGAAAAGTATTTAAAAAACGCCAACGTACCTACTCGTAACACACACAATTTCTACTTGGAAGTAAAATGAGATTATTAGTTTTTACGTATTGGCAACACTTGGATGTTGTGTTGACCAAGGTGTCAACCGGTGGGTTTGAGGTTTGACACATTTTTCCAGGCGTCATTTATTTTCAAACATTCAGTTTCTTTCTTGGTCAGAACATTTTATAATTAATGTCCAAAATGAAAGTGTCGATGACAATGATGAGGACGATATTATACCAGTCCACCTGAGTAGATGCAACATAGGAAAGAGATTTTTATTGTAAAAGTAAAATCTTTATACTTTTCTTTTGAGTTTTTTCTTGGCATAGATTTTATTGAAACCTTAGATTTATGGCCGTCACAGATGACGTCGTTAATATATGCGATATTTTTTTCCGTACAATATCCAACATGCAACCCGCGTCCACCAATACACGCCTGCGGTCGGATTTAGTATGAAATAAGACATCGCGCGATATATTTATAACCGTCGTCTGTCGCGACATTTACAAAATAGAATTGTATTGATGTCCACATAAAGTACGTCAACAAATGTGATTAATTGTGACGGTTTGCGACCCCGACACATGTCAAAGTGACAGTATTTCTTTTCACATCGAATTAAAAAGCAGACTAGTCTAGAAACGCGCAGGTCTCTCCAATCCAACGTGGCAAGGAAGCACAGGACAAGGAAGAAAAAGTGTATATTGGTTGCTTTGCGTACTTACCGGAGACATGAATCCTCGAGCCATCATCGACAGAGGCCGTCGCAGGGGACTGCGGGGCAGCAGGGGCGCGCGAAGCGAGAGGGGCACGCGAAGCGGGGGGGGCGCGCGGGGGAGCGGGGGCGCGCGGGGCGGCGCGGGGCGAGGGGCGGGAGCCGCGGGGAGAAGGCCGCGAGACGGGGTCACGGGTCGCTACCTCCATCCTTATGGGTACAACTGGCCACCTGCAATATCAATCTTAGTCACCAAACATAAGGCATATGGCTCGGAATTCAAGAATTCATTCCAGAAAAAAGATGCCTCATTGGTCCAGCGACAACATACCAAACAGAGATTTGATTTCACAAGCGGCCGCTTACTTTGATTTTTAAAAAATGTTTGTTTGACATCCTTGCTTGGTTAACATAGAACAAAGAATTCTAATTTTGGACGCCTCTATTATAATCTTCACAGTATTGGGTTACCAATCTTAACGTTTCCAGAATGTTGGAATGTACGTATTTAACAACAGGAGTGGCCTAAAAGAATTAAAATTGGCATCATCCAACCCCGTGGAGTCTTATAATAACAGAGGTGCAAGACAAGTGATTGTGTGGTCATAAAGCCCCGGGTGATATTGGACGCTAACACTATTTCATTTCTTGTTGTATGCACAACTACTTAAAAAATTTTTGCATCTGTAGTCTTCCTAAGTCAACGTGTAACCTTATTACTTCTGGTTTTCCCTCTTACATCATCATCCAGTGACAAAACCCACTCTAATTTAAATTCATGATGTGGATGAAAATCACAATAATGTACATATGCAAATGTGAATGTTACGGTGTTCTGTTGTGTTATTCTAGAACTCACCAGAAACTGGAAAACATAATGAGGCTGACAAGCGTTGGTGGCGAACAGGCCAACCTCCTAATACCTATTAAGGAGGCATGAAAGAAAACAGAATTGGCAAAGTAACTAATGCTGAAAAACTTACAGTGCTTTAGCACAAACAAAGAAATGTATGTAGACTGCTCCAAAACATTACACGTAGCGCAATTGTTACATTTTGATTGATACTGTAAATTTTGAGAGGAACGAACACCACTCAATGTTTTATATATATTGATGATGAACCAAAATAGCCATTATCAGGGGCTCAATTATACGCACCAAATCCTGAGCGATTCCAATCGTCTAACTGTAAAACTAGTATTGCGTTTGACAATTAGACGATTGGAATCGCTCAGGATTTAGTGCCGGTAGTAGGTATAGGAGCTGATTTTGTAACTAGTAACTAACTCGTTCTACTAGGGTATTGGCACTGCTTACTGTAATCCAGGTGTCAAGCCTAGCACTGCAACAGAAGCTAATCTAATAAGTTGATGCATAAATTAGTTTTAATTGTACAAAAACTGTAAAGTTAGAATTTATTCAAATTCTGATTTTATTTTATATTAAGTTTTCTCTTGCCCACACAACATTATTATGGAAGAAAAATAAAAATATCTGCTTAATTGCTCTGTTCTGTGTTATCAGTGAGGAAATGTCATATTAACTGCTAGTAAGCATTACTACCCTTGTACGATTTGCAATTATCACAGATTGAACTAAATAAATTCTGTTTGTGACCGCACTTATACAGACCTGTGTAAATGTAAGCACTTGCTTTAATACTTACCAGTATCAACACTAGTAACTTTCAGGAAATATTTCGGCAACAGAAATCCTTCGTAACCGCTCGTCAATATCACTCCGTTCTCTGACTCAAAAAACTTCACACCGTCATACAGAGCTGTCTTGAGGTCAATGAATATGTAAACTTGTACGTCCCGCCTCAAACCACTGGTCACTGACTTATCCTGCAGAGTTCCTTTGGCGAAGTGGATATGATGCCGGTTCATGCGAGAGAGACCTTGTGCTTTAATCTGTGGCCAGCATTTAAGGTATGTTCCATGCACAACTGTCTTGTACTTTGGCTGTAAACAATATAATAGTTTTATGATAAAAATTATACTTAAGAAATCTATAATGATAATGACCACTCTGCATTGTTGGTTCATGATAAGAGGTAGCAACAAAGACTTATCCTGTTTAGATTCTTGCTTTGTAGACTGTTCCAAGAACTAGTGTACAGTCTATAAATTTAAAAACAATTATCACTTCACACAGAATAAAATAGTAGATGCAGATATTTAAAAGTCAACCATTATTTATTTTGTTATGGTAACCATGATAACCAGATTTAAAGTATCAAAATATTTTTTAAAGTCAATATTACACCCCAGCTTTTTCATACACTAATAGTCTATCTATCTCATCAGCCAATAAACAGAGCCCACTGTTGGGCACAGCACAGGCCTCTTCTCTTTCACTCCAAGTCACCAACCCATCCAGTCCCTTGCCAGTCTTGTCCATTGTTTCCCAGCTGCTTTAACAACGGCATCACCGGGCTGGACACTAATACAGTGTTATTTACAAAAACAAAATTCTTCTAAGACACTCCTCAGAGGCTTACCTCTTTGCCTTTACGACAGAAAATTTAAATTGTGTTTTTATAATTTAGGGTGACTTGCAAATTTAGTATGAAGAATTTTGCTAAATGCTGTTTAAGTCACATTTAAGAAAGTGGTGCAAGTCGGCCTTAGACCGACAAAAAAGAAATAGTCTGTTAATATGTTAGTTTACAGCAATCTGTTGCTTTTTAGGGTTCCATGCCCAAAGGGTAAGGGACCCTATTACTAAGACTCTGCTGTCCGTCTGTCACCAGGCTGTATCTCACGAACTGTGTTAGTTAGATTGAAATTTTTACGCTTTTCGCTTGCCGCTATAAAATCAAATACTAAAAACAGAATAAAATAAATATTTAAGTGATTTTTCGCCATTTTTGCTCGATATTAATAATGGCAACAGGTAGACACTTGAAATATTTAAATGTTTATAGATAATGGTACGAAACTCTTCATGAGCGAGTCCGACTCGCACTTGGCCGGTTTTTTTTTTGCACATTTTGATGACAGCTGTTAACAGCTGACTACAGACTAAGTTTCATCATCATCAGCCATTTGACGCCCACTGCAGGACATAGGCCTCCCTCATGGTTTTTAATTGAAGGGTTTTTATTTTACCTTAATCGCCACGCTTGGCAGGCGGGTTGGCCATTGCAGTATACGATTGGAATCTCAGGAAGGCGCTGCTGCCCGTCTCCTGGTATTTTTAGTCCATTTTAACTTTTAACTAAGTTTAGTCCATTTTAACTTTTTTAAGTCACAGTAAGACTTTTAGGCCATTTTCTCTCCAAAATGATCTAGATTTTGAAATGGACGCCTAGTTTTACTTGTGATGTTCAATAAGAAACAGTTTCTGTGTAATATTAAAATTTGTATTGAATTGAATTATTATTGATGAAAGAGATCCACAGTTTGAACATGCTATTTTGGTTAATTTTTTTAAAAAGTTTAACACAGAATACACAGCCCATAAATCAAATCAGCAAGGTCAATTAGTGAATTACCAAAGTGCTTACCTCTAAGAGTGGTGTCAGTACCTCATCACTGACCTCCCGAATGCTATGACCTTGGTTGGCCCTGACCTCCAGAGCATTAGAATTAGGGTTCACTCGCAGCTTGAACCTTAGCTTCTGGTTGTCTGCCACAATTCGCTGGATGTCGGACACTGAGTACTTGCCTTGGAAGGTTTTATGCCGCAAGACTTGCTCTACTGCTACATAACCTTCAGGGCTGGAAGGGCAAATGGTCAGTTGGAATGTAGGTGACACACAATAGAATTTCAATTGTATAGGTCATTAACAGTACTTAATTCATTTTTAATTTTATTTTGCAAGACATAACATAATCGAAGCATTAACATAACATAATTAAAGAAAGATAGCAGAAATAACCAAGATTGCCGACGTCATCACCAAAGTAAGAGAGTTAAAGAGCAGGTGGACAGGACACATACTGAGAGATAAAACAGAGAAATGGACCAAAAGGATAATAGCTTAAAGCCCAAGAGACGGGGAGAGGAGAGGAAGACCACAAAACAATGGGAGGATGATCTGCCACAGAACTTTAGAAGAGGAGCATTAGATAGGGTGGAAGAACATGGAGGAGGCCCATGGCGAGAGACATGTTTATAACTATGTCGAGAGACATGTGATATAAAATATGAACATGTGGGGTTGACTCTACACCACATTCACAGATGGCAGTCTGGCGCACGCAGTGTTTGAACCTGCAAACGCCAAGCGTAGCTGGCAGGCTATACATGGTGGAGTAGCCGGGAAGGAAAAAAGTTTAGATTTAGAAAATAGTTTTTTCCTGTCTGTCTGGAAAATTGCTGATTTTGATACGTTCTAATTATATTAGTTAAAAATTTTATTTTTTAAGCAGATGCTGTAGTTTTTAGTTCGATTTTTTCCTGTCTGTCTGGAAAATTGGTGATTTTGATAGGTTCTGATTATATTAGTTAAAAATGTTATTTTTCAAGCAGATGCTGTAGTTTTTAGTTCGATAAAGTTATTTCAGTTGGTCAGTGCTAACTCCTTCTGTACATAATAAAACTACCTAAATTCCACCGTGCCAGTGAACATTTATTCAGCGTAAATAAAACTTGTACATATATGAACTGTTTTTCTGCTCTTAGCACAGAGTTCTAAAAACACTTTAAAAATTGTTGAGTATGTAAGTAAAAATTTGTAAATTCTGTTAAGGAATAAACACATATTATTATTACTATAATTAAAGAAACAATCTAAGTTAGACAACAAAAACTAGTTGGCCAAATGAAAACGGTTAAAACGTCAGCACGAACTGTGCATTGCGCAAAAAATACAACGCGGGTACACAATACATAGGTACCTGATAAACAGGCCTTCTTTGACTGCTCCGTGTCTTAACAGCCACGACAAAGACTTGCTTAGTCTAGTATCATCAATGTTCCTCCTGAAAATACCACGGGCTAAACAGATTCGCGAGCAGACAATGCACCTAATATACAACCAAATATTTACCACTCACATCTGGCGGGCACTTGTTTACCGACGTCGAAGAGCCTTTGTGGAGACTCTTCGAGGGTAATCTGTAACACTGTACTGTAGAAATCGATCAACAACAACGCAGAAATAAATTTATTGCCCCGGAACGTGGGTGATAATGGAAATGTGAAATGTGGAATGGATGGAAAGAACCTCTCTCTCTCTGATTAATTACGCTAGGGAGGCAATAAATAACCATAGAGTATAGTAATCATTTGGGAAATAACGCACGTCCCAATAACGCACACCCCGATAACGCACACCCCGATAACGCACACCCCGATAATGTACAGCCAATAATCCGTGCACATGATGTGTGGTTGAAAGAAAAATTCTGTGAAATTATAAGTAAGGACAGTCCATTGGCCCCTTTCCAGGGTAGGTAAATTACACTATACTTTATTCGGATTAAGAATAGCGTCACTCTATTTCCTTCCGTGGATGTCGTATAAGGCGACTAAGGAAATCAATTACCAGGAGACGGGCAGCAGCGTCTTCCTGAGATTCCAACCGCATACTGCAATCGCCAACCCGCCTGCCAAGCGTGGCGATTATGGCAAAACCCTTCATGGTTATGAAAACTACGAAGGAGGCCTGTGTCCTGCAGTGGGCGTCAAATGGCTGATGATGATACTTTATTTAATAGTCTAGTTTCTTGCTTAGAGTATAAAATACTATGGTTTCTTTACAAAGAAATAGTAGGTAATTAAGGTTTTGGCATTGCAAGTTGTTGATTGCACTCATGATGGGATCTTGTGCTCATGCCAATTTATGTTTAGATGTAATAGGTATGATTTGAGAAAAGATTGTGTTAACGACGAAAGCGACGTCATTGCTTAAATGATCACTGTAAATATATTGTTAAAATAAATAAATAAAAATAATATTTGTAGGACATTAGAGTTAAGGAAAACCTAGTTAAGCAACTTATGTTTTGTGTTCATATTCTATTCCTATTAGATTTAAGTATATTATGAGAATAAAGATATTTCTATTGGTTGTTTTTTGATGTGTAGCCTGTGCGAACCGAGCTCCGATTGAAGCGACTCGAGGCGCGCAGGCACCTATATTTAATACCTCGGTGAGGCGGGGGACCGCGGGCCGGCCAAAATAATACAAAACCCTTATTAGAAAGTCCGCGGTCACCCAAATCATTATGTAAAAAGATATTTAGAGACTTAAGGTATTAAATAAGCATAGATTTAAGACAATAAATGTAAAATAAAACCATTTTAATTAGAAATAAAGCCTAGCGGGGAAGGAGGGGCGAGGAAGGGGGCGGTGTGCGGCGCGGGGTCTGAGGTAAACAAAACTACTCTCAGGCGGTCCAATAAAAGGCGCGCGCGCGCCGCCGAAAATTCATTCCCGATCGAGCTACAGCAGAAGAAGCACCAAGGCCTCCCCCCTCGCCTCTCCGCCTGCAAATATTGAAGAAATTGCGTTATCATTCAAGCCCTCTTCGCCATCAACTTAATAAGAAAATCTACAGTCCACGCCGCGCCCCGCAATAAGTACACACAAATACGAATTGCGGGGTGCTCTATGTACATCGCGTACAGATTGGCAGAGTGGAAATTTTTTCTGTAATACAATACCTACTCAAGCGAATTATTGTTACCTGGCTCGTATGTAAGGATATGGACGAGTTTATTAGTAGAGTTAATGAATAAGAAAGTATGACAGGCCTCAACCAGAGCGTTCGTGATAGACTGGTGAAGATAATTGCGGGACGAGAAATTATGTGGATAATACATTTGAAACTTCGCAGACAACTCAGCAGCTGCTATGAATCTGGCTGATCTCTCCATTGATAGATTTGGCACGGGAACCGGCTTCAGGAAAGATGGCGGCGCCAGGATGAAGGCGTAGGCAACGAAACTTGGTTTCGGGCATTTTAATTTAGGCATTACAATCAGTTGTAATGGCTGACACGCCAGCCACAAGTAATCTGTTTCTCACACTGAAAAATGCGTCTTTCGTTTCAAGTCTCAGCTGAGCTAAAGCTGTTAATCACCTTGAAGTAGAATAGGTACCCATTAATAGGGATTTATTATTTATTCGTTTGTGCTTCACCCTTTTGGAAGTTCAGAAATTACTTTCGGTTTTTTGAATTGAATGAATGAATGTCAAAAACCACCTAGATTATGGAATAAATTTCTAAACGAATCCTAAGCTCAACTGCTGGTTTCATGTCAAGTAAAATGCGCTAAGCATATGTGAACGGGGCACCGATATGGACGCCAATTTTTGGTTGTACAAAATCGTGCGTACATTATCGGTCCGTACCGATATTGCGCGACCCCATAACGTACGGGCAATAATGCACACCCCAATAATTGGTGTCCCGTGGGCACGAATTATCGGGGTGTGCGTTATTGACTGTACGTTATCGGGTCGTACAATATAGTGACCCGGCAAGCCTACTTCATCTAAAAAACAATGTCCCAGGCCAGCCACTGATCCCTTCACCCATCTAGTGTGAGTGAAGGCGCCACTGGACGCTGTATAAATCACCTCATTACAGTTAGCTACGACGAATTTGGGGTATTCTCTGCAACGTCATCATAATAAAATTATTCTAAATAATTTTCACACCACTTATTCCGAATTCGTATTTTCTAAAATTTACATTTCTGTTGGAATTAGTTCGGCTAATTTAGGTACTTAGTAGTTTGCCTTGACCGAAGTAGCCTAAATGGCGACCAGTCGCCTTTCAGATTTTTTCCTCGCCGATTTTATTTCCGAGTAGCCTAAATGACGAAAAATCGCCTACGTTGGCAACACTGCTCCGCGCAGCAGCCATTGGGAAGTTATAGTGATTGAACTGGTTCTATGAAAACCAGTAAAAACCGTTTTTATTCAGAAAACGCACAATAACCGGTTTATTATATAAAAAACTAATCGATTACTTTTCCTAGCGTAATTTGTGCAGCGCGGAGGTTAGCCATGATACAATTTACATTTTTGGGATGAGACCTTTATTTTCACAGTAGGACGAGTGTTAAATATAATTTAATAGAGCTTATATTTTGTGAACCGGTGCTGTGGTGACAATAATCGGTATTTTCAGGTAGAGCAGGGTGTTAGATGATATCATTGACCTTTTTTGCACCAAAAAGAAGATTTTACGATTTAGTTACTAAGAAATGTAATCGGTTACATCACTAGAAGTTACGTTCAAAAACAATAAATTGATGCCACTTTACCAACAATCTGTGGCTGCGAGTGCCTTGCCTACATTAACCGCCGTAATTTTATAAACGCCCTTGTCAACGACGTTAAACGTTTGGCGTTAGCTAGCATAGATTACTTTAGCTAGGTTGGTGGCAAGGATGGGTAAAACGTTCTTGGTGGGCGGTCTCTTTCGACACATCACAAGGATTATTGTTAAAGTAAACGGGATTATGGAAAATAAGGATTTTGACTGTATTTTTTTTAGTAGTTTTTCAAGAAGTGACAGCTTATAAAACAAAGGAAAACTTTTCTGTCTGACATCATCAAGAAAAAGGTTGTCCTAACATCCAATTCTGTTTGTGATGCTTGCCATCTTCTTGAGCATTTCCATTCTGGAGCCATAAAGTGGTTTGGTCAGCATATCTGCAATCTGCCTACGTCCTGCGACATAACAGATGTTAATGCTTCCATCTTGTATGCATTCTCTCACAAAAAATGCTCTGAGCCTGATGTGTTTGGTCCTCTGGTGGAACTCTGGTGGATTCTTTGCTAACTTAATTGCTGATTCATTATCCACATACAGGCATGCTGGAGATTCTTCTCTTGTCCAAATAATCTCCCTAGCAGTCTCACTGGCAGCTACAATTTCGGCTTCCGTCGAAGATATGGCTACAGTTGACTGTCGCTTGCTCTGCCAAGCAATAGCTCCTCCAGTGTACATTATAATGGTACCCGTTGTTAATTTACCGGTGTATAAATCACCGCCATGATCTGCGTCACTATATCACTTTAAATTGCATTGACCAGGTCTGTAGGTGATCCCTTATTCTCTTAACGCCAAGAATATTCTGTTTCGTTGGATTTTCTAAGTTGCGAGATGCAACACTGACTGCAAATGTTATGCCTGGCCTAGTGCCTGTCATAAAATATGCCAATGCATCAACTGCTTGACGGTATGGGAGTGACGATGTAGGTTCTCCATCATCTACGACATCTAATATTGTCTACGATAGTATTTAATGTCGTGTATTTATCCATGCCGAACCTCTCCAATACACGGGCTGCATACGCTTTCTGATGTAGCAAAATCGAGCCATCGGGGAACCTCTTTATCTCCACCCCGAGGAATTAAATTGCAGGTTTCACTGTAATCTAGAAACGTGCTCTCATTTCTTCCAAGAAATTTATTGCTTCTTTGTCACTTGTCGAAGCAATCATACCATCGTCGACATATAACGCAAGAATTTTTTTTTCTTTCCCTCGCTTCCTCACAAATAGACAAGGATCAGATTTACTCTGTTTAAAACCGATGTACGCTTTGTAGTCTAATATACATCTATTCCAACAAAGTGGTGCTTGTTTTAGCCCGTATAGACTCTACTTCAATCTGAAGACAAGCTTTGGATCTGTGGTGTGACTATCAGGTGGCTTCATATATATTTCTTTATCTAATGTGCCATACAAGAATACTGTGGAGATATCGAACTGTGTTAGCTTCAGCTTATTTTTAGCAGCAACGCTCAAGACTGCCTTTACAGTGCTGCTACTAGCCACTGGACTAAATGTCTCATATCCTTTTTCTGTGAATATCCTTTAATGACCAACCGAGCCTTGTACTTATCGATCGTACCATCTGGGTTTGTCTTTATCTTGAAAATCCACTTGCAGGGGATAGCTTTCCGGCCTTTGGGCAAGTCTCCCAACTGACTCCCCAGTATTATTATCTTTCAGTGAACTTATCTCGCTTTCAATAGCGTTCTTTCATATTTCACTATCTTTACGAGACATATCCTTTATGAAAGTTTTTGATTCGAACATGACATCAGTACCTTCTATCACCATTATGTAGTCTTGAAATCTACTCGGTGCCTTGATGTTTGCTCTGTTTCTCAGAGTTCTTTCACCTTCCCTTTCTATATCCTCTAGAGATAAGGTAGGTGCATCAGATTCTTCTCTTTCGAGTTCCCAAGTCTCTTCTTCTGAATGGATTGACTCAAAAATTGATTGATCTGGGTCCATTGACTGTTCATCATTTCAATGATCATTATCTCCATAGGCCTCGTAATTTGCCTTCGATTGTGAAGGTTGTTCTCTGATCTCCTCAGGTTCATGTTCTCTAACTTTTATCTTTTATCTTGTCTGTGACTAGCTTCATTTTCATCATGCACATCAATGACTATCTCCCCCTCATGGTTCATATCGATGTATTTCTGGAGAGTCGGTATCACGAAATGTAGCTCTTTCTTCATCATTGGTGTTGGCTTTTCTGGTACGGTCTCATTCTCTTTAGGTTTCCCCAATAACGCGATTTCTTCAAACGTTACGTCTCTTGACCTTATGAGTTTAAGATTTTCTTTATTCCAGATTCTGTAGCCTTCGTCTCCATCATAACCAATCAGAATTTTTCAGCTTGCTTAGCAAGTTTTTTGCGATTCACTTTGGGGATGTGCGCATAGCATGTGCAGCCTAAGATCCGGAGATGTTTAATCGCTGGCTTGTTTCCATACCACAATTCATACGGTGATTTGCCTTGTATGCTAGACGGCCCTTAACACGTAGACAGTCGCATTTACTATCTCTGCCCATAAACCATTCGATATTTTTTCATGTGCGTGCATGAAGGCGCGCGCTGCTTCAACTACCGTGCGATTTTCCCGCTCTACGCATCGAGCTTGTTCGGGTGTGTGAGGCATCGTCAATCGTTGTGTTATGCCATAGTCTTGTAAGTTCTTCCGAAATTCATCGCTGACAATCTTACCCCCGTTGTCGCTTAGTACTTCTTTGACAACATGCCCCACAACCTTAGCTTCAGCAAGGAAGCAGCTTCGAAGCTGCTTCAGACTTTTGACGTAGAAAGTAAACGTGTCGACAGCGTGTGTACCTAATCGTCTTTAAAAAGGATGAAGTATCGAAGCTTTGAGATGGAATACGAAAACGGTCCGCATATCAGTATGGATTAGTTCTCCTGTTTGAGTTGCCCTAACCCTTGCACCGAATTTCTGCTTGTGAGCTTTCCCGTACACACAGCCTTCGCAAATATCTGATTGCGTATTCTCTACTTTTAATCCCAACTCTTGTTCAACTACCTACCTACTTGTTTGACATGTCTTTTATTTTGATGCACTAGCCTTTCATGGTAGACGTGTAATGGATTAGTCAATAACTGATTGACTTCTAGATTTGTTGGCGCTACACCTTTAAGCTCCAGCTTGAAAAGTCCGCCTCTTTCTCTCTCGTCCTAAATATTTTGATCTGTCCCTCTACGAGTACTTTCAATACACATTTGGAAGGCTCTGACTCGAACGTGCTCTTAGATTAAATATCGTGCGCAGAGAGAACTGAGAATAAGTTTTTCTTAATGCTTGGAACGTACCAAACATCTTTTAACTGTATGTGTTCAACTCGTCCGTTGATTTTGGCTTCAGCACGTATGTTGCACATTCCAATGTCTTCGATGGTTTGTCCTTTCGCCGCAGTTACAGTATGTGAACCGTTAAAGTGCTAGAAGCTTTCGAAGATGTCGCCTCTGTTCGTCACGTGGCTTGTCGCACCGTTGTCAACATACCAGTTAACTTTCATTATCTATAGCTAACACTGTAAGGTTCACATTGGTCTTCTGAACCTCAGCTGTCTGCTTTGGCGGGCGTCCATCGTTTATCCATTTTCGGCATTTTCGGCATTTGCGTACTCTGTGTCCAATTTCACCACAGTAGTTGCATTTAAAACCTTCTAGACTCATTTTCTTTTTTGTTTTCACGACTAACACTTCGCTATGTTCATCTTCAGTTTTGCTAGTTAAGGCTTTCTCATTTCCGCTTAGTTGGGGGTAAGATTCTCAATTGTCCTATCCTTTTTCGTAATCAGGAGCCAACTTGACTTGAAAGCAAAATAATCTTGTGGTTGAGTGCCAAGTATCTTACAAATCAGCAGTCCTATCAATACTTTAAATCTTGTATTTCTCATATTTTGCCTTGGTGGCAACATCAGCCGTTTCAGTTAGCTCAGCGGGCTTTAGCATCTTCCCTTCGATCATATCTATCGCACCGGGAATAGCCCTACATTCTGTTTCAATCCTGTACTTCCAGTGCTTATAGTTCATTCCATTTAAGTGCACTATTTGTTGGATGCCTCGGTGATCGCCTTGTCCATGGTGATTACGCGTCCGTTCTTTGCTCAAAACTTTTAGCTACTTCCCCTTTTTTACTTTTATTACTCTCCTATCATGTACCACGGGATTATGGAAAATAAGGATTTTGACTGTATTTTATCGATCAGTTTATTTAGTACCTAGTTTTTCAAAAAGTGACAGCTTATAAAACAAAGGAAAACTTTTCCGTCTGACATCATCAACAAACAGGTGTCAGATTAATTATTTTTTTTTTTTTTTTTTTTTTTTTTTTTTTTATGGCCTGGTTACACGACCTTTGAGCCATATCTTTATTTAATAGTTTTTCGTATTTAACTTTCACTGATTTCACTATATACTGTTTATGGTGTTTTTTACATATTTATACAGTGACTTGAAGGCACTTTTGTCTTTTAGTAATTGTTTAAGCGTTGGCGGGCGGGAGGATTCACTAGTTTTTATCACTTCACTTATTTCACTTGCAAGCACTAGTCTGTCGATTAGGAAACTTTGACATTCAAATACCATGTGATCAACTGTACCTTCATTGGTTTCACAGAATTTACAAACATTGGAATGTATTATTCCAAGCCTGGCTAGGTGTGATGGCGCTCTATTATGACCGAATCTCAGTCGGTTAATAGTGGTAATATAGTCACGGCTGGCTTCTTTCAGATCATCGTACCACGGTTTTACTGGTAAGGTTTCTTGTATACTTCCATACCATTGCCCTTTCGTTTCTTGGTCCTTCTTCCAGAATTCTTCCCATAACTTATTTATTCTTAAACTTATAGGATACAAGTAGTCACTCATAGGAACATTCATGGCATGACTAACATCGAGGCTATTTATCCCTTTAAAGGCTACTTTGTCTGCAACTTCATTTCCTGTGATACCTTTATGCGATGGCACCCACATGAAAGATATGTCTTTACCATTGAGATAATGGTCAAAAATAATTTTTTTTAGTATATACAGGATAAAGTTACTTCTAAAACTAATGTTTATATGTACAAGACCCTGGATTAGACTTAAAGAATCCGTCACAATTAGAAAGTTTCTACAGTTATTTACATTACTTATTCTAATCAAAGCCTGATAGACAGCATAAGCCTCAGCAGTAAATATTGTACAGACATCTTGTAAGATAAAACTCTGTGCAAACTTAATTTGAGGGTCATATATAGCAGAGCGCACAAATGCCTCACCTTTACTGCCATCTGTATAGATTGTGTAAAAACTATGCTCTGAGAGAAATTCTAACATTTCTATGTTGTTTGTTACTGTATCTAAAACATTAATTGGGTGAATTATACATTCATAAGGAAATGAATAGCAAGGCCATGGACACTGCTTTTTGATAAAAGAACAATTATTTTTTACTTCCAGAACAATGTCACGCAATGTCGGAGATCTGCCAGTCAAGAGGCACTCCCCAGATGCCAAAGGACCAGTGGAGGCATAGTCGTCAGGTAGAATTTTGTTAATTATTTTAAAGTTATTTGCATAAAACAGTTTGAGGCAAAACCTCTCAGCCAATAGAATTCTTCTTAGGATTAAAGGCATTATCTTGGTCTCAACTTCCATGGCCCTTATGGGAGTTGAACACATTGCGCCTGAAATTGTTCTCAAAGCCCTATTCTGTAAAACATCTAACTTGCTAATATGTTTACTATTTAAGTATGCTATGGAGCTGTAATCAAAATGACTTCTTACAATAGCTTTGTACAAAATTGATAAGGTTTTGGGGTCCGATCCCCAGGAGACACCAGCAAGGCATCTGAGTATGTTCAGTGCTTTCAATGCATTTTTTGAAATATACTTGATATGTTCTTCAAAGGATAGTTTTTGATCTATTATAACACCTAAAAACTTTTTGGATTTAACTCTATTTATAACTTCCCCACCATATACAACATCATTAGTTGGAGTGTCTTTTCCAAAGATCATTACACTACTTTTTGATGCATTGATATTCAAGTGTAGGATATCATTATAATAATGGCTTAAGTGACATAGAGTCGCATTGATGTTGTCCATTGCATTCTGTACATTTCTATTGCTACTGTAAAGTACAATGTCATCTGCAAATTGCAAGATATTAACATTTCCCATATCTACATATTTACAAATTTCGCTTGTATACAAATTATACAATAATGGTGACAATGTGGCACCTTGCATTGTGCCCTTTGATGCAGTTCTTGGGCCATGTAAAATATTATTGTGTTTTACATAAAGTGTTCTATTATTCAGAAAATCATATATCCATTTACAGAGTCGTCCAGGTACGCCTAGACTAGACATAATCCTGACGAGAATACCAGGATCTACACTATCAAATGCACCTTGAACATCCAGAAAGACACATACAGTGTGTAACTTTGATTTGTTTGCATTTTTCAGGTCGGATATCAGAGAGATGAAACTGTCAGCGCAACTACGTCCACGACGAAAGCCAAATTGCACATCGGGGATGATACCATTTGCTTCAACATACCAGTCAAGTCTGTTTTTAATCATATTTTCAAATAATTTGCCTAGGCATGAAGATAAAGATATGGGTCTGTAAGAATTAGCTAACTCTGGTGGTTTATCTTGTTTAAGTACTGGAACAACACACTGTGTTTTCCATGATTCTGGTATTGTGTTGCTAAGCCATAAGGCATTAAGAATATCAAGAAACAATTTCTGTACAGATTTAGGGAGGTGTCCGATCAAACTGTAGGGTAGATTATCCAAACCAGGAGTTGTGTTACGTCTAGACTGTAAACTCATCAAAAATTCCTTCCATGTAAATGATTTGAGCAAAAAATTCGAATCTCCATTGTCGTTATTCGTATCAAAATATCTGTTCAGGTTACTAGTATCTGCCAAATTACTATTATCTGAAAGCTTATCGAGAAAAGGGGAAATGAACTCGTCTCTATATGATTTGTTACTTCTCTTGACACCTTTAAACATCTTAATCATGTTCCAAATTTTACTAATTGGAGTAGTTCTGTTAAATGTATTACATAAGTTATTCCATCCAGACTTCTTCTGTTCCAGAATTGTTCTCTTTTTTAGAGCATCTAGTTTTTTATAATTGATGTAATTTTCTATGGTAGGATCACTTCTATATAATTTCAATGCATCATACGAAGCAATAACACTTTTCTTACATAATTGATTCCACCAAGGTGTAGGGGTCCTACTAATAAATTTACTTGTTTTAGATAGTTTCGGAATTGTTATTTCCTTGAGATGGTTTAAGCGAGAGCAAAAATCTGAATATGACTCAAGTGGGTTTTCAACATTTACCGTAAAGTTATCAAATATGTTTTCAGACAACTCGTGATACCTATTCCAATCAGCTTTACTGAATAAAAACTTTTCAATGGGAGGGTTAATCTGATATTTGTCAATAGCTAAAGTTATTTCTGTAATTGTGGGATAGTGATAACTTTCCATAGGATCTTCATGTACAGACCATTGACAAAATGGTGTCAGACTTGCACTAGCAAAGGTAACATCAATAGCAGAAGGATTTTGTGTGGAGCGGTTCACAGTTGTATAATTTCCGTCATTCAAAATGCATAGATCATTTTCGTCAATTACGTTATATAAGTCCTGACCTCGACCTTTAGTCGACAAACATCCAAATGCAACATGGTGCGCATTAAAGTCACCGCTTATAAGAATAGGTTTAGGGAGATCTTTTATAATATTAGTCAATCTATTTATTCTGATATGACCACCTCTAGGTGGGCAGTACACACATAAAATAGTCATCGTACCTATTTCTGTAGACAATGAAATAGCGATAGTCTGTATATCCTCATAAAAAGCTGTATCTAAAACAGTGTATTTTAAGTAAGGCTTTACTAGAATGGCTACTCCATTGTGTTTATTAACCGCATTTTTACTGTAGATATTATAACCAGGGATTCTAAAATTGTTGTTATCTTTTAACCAGGTTTCATTAAGCAAACAAATGTCTATGTTTTCTTTTTGTAAAAAATTAATTAATAGTGGTTTTTTACTGTTAACACTTTGTATATTATATTGCGCTATGCGTAACTGTGGAATTGTTATATTTGTATGAGCCATTATATTTTAAGATTTTTTAATAGCATGTCTTTTATTGATGCCGTGGTAATGGGCACGTCGTCAGACTTATTGCCCAGCTGCACTAATGTGTTGACAAGGGCCATCAACACATCATTATTTTCTAGAATTTGTGTTCTAATGTTTGTGGGCGAAACATTGGTTGTATTGTGAGCTGTAGTGACATTTACATCATTATATTTGTCAATCGGTTTGTCATTAACAGCAGACTGAGACTCCGTCTGGGGCTTAACAGTTTTGTTATGTTTTGTTGGGTTCCTTACAATTTGAGCGTCCAAACGAGGAAAATCTACTCCTATTTTTGAAGCCGCAACACTGGCGTATGTTATATTATTCTTTTTTTCCATAATTTTCCTCATTTTTACAGGGCATGTCCTAGAAATCGCCAAATGGGTGCCACCGCAGTTAACGCAACATAGCTCATTGGGTCTGTCGCAATCTTTGTAAGAGTGCTCACCAGAGCAGCAGCTACACCGTTGTTTGCCGTTACAAATTTTAGCAGAGTGGTTGAATTTAAAACAGCGGTAGCACTGCTGTAATGGTGGCACATAATCAAACACCCGGTATGCGAATAGATCGTACTGGACACAATCGGGCAGCGAGTTAGACAAGAAGGTAATGCTAACTGTCTGCAGGGCGACACGAGTCTGCCCAACTTTCTTCGTGAAGCGTCGGATGGCGACGATTTCGTATATCGATGACAGTTTCGAGTACAGTTCCTTGTTCGATATGTTGGTGGGAACAAACCGAATTATTCCGATTCGCTCAATTTGGGCAGCCGGTATGTAAGCCTTTAATTTGTACTTTTCAAGAAAAGTCGTGTTGCTGATGAAGTTGTTGGCCGTGTTGTATTGTTTAAATACCACTACAATTTTATTGCCATTGACACGACGAATTGCCACCACACCTTTTACTTCAGCAGAAAAAATGTGGTTGAGGTATATAGGGCTTTTATTCCCTAATCGTTCATTGTCCTGACTTTCAACAAACACTTTATACTCGGTATTAACAGAGTTTTCGGGATATAGTCTCTTATAGTTTGGTTTAAAGTAGGGTTTAAAGTCAATTTCCTCACCGCCTACGCCATCATCGCCATCAGTCTTTTGTCGCTTGCGAACCTTGGGGTTCGGGGGATTATCCCCCTCACCCTCGTTACCGTCCATTACTTAAGCCAATTATAACTATCCAAGAATTATTTACAACTACTATTCACAATAAAAATTAATTAAAACTTAGGACAGAAATTAAAATTGACCGCCTTTTTTCAAGTTCCCGCCAAGAATCCAGATTAATTATTGTATTCTTTAATCTCAGTAAATAACCTTTGGTGTGAGGTTTGTTGGACACAATAAAGAAGACGTAAATTATTTTAAAACATTCCGTTTTTTTTTGGTTACGCGAATGTCGTTTCCCGCGTTTTCTTGTGATTTAGACAATTTTGGGTAGTTTTTGAGTCCACATGAGTAATGCAACATAATGAAAGAGATTTCTGTTGTATAAATAAAAGTTTTTTTTTTACTTTTGTTTTGATAACAGAGTTTTTTATTGGCATACATTTCATTGGAACCTTAGATTTATGGCCGTCACATACGGCGGCGTTCATACGCTATATTTTTTCCACGCTTCCACACAGGTCTGCGGCCGTATTTAGTATAGAACGTCTTGTTCTCAAGCGATGTATTATTAGTAGTTTATGCAACTGTCATATAATGAAGGGTATTAAAACACGAGTGTGGGTTTATGAAACGAGCGCAGCGAGTTTCATAATAGTAACGAGTGTTTTAATACCCGTGTTATATGCAGTTGCATACACTACTTTATCTTCACTAATGCAATTAAAAATTAAATTCACGCGTACGTGTATAATCACAGTGATTTTGCCGCCATTAAAATTTAACCAATGAGAGCGCAGCTGCGCGCTTCAATAAAACGCGACCAACCTGATTAGCCCTGCAATCAAGTTGGTCGCGTTTTATTGATGTTATAATGAGATTTTACGATATCGATGTGAATATTATACCATCATGTGAAATTGCTTAAATTGAGTGTTTTGTTGTCTGCGCTATAACAGTAGTAATTATAAGTCAAGTATTGAAAACATAAGTAGAATGTTACAACATTAGTGTAGATAAAGTTATATTATGATACAGGTGTCCATACAAGACCTGTATCGTAATAAAACTTTTTTATTTTTATTTTTGGCCTATGCGTTTGTCATAAGAGTTTAGTTTTCAGTTTTATAATCTTTGTATTATAGTATCAGAGTAGGTAATAGTAGTTTATGCAACTGTCATATAATGAAGGGTATGAAAACACGAGTGTGAGTTTATGAAACGAGCGCAGCGAGTTTCATAATAGTAACGAGTGTTTTAATACCCGTGTTATATGCAGTTGCATACACTACTTTATCTTCACTAATGCAATTAAAAATTAAATTCACGCGTACGTGTATAATCACAGTGATTTTGCCGCCATTAAAATTTAACCAATGAGAGCGCAGCTGCGCGCTTCAATAAAACGCGACCAACCTGATTGGCCCTGCAATCAAGTTGGTCGCGTTTTATTGATGTTATAATGAGATTTTACGATATCGATGTGAATATTATACCATCATGTGAAATTGCTTAAATTGAGTGTTTTGTTGTCTGCGCTATAACAGTAGTAATTATAAGTCAAGTATTGAAAACATAAGTAGAATGTTACAATATTAGTGTAGATAAATATATTTATAACCGTCGTCCTTCACGGCCCTAAAATTGATATTAATTGTGATGTTGTGATAGTTAACAAGGATACTCTGACCCGGACACCTGTGAAAGTGACAGTATTTTTTTTTGCATCGAATTAAATAACATACTTTTAGGTGGTATGTATATCGCGGAAATAACCATGGAAATACCCACGGTCATTCCAAAAGTATGAGTAAAATGGAACGCAAAATCAATGAATTCCTACCATAGACAGAGAGCATAGACGCACGCAGGTCAGCTGACTTCATTTTTATCATTGGTCTTGTGATAAGTTGTGAACCTCCGCCATTCTCGGTCTGTCTTTTACATCTTTCTCGTCCCGTGAGTTGAATTTCACATTTTTTTTCACTAATTACTGACTTTTGAGGTTTCCTCTATAAGTGTGCTTGGTATTGCTTGTGAATTATCCGTTAGCAGTGCTGGTTTTGGTAAGGTGATGAGATTCTGCCATTGTCAAAATTTTTGCCTCAACGCCTGTAATGTCATGTAATTATTAGACCTTACTTCCACGGGAACATCTTCAGTATACAAGGTTTTACCGTTAATTGTGGGCCGCACAGATTTTGACCATTGATTGATCAGGGCTCCCACCCATATCATGTGGTTTCAATTTGTGCCAATTCCCTGGATGCGGCGTAGGTCCAGGGTATCCAGCAGTTGATGTATCTACCAGTATCATGATGTGTGCTTTTCCTGTCGAGTTAGTGAATCCAACTGGAATCTACGGAAATTATGTAAAACATGAGATTTCAAGTGATGCAAAAAACCAACTTGGTGCATTACCTAGAGATGCGGAGGGAGAACCGCGTCAGCACGTCGACGGCTGCAGTTGGCAAACGTGCCGCCCGTGTATAAGCGCAATTACTTGTTCACAAAATAATGGCAAAGAAAAGTATACTTGGGGGTTATTTCTGCATATGACATTTCCTTATATATATTTAGTTAGTAAATGCTGTGTATTGATTATTCCCCTGTGGGATAAATATTATCAATGACATGTTTTGGTAATAATGAAAATTAGTCACACAGCATCATAAAAATAGACAGAAATCCTGTTACAATTTCAATACTCTATAATAATATTGTTCTTTTGCTTCAGATGACAATATTTCGAAAATTATGAATACTTACATAATAGGGATATTGAAAAGGAGAAATAAAAGGAGAATCTAAATAACAGTGACAGAGATCAATTGAGTGGAATGTTTATAGCCATTCTCTTCTTTATCTCAAGTTATCTCATGACATGCGGCTGAATTGATCTATTCAGTAATGTGGCATGCATGGGTAGTTGGATTGCATGAGTCATGCATTTTTTGGAGCTAAAACGTCTGAATTCGACTATTACTGTGCTGGAAAGTCGTTTAACATTTAATAAGTGTGACTCGCTTCGTCATACTGCTCATGCATTTGTTGTATAGTTTTCAGTAAATCAACTAGATATTCATTTGTATCCCACCCGAGTAAAGCTAATCTGTGGCTAATCATAGCAAGTTCATTTATGTATGTTCTCTCAAACTTTATGTTTAGGGTGGTTGTACATGAAAAAAAGAAACTGACAGTCAGGGTTTAGTATTTTTAAATATAAAAATGTAGAGCTAGGTTATGTTATGTTAAACATACCAAGAGAATATGTACTTTAAAGTGACAATGGCAGAATCTAATAGATTGCAAATGTAGCTTACTAAAAACTCTTTTGCCTCTTGTGCAATCATAACAATACAAAACACCACTTTATACTCCATCTCAACAATATTAAGGTGTATTTATTTCCGTGTGGTGCCAGATTAAGTATAGAGTCACCATTTTCTTTTGTGGATGTCGTAGGAGGTGACTAAGCAAATAAATTACCAGGAGACTGGCAGCAGCATCTTCTTGAGATTCCAAACGCATACTGCTATCACCAGCCCGCTTGCCAAGCGTGGCGATTATGGCAAACCCCTTCAGGGTTAGAAAACCATGAGGGAGGCCTATGTCCTGCAGTGGGCGTCAAATGGCTGATGATGTGATGATATTTAAATGGGTGGTTAATTAAAGAAAGGACTTGATAACTATTTGCATCTCTCTCACACCATAAAGACAGCAATATTGTATGAACGGGAGGCAAATCGGAGTTACATAATCTTTTCTTCCAATTGCAGAAACAGCTGTGTCGCATTTCTGCCGTGATCTGACTGAATCTCCGCATTGTGATTCCAGATAGAAGCACAGGCGTCTGTTCAAGATGGCGTCGAGAGCCCAGCAGCTGAAGAAGATCGCCGACCAGGACAGCGAGGCGCAGTTCGGCTATGTCTACGCCGTGTCTGGCCCCGGTGAGTTATATACCAGCAACATCTTAAGTGGTAGGCCTGGTCTTAGTCTGATTGTGTGCCATATGTTTGGGGAAGCATCCTTCTAGTTTCCTCTACAGCTGGTAAGGCTGAGCCCTCAGGAGATCTCACGCGCAAAATCTGTGTGTCGGTGTTTAGTAAAGTGTCATCAACTTTATCTGTATTACCCCTTGTAATCTTTTCGACGCCGCAGGCCGACCGCGTGCGGAGTTCGAAGCGCGCGAGACCCCAAGTGCAAAGGCTCTTGGCTCAGTTTAAAATATGTTCGCAAAATGTCTCCTTTTGCCGTAATACCATAAAAATTATACGCTCAAAACCGAAGGCAATGGCATACATTGGAAGACATACATAATGACATACATACCTACTTTCAGTAACGACCGGATGTGAAAGAATAAGAAATAGTAGTATTTCCAGTCATTTCTATGGTTTCCATAATTTTAGCTAAATAAAAGTTAAATAAATAACATGGCAGGCGTTTTGTCTGCTCTTGCTGTAGGGAGATTGAGGGTTCCGTAGTCAACAAGGAACCCTTATAGTTTCGCCAAATCTGTCCGTCCGTCTGTCTGTCTGTCTTTCTGTCTGTCCGCGGCTTAGCACAGAGACGACAAGTACTAGATCTGAATTTGGTGTAGATATATATATATATATATAATATATTAATTACGTCGACAAAACGATAGGATAAAATCATTAAAAAAATATATTTTTAGGATACCTAAAATATATGGGAATATACCTTCAATTGGTGGTGCTTTCTTTTTGTCGCCTACACGATAGTGTGGGGTATCTTTGGATTGGTCGTTTAAGAATATTATAAGTGTACGAAGACCATTAGTGATCCGTTTGCGAAATATTAAGATTTAAAGCGCAAATTTTCGTTACAGTAGGGCGTCCTCCCTTCTCCCGGCTAAATGGTTGATTGTAGAAACATGAAAAAATACAGGGCAGTAGAACATAATTATAATGAAGTTAAAAGGAAAACTATCACCACTAAGTAGGCTTTACAAGTTAACAAGTAGTAGGCGACCAACTTATAAAAGGAAACCGTGAAGGCAAAGGATATCGACAGAAAACCCGCGGCTTGGTTGGGTCCGCGTATATTGACTTGTCTTTCCTGTAGGCTAGGCCGACTAAGCACTCAGGATGGTATAGGTGCTGGGCTAGCCTACTCCATCTAAAAAACAATGTCCCAGGCACTGCAGCGTCCGAGTGGTCGTCTCACCCATCTAGTGTGAGTGAAGGAGTGGTCGGTATACATTTTCTCATTACGTAGATACAAAGGCCAAAGTTTTATTCATAATAGGAAAACGTCGTACAAATTCCATTGAAAATTACTTTGATGAAGTTTTTACTTCTGAAAAGCAGGTAGAAAACGCTCCTCTACGGAACCCTACACTGCGGGTGGCCCGACACGCATTTGGCCGGTTTTATTCGCAAGGAATTTTTAGTTAAATTACAGAAACACAAATCCTATTAATAGAATTTTGACGACCGACGTCACTAACACGTTCAGTGATAGTTATTTTGGTATATTTTTGTCATCCAAAACTCAATGCAGCTCAAATAAAACCTTAGGTTCGCGAATTTTTTTGATGCTATAAAGTTAAAAAAATCATAAAATTAATGACCGACGGGCCTCGATGGGACATCGAAAAGTGATATATATTTTTTTCAGATTTTAAATACTAACCATTAGAGAGTAAAATGTACTTTAAAACACCTGTGCAGGTAGTACGGCGACGCAAATCATCCGTTTTAACGTCAAAAGTCGTGACTGTCCAGTACATTGATTGTCAAATTTTGATATTTTAGCGCCACGTTCGACTCGAGCCATCGTTCTACCCATGCTGGTGTACAATCTTCTTATTTTGGTAGTGACGAAACTATTTAGATTCTACTGGCGTGGAATTCGGCCTCGCGCACACCCTAGCGTCGATGGCTCCCTGCAAGTTCTCATGAGTCCTCCGTGAACAATAAACCGTATTATATTTAATAGTGGTTTCTTTCTTACGTTGAGATAACGTATAACCACGCCTCCATTCCGCAGTCGTGACGGCGGAGAAGATGTCTGGCTCAGCTATGTACGAGCTGGTACGCGTCGGCTACAACGAGCTGGTCGGAGAGATTATCCGTCTGGAGGGTGACATGGCGACCATTCAGGTGAGGAGTTGCAGCTTACACTCGTATTTTCGTGGGGTAATGGACAGTCGATGTTGAGATTCCAAGAGTCTTTTCTCTTGTATTTATTTTTTATAGCCTGACAAATTACTCAAACAAATGATTTCGACATTGGCGGGTGACGTGGGATATGATCTAGAATTCTTCGGGCTTTAGTCAAACATTTTTTTTTATGCTGGTCGACTGTGTCGCACTGCTGGGCAAATAATAAAGAAAATAATTGCTCTTAGGTATGCAACGCAAACTATTGAGTTTCTGCGCGGATTTTAAAAGTTATCCGCCGGGCATTATAGCCAAGGTGCATAATTCATAATTGTGTATATTAAATTATGTATTCAATATAATATTCAATTCAATTTATTTAGTAAAATGCAAAAATGACAGAAAATAGGTAACAGTAAAATGTATTCAGTCAAAACATTGTGGGTAGTTTAATTTTCTGTGATGGCAACTCCCTGCATTGTGTACCAATGTCTTACAAATCTACCCTCCCAGGTGTACGAGGAGACATCAGGCGTGACTGTGGGAGACCCCGTGCTGCGTACCGGCAAACCTCTGTCCGTGGAACTGGGCCCTGGTATCCTGGGCTCCATCTTTGACGGCATCCAGCGTCCGCTGAAGGACATCCACGAGCTCACCCACTCTATCTATATCCCTAAGGGTGTCAACGTTCCCTGCCTGGCTAGGGACATTCAGTGGGAGTTCAATCCCCACGGCCCTACCAAGGTATGAAATTAGATCTGTTAAGACTCCATAAGTCTGGCATTTCATCCTGCATGGGCATTCTTAACATTTTTAGATATTTTTAAAAGATTAGTATACTTTAGATAAAATGTAGTCTGATGCTTTTCTACTTAATAAAATGACGGACATTTTAGATACATTTTTGTTGCCATTATTGTATTTAGTTTTTTTGTACTATAAACTGTTTACTCCATCTCTATAGTTCGTGGTTCGAGCAGAGTGAGTATTCCACCGGCCTCCATCCTGCTAAATTGCTTTTCCTGCCGTTTTTACTTTCTGTCTGTTATATCCATTTATCGGAATCATTATTATTATTTACTTTAAATTTAAAAAAAAGCTTTTTTATCATACTTATAGATTCGAAAACATGAGAACATAATATAATAAAATTATCAGTTACGTAATAAAAAAGATAGCGCTCAGCTTAGTGCTGTGAGTGCAAGCATCATCACAGCGCTGATTTTCTGCCCGTCTCTGTTCTCGTTACCTAAAACATCAAGTTCACGGACTTTCGTAAAAAAAAAATATTTTAAATTTTTCTTTAAATTGTGTTGAATGTCAGATTGATTGCATCCGAGCTTTATGCCTGCAGTTTTTAGAATATTCAGCACAGAAGTGTACTGTTTCGGCAGGTGGGCTCGCACATCACCGGCGGCGACCTGTACGGTATCGTGCACGAGAACACGCTGGTCAAGCACCGCATGATGGTGCCGCCCAAGGCCAAGGGGACCGTCACTTACATCGCGCCCTCCGGCAACTACACCGTCAATGTGAGTGTCCCGTACCGGCCGTGCCGGCTGTACCAGCTATACCGGCTATGTCAGCTATGCCGACTACACCAGCTATGCTGACTATACCGGCTGTGCCAGCTGTGCCCGCCGCCTGCCGGCATTTTTACCGTCATTGTGAGTGTCTCGTATCGATTAAGGTTCCAGTGACGTGTAACGTGAAGAAAATCCACAGTTCTCCCACACACAAATCTCCAGTAGTTTTCAGAGTAGTCCAGAGAGTTTAGAAACTGACCAATGGGTTTTTCGAAGCTACATACATTAATTGTAAATTTTAGTAGCATTCGCTAGCTGTGAAGGAAACCGTCATGAGGAAACCCGAGTGTCCAAGGTGTTCACTTACCTCAGCACTTCCTACGTACATGAAATCTCAGGTTGCATCTGCATATGCAGTTAAAAAAAAAAACATAAAAATAATGATGGGATGTCGAAACATAATATATATTTTTCAGATTTTTAAATACTAACCATTAGAGAGTAAAATGTATTTTAAAACTTCTGTGCATGTAGCACGGCGACACGAGTCACTCGTTTTAACGTCAGAAGTCGCGAATTTCCAGTACATTATTTGTCAAATTATGACATTTTAGCGCCACAAAACATGTGACTCGCGCTTTCGTGCTACCTAGGCCGAGTTAGGAGTGACGTCGGAGAGCTCAGCCTCAAGATCGTGCGATTCCCCGCAGGACGTGGTGCTGGAGACGGAGTTCGACGGCGAGAAGAACTCGTACACGATGCTACAGGTGTGGCCGGTGCGCTCGCCGCGGCCCTGCACCGAGAAGCTGCCCGCCAACCATCCGCTGCTCACCGGCCAGCGCGTGCTCGACTCGCTGTTCCCGTGAGTCGCTCGCTCGGCATATCGTAGCCACTGTTACAGAAACTGCTGTTACACTCGTAAAGGAAAAGGTGCACGCACACATACGTCCACTAATTCACATTCACACACACACATCCGCTCCTCGACTCGCTGTACGATAACTTGCCATGTTCCCGATGTAGGACACCCTTTGATGTGGTAATCAAACGAGGACATCACTTGAAAAAACACACACTGACAAATGAGGCCATTTGTACAAATTAAAATATGACCTTAAAGTACGACCGCATCAACAGTCTTAACTAGCCCGGAGCAAAGTTCGATTCATCTTTCTGCAGTTACAATATTTTTTTATTTATGTAGTCGTACGTAGGCTGCACGGCAAAGGCCTTCTCTCAGAGAGAGAGAGAGAGTACGGGCTTAATCACCACACGCGCCCACCGCGGATCGGCAATTTCAAGTGCTGAGTTATGAAAACCTCAGACACAGGTTTCCTCATGCTATTTTCCTTTTAGCGAGTGATATTGTTACTGCATCCTCACTAATGTACCAAAAGAAGTCCACTGCTGGACATAGGCCTCCTCCATGGATTTCCAAAAAGACCGGTCGGAAGCGGCCTGCATCCAGCGCCTTCCTGCCACTTGGATGAGGTCGTCTGTCCATCTCGTGGCCGGTCGTCCTACGCTGCGCTTGCCGATATGTGGTCTCCACAACTTTTCTGCGTGCTAAGTGCCCTCCCCACTGCCACTTCGACTTACTAATCCGCTGGGCTGTGTCGACGACTTTCGTCTCCCGAAAATTAAATAAAAAATATGTTTAATACAGCTGCGTGCAAGGCGGCACGACGGCCATCCCCGGCGCCTTCGGCTGCGGCAAGACCGTGATCTCGCAGTCGCTGTCCAAGTACTCCAACTCCGACGTCATCGTGTACGTCGGCTGCGGAGAGCGCGGTACGTACTGCCGCGCTACACTACAACTTACAACTGCAGTCGGCAGCAGGTCCACTTCTCTCGGTTTTTGTTGAAAAGTCGCTCTTAGTGTATCTGACTCGAGTGCACTTGTGTAAAGGTTTATGTGCTGTCGATTGTACGGCGGTCCAGTAACCGCTGAAAACTTTTTGTAGGAGGTTTCTCCGTCGACTGATGTCTTTACTTGCAGAATGTTCAACTTACAGAATGTCCGAGTCGCTAAGTGTCCAACTTTCAGAATGTCCAAGTTACAAAATTTCCAACTTACAAAATGTCTTAGGCCGATATTCAGAAACACAGCGTTGAGCTACACTTAACGAGCACTAAGCTGAGCATCGGCTGAGCAATCTCAACAAAGACTCAAGAATTTTGTATTCACAGTCAATATCTCGACTCGAACTCAGCTAAGCCACAGCTCAAGCTAAACTTACGTGAGCGTGTAATCTGTGGTACAGTTTTTGACGTTACCGGTTTATATTATCTGTTAAAGCTACATGAAAGGCATACAATAATCCACAGGAGTGAATGAGATGGCAACAAATGTCGAAACTTTTTACGCGCGGTTATACTTTATTTTGACTTCTCATTACTCTAAAAACACAATTTAACTTTTCGAAGGAAAATGAGCATGCAAAATGTCAAATTGTGAATAAAAAAAAGGTTACTTCACCACAGCCACAGGTTATTTAGAGTTCTCGAATTGCCTACAGGTGTCGCTACTTTCTTCGTCATTGCCACCTTGAGTCTGAGCTAAGTCGCCGAAATCCACTACTCAGTCTCAGCTTAGCTTGCGCTCAATTTTTGTTATCTCAAACTCAACTGTGAATACAAAATATCCCTGAGACTTTCATTTTGACAGTTGGAAGACCCGGACTCACATTGAGCTCACGCTCAAAATCGTTTCTGAATATCGGCCTTAGTCCCAATCTTGAGATACAGTAATTCCGTGTAACTCTTTGCTGTGACCCATGAAATTGAACAACTGATCCTTTGCAGACATTGACCCATAACGGCTAAAGTCCTGTGATGTCAAAAGTCAATTTCACTTCAGTAGAACATTCACTCATATTTTGATGAGCACATGTTAATCATGTAATGTCATGATGTCTCTGACACCACAAGCGTTATAAACCCAAAATTCCAAGATCGCGCCAGCAAAGTTTCTTTCAGCGGTAGCATAACTACAATAACCGACGAGAAACAGTGAGTTTGTCTGTTTGTAACCTGCCTGGTGGTAGTTTTGCCCTTCTAGTTGAGAAGCTTGCTTCTCTAGCTGTACATTTTTACAGCGTTGAATGAATACAAGTCATCATATCGCCCTTCACTTCTTACCCTACCCTAAACCCTACTCACGAGCAACCCTTCCCTCCAGGTAACGAGATGTCTGAGGTACTGCGGGATTTCCCCGAGCTGACCGTGGAGATCGACGGCGTGACCGAGTCCATCATGAAGCGAACGGCGCTGGTCGCCAACACGTCCAACATGCCCGTGGCCGCCCGAGAGGCTTCCATCTACACTGGTGAGTCTGCACCGATCGGTGGCTCCGAGCTTGTCGGCCAATCTCCAATATCGTTGTTTTCGGGCTAAAATTTTCGTAAGCACTATTCTCTACTCGACATGATTAAGATCTATGAATCAAATTGAAACTTGGTTGAACTCTTCAAACAAAATTTCAATAATAAATAATATGGTTTTTATCTGCACCGATGAATCCTTATAGCAGCAGTGATCTCGTCTAAGTATGAAACGATGGAACCCAAACACACAAGACGTTTTAAACAGCAGCAAACTAACTTTTTGGTCAGAAAATTGTGAAAAGAACAATTATTTCTATTTACAGAATTTGATGCACAGAAATTTAAGTTAAACAAAAATACAGATTTTAGAAAACATGGATTAACTTACGCTTTGTGTATGTATTCTGATTTGGCCTTGATTCGCAAATTCGATGGAAAGAGAAAAGAAAGACGCGTGTTTTAAGCAACATGTGATAGTGGTTTCGGTTTGGTCCAAAAACAAAGAGCGAAAATCTGCACAGGCATAATTATGTACCCGTATGCCCCGTATGTCCCAATGCAGGGCACAGGCCTTCTCTTAGAGTGAGAGAGAGTGAGTATTGTTGGCAATAATGCTGCAACATTCACTAGCTAAGATGGCCGAGTGAACGAATAAATGAATAAAGGTGAACGAATGGTGAATGAATTCTGTCTGCGAGCGTCCGCAGTTCTTGATGTTGCTAATTAGCTCTCCCTGTCTAAGATCTGTGTTTGCATACGAGACTAAACGGCAAGGCCATTTACTTGAACCCACGGCGTTTTCATCAGCGCCAAATACAGTTCACTATCATCTCTTCAAGAACGAACTTAGCTATCACGCTTGCCCACCGCGGACTGGCGATTATTCCTTTGCCTCAGTAAAAATCTGCTTTCCTGCCGGACTTGAATCCTACCCTTTCCTTACTTCTCCTGAATCCTGAAAATTAGGTATAGCTGAAATGGTAGACGGAGCTGTTCTGCAGCACTGGTTCAAAACACATGTTCAGTCGCCAGCCGGGGCCGATACCTACCCATTGAAACAAAGTAATAAACCAGTGTTTTTAAATTAGCGACTAATCCTACTTGCTACTAATATTATAAATGTGAAAGTTTGTGAAGATGTTTGGATGTTTGTTACTCAATCACGCAATAATGGCGATTCACATGAAACTCGGCTTACAGATAGACATAGAGCTGCATACTTGATATCCCGGTAGTGTGTTCCCGTCGGGTAATATTTGTTTCAACCGAGCGAACGTTGCGTTTTAAAAATAGATGACGTCGTGCGAGAATCGTATAAACGGATTCTGTGGCGGCACAAAGTTCGCCGGGACGGCTAGTATAGAATAAGTATAGTTACTAACACTGTAACCGTGTGACTTAACAAAATAATAGCAGTGTACCCTCGTCCTGCCCGCAGGCATCACCCTGTCCGAGTACTTCCGCGACATGGGCTACAACGTGTCCATGATGGCCGACTCGACCTCCCGCTGGGCCGAGGCGCTGCGAGAGATCTCGGGCCGGCTGGCCGAGATGCCGGCCGACTCGGGCTACCCGGCCTACCTCGGCGCGCGGCTCGCCTCCTTCTACGAGCGCGCCGGCCGCGTCAAGTGCCTCGGCAACCCGGAGCGCGAGGGTGAGCGCTCTCATACTGCTCTTATTGTCATCATCATCGTCGTCGTCGTCAGCCGTTTGACGCCCACCGCAGGACGTAGGGCCTCCCTCGTGTGTTTCCGAGCTTCCCGGTGTCGTGCAGGTCGCATCCGGCGACTCCTACCTACCGTAACCGGGTCGTCAGATCGACCGTCCGGGCCGCGGTCACCAGGTCAGAACTATTTGCCCCGACTGTGTGCCCCGCCCACTGCCACTGCAACAGAGCAAATCTTCGAGCTATATCAGTAACTCGGGTTCTTCTGCGGATCTCCTCGTTCTTGATTCGCATTCATTTTGGGTGGTCTGAAAGATACAGCAAAATGAACATTGACATTTTTTTTTTAGAAACGCAAAAATATCTCGACTCAAACCCGAATCTCTTAGAACCACTAGTAGGCAGCCAAAGCGGCGCGCGCGTGCGTTATGTTAGACGGAGAGACGGTACCTACTAATTATTCGCGCATTTTTTTAAACAAACTCTCAACTCGAATCAAGATTTGTCAACTATGTCTTGAGACTTCTCCCCTTTTATATGATCTTATTTATAAAAATGTGATTACACTAAAACACTCATCAAATGCAGTTTAAATAGTCTATGGTGAAGTTTTTCCTTTTACCACATAGGTACTATTTAAACTGCAATCGTGTCTTTACAAGTAAGACTGCAAAAAGAAAGTAGAAGGAAAGATATATTTATTTATTATATTATATGATATATTTATTAGATATATTTATTAAAAGCACGTTGAACGACGCTAGAAAATCAAATTATCTGATACTTGTGTCGGATAATTTGATTTTCTAAATTTTGGTTTGGCAATTAAATAAATTCGGCCTTTATTTACAAAAACCCGATTACTCTAAATCACTCCTCAAAGGCAGTTTATTTAATCAGTGGTTTAATCGACGTTTGTCGAGTGTTCGAAGGAATCGTGTTTTTTTTATAAGTGATACCGTTAATTTTTAAGGAGCTCCAGTCAGTAACACTAGCACCACCGAGAAAAAAAAAACATATATATCTTTTTTTACAGATCGAATTTGCAAAAAGTGTCCGTTCCATCTCTCAATCATGTTAATAGTGATTTTTGGGACCCATGGCCGTGACCCTAAGGCAACAAACTTAGGACTACGTAGATAGCATTTATGCCAGTTTTTGGCATAAATCCTGACCAGTCCCAGGTTCGTAATCCTAGGTTCTTTGTCGTGTTTCTTAAAAATCAATATTAACATGATTGAGAGGTAGTACGGACACTTTTAGCAAATTCGATCTGCAAAAGAAGATATGATTTTTCTTCATCGGTGGCGCCGGTAAGCCTACCGGATCCGCTTAAGCGACGATCCAATGTTAACGTAACCCGGCGCGGCGAGCAGGCTCGGTGTCGATCGTGGGCGCGGTGTCGCCGCCCGGCGGAGACTTCTCGGACCCCGTGACGGCCGCCACGCTCGGCATCGTGCAGGTCTTCTGGGGGCTGGACAAGAAGCTGGCTCAGCGCAAGCACTTCCCCTCCATCAACTGGCTCATCTCCTACAGGTCGGTACTGCGAGGCCTCGTCGGGCCGGACGGGAAGCTCAGATCTTACCCCGTATTGACTAGGTCGTCTCCTACGGGTCTGTGCTGTCAGGTCTAGTGGGGTCGGACGAGGAGCTGGCTCGGCTCGAGCGTTTCCCCTCCGTGAACTGGCTCATCCCCTACAGGTGTGTGCTGTAATACGAGTCAGCTTTGTTTGTGTTAGGCCTGATTAAATTCGGTAACTTTACACTGCCTCCCGATGTGTGAACCTCGGGATGACAACGATCGAATGGTGCTGGAGCTGGTGGATGAGTTGGCCCTCGACCGGGATCATATATCTACTTAGGGCAGACTTCAACTGGGCAGAGGCAACTTCGAGAAAGTGGCCGCGAGAAGGATCCAACAGAATTAGGCTGCGTTCGGAAACTGCGCTAGGTTTTTGTCAGCTATGACTTTATGAGCTACGGAACACTGTGGACACTGACGGTGAGACTAGTCCACGGATACAGAGTCGGTTAATTTGCAATAGAACGCGGGCTGTACTCGGAGTCTCTGCTGGATTACATCAGGAATAAAGATAACTGCGGCGGACACAGACGAAAGCCCCGCGCCATATTTAGGCCGGCAGGCCGGTCGGTTTGTTTGTCCACGCTTCTAATAGGGGTTGAGATATTGCCAGAATTTTCAAGTATCTGTGGATTAAAGCATGTTGTAACGAGTGCTAATGTTTTCAGCAAGTACATGCGCGCGCTGGATGACTTCTACGACAAGATGTACCCCGAGTTTGTGCCGCTCAGGACCAAGGTAAGCTGTCCTACACAAACTAAATAGCAAGTTAGTGGCCAAATGGCTTTAACTATCTAAGAAAAGAAGAACTTAACCTTTTCACTCGCACCCCCAATTCACCCCACTGACATTAATTGAAAGGGGTGTCATGGCGGCGCAAAAAAAATAAATGACCAGGTTGCCTAAATATCAAATTATTATCTGACCAATGTACGGATTTGTTTGAAATAAAAAGAATTATACTCTAGAATAATTACATTACTAAACAATAACAACTTTATCAAAATTCAGACACACAATTTTTTAAATTCAGAGTACGAAAATGCAATTACTACAAATAAGGGCCTAGTGTCCCAAATTTTTGTGTGTGTGCGAACTATTACGTAACTTTAGGAAAAGATAATTTATGTAACAAGGTGCTGAATATACACCTATTCATTCTATCAAGCTTGTTTTCTCTTCACATATAAGATTTATTACCAAAACATTATCAAACATTTTGCGAGAATGCTAACGTTTCCTATTGAACAGTGTAAGGGGGACAATTTGAATTTGAAAATGTACTGTAATCGTGGGTCTTTACGAAGTGAAAACCACTTTTATTGAATGAAAATACTCTAATCTTATTGGAATCTATGCTTTTTTATAGAAATATTCAACAAAATCTAGTAAAAACGAAAAATATCGACTGCATTATATTTTGTACCAAGGTCACAAATAAATGGGTAAATGGAGAAATAAAACAGTAGACCCATAATGAAATATTTATTTTCCTTTTTTACACTATTTACAATAAATATTCAGACAAAAATAAAGAATAAAACAATAAAATAGTATTTTAGTTGTTTTGTCTTATTTAGGAGGGATGGGGTAAGGAAGAGTTTTCATTGGGCAAGAATCGATAAAATGCGGGGAAAACAATTTGCGATAAAACGCATGCAGAATATTTTATTACCAACTTGCTATTAGTGAAATAAAAAGGTAGCCTAATGCGTCACCCGGCAGCAAAAAACAAGTCCATAAAGCGTCGGAGCTCAAGTGGCGGCGTGTGCCGCGCATTGAGTATCAAGTTCGGCGTCAAGTAGTTTGTTTATACTAACCGCCAGTAAGTAAGTATCTAACCATAACATTGTTTGTAATAGCCTTATTATACGTTGTTAGTGGTGATTGACTTAACAATTACCTATGTCATATTTTATTACAAATAAAATTAATTGTTGATCAATCGTATTGCTTCTGGTGTTAACTTTTACTACACCAACAGCGAATTTTCTCACGATGTTTTCCTTCATGTCTAAAATGTTGTAAACTTGTCATTTTGTCATATATAAGTAGTGATAAAATATACAAACATTTTAAAAGAGTTGAGTTGAAAACATTCGTAATTTGGAATGAGCTGAATTATGTCCTAATAAATTTATTTGTAGATAACAATATTCTATTATTATTAATGCTATCGCGAGTTATACTGATTATAATTTTTATGACTTTTACATTTTAGGAGTATGGAGCTTTGAAAATTTAATATTTTAACAATACTTTTATGGAATTCACGTCGAAATGGTCTCGCTATTAGTACACAAAAAGCAAAACATGACATAGAAAAAGACAAAAGACAAGAACTGCAAGAGTAAATTATTAGGTTAGGTACTTACAAAATGGTGTGTCGTGTGATCTTACCTACCCATCGAATAAATGAAAAATGTTAAACTCCACGTGTTCCATTAGTTCGATAGGCAAATAAGATTTTCACCAATCTAGAAAACAAATTTAGATTGGTCAAACAAACAAGAAAACAGAATGTGAAGGAGCGGACGAAGTATGTCTACTTTTATTATCTACATGCACAAATCTTACATATAAATTACTGATACCCATCAGTCATGCGTCATCCTCTCTCAAATATACAACATAATAGATGAATGGACGACAGCCGAAAACCGTAACCAAACAAAGGCAAGGAAAATCTGAGTGGCGCCGCATCCTCGAGCAGCAGCAGCGGCGGGTCCCGGAGCGTCCGGCAGCTGCTCCACCCGAAAGCGCGGCAGCTCGTCGTCGTGAACAGACCTGTAAAATAAAATTAACCTGAAATCTGTTCCATAGATACACAAAAACATGGCATGGGATAAATATTGATTCAACTTACTGCGGGCTGATATTGCGCAAAATTTCCCTGCGCACTTCGTCATCCTCGCTGCTGCTACTGGAGAGCCTGCTGGAAAAAATAAACAGTTAAAAAAGTCTTACTTCCGCATAGAAGATGGAAAAAAATTATTAAGTATTGTACCTAGAGGTAGAAAGCGGGACGCTTAGTGCCTCCAGTGGCACTAGCTCCCAGTTCTCCTCCTCCACCATGATGTCCATTGCCTGGAAGAAATATAAACCTAAAATAACGGAACGAACAAGAAATAATACAAAATTAATATTTATATTTATACAGCAGTGGTAGCCTAGTGGGTAGAACCTCGGACTAGGAAGCGGGAGACCCAGGTTCGATCCCCGGTGCGGGCATGTAGCTATGACTTGGTTTTCTAAGTTATGTACATTTGTGAAGTTATAGTAGTAGCAATACCACTCGCTAACGAAGGAAAACATCGTGAGGAAACCTGAGTATCTGAGCTATTCACGTACACGCGCTTGAAATACCCAATCCCCGGTGGGCACGCGTGGTGATTAAGCCCATGCTCTCTCCCTGAGAGAAGGCCTGTGCCCTATAGTGGGACGCATATAGGCCGCTTATGTATGTTATGTAATATTTATATAATTATTATAACATACCATCAGGTTTCCCACCCCAGTCTCCTCCTCCTCCTCCTCTTCCAGCCCGACCTCTAACTCCCCCTCGCTCTCATCCTCTTCCTCGTCGTCTTGCAGTAATTCAAGAAACTCTTGGGGTGCCCGGGTCTCCACATCTGTAAAATAAATAAATAATAATTTTCCTATAAACTACGAGATGTATTAGAATCTAATTGGAAATTTGCGTATTCTCACTAGAAACTTATAGTAACGGTGTATTGAAGTTGATAAAAAATTTATTTCGATAATCAATTGAAATAATCACTAAGCCCATCACTATAGAACCGGATGAGAAGGCCGGAGGTCGTGACCCTAGTGGTCGATTTCCGGTATACGAACTTATCGGAAAACAACGGCAAATGTTTTGTTTTTGTAATATTTTTCACTATTACTTAGTAATTCTACATAAAAATGAATAAAATAACAAAGTACGATAGTCTTACTGGCCAAATATAGTGGGTTTTATCCAAAATACACAAACAATGATCAAAAATTTCGAAAGAAAGTACAACTTTTTTCAAAGTTGCTATATCGAACATTTTCTTGGGCCAAATTTAAAGTATTTATAGCATTCTTTAGGTAAAACTATGTGTAATGATTGAAATAAATGCATAAAGTAACACGTAAATACACTTTTCACTTACCTTTCTAACAAAAAACCTGTTTTTCTCGTAGTTTTCTTCTGTGCTCTCGCCACTTTCCAACAAGAAATTTTCGACTAAGATTGACAAGTTTTTTTTTTAGGAAGTCTTAGAGTATTTTATCACAGATTAAAGGGAATTTCATGCCGAACATGAACGAACAATAACCATAAACCGATATCATAGAACGTCAAACACATTTTAGCATTTTTTTGGTCTGTTGCCTTTTGGGACAACTCTGTCTCAGTTGCGCGTTTGACGTTTCCCGATGCGTTGAGACAGATCTGTCTCTGGTGCTAGTGAGAAGGTTAAGCTAAGTTCATCTTTCCAAATTCTTAAGGAACTCAAGTATATTGTTTCTAGCTTGTTTCATTTTCTTTACCATATTACTAGTGTTACCAGTTTTGTAAAAGGTCCGAATGTTACCAGTTCTATTCCTTATGAGAATTGGAAGGTGAACCGGTACTATTAGATTAGAACACTTTATTGTACACACCAGAACACAAAGTAAATTTAGACCGGATTTTTCAATAGTCAGATAAAACTTAACTTATGTTATTTCGAATTATTTCATGTTTCAAAAGCAGTGGTAGCCTAGTGGGTAGAACATCGGACTCGGAAGCGAGAGGCCCAAGTTCGATCCCCAGTGCGGGCATGTACCTATGACTTGGTTTTCTAAGTTATGTACATTTGTGAAGTTATAGTAGCAATACCACTCGCTAACGGTGAAGGAAAACATCGTGAGGAAATCTGAGTGTCTAAGCTATTCACATACCTCAGCGCTTGAAATCGCCAATCCGCGGTGGGCACGCGTGGTGATTAAGCCCATACTCTCTCCCTGAGAGAAGGCCTGTGCCCTACAGTGGGACGTATATAGGCTGCTTATGTATGTTATGTATTTCATGTAAACCTATTTATACAGTAACATTATATAGTAACACTATATATCTTTTCATTCAACTGTGGATAATTTGAAGTGTTCAAAAAGACAGCTACTCAATACTTTTTAACCCCACACATGGTAACATTACTGGTGCAAGTGATACGAGTATTTTGTTGCGGTTTCGATGCCCCAGTAAGAGATGTTGACACGGAGTGTGACCCGGCGGCAGGTGAAGGAGATCCTGCAGGAGGAGGAGGACCTGTCGGAGATCGTGCAGCTGGTGGGCAAGGCCTCGCTCGCCGAGACCGACAAGATCACGCTCGAGGTCGCCAAGCTGCTCAAGGACGACTTCCTGCAGCAGAACAGGTGACACGGCTACTGTACTAATAATGTTTTGTTACTGCAGCAGAACAGGTGACACGGCTACTGCTGATGTTTTGTTACCGTAGCAGAACTGCCTGGGTAGTACGGCCTGGATGGCACGAGTCACGCGTTTTGTGGCGTTTAAATGTCAGATTTTGACCATAACTGTACTAATAGTCAAAATGTAGAATCATATAAAAAGCCCGATAAAAGATGTATCAAAGGATGAACAAACAAAATCCCCGGAATATTTTTTTTTTGTCAAAAACTTAAAGTATAATCGTACGCCAATCACGAATAGCTTAGTCCAAACCTAGCTCGTACAGTCGACAGCAGGTCACTGTTTCAATCACTTGTACAGACAGACTCTCGATATTTGTGCTCTTAGACCCTAGTTTATAGGGTACCCTATTACTAAGACTCCGCTGTCCGTCCGTCCGTCCGTCTGTCACCAAGCTGTATCTCATGAATCGTGATAGTTAGACGTTTAAATTTTCACAGATGATGTATTTCTGTTGCCGCTACAACAAAAAATACTAAAAATAGAATAAAAGTAAACATTTGAGGAGGGCTCCCATACAACAAACGTGATATTTTTGCTGTTTAGGCTCGATATTAATAACGGCAATAGGTAGACGCTTGAAATATTTAAATGTTGTATAGATAATGGTACGGAACCCTTCGTGCGCGAGTCCGACTTGCACATGGCCGGTTTTTTTTATACTCATATCGGTGGAAACTTGAGTATTGTATAAGCGCGTGTAAGCAAACCACAGTAAAGTGACAGTGCGTTTCCCCGACAGCTACTCGGCGTACGACCGCTTCTGCCCGTTCTACAAAACCGTCGGTATGCTCAAGAACATAATCGCCTTCTACGACATGTCGCGCCACGCTGTCGAGTCCACCGCACAGTCCGACAACAAGGTAACTGCTGCGTTCACCTCGAGCTGTTTATTTATTCATCATCCTCATAATCAGCCCACCTCTAACCAGTCCCGGGTATAGGCCTTGCTGACCATTGGGCCGTCGGGAATCATTCATTCATTCATTCCCAAGACCCATTTCTTAGAACTACCATTAAGAGTTTTTCTGTGACAACAATACGTTGTACGTTGCAAAGTCGGTTAACCCACAGATTCAGACGGAAGACTTTGGTACTAATGTATTTTCTCCGTCGAAGAATATTTCTAACTTTTCAGTGCTGTAGGGTTCCGGAGTAGGTCTTTATTTTTTATTTAAAAATGTTTATTTTTAAATTTTTAGTTGGGGAGCGGGATAAAAATGAATAAGACCCTTATAACCATAATTTACCCTACTTAATTCGTTGCTTTAAAATTTGACGTTCTCAATTTCTATCTCAGAAAGTGTTCACCAGAACATTACCAAATTACCTTGGGACTTCTACGCTATTTTATGAAACACGGATATTACTAAAGGATCACAGCCCATCAGGCCTTATTTACTGCTGTCCATTGAAGAGTTCCGTTCTCCATCTCTGAAAGTCTTCATCAGATCTTCACCAAATTAAAATGGGACCAATGGGACGTTATATCTGTTCGAACAAAAAAATAATTGTTTGAATCGGTTAAGATGTGATAGAGTTATGCGAAAACATTGCCAAAAAATGTATATATACGCGTCGAATTGATAACCTCCTCCTTTTTTGAAGTCGGTTGAAAATAAATTAAAAGGCTTACATGTCTAAGTTTTGCCGTTATTTTTATTAATGACATTGTAATAACACATCAATTTTGTCAACAGGTGACGTGGAATGTGATCCGTGATGCTATGGGCAACGTTCTCTACCAGCTATCGTCCATGAAGTTCAAGGTAAGGCCGTTCTTGGAGGGCGCTGTTTGACTTGTAGATTTACTTGTCACATTAACTGATCAACTTAACATGGCGGCAAGACTTATTACTTTCCACTATTACATTTTAAGACTTTCGTGGTTGTACATGGATATGCTTTTGTAAAGGTACTTACATTTTTTTTAATGTATTATTATTCATTAAAAAAAATTAATATAAGTATTATATTATCACCATATTATTTCTCACTCACCGCTCGTTTGTCCACAGGACCCCGTGAAAGACGGCGAGCCTAAAATCAAGGCTGACTTCGACCAGCTTCTGGAAGACATGGCCGCCGCCTTCCGCAGCCTCGAGGATTAGACTGCTTGGGGCTGAATGATGAGGATGTCGCAGCGGACCTCAGACCTTCAGCAACAAAAGAAACATCTGCCGAACACCCAGTCTGCGTTTGGCCGAAATACCAATATGGCGGACAATGTTACTCTGTGATTGGCCTCAAAAGCAATATGGCGGCCGACTTTAGTTTGAGACCCGCCGCGGCCTCTGTTTTTGTTAATAATTATAAAAAAAAACTATTATTAGAACTTAATTATTAAATGTGTTACGGCGCAGTCCACGTAGGGTGTTAGGCTAAAAAATATTTACAGAAAAATGTAATTCAAGCGATAAAAAAACTCGTTTTTTCTGAACTCTATTGTTATTTCTCTTGAGAGTTGATGTGCTTATCGTAACACGCGCCCGCCCGCCTGGCTGCCTGTTCCGACGGCTGCAGTAGAATATACTGGCGTCAATACCGAACTTGTAGGAGTTGGATGGAAGACGAGCGAGTGAATACACTCGGTCGCTTGTTGTAAATAAATACCCAACCAGTCCTCCGGGGCCAGTGGGCGCCATGTTATATCGACAGTTACGTAGTTGTTAATGATAATTATTATATTTAAAACGATTATATTTATGTACCAAATACAAATGAATTATTTCGCCCAATAACAAAATATGTGTGATTGTTTTTAACATCGATCAAATCGCTTCGACGGCAGTTTGCATTCCACGTTTTTATTTTTAGTGTGTTAGTTAAACAGATCGGTCGTTTTGCTAATGAATAAACAATCTTCTCGAGTTATCTGCTTCTTTTAATTTCACTACTAATCGTTGCCATTACCATATACTATGTATTTAAAGTCCCTCGTGTATATAAATAAATTCTGAGAATGAAATATCTTTGCATCATGTAATTAATTAATGTTTTGCAGTATTATAAACTAATTATGTTTCCTAAAAAGTGAATGCACAATACTTCGCCTAAAAATATCGTTGTGTATGTAGGTACATAGCCGTGTCGGTTTCGATAAGATTGTACAAATGATAATGAACCGTTTGTTCTACGCAATAAAGTGTAATATTCTGTACGTCGCAGGTAGAACCTTGTCGCTTCAGCGACGAGAGACGAGAATTATTGATTAAATATAAAAATTTAAACAAATTGTATCAGTCTTGTTTTATTTTCGGTTAATTTTACATTTGTTGCTCAAATACGCCAGAATGGCTGAGGCTGGATGAATTGTTGCACATTAATAAATGGTAGAATAGTACATAGATAACTACCTATTTAAAATTTTATCAGAATTTGCGGACAAAGTTGCGAATACAGCTGATAATCGATAAATCTTTGAGCTTCTTAAGGCACTTTCCCACAGCTAAATATGGTTCACTGAAGATCATTATGAATGAAGTTTGACCCATTTAACTAGCAACTGGCAGAAGGATCCGTAAGGCACTCGGCTTAGACTTGAATGGTGGCCCAAGAGCTGCATAGCGTTCTATGCAGCTGCATTAAGAGTCGCTTTGTACTATATGAGAATGTGTTGGGAGATCATTGGCATACTTGGTTCTGGCATAAAAAGAATTCTTTAGAAAAAAGAACAAAAAATCGCTGTCATTCTGTCAAAAATTCTCAAGAGTAGTTGTCAAGAGGAATCCTTATTTTCTAATTATCTTAGTTCTAGCGTGTGAGTTACTTTTCTAGGCGCGATTGTGCAAGATGGCGAACTACGCTCCCACGCCGAGCGATACAACTGTGCTCATGTCCGTTGAAGAGCTCATCGGCCTCGCCATGGGGCCCAGTGACGTAAGAACCGCACTCGTTGCTTTGAGCACTATATAATTTTTTTATTTTATTTATTTATTTATCCACTTACATCTATCTTTACAGGCTGCGCCTAATACGACAGAGTAGTTCCAGAGTACTACCTACAGAGTAGTACTACATACATTCATAAACTCACGCTGTGTTTTTCCTGGTACAATAAAGAATATTCTTATCTTACCTTATCTTGTACCCCGGAGGGAGACAGAGACCATAGCTAATTTTATTCCTAGTTAGGGTCACAAAGTATACCAATTGTGACCTTTGTGAATTCGCTCAGCGTACACGAAAACAAGTCGATAGTTTCCGCGACCTGGTTTAGAAGCTGCAGTGCGCGCGTCAGAGGAGCCTTGCCGAGCAGGTTGGTGCGCGCGCGCGGCACGGCCAGCAGCCGCGGCCGCCGCCGCCGCCCCGCGTAGTCGTCCGGCACGCACATACTTACGCGCTTCAGCAACTCTGGATTACAGATTCTACCATTTATTAATTTAAATAAATAAGAAGCTGAGGCTAGCTCCCTCCTAACTCTCAGTTCATAATACCCCACCATCCCGAGAATAAATAACGTGGGGTACATCAGTGGGTAGAAAGGATACACCCCATATTGCCTAAAATATAAATACCTAACAAACTTGTTCTGAATACGCTCCACCATGAGACTATATTTAATTTCATGGGGAGCCCAGATAACTGCATTACCTTCTAATTGGCTCCTTACTAACGCGTTATAAAGTGCGATTATCGCCTTCATATTCGTGAACCCGTGAACCCTTCGGAGTACAAATCCCAAGTTCCTAAAGGCTTTCTTGCAGATAATGTTAATATGCCCACTAAAAGAGATGTCATTTTTAAATCTGACCCCAAGATCCCGCACTTCAGTCACTCTCTTCATGGGGACGGCGTCCACCTGATATTCGTGCTGGAGAGGATTCCGTGCCCTGGAGAAGGAGATTAACTGACACTTGGAAGTGTTGAACTGTAGATTGTTCTCTCTGCTCCATTCCACCACTCTCGCGATATCGCCCTGCAGCCGTTCACAATCAGATACGCTCGCTACCTTTCCCGCTAACTTGAGATCGTCGGCGAACAACAGGCAGTCAGCATCCCTGACTACATTCGGTAGGTCGTTGATCATTATTATGAACTCCAGCGGACCCAGATTACTGCCTTGACTCACGCCTGACCTCGTATAATAAGGAGACGACCTACAGCCGTCATACTCGACGTACTGCTGCCTATCGCACATATAACTGGCGAAAAAACGTAGTAAATGCGGGTTGCATCCGACTGCCGCTAACTTTTTAAGCAAGATGTCGTTGTCGACTAGGTCGAATGCCTTTTTAAAGTCAAAGTAGGCGGTGTCTACCTGCCCTGCCGCATCTACCACAGGCACCACTGTCGCCATCAGATTCAGGAGGTTACTGGTCGTACTGCGAGCTGGTTTGAAGCCATGTTGCGCGTCCGAGAGTTGTGCATTGACTTGTTGAAGTATGCTCTTCTGGATTGCCGATTCAAAAACCGAGCGTGGATAAAATCGCTACTGGTCTATACCCCTCCACACTAGACCCGGCGGCACCTTTAGGAACTGGAACAACCTTGGTTGTTTTCCACCGTTCCGGAAAAACCGAGTTCTCTAAACAGACGTTGTAAATGTGAAGCAGCGGCTCGGTGAGTACCATACGGCAGTCTCTAATCATGAAGGCTGGGATGCCGTCCGGCCCTGCCGAGCGTTTCGGCTTGAGTCGCGTCAATGCCTGCTTCACCTCTGTTCCCTGGAGCTTCGTGAGATGAATCCGCGCCGCCGCATTGTTCCCGCCCGCCTCTTTTACCGCTTCATCAACGTCAAGTTTTGGTTTTACCGGATTGTACACAGAATAAAAATATTCAGCGAACTCTTTCGCGCTCTCGGCTGCCGTTAAAACCTTATCATTAACGAGAATTTTGTGTTTACTACTCCCCCCCCTTTTTGACTTAATGTAATTCCAAAACGATTTCGGATCCTCCACTAAATTACTCTGTACACGATTACGATAATGTTCGTGTGCGAAAGATATCATACTTTTAACTTTAGTCCTATACCTAGCAAAAACATCATAGTCATACCTAGAACCGCTCGCCTTATATTGCCTATGTAAGTTAGCCTTAACTTTTATGTCGCGAATTATCTCAGCCGTGTACCATTCTGGATAAAAGTATCCGGAATTTACACGCTTTCGCTTTTTTCTGGGAACGCAGTCATCAATAATTTTATTCAAGATGTTATAAAAATATTTCAAAGACGTTTCTATATCCTGTAAGTCATACAATGGATTCCAATCCACCGCCGATAACGATGAGTATAGCTTTTGAAATGTTTATACATCATAAGAGGATGTCCTTACAAAAGTTCTGGTTGAATGGCGACTGGCGGGCGGAAAAGCGCGCGGCGGCTGGTATGTGTGGACGCAGAGGCCATTGAATTTTAAGAATTGGATTGAATTTTTACTTAAAATTCAATGCAGTGGCGAAGCTACCAAGGGGGTAGGCGGTGGGTGCCGTACGCCAGGGCCCCGAAGCTTATTAGGGGCCCCTGGCGGTCGGCCAGCATTCTTAATCTTATTTAGGTACAGTGATAGTTAAATTTCGTAGCTTAGGTATTTATAAAAAATGACAACGCCTTTAAACATTTCTCAAATGCAGTTTAAATAGTCTTGATGGAATATCGTTCAATGTGAAATCGGCCATTGAGCAGTTGATACGTTTCATCCTTTCCTGTAACTAATTTGAGTACTTCGAATTTTCACGCTGTGTGTGAGTGACGTGTCTCACCGAGTTACTTTATTAAATATGAGTTAGGTACTCCAATTTCTCGGAGCGGTTTCTTTTTGAGTTAGCTATTCAAAGCGTTTTCAAGATCCCAGTAGTTACGCTAGGGCAGAGTGGGCCATCTTAGTTACGAAAAAAACACCGGCCAAGTGCGAGTCGGACTCGCGCACGAAGGGTTCCGTACCATTATATCTATACACGACATTTGAATATGTCAAGCGTCTAGCTGTTGCCGTTATTAATATCGAGAAAAAAACACGTATATTGTATGGGAGCCCCCCTTAAATATTTATTTTAATATGTTTTTAGTATTTGTTGTTATAGCGGCAACAGAAATATATCATCTGTAAAAATTTCAACTGTCCATGTATCACGGTTGATGAGATACATCCTGGTGAAAGACGGACAACGGACGGACGGACAGCGAAGTCTTAGTAATAGGGTCCCTAACCCTTTGGGTAAGGAACCCTAAAAATCAAGACCACTTCACTTTTTCTTACAGGACGCGGGAGTTCCTTTAATTGGCGCCATTTTGTTTTTACGATTATACATTAGTGTACCTAATTGGACTAGTAGAACACGGTCCGAGTACACTAAGATTACTTAGGTAGATACCTACCCGTTTTCATCAGAGTGTAGGTACTAAAATCGCCGGTGTAGGTAGGTACACGAGAGAAGGAGTAGAATAGAATAGAAACAGTTTATTTGTAGCTAGCTATTATTAGCTCATTCGGTCCGAGTAAGATCGTGAAAACCTGGCTTTGTGCTACTTATTCGCATTAAATCGACCCGCAGGTGAACACGGTGAACTTTAAGATAATGGAGAGCGTGCTGATGGTGCTGGCGCGGCAGCTGCGCATCCTGGAGACGCAGGTCGAGGTCAAGTTCGGCGAACAGGTGGGTGGGGACCACGCACATAGACAACTCACGCCTGTGTCCCAGGCTTTTGATTTTTATATGCATAGTTTGCTTCCAGTAAACACGGAAAATGCGTAAACAAGCAAATAGTAGGTACACACGTTATTATCAATTTAAATTGAAGTGCGGTGGTGGTGTAACGGTAAAACGCCGGTCTCATATTCAGGTGATCGTGGGTTCGAATTCCGGCATTATAATAATAATAATAATAAAATCGTTTATTTCAGGCTTTAAATTTTTTTTTAAGTTACGTGCATTTGTGAAGTGGTAGCAGCAGTAACACTCGCTGACTGTGAAGAAAAACATCGTAAGGAAACCCGAATGTCTGAAGTGTTCACATACCTCAGCGCTTGAAGTGGCCAATCCGCGGTGGGCACGCGTGGTAATTAAGCCCGATCTCTCTGTCTAAAAGAAGGCCTGTGCCCTGCAGTCAAGGATGTTTTAGTCTTTCCTGCAATGTGACGTATTATAGGGTACATAAAAAAGTATTAATAAATAAATAAAAGTTGATCAAGCTTTCGATTTGCATATTAAGATTTATAGCTTAATAATGTATGATGCTCTTTTAATCTGGGCGAGTGGTTGTCCCCAGACGGAGGTGTCGACGCAAGTCCGGCGCGATACTCAGGAGGCGTGGGGCGAGTCCAAGCGGAGGGCGTTGGCCGCCCTCGGCCGGGATAGGCCGAAACGCGGGCCCGAGACTGTCTACGCTGTTCAGACCACCACCAAGGTATCATATCGTCATCCATATAGATATACAGCCCATGAAAAACGCCGACCGTTGGAAATTGGCCTCTTCACAGTCACGCCAACCTCGCCGATCCTCAGCTAATCATCATCTTCATTGTCGGAGGTATTAAGAGTTATTTTTAGGGCTAGGTCAGGGAATGGACGGATGTCGACGGACGGACGGTTGAAGACCTGTTTCGCTTGGCAAGAAATGAGGAAGAATATGGGGCGCTGAATACTGACGGCCAACCTCCTTAGTGAAGATTTACAGGAAGAAGAAGAACACACTGAATCCAAAATCATGAATGGAGTAACAGTAACTGAGCAGGCTACTAGAGCTTAAGGGTTGGGCACAGCGCATTCGGTACGAGTTGGTCGGTGGCGATTATAAGACGCTCGAACCACATGTATTTTTTATTTTTTATATCTTTTTGTGACGTACCTATCTTTGTCTCTGATAAAGTGGTAAAAATATATTTTTTTGACTCACCACTTTTCTTTTAAACTACGGGGTGATTTTGAAATGGTAAGAATGTCGAACGAATTAAAAAGTCACCCTGTATTACCATAGGGTTCGAACTCATGGTAGAATGCAATAATACTCTTACAATAATTTTACTAACGAACCTGATGTCACCCTGAAGTTTAGTCTAATGGGTTTTGGGCGTTGCGAGCAGGGCAAGAAGCCGCGCAGTCGCTCGCGCCGACGCCCGGTGCATCCGTGCCGCGACGCCAGCGACGACTACGACACCGGCGTGTGCGACAGCGAGGCCTGCCTCCGCCGCAACCTCGAGGTCATACAGGCGCGCGCGCGCAGCCGCAGCGGCAGCCGCAACCTCGACGCCGTGCGCAGCAGCAGCCGCAGTCGTAGTCGCAGTCGTAGCCGCGGTCGCGACCAGAGACGTAGGTAAGTGGATTCACAACACAATGTATTTTCTACGATCATACGCGAAATATCGGAACTGGTCTTAAAAAATCTCTAGATTTGTAAATTACTAGAAATATATTTTCTTTCTTTCTCTAATCCTTAATTTCCATTTGTATCTTTATTTAATTATATTTTATCGTCTCTTTTGACAGCTGTTTTATTCTTTCCAGTTTTCCATTTTTTTTTCTAGTCTGTAACATTTTTATAAATTCAAAAGATGACTTACGCTTCGTTTACTTTGGAGAGATTTAGAAAAATGCAGGACAGTTCTGGAAATTCCCGAGCCCGGGACATGCACTGGTTTCCTGGGACAATTCCGGTGTCTGCCGGCCATCGGGCAACCCTGGGTAACATAGATTTGACCGTTTCAGACCGGAGTTCGACAGTGGAGCGGCGAAGGGGACGAGCAAGAAGCGCCATCGCACTCCGGAGAAAAAGGTCAGCGTCGTTGAATTATCTGTGCAAGTTCCTTTTTTTATAAGCATAATATGTGTTCTTCTGTATCTATATACAGGGAGCGCGATAGAACGCCGGCTTCTCATTCGGGAGGTCGTGGGTTCGAATCCTGGCATGTACCAATGTCTTTGTTTTCTAAGTTACGTATATTTCTGGAGTTGTTGTAGCAATGCCACTCGCTAACCGTGAAGGAAAACATCGCGGGGAAAACCTAGCGTCCGAGGTATTTACATACCTTAGTACTTGCTCTACGTGTGCCCAATTATGAGGCTAAGGGCAAAAATGTCAGTCTAATTAGAACGTCTCTATATACAGGGTGACTTTGAATTCGTTCACCGTAGTTTGAAGGAATGTTCTTTTTATTGTAAAAAAGAAAGTATTAATATATTATTTGTTAATATTCGTGATTTCCGAACTTTGGCTCCAAAATGGGAATCCAAATTCGAAGTGGTAGGAAGTACCGTAACGTTGAAAAATGTTTTCTAATTTATTATATGCTTAAGAGTATGCCGTCCGAGGTGCGTATAGGTATACGTTAAAAAACTAAAATAAACTAAAAAAAGAGGTGGTCGGTCAAAATACGGTGACGAATTCAAAACCACCTGTAGTTATATTACAAGGCATATAATACCTACAGTAATAAGTTAGATAAGACAGACCCGTTTAGAAGTGAGAAACTTTACCATAAATTCTTTTTGAACTAAAACTTTAGTACTCACTACACATTACTTTAATTCCGGAATCACTCACTTAAATGTTTGTCGGAAGAGTCCGACAAGGTTCCACTATTGTTCGAAGAGCTTAATTATGGCGTGTAGAGATGATGCTCGCGTCGTCGGTTGCTCGTCTCTCATTGCTACGAGTGAAGCAAATGATAATATCTAAATAATACTAATAATTTAATTGAATTTAACGCTGTGTATCATGTACTTGCCTACAAAAACCAATAACACCTGTAATTATAACTGTGTATGTGATTTAGCAATAAAGAATATGAATATGAGTCCGGAATTAAGTTAATATTAAGTTTCATTTTATTCCAGAAGTCGTCGTTGAAAGCTCAAGATGGTGTTGTAACAATTTCAGGTACATCCTACCTACTGAAGATCTCTATTACCTACTAATGTTAGTTTCTTATAATTATTAAATCTGTCGGCTTAAGTCTATCTTTCCAGTAGTTGACCAAGGTTTTATAGAAGAATTGTCTTTCATATGCCAACAGGCTTATTTTTTCATTGATCGTTTATAGGAAACGACCGTTAGATGCTTATTATAATGCCCGTTAAGATTGTTGATTATGGCATTAACAACTCGATTACTTGCAGAGAAAGTTATGGAAAAGGAGGGGATTGAAGTCAGTAAGTATTTTTGATAGTTTGAATGTACAGAGGTTTGAAATTCATAAGACTTTTACTAACTTGCAAATCTTTTTGTTTCAGCTGACACAAGTCGTAAGTAAAAATATAATAAAAAATATACTATAATATAATTTTTTTTTTCGCTTATTTATGTCTATCTATTTATTTGGATATTTAAATGAGGATCACTGCCCGTTCTCTTAGACCAAGACAGAGTAAGTTTCATCATCATCAGCCATTTGACGCCCACTGCAGGACATAGGCTTCCTTCGTGGTTTTCATCACCATGAGGGGTTTTGCCTTAAGTGCCACGCTTGGCAGGCGGGTTGGCGATCGCAATATGCGGTTAATATGTCAGGAAGACGCTGCTGCCCGTCTCCTGGTAATTTATTTCCTTAGTCGCCTTCTACGACAGCCACGGAAGGAAATGGAGTGACGCTATTCTTAATCCAGGACCACACGGAACAGACTAAGTTTAATATGGTTTAATTGCGCCATCCGTAATTTCGCTTCTTTAAATTTTTTTTCGTCAATGGGTATTGGGAAGAAATTACTGTTCGAGTTTAAATGTAGTCCGGTGTATAATAATTAATATTATTGGTATCTAAATCTTACTAATGTTATACATGTGAAAGTTTGTGAAGATGTTTGTATGTTCGTCACTCAATCACGCAATAACGGCTGAATGGATTTACATGAAACTTGGCATACAGATAGACAAAGACCTGAATTGAGACATAGCATACTTGATATCCCGGTAATGCGTTCCCGTGGGATGATATTTATTTTAAGTTTAAAATAGATGGCGTTGTGCGAGCGAACGTTGTTTTACAAATAGATGTCGTTATGCAAGAATAGTATAATCGGATTCTGTGGCGGTACGAAGTTCGTCGGGACAGTTAGTTAAAAATACAATGAATTTTGTAAAAATACCGCTACTTTCGCATAAATTTGTTCTTTTCCACTCCTTTCGTGGTGATTACCTATGTCTGCCCTCTCAGACGTGAAGCGCGTGGGCAGCATCGAGGTAGTGACGCACTCGGAGTTCGAGCTGCTGGAGCGCGCGGTGGCGGAACTGCGCGAGCGCGGCGCCCCCCCCGCGCCCGCGCCCGCCCCCGCGCTGCCCGGCAACGCGCAGCTGCGGGAGGAGCTGGCCGGCGGGCGGGCCTCGCTCACTGACGCTATGCAGGCTATGCAAGTAGGTAGAAGGGCTCGGGAGCTGCCCTATGGTACTCTACTCTACTCTGCTCTATGTCTTTCCATATGCAGGTAGCTGCCATTTCCACACATACAAATACCTGTCTACTATTTTCCCACATGCTGGGGCCGGTTTCGTAAAACTACAGTCTTCCTACTTGTTAATCTGTAGTATAACCACGTGGTAGATCGGCGTATATCTAGTTGCGAGCTTATATAACTTCTTAAAGAAAATAAATTAATAGTAAAATTTTTTGGTCTGTCAAATCACATCACGATGAAGCTGATTACGTCGGAAAAATTAGCAGTGTGAACAATTGGCATAATTTCTGGTAGGTAGTTAACTGCCGAAAGATTTATGCGTCAAGGTAGTGCAAGTGGTTATTATTATTTATAAGTATTTTACAGAAAACATGAAAGTTAACAATTACACATTACCAAACTGCTAATGCAGTTTATCGACACGCTTTTCGTAACAAATCTGAATATAAAAGGGTCAGTATAGCAGGTATTGACAATACTATTATTGTAACCAACCCAAGTTGGTTTCAAGGCAAGCCTGTCCGTCTGTCAGGTGAGCGCGCGCATCCAAGCCACGGAGGAGATGATCGCGCGGCTGGCCGGCATCATGACGCAGCTGGCGGCTAGCGGCACCGTGCCCGCCGGCCTCGTCGACCAGCTCGCGACCCTCACCACCGGTACCTAGCCCACATCTCACGACCAGTACCAAACCTATGTGTGACAACCGGTACCTAGCCCATATTTCACCAACGGTTCCCAGCCCACATCTCAGGCTCAGTATCCAGCCCATAACCATCGGTACCCAGCTAACATCTCACAACCAGTACCAAACCTATATCTCCAAACCGGTACGTACCTAGCCCATATTCCAAACGGTACTCAGCCCACATCTCACGTTCAGTACCATCGGTACCCAGCCTACGACTGATCACGACTGATATCCAGCCCATATCTCACCGTTACCCAGCACATAGCTCATCATCATCATCATCATCAGCCATTTGACGCCCACCTCGGACATAGGCCTCCTTCGTGGTTTTAATAACCATGAAGGGTTTTGCCTTAATCGCCACGCTTGGCAGGCGGGTTGGCGATCGCAGTATGCGGTCGGAGTCTCAGGAAGACGCTGCTGCCCGTCTCCTGGTAATTGATTTCCTTAGCCGCCTTCTACAATATCCATATAGCTCATGACGTAGGTACCTTCTTCATATTCACATGAAATTTTCGTAAGCTGAGATTCCAACCGCATACTGCGATCGCCAACCCGCCTGCCAAGCGTGGCGATTATGGCAAAGCTCCTCATGGTTATGGGTACACCACGAAGGAGGCCTATGTCCTGCAGTGGACGTCAAATGGCTGATGGTGAAGCACTACACATTAAGTATATATTTTTTTGTAGGTACTGGAGTCGAGGAGACCGACTCTGCTACGGTAAGCCACGAGTGTTCGCATTGTTCTATTTAAAATTTTACTTGATAGTCCTTATCCATCGTTGGATAAATTGCTTAGATAGTTATTACCGTGCAATAATATGTAGGACACTTTTTTTGGATCGAAATATTGAATATCGAATATTGTAATAATTATAATAAAATTGGCTTTTCTATATAGGGCAGAAAAGGAGGCAAGGGCGCGGGCGCTGCTGATGCCGCGGGGAAGGCGGCTGGGGCAGGGGCCGGGGCTGGGACAGGGGCCGGGGCCGGGGCAGGGGCTGGGGCGGGGGCCGGAGCAGGGGTCGGGGGTGTGGGGACGGGGACACGCACCAGGGCCAGGTCTGTGGGAGTCTCTGCGCCTGGAAAAGGTGAGGTCACTTATTGCTGTTTCTTATAAACCGATCAGAAATAGATAAGTTTACTAACAACTCTTTCAAATAATTATTTCAAACATGATTATTAACTGTCGGTAGGCTTATACAAGGGGCAACAAAATAGTGGAGCAATGTAGTAACATTTACTACTAATGTGCTATTTCTTGTTGACCAATACTATGGGATCTATCTGAACAACGCCACTTCTGAACAACGACAGCTAAGGATTTTTTTGTGTCCTTGACGATCCTCCATTCAATCCGCCATCAGCGATCTGGTTCAGATCGGCGGTCCAGCGAGCTGGCAGGCATCTTAACCTACATTTGCCGCTTCGTGATATCTAGTCGAAAAACGTTTTCATTCGGTCATCGATTCTCAGGCAGCTATGACCAGATTGACCAGTCTCCCACTTCAGCTTGATAATCTTTGAAGCTATATAATTTGCTTAATAATTACAGCCTCGGATTCGGGGGCGTTGATGGCAGGACGCTCATCGCTGCGCTCCACTGTCTCCGATACTGGGGACTTCGTCACGCACCGCCAGATGGAGTGAGTTCTTGTATTATTAGTATCATTATTTTCAGGGGATGCGGATGAACTTGCTAGGGAAGCCTCGGAAATTACAGTGGAAGGGCCTGAACCTTTGCAACTATTTTAAGGACAACTAGTTCAGGAAACGTTAAAACGAACCGAAAACAATAGCAGTAATTTTGAACTCAAAAGAGCAGAATTGTAGAGCGGATAGGTCCAGGAAGCTCTATCTACAATCTCCAAATGCCTTTTGCATAGCCTGCTTCGTCTGAGAAGCGGTATTTGTGCAACGTAGTGGCGGAGTAATGGTTAAAAGGTCACTGCTCACTGAACAAACATTTCTATTTCGTGGGATTAACATGACATGCCCCGTTATCTTAGCAATAAAATTTATTTGGTTTGATACCTCGCGTTTCCTCGCACCTATCACCCGCAAATGTGTAGAGGCAGCGCAGTCAACGACTGGTATTATTTATTAATAATATCACTCGAAGGAAAACGTCGTGAGGAAACCCGAGTGTCTGATATGTTCACATACCTCAACGCTTTGTACGTGCAATAGGCTAACTATAAAGCTGAGTGCGGAAGTCTCAACTATCCTGCGCGTGCTGTCAGACGCAGCTAGCTCTATGCAAGAGAAGATCTTAGTCAGTTAGGCGTGTCTGACTTATTGACGATGGACTGACTGATTGAGTGATTGGTTGGTCGGTCGATCGGTCGTTTGTTTGATTGGCTGATTGATTACCCCAGTGACTGCCTGGGCGATTTGCGCGAGGAGCTCCTACTTAGCCTGAAGACGTCAGCAAAGCAAGCCTCCGCCACCGCCGACAAGGCGGCCGACATGGCGCATCGGGTCGGTAAGGACGGCTTTTGAATAATCAGTAAGGTTTATAAAAATAGCTTTTATAAGGCTATTTAAAATTAACATGAATTGCTTTGGATCAACCAACCAGCGTTGGTTTGAACGTATTGCGACAATGAAGGAAGATATAGTAACGAAATAAATATATCGAGTCAATGTGAGTGGAGGGATCGGTAATGGACACCCTAGGTGGACATTTTTCGACCAATTGGAGTATTAATGAAGGGCAAGATAAAATGTACCAGAATCCGGTGAGCGTGCGTACAGCAGCTAATGGGTATTGATATTCTGTATCGTGTCAAAAACGTCGACTATTCTTCAGACATCCCAGATTCGGGTAGCAGTACTTTGAGATAACATTTTAAGGCCATACCATTATTTGATTAAAGATTTGTTGAGCTCGTGCTGATCCACTAGTATTGACAAGTTAGTGTACTTTTAAGGTGAGAAAATGGAGATTGCAGTGAAGCTAGACACTCGTGTATCCACATTACACTCGCTGGTCGAAGACTATGCTGAGCAACTCAACGGCTTCGATTCTGGACTCGCGACACAGGTCAGTAACAGCTATCTTAAGGTTAGGTGCATTACTAAAGTAAAAGATCGCCTCAAAGATAATCACGATATTAGCCTTTTTTACCAGTCAACCGCAGGAGTTTCAATTTTAATTAATTAATTTAGGTCTATTTCCCTGAATCTCCACTTTTCCAGACGTTTAGCGAAGCGGACGTTCAGGAAAATGGACGTTCAGTAAATGGACTTAACAAAACGACTGGACATTCCGGTGATAGGACCTAACGCGCCGAGAGAACGCAAACTTCACTTGACACTTTAGAGTTGGTTCTCGGATGCGAAGTATGTACAAGTTGGCGGTACGATCGCGTCTAAAAGATCATCACAATACGGTATTTGACACGATCAACAATAAATTATTCCATATGCTCGATTAAAACAAAAATTACAAAATATCTCGGAAAATGTATCTCTTTTAGTCAATTACTAGTTATTACTATTTTTAAATAGATTAAACATAAAAAGAGTGCTCTGAAATGTGACGTCATAAGCAAGTATTTTCATACAAAATTCCGTTTTAAAAGTAACTCATTTAATATTTTGTCAAATACCCAATTGCATAGTTCTGTCCCAACAGATGCAAGGCTTCCAAGAGCAGATGTCGCAGATGCGCTCCGACCTAGCCGACGGACTGAGGCTGCTCGAAGCCAGCAACAATAATGCCGAGACACTTGGTAAGTGTTACTTGAATGCTGGTAAGTCTTTTTGGGCACCTTATCTCAAAAGAAAAAAAACGGCAACCTTATAGGAAAATTTTTCAAGACATTTTTTCTCAAGAACGGAAATAGTGATCAAGTTGAAATTGATATCAAATACTAAGCTTCACACTCCCTTGAAGGTGTAAAAAAACAAACATACAACGTCACATTTTCATACTAGCAAAATCTCACTATCCAAACCATGGTCTCTTCCTTTTACAAGATAGAGAAAAATGGCATGTGTCGTTTGCGGAGGCCACTGTAATCGATATAGGTTAAGAGCATTAACATTAAGAGCGTTTTGTACTTAACTGTAAGTTCTTATTGTATATATAAAATAAATAATAATAATAGGTCTTTTCTACCAAATATTCAAAAATAAGACATCCGAGCTATTGCCGCAGAAGTCCTACCAACCCTTGAGGTCGCCGACGTTGCACGAAAATAAGAATATCATCATCATCATCATCATGACCAGATTTTTGTGATCCAAACGAGCCTGTTTCGTTCGGCATATGTTCTGTATGATGCGAAGAGCTTTCAAGAGGAGTGTTTTCCTTGGCAGCGGTGCAGGAGCTACGCGAGCGCTATGAGTCCACGGTAGCCGAGCTCGAAAGTACTGTGCACGCGCACGGCGCACTGCAGAGTTTCCAGTGGCAACTTGCGGAGGAGCTTCAGGTGTGTAGACATCCCACTCTTTGTGTCCCCTCAGCTGTGTTACCCTCAACAGCTCAGTGTACAAGCGCGGTACATAACATAGCTTCCAGTGACAACTAGCGCAGGAGCTGCAGGTATGTGGACACCCCCACTCTCCGTGTACCCACAGCGGTGCCGCCCAAGACAGTACGGTGCGAGTGCACGGAGCACTGCAGAGTTTCCAGTGGTAACTTGCGGAGGAGCTGCAGGTGCGTGGACACCCCACACTCTGTGTCCTCTTAGCGGTTATTCATTGTTGTTCCTCGGATGTTAGCAAACAAACCCACCGCAACACACCCGTGCCGAGCTTTTCAAAACGGTACAAAAGTGGCCTAAAACCTCACGTGATTAAAGGATCGTTTGTCTCCCCAGAGCCTTCTGGAAGCGGTGGACATGCTCCGCGAGCAGAAGGCGGACCGCGACGAGGTATTGGACCAACTACGTGACAAGGCCGACATATCGCGCCTGCAGGGCCTGCTCACCGACGAGGCCTTCGAGCTGGCCAAGAAGCAGCTGCACGAGAAACTCGGCCTCGCCTACGACAAGTTTAACCAGCAGGAGGCAGTTTGGCTGGTGGGGATTTATTATTGTTTGTATTTATTTATTAAACTTTCAAATCGTGAATCGTAGGTATAATTAAATCAGACCGATGACCATATAAGTTAGTAACAATTTAATCGAAGCTAAACTAACCTTCCGTATTTTTAGGGTGCACTGAAGGATTTATCGACCGAGTGCCAGTCCAAGGCGGACCTTTTGCAGCTGATGGCGCTGCGGGAAGATGCGCAACAGCAGCTGCGGGACCTGCATCACCAGCTGCAGCGGCTGGCCCGCGCTGTCGGCGAGCCCGAGGTCGGTGTTATGTGCAGCTATTGCGTGCGGCTGTGTTGCGTGCGGCTATATTGTGTGTGGCTGTTGTGTATGGCTGTGGTGTGTGTGGGTATTGTGTGTGGCTGTGGTGTGTGCGGCTATTGTGTGTCGCTATTGTGTGTGGCTGTGGTGTGTGCTATTGTGTGAGGCTGTTGTGTGTGGCTGTGGTGTATGCGGCTATTGTGTGTGGCTGTTGTGTATGGCTGTGGTTGGTTGGGTATTGTGTGCGGCTATTGTGTGCGGCTATTGTGTGTGGCTGTTGTGTGTGGCTGTGGTGTGTGCGGCTGTGTTGTGTGCGGTTGGGGTGTGTGTGGTTGTGTCGTGGGTGGCTGTATTGTATACGAATATATTTTGTGCGGTTGAGTGCGGCTGCGGCACCCTCTCTGTAAGTTAGAGCCAAATATGCTGACCTATGTAGTACTGATGTCCTAATGGAAGTTGTCATTCCAGGCGGCGATGCTGACGCGACAGCTGGCCAAGGACGCACTGTGCGGCGTGTGCAAAGTGCCCGCGCTCATGCCGTACAAGGTACGTGGCTATCAAAGTCTCCAGAAGAAAAAGATTTAAACACATTAACAAACATATAACGAAACAAAACAAAAAAAAAATATTATGTAAAAATATACTAAAAACGAAAACACATGGCGGCTAACTCAGCAGCATAAGTTACCCTGCGAGCGTTTAGACTGCGGTGTGGTACAAGTGTACAACCGTGAAAAATACTCCAAATGTCTCTTCGTATATTCTGTTCTGTCGAATGAAGGCTGCTGTTACGTCGGGCAGGCTGTCTCTCTCGCACAATATATATTTTTTTGTTATTATGATAAAGTAGGTATACTTTTGATATATGTAGTCTGAGGCTTTGATAGATAATAAATTGACGGACATTGTAAATACATTTTCGTTTTTCTATACTTAGTTTTTAATAAAGAGAAGTGGTTTCCAAGATTATTAATTTTCGTATCAAATCTCAATCGAAAATTCGTACAGGATAAGAAAATATATGTCTTGAACGTTCATAATTTTATTATCTATCAAACCATCTAACCACATTTATTAAAAGTTTACTCATTGCAATATAAAAAAATTATAAATTGTGCGAGCGAGACAGCATGCTCCACGTAAGAACAGCCTTAACTAAATGTTTCGAATATCAGAAATTTATTTCAACGTAAAGAATTTACATTCTGTCTGTTGAATGTCAATGTACTATGTTAGCCGCTGCCTTCAGGCCGAATTTGTAGTGGAGAAAGAGGCAGCGGGAAAAAAAACTCCACTGACAACCAATTCTAAAATTTCCTTTACCCCTCGCAGGACGAGAGCTACGGCCAGCCGCCGCGCCTGCCCGCCTTCCGGCCGCCGCCCGCCGGCGCCGAGCAAGACGAATGTCTGCGCGAGGTGCATCCTCCACCTCCGGTCGACGAGAGGTTCGCCACACTTGTACTACGAGTATCTGTAGCTTCGTAGGTTCGTCCACATTGCAACTTACGCAGTGGCCATAGTTTGTCAGTCTGCCTCTATCGCACTAGTTACAATTTGCCCCTCCCACAGTAGATAGCTACTAACTATAGAGTTTGCCCAGCGACTGCAGAGAGGTTACACAGTAGCGACTGTAGTTTATATGTAGCTTTTGTAGTTTCGTTTCACAGTAGTGAGATGTGGTACGTAGCAATGTAAATTATTAGCGTAGTTACCGCGTCACAGCGACGAATAGTGTTGTGTTAGCAATTGAAGTGTGCGTAGCATAAGTACTTACTACTACGTACGTACTTATGCTACGCACACTTCACAATAAGTTGCATTTAAATTAAGTTGTGCCATGTAAACTCGATGCACTCTCTACCCAACTGCTCAAAAATAAACATATAAAAGTATCCTGCGTTTTGACCACCAAGACACCACCCTCAAACCTCATCGTACTTCAGTAGCGACAGTTTCACTTTCCGCAGTAGCTATAATTTACCCCTGCTGGAGTTGCTATAGTTTGCCACGCACTAGCTATAAGTGCCGTGTGGCGCCGGATTAAGAATAGTGTCACTCCATTTTCTTCCGATCGACATCCACGGAAGAAAATGGACGAAACGGCAGCAGCGTCTTCCTTAGATTCCAACCACATACTGCGATCGCCAACCCGCCTGCCAAGCGTGGCGATTATGACAAAAACCCCTCATGGTTATTTCCAAAAATACCCAGGCCCCCAGTCCCAAGCAGCCCCGCTATTCCTAGCTATGGTAGCGGTCATGGTAACGGCGAGGCAGGGGGTGCGAAGAATTCCCGGCAGAGATCCGGCTACTAAAAACGACGACTCGACCTGGTAACATTCAAAGCGAGAAAACTGAGGACTGACGCAAAATTGGAGGAGCTGGAAGAGGAAATCAGCAAATTGCGGTGGGATATCATGGGATTGTCAGAAGTTCGTAGAGAGGGTGAGGACACGATAATCCTAAAATCCGGCAACTTGCTGTACTACCGTGAAGGGGACCACAAGTCTCGGGATGGCGTCGGGTTCATCGTCCACAGCAAAATTATCAAGATCGAGAGTGTTTCGAGCAGGATAGTGTATCTGATACTCAGAATTACCAAACGGTATTCGTGGAAAGTCATCTAGGTTTACGCTCCGACCTCGAAACATCCAGATGGGGAAGTAGAGTTAATGTATGAGTACATTTACAAAGCCATACGTACCTATAAATCTCATTACACGGTTGTGATGGGGGACTTCAACGCTAAGCTGGGCAATCGAAGCGGTGATGAACCGGGCGTGGGGAAATTTGGAATCGGGCAAAGAAACGACAGGGGCCATCTTCTGGCTGCATTCTTGAAGAAAGAAGGCCTCTTTATGATGAACTCCTTCTTCAGACGGCACCTAGACGGTTCTATAAGCTCGATGACTTCCTGCCCTCCGAACAAGCCAGTTTCCAGAGATTGGGACATGTAATATCTTCGAAACTGTTTACAGCTGCACTTGAAGACGTATACAAACTTCTGGACCGGTAAGGATCTCGCATCAACATAAATGGAGAGTACATCACTCACCTTTGATTCGCCGATGATATAGCCATTATGGCTGAGCTCATAGAAGATTTGAGTTCAATGCTCAATGACCTGAACAAAGCTTCTAACAGAGTGGTTCTTAAAATGAACATGGACAAGACTAAGATAATGTTGAACTCCCATGTAGCACCCTCTCCTATCCACATTGGCTGCTTGGACTTCGAAGTTGTCGACCGCTATGTATACCTGGGATAAACAGTCCAGTTAAGTAAGTCCAACTTCGAGAAAGAGGTCACTCGTTGAATCCAACTCGGATGGGCAGCGTTCGGGAAACCAAAACACATTTTCGCGTCCAAAATACCGCAGTGTCTAAAGACAAAGGTCTATAAGGTATGTGTTGCCAGTGATGACTAATGGATGTGAGACCTGGTCGCTGACTATGGGCCTCATAAGAAGGCTCAAGTCGCCCAACAAGCAATGGAGAGAGCTATGATAGGAGTTTCACTGCGTGATTTAATCAGGATCCGCCGAAGAACCCGAGTCACTGATATCAAAATCTAATCCTAATAACTCCACACTTAAAGTAACCTACACTCGGTATAGAAATTACTGTACGAAATTACTTAAAAAACTAAAACGACAGTTTGATACAAACGAAATTCTGAAAGCTGGTTCAAACACTAAACTTATCTGGGAAACGATAAATAGAATCTCTCACTCGACTAAAATGAAATCTACCCCAACAAAACTTCTATCAACTGCAGTTTCTCCCGTAACATCTTGTAATATTGTCAACCAATTTTTTGTTGATATAGGGAAAAAGTTGGCCAATGACATCAATAAAAACAATCCCTCTTTTGCGCACTACCCACCTTCCCCCTTATTCCCCGCAAGTGTCACTTCATTCGCCCTCCTGGACACCGACCCTGATGAAATCTACACTTCCATACACTCTCTGAAGACCTTTGCTGCAACTGGCTGGGATGGAATTTCCCCTACTATTCTCAAAAGGTACTCTAACTCCTTGGCTTCTATTCTCAGCCACCTTTTTAACCTCTGTTTTCAACAAGGAGTTTTCCCCAGTGCCTTTAAAAAAGCTATAGTTCACCCAATCTTTAAGAGCGGAGATAGATGCTCCCCGACCAACTACCGTCCCATAGCTGTGCTTACAACCCTCTCTAAAATCTTAGAGCGCCTTTTAAATAATCGACTTCGAATTTACCTTGAAGACAATAATATATTATCACCCAATCAATTTGGTTTTCGCAAAAAAACATCTGCTACCGACGCTATCCTGAGACTAACTAATAATATAGTACATAATCTGAATAACAATAAGAAAACACTTGCCATATTTTTAGACCTAGCGAAAGCCTTCGATACTGTGTCAATTCCTTGTCTACTGCAAAAACTGCTTTCAATTGGTATCAGAGGTCGCCAACACGATTTACTTCGATCGTATCTCACAGGACGATCACAGTGCGTCAAAATAGGTCCCCACACCAGTACAGAATTGGAAATATTTTACGGAGTGCCACAGAGCAGTATTTTGGGACCAACACTCTTTCTTATTCTAATTAACGATTTATGTAACTTAACATTAAAAAACGGGTCTATCACCACATATGCCGACGACACTGTTCTCCTCTTTCAAGCTGAATCCTGGATTGATCTACAAAACATTACCCAAGCAGGATTCAACGATGTATTCGATTGGCTCTCATTTCATTCTCTCACTCTCAACACTGCTAAAACAAAATTCATCCCCTTTTCTGTCACTTCTGCAAACAAACCCAACTTTAAATTAATTATTAAAGCCTATACATGCTTAAACAAACCGATATGCAATTGCCCCCTAGTTTCCCAAACCGATCAAATTAAATATCTTGGTATTACCCTAGACAAGCATCTTAACTACAAGAGCCACATTGACATTCTCACATCCAGGCTTCGTAAACTGATGTATGTATTTAAATCGATCCGAAATGTCGCTCCTCCTAATATAGTTAAAACAACCTACTTGGCACTCGTACAATCTATCGTTAATTACTGTATCCCATCCTGGGGTGGTGCGGCCAAAACCCATTTGAAACCGCTCGAAGTTGCACAAAGAGGTGTACTCAAAGTTGCTACAAGACGACCCATTCTTTTTCCTACTCTCGAATTGTACAAACTTTGTGATGTACTAACGGTCAGGCAACTCTTCATTCTCAATTCAATATTATTACAACATCATAAAACGCCCTATACACAAATCTCCAAACGACGCAAAGATCTAATTTGCAGCATCCCTATGCCTAAGCTCTCCTTCACAAAGCGTCACGATATTTACTTAGGTCCATATCTATACAATAAATTAAACAAAAAAATCACACTGTTTCACCTGTCCTCCTATGAATGCAAAAAGAAAGTTGTGTCATTCCTAAGAACTCTCTCCTATGACGAAACGGAAAACTTAATCGTATCTTACTCCTAGACACACACACTCACACACACACACAAACACACACACACACACACACAGACACACACACAGACACACACACACATACACATACACACACACACACATTGCATGTTAGTTTTATATAATATTAAGCAAACTTTATTTCACTCTTGTAACAAATCTCCAATAATGCCACCACTGTTTAATTACTGACTAGAATTTGTCGTAAGAGGCACGGGCCTGCTGCTATTAATACAGGCTACTTTGTAACCTAGCTATAGCAGCAGATACCAACCAGTTTCGTTCACGTTTTTCTATTTATATTTAAACGGTTAAGTGAATGTACATCAACCCTGTTAACTATCAATAAAGTTATTATTATTATTATTATTATTATTATAGCTCGAAGAATTGCTCAGTTGAAGTGGCAGTGGGCGGGGCACATCGTTCGGAGAACTGATGGCGGTTGGAGCGAAAAAGTTCTGACCTGGCGACCGCGGACCGGACGATGCTGCCTGGGCAGGCCTCCCCTCCAGATGGTCTGACGACCTGGTTACGGTGGTGGGGAGTCGCTGGATGCGGGCCGGGCGGCACGGGAAGCTTGGAAAACCATGAGGGAGGCCTATGTCCTGCAGTGGGCGTCAAATGGCTGATGATGATGAGGATAGCTATAATTTGGCGCTTCCGTAGGCATAGACTCGTGTTTTGTCTGCGCTGCCTCGGGGTAAGACAGGGTAATAAACCGCTCCATTTTCCGGTAGGACGCACATGTGTCACCGCTGGGCGGGCGGCTCGCACACGCTGGTGCAGCGGCCGGCGCGCGCGCCCGCCGCACCGCTACACGTGCTGCTGCCGCCGCTGCGCCAATACCAGGCGCAGGGTCACGATGGCAAGGTCAGTAGGCGGTAGGTGGTGGTATCGAGCCCGGGGACAACACGGCTGTGCCAGGCGCAGGGATACGACGGCAAGGTCAGTGCATGGCTGTGCCAGGGACAGAAACAAGACGCAAGGTCACGGCTGCACGGCAACACGGCTGTGCTGGGCGCAGGAAGGCAGTAGAAGGTGATACACGGCACGGGGATAAGACGGCAATGTCAGTACATGGTGGTATCGAGCCCGGGGACAAGACGGCAAGGTCTGTACAAGGCGGTTCACGGCACAGGGACAAGACATCAAGGTCAGTACACGGTGTGCCAGGGACAGGGACAAGATGGAAGGTCAGTACACGGCGGTGCCAGGACCAGTGATGCGATGACAAGGTCAGTACACGGCAGCGCTAGGGACAGGGACGCGATGGCAAGGTCAGTACACGGCTTTGCCACGGACAGGGACGCGATGGCAAGGTCAGTACACGGATGTGCCAGGGATAGACGAATACTGAATTCCGTAGTCACAATGGACAGCCCAGTAGTAAGTATTGTTTTTTCACGAAGAAGAAAGATTTTGAAGCAAAAGTTGTTCGGTTAAAGGAGTAGAATCACTCAATCAGTCCACATTAATCCACAATAAATCCACATTATACTGCTGGGATTTGACGGCGCGGCTGCTACAGGTAGACATAGGCCTCCCCAAAGCCCCGTCTCTTCTTTCTATCCTCGGCCATCCTTACCCAGCCGTCACCGGCAATCTGGCTAAATCGATTTACATTAACAATAATGAACAACGTGTACAGCTGCCCATTTCCTTTAGAACTACATGCTGTCTGAAGAGCTGCAGCCATGCGTAGAATGTAGCGGGTTGAGCCAGCCGCAGTGCGCCTGCGTGCCAGGCCGCGCCGCCTGCGACTGCGGGGCGCCCCAGCCCCCGCCGCGCTGCCTCTGTCCTGAGGATGGCGAGGGGGATGCGCCGGCCGGAGGGGGGGACTATCTGTGTGAGGAGTGCAAGTAGAGACAGCAGTTGCAGGCTGGGCGCGTGTCCGGAGAAGGTTGAGGCGGCCCGGTCGGAGGGAGTCTCCTTGTCCGAAGAATGCAAGAAGAGAGGTACTAATGGGGTCTGAGTAGAAAAGGGTTTCTTCAAAAAGGCATGACAATATTTTTTTCAATGTTATTATGAACGAAAAGTAAAACTTCTATCAGATAAAATTTGATTATTCTTCCATACAACTTATGTCAAGCGTTAACTGACAGACTCACCGTTATTCCAAGACGCCTCTTTTGCTCGCATGAGGAAAAGGGTATTATAAAAATACTCATAGATTTACTCCAGGTGAGCAATTTTCACACACGAGTCGCGGAATCAACTGTCAAAGCTAAGGTATCTCAGCCTGGGTAGTGCGACGATGCTAGTTGTCCGTCTTTAAATGTACAAAGTCGCGACTTTCTAAATTGTCAAATTCTGACATTTTAGCACCACAAAAGGCGTGACTCGTGCCATCGTACTAAGCGTGCTGGACCTACCTTAAAATCTCCTCGAGAACGAAATTGGTGTTTGCAAAGTTTTCAAAAGTTTTTATGTACCAATCTATTGATCTGATTTATGCATAATATTGACGATGTCTATGATGACCGAAATATGTTTTAAGATGTAATAATTTTTTAAAGTGACGGAAATAATTTTGTGTGCATCGTTTATTTGTTTGAGTGGTTGGTGAGACGAATTGCCTTAGAGTAATATTTTTTCACGCGAGGCATTATTAAGAGTCTTTAAACGGGTCTCTTTTAAAATCACATGAATCACATCGCCATTGCCAACATAAAAAAAAACAATTTCTCACTCGGGTTACACATTGGTTGCACTCACTCGAGTACACTCGAAATACTGACTAATGGTACTACCTGAGTATTGAGTCGAGTAGCTTTTCAAGAACGTCTTGAAATAAGCGTGTATATCTATAGAGGAATCGTTTATTGGAATTGTCCAATAGCAGAAAATAGAGGTTTTCTTATTCATAGGATAAAGTTGTGTGGCGAGCACATGTCAACTCTGCGCGCGCACTATAAACTCCAACATTCCTGCATCGCGCAAGGAAAATGTTTCACATGACATACCATAAATATAACGTCCGACGAACATCAGTTGGACCGGCCGTCCCCAGGCATACGATCTGCCTGGCGGGAAATTTCCCTTTATAGTGGAAGAGCACGATCACCCGCTCTTCCCTATAGTGGTGACCCTCGACAGAACATTGTCAACCTTCCTTCGCTCTCGCAGCACCCCACATACAGTCTCAAAGCAAGGCCAGCATCCTCTTTCCTCTCACCTCATCAGTTCCACTACAGTCAACGCACCGACTACTGATACTGATGGTGATCTGCCCCAACCCCTCGGCACGGCAGCCACACAGCAACAGCGCACGTTGCCAGTGGTACAGCAGCCTTCACCGGTTCCTACCATATGCGCGGTCCCCATGGTACTGTCGCCGGTGAAGTGACTGTTAGCCGCCGAACACCCTCAACCGCTAGTCGACTCACTGACTCAGCGCCTCCTGGCACTTGCAGGCTTTAGAGCACAGACTTCGATTCCTATCAGACCTAGCTATGCGTAGCTACGGTCTTGAAGGGGAGTGATGTGGCGAGCACATGTCAACTCTGCGCGCGCACTATAAACTCCAACATTCCTGCATCGCGCAAGGAAAATGTTTCACATGACATACCATAAATATAACGTCCGACGAACATCAGTTGGACCGGCCGTCCCCAGGCATACGATCTGCCTGGCGGGAAATTTCCCTTTATAGTGGAAGAGCACGATCACCCGCTCTTCCCTATAGTTGCATCCAAAAATAAATTTATAGCGGAAACATTCACTGTTACCTACAGATAGACCAACATAATTTTTCAGAGGAAGCGTGACACGCTTTTGAAATATCCATTTGTGTTGTCTTTTATTTCCCCCACTGTCCATTGCGCATGCACATGCCCAGTCAAATTAGTGAGTGTGTAGCAGTATTTTTTTTTAATTACACAATAATGCTTTGGAATGTCATTCGTTTTTAGGGTTCCGTAGTCCGACAAGGAACCCTTGTAGTTTCGCCATGTCCGTCTGTCTGTCTGTCTGTCTGTCGGTCCGCGGCCTAGGGCAAAGACCGGTGGTACTAAAAAGCTGTAATTTGGTACGTTGAAAAATATTGTGGGTGAATGAAGACCATTTTTTGATTTAGGGTTCCGTTTGCGAAATCTCCTGGCTAAACGGTTGATTGTAGAAACGTGAAAAATTTCAGGGTAGTAGCACATATAATGAACTCTGAACTCTCTTTTGTGAATATTACTTATTTATTACTATTGTCCCGTTAATGAAGTTGGTAACCTTCTTTGTATGACAGTCTGTAGTTCTTCCCAAAACATGAAGACACTTTTGCATCTTCTTCTTTTGTTTTCAGGTTTATCGATATTTCAATATCAAACAAAATAGATAACTACACAAATTATTCAACGAGTTGTGCCGGTAATGTGAAAACTGGCAGATGTTTGTAGTCTTGGCTAGGGTAATACCTAATGTGAAATTTAGTTACTTATTCAATAAAAGGTTTGAAATAAAAAAAAGTATTTAATTTAGAAACTTTAATAGTAAAAATAAATAAAATAATTTACATTTGTTGTTGATAGAAGTATATTTACAACCTTATTGCTTTAATTGACCGTTTAGGTTAGAGGACATAGTAAATGATAATATGTAGTTGATAAATGCATGCGAGTTGAAAGTTAGCACTGGAAATTGAGCTTTATTTTATTAACTACTAAGTGCTTAATTTAAAACCCTTACCAAATCCATTTGTGCATAAGACAAGTATAAATTAGAGAAAACTATGGACTATTAGATAAGTTTAATAATTTAGTCTATGTTTAGTATCTCAAAATGAGAATAAATAACCCTCTGTTAAGAAGTTGACACAAAAATAAATAGTATTTGGTAACAATAAATACAATAATAGCAAAATACAGGGTGATCTCAAACTTCCACATTTTATAAGTACCTACAGCGAGTCAGGTGGAGTATGATCAAAGTCACTAATTAAATAAGTTCCTCTGGTAGATACTTCGAAATATCCTGTTGAAATTGGGGTTCAAGGCGTAGATCACACCGTGTGGCATTATTCAATATTACACAAAGGAATGACTCACAATATGGCTAAGTTGTCAGAACGACTTAATTTTTACAAGTCCTCTGTTTATACAAAAATAACTTTTATCACCCTGCTTTTATGTCTAATAAGTATTACCTAATTTTTTAGAGTAGAATAACCTATTTCCTATATATAAATTGAATAAATTAAAATTTCTGCAAAGAAATCACTCAAACATTTCGCCAGGAAATGTTATTTTTTTACATTTAAATGTAAAAACATACCTAAGTACCTCAATAATTTATTAAATAAATGTATATCTACTATAGCGTCACTTCGTAATGTTATTTGTTAAAATCTCGCAAAGCTGGCGCAGACTTACTTCATTACACTCAAGCTCTCAGTTTTCTGGATCGGTCGCAGTTTTTTTACAGTTTCCATTTAATCTCGTTGAGTGTTCGCTAATTCTGTTTTTTCCATTCCTTCACTTTCACTCACTCAGATATTGTGAAGAACTTTTTTCAAACAACATCAGGTGAGCTGAAATACTATTTGTCCTTTTAACTGATGGCAACCTTTCTTATTTGCCACATTCACAGAGAACCCTTCAATTGGTTCCTACTCCCAACTATTAAGTACCTAGGACCATAATATCTTCGTACCATATTTTTAAGTTGACATTAGATGGACATTCTGACTTTAGGCATTTCGGTAGGCAAAGCATCTTCATTTTCAGTCGAAAACGGGCTCCCGAACCGACAGTCTTCCCATGTCTTCCAATATTGTTATCCCATCAATTTCCATACATCATTGGCCAGCTTGAAACTTTGTCAACATCGGAAATTCGCCAAATAGAATCGTTTAAAATCCCATTTTACGTACTTATATTTGTTAATATTGTTCTGCCCTTTTAGCATAGTCTTTACAGGCGTAGGTATGACGGGCCTAAAATCAAAACGCCACGCATTTTTAGCTAAGTTTGCCCCATCAGATCGACCTGGATACAGGGGGACGTCATTTCGCTCTCTCTATGTATAACAAGATGCTGCTGTTGACTGTTTTCACAATGGACAATAATCGTGATTTCTCGACATCGTTAGATTATAATTCATATAACATTTACACAACGTTTGCACAACGAGCTATGTAAAAGTGTGAAACTTCCAGTCCGCTAATGTCGTGTCATTTATGATTGTTGTCTAATGTGTAACCGGTCATCCCTATCACTGAGGATTATAAAGATCATGCTGCGGTGCCCCAGCCTTTTGATTGTCGCATACCAGAGTCCTACCCCGGATTAAGACTACTGTCAGCGGCCATTACATTTGTCACTTGAACTAGACTCCGACAGTCGGTGGGTTCTCTTTACTGGGGTTGGCAGCGGCATCTAGCACAGTCGTACATACAATAGGCTGCCATATCATCCCCTAGTTATAGAGTCCTCATTGGGTTAGTGCGATTGGCAGGGGAATCTAGCGTAGTCTCGGTCCCTGCAAACTGCCATGACATCCCCTAGTTGTGCGCCATCGCCTAAGCTAACCTAACCCCAAATTTCGGAATCCTCCTTGGGTTATTGCTGTTTGCAGCGGAATCTAGTAAAGTCCTTATAGCTGCTGGCTGTCATGACGTCCCCCGGGGGCCTATTTCGTTGAACTACAATTCACAGTTTTATACTATAACAATGTAGGTACAGGGCAAAGTCGATTAACCCACAGATTAAGTAGGAAGACTCGGCAATATAGATCGAATTGTCATATTAAAGTGTGAATTGTAGTTTTATATAACTGGACCCAGTTGGTGCGTCACCACCTAACCTAACATAGCCTAACCCCCCGACTGTCATAGAGTTCTTCTAGTTAGTGCAGTTGGCAGCGGAATCTGGCGCAGTCATGGTCCCGGCTGGCTGCCATTACGTCTCCCAGCTGATGAGCCACCGTCGCTGCAGATGCGCTGCTTCCGCGCGAGATCCTGAAACAGAGATAAGGGGTTATGTTATATTGTGCGGGTCCAGTTTCTGTACATCCATGAGGTTATGGAATTAAATGCCGAAATGTCTACAGGGCAAACCAAAATCCCCCTGTATATCTGAAAATGGAGGGTTCCATTCGTTAATATGAACAACCATGGGGAAAACTTTGAAATCGCGAAAAAAAGCCGGTCATACAGGCCTTGGTTTAACGTGAAACGTCTACGAGTAAACGTTAATTTTTAGTTCAAACTGCGCAATGTGTAACGCGACACTGGCGCTATCTAGCGGCACAAATCAAGAGGATCTGAGTAATGGCTATTTTGCTCTACTTAACGATATATAAACAAATTGCACACGACCCGTGGTTACAGAATTACAGCCCTTGGTTTTGGGAAATGACTCCCTACTGCCCAATCATCATTCATTTTAATGCGTGATAGTAACAAGTGATACGGTAAGTGGTACTTTGGCATGTATGAATGTTTTGATGCTCTAGCAACGGGCTAGCATATTTTCTGCAAAAAAGTGTTGTGGTCACAAATGGTAAGGTCATTCGTGTTACGTAGAAATTCCTTTCGTCACACTGGTGTACTGCAAGTACTGTTTAACAGCACCTGCAGTACTTACTCCGTATGTATAACTCAACAGTAACTGCGTCCAAGGCCTCGTCGCTTGATTCGAAAGAAAATGTAGTTATTCAACTCGCGTAGCCCACTTTCACTCGCGCGAAAACTGAACTGATTATGCTTAGATTGCGCAATGTCCACAGATGATGTAGGTACGTATAATTTTGCAATTACTATGCCTAATACGGTTCCTGCTTCTTGCGGAAGTTGAGCGGCACCTCACTCTAGCCGCACAAGGTTGAACTCAATTGCATTTTATTTTAATTAAAAGCGGTAACTACTCTGGATGAGCGGTAGTTTAGTTTTCTTCATAAGCAAAATGCTCTATTTTATGGAAATATTTAATAAGCGTCAACGCCCGCTCACTCACTGAAGGCGAAGGAAAACCTCGTGAGGAAACCTGAATGTCTCAGGTGTTCACGCACCTCAGCGCTTGAAATTGCCAATACGCGGTGGGCACGCGTTTCCCCCACTCTGACTCACGTATATTAAGCTACTTAAAAAAAATAAGCGAAAACGTCAACACAAGAAACTGTTCCTTGACCGTTGTGTATTAGGAACTCGTTGGTTTAGCGGTAACAAACATCCCGGAGTGCGAGGGCGAATCCGTTGTCCGAATCCGACTAAGTCTCTCCTTGCCTGGTTGCCATAGCACAGGGTATCCTAGGTTGGGACCAGGATGCATATTTCTTATTGTTTACTCGCAAACAACTGCTCTCAAGCTAATTTGATGTTTACAAAAAGTCACTCTTCGACAAGTGAAAACAACGTACCAAGCCCCACCGGCCATAGCATAATACGATTTTGACGGTGTCGATACATGAGTTTGCCCAAATATGGTGGACACGGTTGTAGCTTTCCGAGAGTACGTGGTTTTTGTTAGACCAAGCTCTAACGTAATGGGGTTATCGCATTTGTGACAGTTCTGACTACGTGGAATTGTAAACATCTACGCCGTTGGTAATTACATAATGAGCCCGCAGGATAAGTGGTTTTGTGGAAGTTTTAAGTTAGGTATGCCACTGGAAGAGGCCCCACTGAGCCGCCGTGGCCCTACTGAGGGCACTCCGGCACTGCGGCGCGCCCTACAGGCTACAGCCGTCCGACTCGTGAGCCGCGCGCTCCGCGATAAACTTTGTTGGCCGGAAGGATAATAAAGTGATGTATAAGGGTTGCGTCATTTTCTTTTGAAGTACGGGGGAACCCATTAAAATATAAACTCACGCCGGTATCCCGGAGGGGTAGGCAGTTACCCAGGTTTGCCACTTGCAAAGATCCTAACGGACCTCTTTCGCTTCATCAACAATCATTAGTCGTTGCATACACGCATGCCGGTTTCAGGTACTTTTTAGAGCGGAATTTAAAAAAATAGATGGTGTATTACCAAATAGAGGATGTATTAACAAAGGGCAAGATAAAAAGTACCCGAAACCGGCGTGCGTGCGTGCAACGACTAATGAATGTTGAGGAAGCGAAAGTGATCTGTCAGGATCGTAGCAAGTGGCACTCCCTGGTCTCTGCCTACCCCTCTGGGATACAGGCGTGAGTTTATGTTATGTTATGTTATGACATTTAGGGTAAGTATATCTGGTACGAAGTATAAAGGTCGTTGTGCTACTTGGCTATCGACTGTTTACTACAGGGTGACTTTGAATTCATTCACCGTATTTTAAGGGAACATTCTAACCACGATTTTGAAACATATTGTGCTAGTTTTGAAAAAAAATAACGAACCAAAAAAAATGTTTTTCTGTTACCCAAAATTACGTCACTTAAGCATAAACAAATAATATCACGACAAAAAATAATAAAATTCCAAAAAAACGTCTTATGCCGGCACCGGCCAACTCAATCATTTTTTTAATTGTTTACGCATATTGGACGTAAGACCCTGAAGCATTTAACATAATAGAAAAAAAAATTCTATGTTACGGTACTTCCTACCACTTCGAATTCGGATTCACAGTTTGGAGTCAAAGGTCGGAAACCACGAATATTTACAAATATGTGGTACCATTACTGATAAATAATTAATAATACTACGTAATGAAAATAACATTCTCTCAAAATACGGTGAACGAATTCAAAATCACCCAAAATTACCGAAAAACGAGGGCTCGGCGGCATGTTATGTATTGAGCGAAAAAGCGCAGTAAACAGAAATTTGCATGGTGACTGCGGAATGCAGTCCTACCACTTTCACTGCACGTGACGCGTGTGTGCGTTTCGGAACGCACGTTGCGTAATGGTGCAGATTATGCCGCCATAGCTTAGGGACGTGCTATAAAAATATTGATAACCTCGTATCGATATTTCCAAACAGTATTGATTTTCATCAAGGAATAAGTTTGGCTTTACATAAAAATCTTTTCTGATATCTCCATCACGTCCAAGTAAAAAGACACATGAAGAAGTTGTACCACTTCGAATAAAGCAAAGGTTCTCCAATTCATTTTTAAGTTTTCCACACAAATTGACCGCTTTAAACTTCAAAATTGCATGCATATAAAAAAAATGGAGAATTGAAGAGGTTTAATTATTTATGAATACTGATGAAACCGATTTAAAGTTTTGCGTGATTTCAATAAGACGTTGTATATAGGTATATGCGAGGCAAAAGATACTGAAAGGTAATAGATCTTTTTTTTATTAATAAATTTTGATAAATTAATTTCCCTTGTAAAAAATTTTATTTTCCATATACGACATTTAAAAAGGTTGACACGAAATATCGCTTATTTTATAAAAGTATCGATGGTTATGTCGTCATGTCGTCACGATTTCTCCCAAATGCGCTTTTGGCGGCAGGCTGTCTGAAGAGAGGCTTTGAGAGAAGTTATCTAACTTTTGAACGCTTATGACACAGTAGTACAAGTTTTTTTTTATTACGATCAAAGTCATTAAAAATGTGACCGGTGTGGTTAAATTATTCATGAGGTGGTGGTATATTATTATCTCAGAAGCCGTGATTTGAACTGGCTTTAAGGTAGAGTTACCCAATTGTACCTTAAAGCCAGTTCACTTCGTGGCCAGACAACGGGCGACTCCTCGGAAACCCGGGGACACTTCTGGAGGCCTTCAGCGACATCCTGAAACTGCTAGCGTTCCTGCAGGGGCTGGGGTGGCAGGAATAAATTAAACCTTCCTAGTTACGCCAAATAGGCTCATTAGAGGTCGAATTGCGGAAACCGTCATCGCCACAAATACAAGGTAGAGTTGTGCCTAATCTAGGTCATCATCATCATCATCAGCCATTTGACGCCCACTGCAGGACATAGGCCTCCTTCGTGGTTTTCATAACCATGAGGGGTTTTGTCATAATCGCCTCGCTTGGCAGGCGCGTTGGCGATCGCAGTAAGCGGTTGGAATCTCAGAAAGACGCTGCTGCCCGTCTCCTGGTAATTGATTTCCTTAGTCGCCTTCTACGACATCCTTATGGAGTGACGCTATTCTTAATCCGGCTCGACACTAGATCACCTACTGTAAAATAACTCTTATTGCGAGAAGATAGACCTATAAATTCTTGACTGATGCATAGTGTTTTGTGTGACAAACAACAAAATTCAAATATTTTCATATTTGCGTGTTACAAAATTCCATCTTTAACCATTTTACAAATTCAACTTCATTACATGTACTTAGTGAATCCTAAAAATGCATTTATTAGGTACTTGGGAGCTGTTTATTTATTACGAATCGTGATAATTTTTATTTCTCTTAATTTTTATTCATTCATAAACTAGCTGACCCGGCAAACTCCCCAGAATCAATAATTTTTCGTAAAATTTTCCAAAGCATTAATAGTTATTCCGCTATTCGGGGCGGAGACAAATCAAACAATTCAAATAGTAATTTAATTAAAATTCGGTCCAGCCGTTCTTGAGTTATTAATGGTGGTAAGACATTTTATATTTTTTCCATTGAATCAGTAAAGAAATGCCGTGCAAAAAGAGCGAATCACGCTATGCATGCATTTGCTATTAGTTAGAAGCGGTGATCAGTGTGTTTGTGTTACGTGAACCGCGACAGGAAGAAAAGTGAAAGCCTGGCCCCGACCCGCTCGATGAATACTAATCGTGATGTGCACAGGACAGGAACATACGGAAGGTTCACGGTTTACTGCCTTTGTAAAGGAGAACCTACTATTTATAAGTACTTAAGCAGTGATAACTTCCACACAACATAATGAGTTGTCCTGGTCCCAAACTAAGATACCCTGTGCTGTGGCACCTAACCAGGCAAGGACATCACAAACACGGAAATACACCCGGACTGAGGCCATGTGTACGGCGCCCCCTAGTGGATTTGGTTAAGCTAATTTCTGACCATCTATCCAGTAGACCTGAGACTTTTCTGTTGGAATGGAGGCCAAAGACCACTTCTGGCCACTTGGCTTTTTTTAGCTTTAGGCTGTCCTATTTACCTACAAAAATACGATTCCCTAAAATACAATTCAAATGCCGTTTAAATAGTCTGTGGTAAAGGGAAAGACCAAGTTAAAATGCATTTGTAGAGTTTTTTTAACGAAAATCGGTCGGCCCGGCCGGGACGATTTGTAAACTCTTTGCAACAGATTGACAAGTTGAAATCGACTACGCTGTACCTATATCAAATTGTCATAATAACTACCCTGTCCTAACCATGCTGTGGTCACTTAGAACAAACGAGATTTTATTTAACAAAAGTCCATCTAGCGGACAACTTGGTTACTAAATGAGTGGACTAATAGGAAGCCAAAATTTGCATACTGATAATAAGTTCACGGTAGCTCAATCGTGTACATCTCATTGCAAAGTTTGACTGGTGTGAGGTGACGTGGGTTTGAACTTTGAACCCTCACTCAGACTTTTGTTTCTTGTTTCTATTATAAATTTATTTTAAAAACAGTACGCTAGCCACCCACCGATAGCAGCACTATCTATGCCTGATAAAAAATAAGGGTGAACCATCTATTTCAGTAATATAGATAGTGATCTATGGTCCTAACAAATTGTCAGCACTGGGGCCACGTGGCGCACCCGCTCACTTTTCCGTATTTCTTGCAAATTACTTTGCGATACTACAAAAGTCGGTTTCATTCATTTCCTCGTGAGTAAAATGCGAAAACCCCTCGCGTGATCGATATGGGTGCGATTACGCGACTGCGTACCAGATAAAAATCCGTAATTGTAAACAAGGTTTGCCACCGTCCTGATTCAATCAATCTATCAGCCTGTATTCGTCCACTGCTGGACACTCGGCCATCCTTGTCCAGCCGGTGCCAGCAATATGGCCGGATCGGCGGTCCGGCAAACTAATGGGCGTCCTATGCTGCTTTCGCTAGTTCGTGGTCTCCACTCGACAACCTTTGCACCCCATCGACCATCGCTTGTTCGGCAGATGTGATCACTGCCACTTTAAATTGGTAATCTTATAAGCTATGTCAGTCATCTTAGTTCTTTTTACTATGATCAATTTGGACGAATGGCCTCATTCTGGGTGTTTATCCATTTTTTATGTCCTTGTATAAGCAGCTTATATACGTCCCACTGTAGGGCACAGGCCTTCTCTCAGGGAGAGAGTATGGGCTTGATCACCACGCGTGCCCACCGCGGATTGGCGATTTCAAGCGCTGAGCTATATGAATAGCTCAGACACTCAGGTTTCCTCACGATGTTTTCCTTCACCGTTAGTGAGTGGTATTGCTACTATAACTTCACAAATGTACATAACTTAGAAAACCAAGTCGTACATGCCCGCACTGGGAACTGAACCTGAGTCTCCCGCTTCCGAGTCCAATGTTCTACCCACTAGGCTACCACCGCCACCTTTTATGTCCTTAGTTACCCTGGAAATCTTAGTTTGGGACCGCGCAGTGATTGTGTTGTTTAAAAGTTATTTATTTTTATTTTCATTTCACTTCCGGGTGTTAATAACCTAACACATTTGAAATCCACGTAATCTCTGATTTATTATGAACATTTTTTCTACAGGAACCATGCCCGACAAATTAACGGATTAGGAGATATTGAGTTTCTTAGTTTTTTCTCATCCCTTTTTTTATTGTATTTTTTTTGCAGAAATGGATGAGTTTTTTATTAACGCTTATTGATTTTTTTGCCGTCTTTTAGAAAACCAATTTGAATTTTCAACGTTATGTATTCAAAACATTGGAATCTCACTCAAACGTAGTCCTGGTTTATATTTAGGTGCCATAAGAACGCTAAAAGTTAGCGTCGACTGTAGTAATGCAAAAAAAATACTTATTGTGTAGCAAAATTTTATAGTTTATTTCCGCGTAACAGGCGACCCACTTATAAAAGGAAAGCTTCATACAAAATCCATTGAAAGCTACGTTGACGAAGTTGTTAGTTCTGTAAAGCAGATAAAACCCCCTCTTTCTAGGAAACCCTACACTGCGCGTAGCCCGACACGCACTTGACCGTTTTATTAAAATTGGATAGGAACGATGAGCAAAGAAATAGAAAATAGGAATGGTTTTTTCTGAGATAAATGATTGACCCCAAAGAATGGCCTGAGTTTATGTACGTGTATAGGTGACAGAATGACTTGATTTCGAGTTTTTGAAATAATTTCAATAGTCGTTTGCAGGTCCAAAATAAACAAAGGTCAGAATCTGTTTCTGCATCTTAATTAATGATTGTCTCAACGGTTTGAAATGCGACCTGGAGCAGAGTATATGTGAACATGACTATAGATTTTGTTACGTGTGCGGTTATTTACTATTTGATGCTTTTACATTTCTTTACGAGTCAATTAGTTTGGGTGATTTGTCGGTGATTTGTGAGTTATTTTACGCATGCGTACAGATTGGAAATGTAAGTGGTTTTAACGATGCTTCTCGGTGCAGCTTGATTGTTGTGTAATTCGATGTAAGAGTTTGATTTATTGATGCTTTTCTCCATAGTTCACGACTTAAAGACATCTCGTCACGTGGTCGCTTGATCTGCTACAGCTTAGAGAAGTTAAGATTGCGATCTTCTACTAAAGTTCTTTTGATTCTTTATTATCTAAAATGTAAAGGTTGATCAGCTGTCAACTACTTACGTCTGAGATATCCTTTTGATCAAAAATTTGCAATGAGTGCGTTGCAACGCTGACATGTCCTATTGATTGGATACTCTCAACCTGTGATGCGTGTGGTAAGATTTACCGTAGATGATATCTGACTGGAACACGTAACATAAACTCACGCCTGTATTCCGAAGGCGTCGCGTCGGCAGATTGCCACTTGCCACGAACCTGACAAACCTCTTTCGCGTCAACATTCGTTAGTCGCTGCATACACGGACGCGGACGCACGCCGGGTTCGTCTACTTATCTGACTGTCTTAAGTTAACATTTCTCTTTGCTCATCTCATGAATTGGTGCGTCTGATCACGCCTCGTCTGGACTACGGCCGTGTGGGATGCTACAAAATCCTCAGACTCGATCGGACTCTAATATGAATGGATTAAATAAACCGCCCATTATTTATCACTGAAGCTACCATTAAACTGAGCGTTTAATGAGATCCCGCTCAGTGAGTACTCTATTAATTCATCATAACCATAGACCGTCCCCGGTCTCCGCTTTCTCCGCGTTTGCTGAATTGAATCTGCGCCCGTGGCCGCTTTTTACTTGATTATATGTGCGTAGCAGCATCGGCGCAGGTCGTTTTCTGTCCGCCCTTTACATAACTGGCTGTACGTTCCAACACAGCACGCACTGGTCTTCTGCCAATATATTCCCGAACTTCTAAACTGTAGCAGTCAAATCCGTAAAAGAATCTACGAATAAAACAATCACTAGTTGGAAATACGTAGTTTATTCAGTGACTTAATAAAAACAATTTAAGTATATGTTTCATACTGTATACATAATACGTATCCTATTGTATATAATTAATATTCTGTATTACATAGTATTCTACTATATATAGTATTGCTCACGGTTGTACCACACCGCGGTATGTGACGCTCGCGGGGTAACTCCTGGCACTGACTGAAAATCAGCGCTGAAGGCTTGACCCTCAGCATACTGCTGAGTCAGTTGCCATTTATAGCAGCAGTGACACGCCGTGACCTATCGTTTTCCTTTCTTTTTTATAACATTTCTGTTGAAATATTTTCTTGGTTGTTTTTTTGTTTTGTTATTGTGGCGTGTGCACTGTTTTTATAATAAATGTTTTTTCTTCTTCTTCTTCTTCAATACTGAACCAAAAGTGGTAGCCTGTGTAAAGTCTACTGTTCGAGAACCATTAGCATGTTGGTTATGCTGCCCCTCAACTGTATTCAACTCGCGGTAAGAGCGAAAGTATGTAAATAATGTAAAGCGTACAACCTACTTGCGCGACGGTTGTGGAAAGTGTCATATTACCCACGTTGCTATGGTGTTACGTAACTCGGCGAGCCTCCGAAAGTGGCCAGTCCCGTTCGGTGTACTCTGACCTTTACCAGGGATTGTCGTGATGAGATCTTTTGCATATTTATTCGTATTATTATAAGTATGTGTAAGTTTATTGTTATCGCCTTTCTACGCAATAAGGAGGCGGCTTTTCTATGGTTGAGTAACCCGTAGTAGTTTATAAATGATTAAGCTTCATTTGAAAAGGATCCTTTAGTGAAAACTGGCTTACGCACACACATACAGTGTTTTGGAGCTGAATGAAACTGAGTGGGACCTTAATATCCCTGTAGTCTGTTGCTATTTATAAAGTCAAGTTGCCCCAATGGTTAAACTAAAGCGTCACGTATTGGTTTGACCGTTGCTTTTCACGGAAATGTGGCCGTCATTTAACATTTTGTCAATCAATCAATTAGACATGTATCAGTCATAATACATATAATCCATTTATGGGTGTACAACATAGGTTGGGCCAACATGCTTTACCGACATTACCGGTGTTCAAATATTTGTGTGTAGCATTTGAAGAACGATAAGCATATTATGTAATAGAGAGTAGGTATTTAAATTTCAAATCATCCCTCCCCTCTACCGACCAGAAGTAAGAAACTAAGCGTAATTGAATAATACTCACAGCTTCAACAGTGACTCCATTTTCTTCTCCATGACGTAGTAAGAGTCTGAGGACTGTGACGTCAGCACTTGGCAGAAGGTGAACTTGGCGCACTGCGCGTCTCGCCAATCAGTTTGTTTCACTAGGTTCATGGCTGCAGCCGTCAGGGTCGATGTCCCGGGACTGCCGTCCAAGTGCTGGAGCTCCTCGTCCATATCATCCACTAAAGATCTTCTCATTCTCCGTCGGATTCTGTGAGGAAAATCTTGGGGATTGTTTCCTTCAAAGATAGCTTCTCGTTTTCCGCGAGTGCCACTCGCCTCAGCTCCGTCTGGCGACATGACCACATAAACGTTCTCGCTCGGCATCTTGTAGTTGTCGTCGTAGAATTGCTGTGAGCTGATGAGTTTTTTGTCCACGTCGTACGGAGCGTTAGTAAAAGACCGTTTGTGCTCTTTTTCCAAGTCGTCTTCGAGCAATATGTCTTTAAGCCCGGAACTGCGCATCAGATCTACGTCGAGGAACCGTCCGACGGCTACGGCTCCAAGGCCTAGCGCCGCGCCTCCAGCCATCAGCCCGATTGCTGGCAACATGGCGGGGGCTCCGGACGCAGCCGCAGCTACGCCAATCTTGTCCTGAGCGTACCTTTGAGTCTGGATAGAATTTGATGGATAGAAACCCAAGTTGTGCGTGATCTTTTGCGTTGCTTCCACCAGAGGATCAAAGACAGGCTGGGTCACTTTAGCGATTGGCTCCATGATGGGTCGAGTGAACTGATGGACTGTGTCAGTGGCGCTTTGGATAGTATCTCTCATAGAGTCAGTAAATTTCTTCCATAGAGAAGGTTCTGGGACACGCTTTATATACCCATAGCTATAAGGGTAGCGCGGTTGTTCATGCTGGTAGTAAGAAAATTTATTGTATTCGTCTTCGTAGTATTTATTGTGAGGAGTCGAGCCTTGGGAGCGTTGGCTAAACCCGCCGTCGATGGGTTCCATCGGGTAAGGATGTGCGCTTTTAGGCACACTCGTGGTGTAATACTTGATTTTACGGCTTTCAAGATTTTCAGAATTGCTGGCTTTAGCAGGTTGAATGCCAAGTTCGGGATGAGCGTATTGCAAGACCGGGTTACGGACACCTTCATCGAAGCCGGGCTTGGAGTTTTTGGAGGCGTACAGCGAGGAATCCGGGAAGTTGACTTCTCCTGGGTGTTGCAGCATGCGCCTCTGGATGTGGCTCTCGGAACCCTCTGCTTCAAGGTCATGCGCACGCGAAGAGCGACCGCTGAAATAATCACGCTTTGCCTCCTGCTCATTTATCTGCTTAATGTATTCAATTAGCTTCGAGTTGGCCACTTTGGAATTATCCGCCTTGGTGAAAGGACCGTAGCCGGACTTCATATAGTGACTGTCTTTTTTTTGTTTGTAAACGTACGCCGGATTGTCGCTGGTAGAATAGGGGCCGATGGCATCACTGGACTCGAATTTCAGGTTGTCGTACTTAGTGAAAGGACCGTCCTTGTGTTCAAAGTTGTCCTCCTTGGTGAAGGGGCCAAAACTTTGGTCTGGCTCGATCGGGGCTAGGTCTGGGTATACATCGGCCTCGGGGATGGCCTTTGCGGGCTTGTAACCTTCTGGATAAGGCTGCAGTTCCCCATTGACAACTCTGGCATTTCTCCAAGTCTTCTTATCGGATTCATCGTCAGGCACTCTTACTCCTTGAATCTCTGGGATGCCATCTTCACCCAAAGTCAATATTGACCTACCACGTTTGTTGTTGTACTTTTCAATGGCTCTCTTTATGTACATAGGTTCGGAGCTGATCATGACTGGGTCAGGGACCTTAAAAGACTTGCCATCTTCATCAGAAACTTTTGTGCTGACAACTTCGATGTACACCGGATTCCTGTCATTCTTTATGACGGGATTCTGAGGGTCAAATCTGTAATTTTTGATCGGACCTCCATAGTCCATAAAACTGGTGGATGTGATGTAGACTTTCTTGTTTTCTATTCTTCTCTCATTGTCATAGGTTGGGTAGTAACTCGATGTTTCTGGATCCGTTTTGGGTTTTCCTCCGTCCTCTTGGATGTGAGATTCGGGGTATACGGAGACTGGAGACCAGTTGCCATACTCCGCTTTTACATCGCTCAGCTCCACATCGTGCTTGTGCTTGTTGGAATAGTAGTCAAAGCCAGCGAGATCGCTGTTTGTAGAGGAAACAATGTTTAGCTTCCTCTGCTCTCTGTTTTCGGTTTTATTCTTCGGCTCGCTATCGGAAGTAACGTTCAGTTTATCTTCTGCTAGCGTCGTTATCGCGGGTGGTGTACTCGGCGCTTCGGTGGTGCTACTTACACTCGCGGTGGTCGATTGTCCGTCCTTTTTTTTGACTATGAGCTGCGTCATTGCTCCGGACTTAGTCCTTACGTTGAGGGTCTGCGTGTCGTGGTTGAGGCTTCGGGAGACCTTGAGCTCGGTGCGTGTGGTCCTCGAGGGCAGAATGGTGGTGCGCAGCGTCTTGACGGTGTCGTTACCGGGCTGCGGGTCGGTTGCAGGGTCGGCCGTGACCAGTGCCAGGCAAGTTAGCGCCACGGCAAGACGTATGCTTGTGCTCACGGGAGTCATCTGGAATTAAACATTTGGCTGTTATCACTAACCCATTATGCTTAGAGAGAATAAAATAAAAGTCCTGAAGTCTAGCAGGTGAGCTTGAGGGGGGCACAGAGAATTCCCACATATATATTTTTAATATATCTCGAAAAGGGACAAAATATTAAAAAAAGAAAGATCACGAAATTGTTTTTGAGCGACTTGTTGAATAGTAAAGTAAAAAATTGTTTATTGCATTAAAAGTATACCTAAGTAATAAGGTGTAAATTATTTTGTTTAGTAAACTGTGCATCACTTGGAGTTTAGATAAGGTATATTATTTCCAGGCAGGGGTCCTTAAACTAGGCTAGATCTGTATCTTAAGGAACCAGTAGAATTCAGTTTTGAAACTTAAATATAAAGTGGTATGTTAAAAAAATCAGGTTTATTTTTGAACTTAAATAAAATTAAATAGAAGTATAATAAAGTAAAATTGAAATTACATCTAGTTAAATTAGTGCAGGTTGAGTAAATAAATTTGGTTCAATGTTTGCATGAGTATTTTTCGTAAATGAGGATGTTATAAGATTTTCGGTACTCTGGTAATCCAGTTCGAGTAAGAATTTGGTTACCTCACACTTGGCTTTTATTACAGTATTAAGTTTTATATCACAGTGTTTTACTACTCTATTATAAATGAGTGAGCCAATGAAATGGTCGAATCTCTTAGCAAAAGAGGTTTTTATTTTATGGACAGTTATTCTGTAAACACGTTTTTGTATTAGGCGATTGTAGCAAGAACATATATGTTAGAACATAGTAGGTATTGCTTTGTGAGTAGAGAAACAAATTTTGAGATCAAACACTTTGCGGACCGAGAGGACTAAGACTTCACTCAGGAGAGTATGTGTGGGGTACCTGAAAGGTTTTCTACACATCAATTATATGGACACTATACTTCTTCTTTACAACACTTGTTGTACTGGTCACGATACGGTTTCTTTCAGCAGATTTATTATACCGGCAGTCTTAAGATAGCATAATAATTTCCCGTCTAAATTATAGCAATATAATCATAATGTTCTCACACGAGTGCTGCAGTAAATGCGCGAGGTGTTTCGTTTGTACTCGTGACGTAGAAAGTGTACGAAGACGCGAAAACAGACACTGAGTAGAAAGAAAGCCTGGTTTTATGCAAAGTCAGTGTAATACTCGAGTTGTAGGTTTATTAGAATAGTTTTAGAGAATAACTTAGAGAGAATGACCAAATTTGAAAAGACTAAGTTTGGAGTTGTGTGTCCATTTTTTCTCCAAAACTAATCTAAATTTTGAAATGAATAATTGGACATCTAGTTTAACTTATAACGTAACGTATTGAGTCGCAGTTTCTGAGTTACTGAGAAAATTAAAAATAAGAAAATGTTGATTCATTCATCTGTATTGTCTCCGATTGTTTTTTTTCTCTTTGTTCGACATTATGGAATAAAATCAAGTCGAAATGTTTTTATTCAAAGTTAGCGTATTTTAACTTTGAATTCAGCGTCCATTTCAAGCTGGATCTAGATAGTTTTGGAGAAAAATGGACTAAAATGGCAAATATTTTCATGTTTTGTCCTCAATTGAAACAGTTTATATTGTTAATCGAGAAATCTACATAACGTGCATTGAACTTTTGGTTCCAGACATCTTTGTCTTCTGAATAAGTTTTATAATGGTATCGTAGTATGTATTTGGTGCACAAAGAGCGCTTTTCCTACACATTTTTTAACCACGTTTCTGGTAATCCTATTATATCTTATTGTAGAATCGTATGTATTGCCTCATCAAGGTTGTACTAACCATTGTCAACCTAGGTGTTGGGATTGAAATATTATCTTTATTTGTGTATCATTTGCATTATGAATCATCATCATCATCAGCCTATGCTTATCCACTGCTGGACATAGGCCTCTCCTGTTTCACGACACTGAGCACGGTCCTCGGCTACTCTCATCCAGCTTTTGCCAGCCGCCCTGCGACGATCATCGCTCCACCGAGTCTGAGGTATACGTTTACCGATCCGCGGTCTCCACTCAAGAACTCGTCTACCCCATCGGTTATCAGTTCTTCAGATGATATGGCCGGCCCACTGCTACTTCAGGATGCTAATTGCACATCGCCAATCCCTCAGAGTCTCAAGACGAAAGTTTTCAATCAGTGCATTATGAATACTAACAGCAAATTCATGCTCTCAGTTCGATTAAATCTCCAGATTCCTTCTCAATAACCTATGTAATTAAATCTCATTACTACCCTCAATTAATGCTCATGTTGTTTGTAAAAATTTGAAGTAAAGCTGAAACGACCCATCTGTCTTTTTACAATCGCCCAATTAGTGCATTCCGCTGGTTCGATATATTCCTTAATAATTACTCACAAGGCAGCTAGGCGCGCGATAGCGGGCGTGTTTCTAGCCTTTTACAGCAGCGTTTATGTCGACATTGAGATAATTAACAAAAAAAAACATCTTGAGTGCAAGCCATGCCACCTTCTACTTAGTGCTTACCGGGTTACAGAACAAATTCAAGTCAATAAGCTGCACATCAACCTTTACATTTTTTTTGCTCGTGGACATGGAATTGAAGGTTGACGTGCGGTCGCTTGTACCTTCGTTTACAGCCCCGGATTTATATTGGTTTCCGATCAATCAATCACTGCTGAACATAGGCCTTCCCCAAGCCACGCTTTTTTCTATCCTCGGGCATCCTCATCCATCCGCTGCCAGCAATCTGCTTCAGATCGTCGGTCCAGCGAGCTGGTGGGCGTCCTATGCTGCATTTGTCAGTTTGTGGTCTCCATATTGATTTTAAGCAAATGACTAGTGAATAATGACTGAAAATTTCGCTTCGAGAGAGATGAAAGCGTTTGCCCTGCAGTGGGAAACCCATATAATGGAAGTAAGTACTTAAAACTCGACTCAAGTTTAGCACTGCTGTTGTGGAACTAAGACTAAGCAGCCTATATACGTCCCACTGTAGGGCACAGGCCTTCTCTCAGGGAGAGAGTACTAAACTGTAGGTTATTTATAATACTATAGAGAGAGCTTTTATAGAGCTGACCTTAGCTGAAAAAATTGATGTAAACGTGCCTCCCCTGCCAATTTCTGTGTGTAATAATACAACTACTGTAAATTCTTTTGTTCTTTTACCTACTGATTGTGAAGAAGTGCAACGAGTTATAAATAATTTGAAAAGCGAATGCTCAGCGGGATGGGATATCATTACAGCGAAAGCACTAAAGTCTATCTCTGATAAGATTGCGCCTGTACTTAGCTTTTTGCTAAACCTTTGTATGGAGAGTGGTGTTTTTCCTAGAGCTTTGAAAAAATCCATAGTCCATCCCATCCATAAGGCGGGAAACCGATCTTGTGTAAACAATTATCGACCTATCTCGATACTCACCTCTGTGTCAAAGATATTTGAGCGTATATTAAACTCTAGACTCACAAGTTATCTTGATGAGTTCCATCTATTATCGCCTTCCCAATTTGGTTTTCGCGCTGGACTCTCAACTGACGACGCTGTACATGAACTAGTTGACTTTGTTGTTGGGAAACTGGACAGCCGTGAAAAGTGTCTCACCATCTACTTAGATCTCGCAAAGGCGTTTGACACGGTGTCTGTTCCTCGTCTAATTCAAAAGTTGGGAAATATGGGTGTTAGGGGTACCCCACTTGATCTGTTCCTAAGTTATCTAACAGAGAGACATCAGTACGTTAAAATAGGTGATGCTAAAAGTAAAGAACTCCCTATAACACACGGAGTACCCCAAGGCAGCATATTAGCACCGACACTCTTCCTCTGTTATATAAATGACATGTGCGAACTTAATTTAAAAAACTGCAAAATTACTGCTTATGCTGATGATACTGCTTTAACTTTTCACTCTCACAGCAAAGAGGATCTATACGAGGTGTCGCAGTTGGGATTCACTAATGTGTGTCACTGGCTTGCTTTGAACTCTCTCACGTTAAATGAGGATAAAACAAAATATATTATTTACACAATAAAAAACGATCCAAACTCATCACCTCTACAACCCCTTATAGCTCACAAATGTGGTTTTAATCGAGAATCTCCCTGTCGATGCCCAAATATTGGTGAAACATTCAAAATTAAATACCTAGGCATAATTATTGACAGAAATCTCTCCTTTAAAGAACATATTCATTCGTTGTCTCAAAAACTAAGAAAGTTGTCTTACCTCTTTAAACATCTTCGACATGTTGCTGACGGACATGTGATAAAAATGGTTTACCTATCATTAGCGCAATCTATCCTGACCTATTGTATTAGGACTTGGGGTGGTGCTCCAAAAACCTTTCTCATGGAACTAGAAAGGGCTCAGAGAATGCTTCTTAAGGTTATATATTTTAAACCGAGACTTTATCGAACGGTGAATTTATACGATGAAACCAAAGTCTTAACGGTCAGACAACTTTACATACTGTGCACTGTAGTGCATAAGCATTCTCTGACAAACAGTCAAAATCGTATAAAGAGTAGTAATGTCAGAAGGTTCTACACCGTGTGTGAAACTAAGCCAGTGAAAACGTCGTTTGCGCAACGATTTTACTATTTTCGTGCTGGTAGAATATACAATTCACTAAACAAGTGCCTCCACATATTTAATCTTACCAAACATGAACTAAAACAGAAATTAACAGCACACTTAAACAGTCTTAGCTATGATCAAACAGAAAAGCTTCTGGAAATTGAGATCTAATACCTGCCTATTTTACTTGCATAATTACATATGCGTATAACTCTAGACTTTCTCAGCCACTTTCATTCCAGTATGATGTATACTAATCAAAATCTTCTTTCAGAAAAATACATTCCTCACATACATTCACACACCCTCTGCTTAGTGGCTGAAACCCGAACCCAAGACTCCGGTCGTAGGGCTGAGCAGAGACACACATACATATATACATACATACATCTTACCTTACTTTATAACATCTGTCATTTTTTTAACCGTAACGTAATAATACCGTGTACCTTATGCTGATGACGCTACGAATATGATACCAATCCTTTGTAATACGGGAGGCCTGGAAACCTAAGATACAGATCTTTTGATCTAGTTTAGGCTCCAGTCTTTCCACAAATAGTACATTCCTTTGCTCTGTATCATTTACCTATTCAATGTTGTTTTCGGGTGTGAATGTAATTTGTGGACAGAAAATAAACAAATATCTTATCTTATCTTATCTTATCTTATCTTATCTTACCTTAGATACTTATTAAGTTCTTATTATGCTTTCTAAAAAGGCTTTTTTATAGCGTCATGCACTAAAAGCACACAATAAGCACCTACGAGAGAATAGCTCATTATGTCAGTAGGAAGTGCGCGAAACTGGTTCATGCTCTCCGAATATCGGTATGAACATAATCTCGTCCCAGCAAATTAAAGTGCAGATGGCCAGATGATATTCATATTCTTTATTGTTAAATCACGTACACAGTACGTACGGATAACAGACGGTAGAAATAAGGATGCGATTGTTAAGAAGATGACAGACCCAAATGATTTCAAATACGAATCAGTTCAAGTACTTAATGGATTCATCATCATCATCAGCCATTTGACGCCCACTGCAGGACATACGCCTCCTTCGTGGTTTTCATAACCATGAGGGGTTTTGCCATAATCGCCACGCTTGGCAGGCGGGTTGGCGATCGCAGTAGGAGTCTCAGGAAGACGCTGCTGTCCGTCTCCTGGTATTTCCTTAGTCGCCTTCTACGACATCCACGGAAGGAAATGTGACGCTATTGTTAGTTCGGCGCCACACGGATCTTAATGGATTAATTAATAAATAATATACATAGGTATATAAATTTATTCGTGTAAAAGTTGCAAAAGAATCTAAGTCGTCGACGTAACGAAGAGGAAAAGCTAAATCTACACATATTATTTGAACTTCTAGACTGCCTCGTTGGTCTACCGGTTAACACCGTAAAATACCAATACAGAGGGTGTGGGTTCGATTCCTAATGGGGACCATCCTGCTAGATTAGTACAAATGGCCTCAGTCTGTGTGTAGTTCCATGTTTGTGATGTCTTCGCCTAGGTTACCGTAGCACAGGTAAGGTTATCCTAGTTCAGGAGCTCTATTTTTGAATCACTCGTATCGCGTCGAGCGCTCGATTTCTACTGATTTTCGTTCGACATCTGAAATTCCGTATTTTTGAATCACTCGACAGCAACGAATGGTCCTTACCACTCATCTCGCATGGCGATCGGTAGATTAATTGTCAAAAAACGATAAATGTGTGTTGGTACTGTTTGTCATTCTGAGTGTCAACAATCAAAAAAGGTTGACAGTATGTAGTGTTTTGTTTGTAACAAAAGACAAAGATTTTTTATTTAAACAGCCAATAAAACAGTGTTTTACATTCCGTTTCTGTTACGGTAGTTTCCGGTTTTTTAATTTCTGCGTGGAATGGATAAAATACAATACTTCAAATTGTACTGGCAACACTTCAGGCGAACGATTCAAAAATACGGAAAAACGACATCATGCGACTTAGAAGACGAGTGTGACTTAAGTCGCATTCGACGATACAATTTCATACGAGTGATTCAAAAATAGAGCTCCTGGACCAGGACAAGTGGTTGTATATGGAACTTAATCATCATCATCATCAACCCATTTGTCTCCACTGAGGGGCACGGGTCTCTTCCCTGAGGAAGGTATAGGCCATACTCCACCACGGGGGCCAAGTCCGGATTGTTGGAGGCTTGTAGACTAGTGGCTCGTCTACTGTCAGAAGTTGTGAAGCCGCCCTAAGGCCTCTGACTTGGCTTAACGACTGCCATCTATCGACGGCAGCCGGCACCAACAGCTTAACGTGCCTTGCGAAGCACGGAACTGCTCGGAAAAATGCCACTAGCTTTAGGCATAGACGGCGACCCATCCATGCACTGAACGCGCCCAGTGTTGCTTAACCTTCGTGATCGTTTAAGATCACTCAGGCAGCCGGGGCTACGAGCGATTGGAACTTAACATTATTAACTAATTTGAGCTGTCCTTCTTTACTATTATTTATTTATACTTAGTTTCAATGCCTCCCTTTCGTCCACCCATCAAGAGCCAGCGATAGCGTCCTCTAATGAGCCACATCCACATCCCAGCTGGGTAAACACCGCAGATTATGCCGAGCAAGCGAGCCGCCCGGCCAATCGGAAGCTGTACCGACAAACGCGCGATTGCTTAATTGAGCGGCGGGAAATAATTGCGGGAACACTGTGGGAATCACCAGCGAGGTAAACGCTGGCGAACACCATCACCGGGCTCCGAGCGCTGGAGAGCTGGCTAATTACGTTACATAAACTAACGCTTGTATCCCGGAGGGGTAGGCAGAGAGCAGGGTTTGCCACTTGCGACGATCCTGACAGACCTCTTTTGCTTAATCAACATTAATAAATTAGTCGATGCATGGACCCACGCAGGTTTCGAATACTTTTCATCAGAAAAAATAAAAATAGTAATTTCAACACGACACAGTTATAATAATAATGGTATTTTGAACACAACACAGTCACTAGGATACACTGTTACGAGTATGGAAACCAGACGGACATTATAAACCTGGAAATACACTTAGAGTGGAGGCGAGTCTATCTAAATCAACAAATATTTTTGGTGTAATTTTTTTAATTTATTGGTTGTATAATGTTTTCATGATACTTACAGTATGAATTTATTTATAGTTTGTTCATATATATTATGTTACAGTAGTGTACATTATGGAAGTATATAGATAGATATTAAAAACCCTATTTAGAGGCTAAAAACCCGCGACCTCTGGCTAACCGTGCCAGCGCTCTCCCAACTGTCGCTGTACCTACATGATTATATATTTTTTTGTGGAATTTTTAGCGTCTAAATAGGTTTTTTAAAAACTTAGGACACTCAGCACGGTGCAAAAAAAAAGAAGATAGATAGATAGATTTTTTATTATACACAGCGATATTACATTAACAGAAATTCAATAAGTCAAAGTGCAATAGGCGGACTAATTAAATATTCGTTAGTTTTCTGATGAGCATTTAAATGTTTCACTAAAACAATCCTTAGGACGCCTGAAACCGACCTTCGCTGACTAACCTTAAGTATGTTATTCCATTCGTAAGTCACGGAGAGTCGTGAGTTATGTTCGTCTTTTGGTCAGAGGCCTCATTATGCGCCCCAAATCCTGTCGGAATCCTGACGTTTGCAATTAGGTATGTAATATAGGGGCTGATAGCTTCCTCGCAAGCTGTGTCTATGAAATATAAGTCGAGAACTGTAGCTCTGCTGACGGTGGTAGCTGGGGTAAGTGCCTCGAAAGTACAATCGGCTGTTGGATGTCGACCGAATTATAAGCCCGATTAAATGTATCAATTAACTCTCTATTTGGAGATGAGCTTAATGGTTTTCACTTATAGAGAAATTCTTCTATCGGAACCGTTTCTTAACCGACTTAAAAAAAGAAGGAGGTTATAAATTCGACGCGTATATATATATATACGCGCGTATAATATTGTAAAAATATAATTTGTAGTCGGTGCCCAGTTTCAAGACCAGCACATATATTTTGGGCACCGGCTCCAAATTATATTTCTACTATACCTACATGTATAAATACTTCTAATTATTTAAATTATTTCTAACTTTTTCGAAGTCGGTTTTTATTTTTTATTTATTATATAGGTACAAATAGAAATCGGTCTTGATCGCTACTACCGCTTGCTACCAGAACAATGGTTAGTGCCCCTAATATTACATTGTATTTTGTTTTTTATTGTATTTACTATGACAGTTTTGTAGGTATTTATTTATTTTTGCCGACGATAACATTTTATAGTAAATAAATAAAAATAAAATAAATGTTATTTGCTGCATTTGCGCATCGTTCGTTAATGTTACTGGTACTTTCGCCACTATTCGTGATGCTCGTGTTGCACTTGCACCACAATTCTGCTTCGGTTATTGTTTTATGTGTGTTTTGTCTTTGAAATAAACTTTATCTGATTCTGTTCTGTTCTGTTCTGTTCTGTTCTGTTCTGTTCTGTTCTGTTCTGTTCTGTTCTGTTCTGTTCTGTTCTGTTCTGTTCTGTTCTGTTCTGTTCTGTTCTGTTCTGTTCTGTTCTGTTCTGTTCTGTTCTGTTCTGTTCTGTTCTGTTCTGTTCTGTTCTGTTCTGTTCTGTTCTGTTCTGTTCTGTTCTGTTCTGTTCTGTTCTGTTCTGTTCTGTTCTGTTCTGTTCTGTTCTGTTCTGTTCTGTTCTGTTCTGTTCTGTTCTGTTCTGTTCTGTTCTGTTCTGTTCTGTTCTGTTCTGTTCTGTTCTGTTCTGTTCTGTTCTGTTCTGTTCTGTTCTGTTCTGTTCTGTTCTGTTCTGTTCTGTTCTGTTCTGTTCTGTTCTGTTCTGTTCTGTTCTGTTCTGTTCTGTTCTGTTCTGTTCTGTTCTGTTCTGTTCTGTTCTGTTCTGTTCTGTTCTGTTCTGTTCTGTTCTGTTCTGTTCTGTTCTGTTCTGTTCTGTTCTGTTCTGTTCTGTTCTGTTCTGTTCTGTTCTGTTCTGTTCTGTTCTGTTCTGTTCTGTTCTGTTCTGTTCTGTTCTGTTCTGTTCTGTTCTGTTCTGTTCTGTTCTGTTCTGTTCTGTTCTGTTCTGTTCTGTTCTGTTCTGTTCTGTTCTGTTCTGTTCTGTTCTGTTCTGTTCTGTTCTGTTCTGTTCTGTTCTGTTCTGTTCTGTTCTGTTCTGTTCTGTTCTGTTCTGTTCTGTTCTGTTCTGTTCTGTTCTGTTCTGTTCTGTTCTGTTCTGTTCTGTTCTGTTCTGTTCTGTTCTGTTCTGTTCTGTTCTGTTCTGTTCTGTTCTGTTCTGTTCTGTTCTGTTCTGTTCTGTTCTGTTCTGTTCTGTTCTGTTCTGTTCTGTTCTGTTCTGTTCTGTTCTGTTCTGTTCTGTTCTGTTCTGTTCTGTTCTGTTCTGTTTTAAGGAAATATGAAGTTGGAAAGATTCTGTACCACGTTTCAACATACTTCGGTGTCTTACAAAATAAACGTTCTGACATATCAGTAAAAAAAGTAGAGTTTTAGTTAACTTAGATCAGGTATGGTATGGTAACACATATGGTGCCGAAACGTGGACACTCACGGTGGGGCTGGTCCACAAATTTAAAGTCGCTCAGCCCTTTCGGCCGCTACCGCAACTGAGTTTCGTAACCAGGTGCGAAAGAAGAATGAAAACTCCTTGTTCGCAACCAGTTGCGAAAGAATACCTTTTATTCTTCTTTCGCAACTTGGTTTCGAAAAAGGACTTTGCAAATATGTGGTTGAGAAAAAAGAAAAGCGTAGTCCTAATTCGCAACCAATATCAGTAATATTACATGTTAAATGGCTCTACTTATTAGTTACAAGTGGATTTACTAAGATTTTTTTAAGTTTAAGTGTGGAACACCAATACTACGAGTAGCTTAGCACAATCAAGAAAAACAATCAAATAATAATGAGACTTTATTTTTATATTATCAATCTTAGACGCAGGCCGGCAGGCCTTAGTGGATTAATAATAAGCGTCGGTCATGGTATCGATGACCGACACTTATTATTCCGCTCTTCAACTCTTCTATTGCCGAGGTTATTTCTTTATCAATTTCCTCGTACTCTTTGTTTTTCTTCTTGCTAACTTTTCTGAGGTCAAAGGACGTAGACTCAGTCTCCAAAACGTGAAGCAAATGAGCCAGAGTGGGATTTTTGCGGCCAACGTATTTATTAATTTTTGCATGCCAACCTTCTATATTATTATTAGTTCTAATAGCTTCATCATGACAGCAACATTCTTTCTCTATTTTATCTTTTGAAACCCATTGCTTCTTAAAGTAGGCATTAAATTTATTTATTTCTATACATACTGGACTCCTTGCCATAACATATCGATATCCTGTATTTATGAAATTTTGCGGTAAGCGAGCTAGTCCTATACATCTAGCGACGTGCCTCTTCTTAGGTCTTGTATTGATATTGAGAGCCTTAGCCTTCCTCCAGAGGCATCGGTTAAAATGATAGTAACATCCACGAAAAACAATTGTTGGGAATACTCTTCTGATGGCATGAATAGCAGCAAGTTCAAAATCCATCGTAATTTTTTTCGGTACCCATGTGGATAATGTGGTCTTTATCAAGTTGAACAGTATTTCGTAACTTTTCATTTTCTTATCGCACATCAGACAAAATAATAGTGGCGTTACACACTTGTTTTGTTCATTATACCCATGTATAGTATATAATTATTTAAATCCTTTTGGACAACTTTTAAACGTGCCGTCGGCAAAAAAATGATGATACTTTCTAATTTGCTCTCTATTTTCTTTGCTACAAAACACAATTATTCTTTGGGAATCATCGTCATAATCCGCCAATAAAAACTCAGTATACTTTGCAGGTACAACAACGTCGCTTGGGTTTACAAACCGTACTTTAGGAGCACCTATTTTGTTACGTTCGTTATAGAGTCCAGTTTTCACACTACTGTATTTTGGTACTTCTTCTAGAAGTTGGATACCGCTATCGTTTATTTGCTTGACCACTTTGTCGTATTGCTGTTGTATTGATTGAAAATTACAGCTGCTTATCTGTTTCAGTTGATCGAATTCTTTTAGTACTATGTTTTTGGCATGGCTGGCCGTACAGTTTGCATCATGTTCTTTAATTTTTTTAATCTCATTTCGCTGATTCAATGTTAAGTTCCCTTTGCAAATCGTTTCATTACAACACTTCCAAAATGAGTCCCCGTTTACATAAATTTTCTTACGGTGGAACCGGTGCCCGTCGTATAGCAGTTTTGTTCCTCCTCGTTTAGTTGATATAAAATCTAATTTGCTTGAGGTCGGAAAAATATTAGATGAAGACATTATTACATTTAAATGATGCACAGCACAACAGTGATGCACAACATAAATTATAAGTCATTATGGCAGAATTGTCAAGATTAGATAACAACCATTCATTTCAACTAGTACTAAGTACCTACGCACTCGAAAAAGTATGAGGTTGCGAATAAAGAACAGAAAATCCTGCACCGCTACTGGTTGCGAAAAACAAATGCATTATGCCTATAGTTGCGAACGAAGAATAAAAGGTATTCTTTCGCAACTGGTTGCGAACAAGGAGTTTTCATTCTTCTTTCGCACCTGGTTTCGAAACTCAGTTGCGGTAGCGGCCGAAAGGCGCTCAGCGTGCTATGGAAACGGCTATGCTCGGGATTTCCCTGAAAGATCGAATTCGAAACGAGGTGATCCGACAGATAACCAAAGTCACCGACATAGCCGACCGAATAAGCATGCTGAAGTGGCAGTGGGGTCACTGTCATATCAGGCCATATCATCCGAAGAACTGATAACCGATGGGGTAGACGTGTTCTTGAGTGGAGACCGCGGATCGGTAAACGTAGTGTAGGACGTCCTCAGACTCACTCGGTGGAGCGATGTTCTTTGCAGGACGGCTGGCAAGAGCTGGATGAGAGTAGCCAAGGACCGTGCTCAATGGCGTGCAATAGGAGAGGCCTAAGTCCAGCAGTGGACAAGCATAGGCTGATGATGATGATCAACTCAGGTATTCAACTAATATTGTCTGTAATATTTTCTTAACACCCTAAGAACCAGAAATTTGTTTAAAAGCCGTTATAATCGAGATTTCTGTGACATTTTAAATTATTTGTGTTAAAAGTTAAACACACTGGGGATTCTGTAGAACTCAGTTATTGCTATGTGAACCATACTTGGGTGATTATTTGCAATCGCTCTAATTACGAGGTTATTACTGCCACTGATATTGTAGTCATTTCTTACTACACCCATTGTTTACCAAGCGACACACTTACGGGGATCCAGTGAGCTAACTAGCACCACCAATGACAAAAAATCATATCATCGTTTACAGATCGTATTTGCAAAAAGTGTCAGTACAATCCCTCAATCATGTTAACAGTAATTTTTAGGACCTACGACAAAGAACCTAGGATCACGAACCTGGGACTAGATAGGATTTATGCCAAAAACGGCCGTTTCTGGCGTTAATGCTATCTAGTCCTAGGATTTTTGCCTTATGTTCACGGCCATGGGTCCTAAAAATCACTATTAACGTGATTGAGAGATTTTACTAACACTTTTTGCAAATTTGATCTGTAAAAAAGATATGATTTATTTTCCTCGGTGGCGCTAGTGTTACTCCCTGGAGCCCATTAAGTAGTATTTACTTTATGCTTACGTTCTCTGTATTTGAAAGTATTATGGGTATAATTTCCCGATAAAATTCTATGGAGAGATGTTTTTTGTTAACATTTTTGTCGGTTCCATTGATAGTGTTATTTTTAGAACAACAGATTGAGTACGACATAATATCCTTAAATCCTTTTTCATTTCCCTCGCTAACGTTGTCTATTTTTCTTCTTCTTTCGTGCCGGAAGTGTCCGCTCCACCCACACATCATCATCGTCATCATCAGCCATTTGACGCCTCCCTAATGGTTTTCCAAGCTACCCGGCCTTGTGCCGCCCGTATCCAGCGACTCCCCGCCACCCACTTCCCACAATCATCATCATCATCATCAGCCATTTGATGCCCACTGCAGGACATAGGCCTCCCTCATGGTTTTACAAACCATGAAGGGTTTTGCTATAATCGCCACGCTTGGCAGGCGGGTTGGCGATCGCAGTATGCGGTTGGAATCTCAGGAAGATGCTGCTGCCCGTCTCCTGGTAATTTATTTCCTTAGTCGCCTTCTACAACATCCAAGGAAGGAAATGTGACGCTATTCTTAATCCGGCGCCACACGCCACACTCCCCACAATAGTTTCATGAAATCTGAGCTAACTCGTTTGCTCTAGTCATACCTCCAGGAGATCCTGCCAGCTACATTGTGGAGCTTCAAGACATGCATGAAGATTTAATCTGCATTTTTGGGTTCCCCAAGAACTTCTTAGCTTATCCTTGCATCGAGTAGCGTCTCCGTGGAGATGATTTAGTCACTGTCCACGCAGAACTCTTGGACTGTCTTGGATCCAAGTTATTCAGTTACCTACCCTGATGATTACTCAACGGTTGAGCGATCCATTGTTTGGTTATTTGATTGTACGAGTATGCTAATAAACGTACGATCGATACTGTGTGCGCAGGTGGGATTTAGGTAATTGACGTTTACTGAAATTGAAATTGGAGTGCATCCAATCATCCTTTGTGTGAGCGTCCTTCCTTTGTTTGAGTATATAGAATACGTCGTCAGAACCTTTACCTTTACATTTTTGTTACCAAGTCGTCCTTAAGTCCAGATATAAAGCTAACTGTGCGCAAACAACCAATTCACATTGATTGCCTTTACCAATCATTCTAATAAAATTAATACAGACACAAAAGTATATTGGCGAGAATCCTATCTTAGAAAAAACGCGTTATCTCCTTGCATAAAAGTAACTCAAACATAAGGGTAACTCGATGTAAAAAAATACAAATTTACCTCAATTTTGACGATTTATCGAGTTTTTCAATACCTAAATGATTTCAATACAAGAATGTTGGAATGCTGTCAGAAAAGTTTTAGTAGTTAAGTAGTAGTATTGTCCTCAAGGCAAGATTGCTTTGGCTTAAACATTCTTGTCTCTAGTGTATCGTTCGTAAGTTGCGACCTACCCACATTAATTTTGAAAATATGTACCTACTGTTTACAAAAAGGTGCTGGTATTTCATAAACACAGATTTGTAGCCTACTATGAATACAAGCAACTATTACTACGCATACCAATAAACCAAAGTACCATATAATGTAAGTGACCTGTACTTTGAACAAATAAACTGTATCTTATCTTATTCAGAAAAATAATTTAATAATTAATTTAATTACGCTTCCGTTGATTGATTTGCGTAATTTAAAAAATTCCCGTAACCTACTAGACTGTCGGGCATAGCAGGTAAAAGTTGCTTTTTAGTGTGATGTTGACTGTACATATAAAATACCTACATGGCCCTGAAAAGAGATTATCCGAACGGATATTGAATGTCATCTATCTTCTATATCTTCTATCTATACTAATAATAAATCTGTAAGGGTCGGTCATGGAGTAAGTTAGTTTGTTTTCAGAGATATTGTGTTTATAGGCTCAATATATGATACTGAAACTAATTTCACGATTTTTAGAATTTTTTTCTGTATGTGTGTATGTATGTATGTTCCTCCATAACTCTTAAACCAATTATCCGAATTTGATGAAATTTGGTATAAAAACATATAGACATCTGGGACACAGGATAGGCTATTTAAATTCTAGCTCCAGTTATGATAAGACGTGGCCCCCATACAAATGCTGCTTCGTAAAAATCGAAATGTACGCGAACGGAGTCGCGGGCACAGCTAGTTGTAAATATTTGTAACCGAGCTGTGACCTTTCTCCATGGTTCTGTTAAACAAATAATTACTTATTGTCTGTACACTTTTCCCCCATACAAACCGAAACTAATTGAAAATTGTTGTTGCTATCAATGGTTATTAAATATCTCAATTGAAAACTTCTGAGACCTTGTGCTGACCTTTTTTCCCACATGTGCACACGTGGCAAATTTATAATATGCGTGAACTGCTGTTTACGGAGTTTCTCATCGATATTCAGGGTCTTTACTATGAAAGTGCTTATGAATCCATCCTATAAATGGGTATAAATAGTTAATGGGAATCCTAGTTTAGGACCAGGACAAGTGATCGTGTCGTGTGGAACTTATTATTATTATCATCATCAGCCATTTGACGCCCACTGCAGGACATAGGCCTCCTTCGTGGTTTTCATAACCATGAGGGGTTTTCCCATAATCGCCACGCCGGCGGGTTGGCCATCGCAGTATGCGGTTGGAATATCAGAAAGACGCTGCTGCCCGTCTCCTGGTAATTGATTCCCTTAGTCCCCTTCTACGACATCCACGGAAGGAAATAAAAAAATGAAAATGAAAAATATTTATTTCTAAAACAAAATTTTTACAAAGATATTTTACAAGGCTGATACCTCCTTTTAAGTGTATAACACCTGTGCCAGGAGATCCCACTTTTCCACAACTATACATATTAAGTTTTAGAAACCACGATTTTACAATTTATTGATTGTGTGTGTATGTGTGTGTGTGTGTGTGTGTGTGTGTGTGTGTGTGTGTGTGTGTGTGTGTGTATGTGTGTGTGTATGCATATGCTCGTGTATGTGTGTGTATGTGTGTGTGTGTGTGTGTGTTCATGCTGAAGTTGACGTGTTTGTTTTTTCTATTTAATTTCCTATTTAAGTTAGATTAGATTAAGACCCGTTAAAACATAAAACATAAACATAAACATTTACATACAGGCACATTGCTTCTGGCCCCACACTAGGATACCCCGTGTGGTGGAAACCAGAAACTGATTAAACTTTTCATTTATTTCTTTATTATTCATATTTAGTTTTAGATTAGGTGTTGCAATAGTGATTCCGTTGTTTTATACTCCAGTTTTATTAGCCATTCTGCTAACGCATTTTTACAGTCATGACAGTGCATTTGATAGATGTATAAGCTACGATTTATTTTATTATAGAGATAGCTTGATAGGTAGGAATATTGTTGGCTGGCAAAGGATGTTTTAATAGAATTGATTTCGACTATGATATCTTTTCTTCTTTTAGTTAGAATTTGGGGGTCAAAGATGAGGCACTTTTGTTTCCTTAAGATTACATGCAAAATATATAATTTTCTGACTAATGGAGAATTTCGAATTTCTGACTAACTGAAATGGAGTGACGCTATTTTTAATCCGGCGCCGCACGGATGTTATTATTATTATTATAGATGCGTGTTATTACTAAGACGAGCCGCTCATTTTAAGCTTTTTAGTCTGACTATACATTGTTATAAAAACTGGAAAATTAAGGTGAAGCCATTCACCTTCATTTTCCAGTTTCGCACGCTTTCTGCTTATTGAACGAAAATCTTGTATAATATTCAGTATGGGCGATGGTAGTTCATTGGATAGAGCAGCTGCTTTCTGTCTTCATAATGTTCTGAGCATATACCATTGACGATAGTATTTTCCGGTAAAGTACATTTGTGATTGTTTAAAGCGATACAGTTCGTTAACCTTGAAGTAGAACATCGTGAGGAAAACTGAGTATCTGAGACGTTCATATGCTTCAGCGCTTGAAATCGCCAATCCGGTGTGGAAACGTCATGGAGACATGTTTGCATCGAGCAAATTCGTGTAATATAAAGTATTGTAGTAATAATAACATGTGAGGGCGTAGAGTAGCATTAGATTGTATAAACACTGTAAGGTATCTTATAAATTATTATTATTCTTATTTATTCGCGTAACCCCAAGTACTTTCCTAACGCTTCCGTATCACTGGAGAATTATCCATCAGACAGGATCGGTTCGGTTTACGTGACGTGTCGCTGCGCGCGCGCAATAACTGGAGCGTTCAGTGAAAACGTATGCAGTAATTATACATGTGAAGTGATACGGTGCGCCCGCGCACTGTCGCCGGCGAGACGTAGACACGGAGAAATTAATGCGCTTTTAATGAGCTGCTTCTGCGCTTGAGAATATTTGAGGGTTTTTTTGGCAAGTGAAGGTTTTACGCATGCGCACACGCAGCGACTAATGTAGGTATGTTGATGAAGTGAGAGAGGTTTGTCAGGGTCGTGGCAAATGGAAAATCCTGGGGTCTCAGCCTACCCTTCCATGATTCAGGCGTGAGTTTATGAAATGTAATGTTAAGATTTTAGTCACTACTGGCAGTTTCTAATTGGTAGAGAAACCTAGTAACATTTACTATGTGTGCTGATGGACTGTTGAATTTGCCCGAAATGCGTGAATCCAGCTGTGTATTTTGCTAGGTAAATCTGCTTCATCTAAGATAGGTAATATGTCCTAGCTACGTGATACAATATCTGAGTAGTCACTTGTCCAACCAACACTTCTTCTTCTTCTTCTGTGTCCGTAAACATCATTAATGTAGAGACTGGGAAGACTTCTGCTACGATCATGTGGGTCCTTAGGAATAGGAGTAGTCTAAAATTGGCGGAATAAGTCCAAAATACAATTTTTTGAGAATGTGAAAAAACATACACATACATACATAAACTCACGCCTGTATCCCAGAGTTCATTAGTCGTTGCATGCACGCACGCCGGTTTCTGGTACTTTTTGCCTTGCCCTTTGCTAATACATCCCCCATTTGGTTGAAGTATGTCCGCCTAGGTCGTCCCTTACCGGCCCTTCCAGCTCGATATATTTGTGAAAAAACTTATTAAGTATAAAATTACTCTATACATAACATTGTTACTATCTTTATTACATTGATGGAGAACTGTCATGAAACAATGACATGAACCTGCATGTTTTTCTTAAAAAAAAATAAGCAAACTGCTATTTTAATCACATTTAATCATGTAGTGCAGTCAGGACAGTATGCCAATAAACAATAAAAACCGGCCAACTGCGAGTTAAACTCCCGCTAAGGATCCCGTACTGAATGAAAGGGAACATATTTTTTTTTAATAATGATCAAATAACAATAATAACTTTCACACAACATACTCACTCGTCCTGGGCCCAAACTAGGGTATCCTGTGCTATGGCCCTTTATATGCCCTCTTAAATTCATAATTTTCATTTTCTGAATTCAATATTTTTCTGATCGGTCAGGATCGTGGCAAGTGGCAGTCCCTGGCCTCTGCCTACCCCTCTAGGATACAGGCATGAGTTTGTGTATGTATGTAATATTCTACAGGATTATGAACTTCAACCTGGAGAGTGGCTGTTCAAAACAAAATAAATCTTAGAACTGGTACGTCTAAGACTGTTTAAAATCTAAGATTTCCATCCGACCGACATCGACACCGAGAAGAGAGCACTTCCGTGTGAAATTGCCGGTTGCTTCGTTTAATTGCGGGATTTCTTAACTCTCCTTCTTACAGAACTGCGTGTCACACCACAATGCCGTCACACAGTAAAACTGTTGAGTGAAATGGCAGGGAAAACTGCAGCCATTTGACCCACATTGATGACGTACTTTATTGAAATAAGCGCATTTATACCAGAAGTGGCAATACCACTCGCTAACGGAGTAGGGAAACGCGTGAGGAAACCTGAGCGTTTAAGGTGCTGACATACCTCAGCGCTTGAAATTGCCAAACCGCGGTGGGCACGCGTGGTGATTAAGCCCATACTCTCTCTTTAAGAGAAGGCCTGTGCCCTATTGTGTAACTATAATAGGCTGCATTATTATTATATTTTTTTATTAAGTACCAGAAGTGCACAGCTTATAGTAAGAAACCAAACCCGCACACCTTTTCTAAACGTTAGGGTAACACGAAATAGCGAATAAATATTGGCTGCTCATTACATACGTTGATCTTTACAAACCAACAAGATATTTAGAATAATTTGCGTCATATGGTATATTATGGTACGTGAAACATGATAGTATATTAATACTTTAGTATGGAACAGATGATAATTATATTTGGAAAATCTCCCTATATGTAGTAGTATTTTTTTAACTAGTATTTTTTTGTATACATTTGAATTAAGATTTAGAAGATCTTGTTTGCAACTTCCTGACGTCTCTTCATTCTGTAAGTCTTAGCGTCCTAACAACTTGTTCACGTCTGAACAAGTAAGTAGCACTGAATTTCCTTATTCAGTAGGAGCTGGACCTTCTGTAACATTAGTTCCGTGATAATTGAAATATCGTTGATCGTCGTTTTATCACCAACATAACCATGATGTCACTTGTAACAATGGTAGCAATACGGATCGGAAACAGACTTTTTGCGGCGATTGCGATCATATTTCGCTCGCTTTTCCGCATGAACTTTTCCTTGACTTTTCCCCTTTTGTTCAGCGGAAAGAGAAACAAAGGTATTCTGGGATACTTTCCTACGTTGATGCTTGTCACTTATTTATTTTTAAACTGAGAAGGTAGAGTTTTCATCGCAATATTTTGATTTATAAATAAGCTTGGATGAATTTTTTGAACGTATGTTGTGATCGGTTCAAACATTTACAAACATTCGCTCTGATTCGCAGAGCTTAAAAATGATATAAGTGAATCCAGAATTAAGCTAATAGCTTTGAAAACCAGAACAAATATCAATTCAATTCAATTCAATATTGAACTTAGATGGATGAAAAAGATTCTTTTACTTTTTCACTTTAGTGTTTTTTTTAAACCAATAATGGCATACACCTTTCATATTTATTGTTTTGCATGACATCACTTGTTAGTATTTTCATACGCAATTTCGTTTTGAAAGGACTCATTTGATATCCTGTCAAACATATTAACAAACAATATTGTTTAGATATATGATCTGTTGCGAGATTTTACGTATTTTTATTTTACATAATTTTATACACATTTAAAACTGATAAAATATTGAAGTACAGTATAATAAGATGCCCCAAAAGATCAGCATTAGCAGTTAAGGCCCCAATTATCAGTATAATTGAGGCCTTTACTGCTAATGCTGATCTTTTGGGGCATCCTATTGTGCTGTGCAACTTTATTACCTTTAGACAATAACACTCGAAATTAGTAATTGCTTTTACTTTTAACAACTCTTTCTACTTTGATACAAGTTACGAAATGTAATCTGGTAAGGCTTCGCTCCTATAATTACCATGTCTCGTTACTTAGTAAAAGTTCCTGGGTTTCACTTTCAATGGTTTTTGGTCAAGTAGGCTGCGCGGGCGTCGACCCCGCCTCTCCCGCCTCGTGAGCTTCTAATTAGATATTTTTGCAAGTTAATTTAATCTAACCTAGACACGATCTCGACAGACATTCGTTCAATTTACTATTTGTCCTCGTTAGCAAAGTCAGGCCCCGCGGTCGTCACATTGCTCGCGCCGCATTGTGTAGTGATTACATCTAAGTATGTAAATATAAGCAATTTACTTGAAAAGCCGCACGGATTAGCATAAAAAACGATCGCACAAATCAATTCAATACGTAAAGCGATCTAGGGCAATCGGCAACCCATACACGCGATGACAGAACGAGGTCGCGTCACAAAAACGCGCGAGTCACTTCAATAAATGCGCCAAAAACGGAAGTCATGCATAATCAATCGGCGGCCGAATGATTACGACAACGACATAGCCAACGGAAGAAAAAGAATCAAATCAAAGTAAGAAAGCATCGCATTCCGATAACATAAATTAAGAAGGCAGAAGAACGAATTTCGTATTTTCTCTGTTGCGCTGCGTCACGTGTCGACTTCATCTTTTCTGTCTCTTTCGTGGCTGACGAGCTAAGAAGATGTTATATGCAGATAATAAAGCGTTAGTGGTCACTCCATCTGGTAAGTAAGAGTGACTACTAAACACTATAACTACTGTAATATCATCTACTTAGAATGACCTACGTGAGTTTTTATTGATTTCACAACGAGCATAATTATTTCAAAATGACACAGATTGCAATCTGTGCAAGGCACTTGAAATGGCTTACTTTTTGCATTTTTAATGTACTTTACTTCCCACATTGAGGTGTAATGGAGTTCCCAGAGTAATTTGCGTGTTACAATCTCGAATACTCACAGAATGGCGTTGAAAAATATAGTGAAGTTGGTGCTGAGTTGGACTTCTGTTAGTGACTTTTGAAGCCGATGGTTACAAAATCGGCATGAGTCGTTCGTGTTTGGGCGCGAGCCGCGCGAGTGAAAGCGGTTATGTGATGTTACGCCCAGGCGCAGCGGCCGATGACGCCCGAACAGACACGAGGCCGCCCGATCGCCCCGACTTTGTTCGGGATTTCCCGATCGTAATGGAAAGGGATTTCGTCATTTCTGCGGCGGCGAGTTAACGCCTGAAACTCACTTCGTGTATTATTTTTTTAAGTTTTTTTCTGGTAGGTATTTCAGGTAGAGAAAAAGGAGGAGTTTGAAGATCTTATGCTGTATTGGTTATAATTATATAGGTATAGGTACCTTTTAATATAGGTAGGTTTCTAGGTATATTTCAGTGGACTAAAAGAAACATAACATAAGAAAAAAATAATCTGTCCGAAAGGAAGAGTCACCATTTATAACAGTATTTTGTAGAGACAAGAGTGAGGCAAGGTTTTGACTGACAAAAGAATAAAATCTTCACCTCAGAAGCGGCTGTGGCTACTGTGTGTCACAGACAGGCCATTGTTCGGATTGGAGGAGCAATTTCTGCTTTATCATGTTTATTGTGCTACCACAACTGTTAAGGATTACTTTTAAATCAAAATGAGCTCGAGCTGCTATCGATGATGATTTTTGTGACCTATAGCGTCGTATCAATAGGCTTTCATCATCATCTTCAGCCCGGTAGTATCAACTGTTGGATAAGAGCTTGTTCAGTGAATGATCGAGTGTCTATCGAAAGTAGTAGCAGACGAAATTATTTATAGTTTCAGTAACTAAAGAAAAGTAAAAACTTTCAGTAAACTTTTGCTCAATTACATAAAAGCTCGTATCCACACAATTTATTTATTTGTTACGCTTTATTGCACAATAAACAAAAGTAAATACCTAAGAGGTGCGTGTATACATATAGAGGCACCAAGAAAGACAATTAACACGTAAAATATAGTTTTTAACTTACAAGAAATCTTTTTTAGCGTGTCAAACTCTAAATTTGACTGCCTCGTTGGCCTAGCCGTTTAGCTACCAAAACAGAGGTCGTGGGTTTGATTCCTAGTGGGAGCCGCGGACATTTGCACAAATAGCCTCATTCTGTATTTTCACGTCCTTGCCTGATTAGCATAGCACAGGGTATCCTAGAATGGGACCAGGTCAAATGATTGTATGATAACAAAATATCGAGTCAGTGGCCTCTTCACAAGGCAACGCTGTGGCCTATGTCATAGAACCACATTATTCATGGTTTACTGTGCGACATTTCGATGTACCTCGAATTGTCATAATAAACTATGGATTGTAGTTTTTATGAAACTCCGCCCTGGGCCGCGTTTCATAAAACTACAAATCGTAGTTTATTATGACAATTCGGAGTAAATTGCGTAGTAGTCTTTTTATTTTAATCTGTGGATTTATAGTACATCAGACATCACATAGAAATGTCATAGTAAACTATGAAACAGGCCCCTGATTGTATTGTAAGTGTATCAGGGTCAGGGTGGGCTCGGTTGTTTACATACAGGCGCACGCGCAGGAGTAAGCGTCGTCGCATTGCTGTGGCCTCATTCCTGTCCAATATTCATGGATACGAAGTTATTAAAGCACAATAAATCTTATATCATTTGATTGACTTTCAAAATGACTAATTTTAGTCTCCATTTTTGAAGATAGGCATCATAAAAGCACTTTTTTACAAAAAAAACCGACTTCAATAGAAACACACACTAAAAAGAAGAGTTGATGACTTTCTCGTAAATCAAAATTTAAGTAAATAAGAAAACAATGGCCCATTTCGTGTCAAGACGTGACTTTGGTAAAATTTGTCGTCGGCGTCGCGTCGGCTGGTTGCCATTTCAACAAGAAATTGAATAGACTTTCTAATGGATCTCATCAATTATGTGTTTTATTTTTTGTTAAGCACTAATTTAATAATTTATTTTACATATATTTTATAGTAATAGGTTAATTAATTAATTAATTATGGAGAGATTTAATTTTAATATTTTTTGGACATCAAACAGATTTAAAATAATTATTTATGTTTTTTTGTAATTTGATTTTACCCTATGTATTTAATTTTTAGATGAAATCAGTTTTGATTTAACCATTGAATAAGATATTATTAATATCAACATAATCTCTAAATTAAATTTTATAAAAATTATTTTTTAAAATTTTTCTGTTCTTAATAAATGAATTTTATATGATTTGTAAATATTTAAATAAGTTTGGAAATTAAGGCTTTATTATTATTATTACATCTGGAGGTACCCCCTTTTTAACAAAAAATACGAGTTAAATTGAATCTCCTCCTTTGTTTAAAATCGATTAAAAACTTCATAGAAAGAAAAAATCCAGGTTGAAGCGGGATTTGCGCCCACGCCTGCAGCATACCGTGCCAGCGTTCTCATTAAATATTGAAATTTATCTTGCCTATGTTTTACAGTAGGCATTAAGTGGCTGATGATAATGATGATGATCTTGAGGGCGCTGGCGTAGTATTATGATAGTCCCGCTCCGGCCCGGAATTACCTTTTTCATGTCAGTAGTGGTTTAAGTAGTAATTGATCCTCAAGTAACGATTTCCAGGTTATTTTTTCTTTACATGACCCCTTTACATAGTATGTGTCACCGTGGGTACATTTGACTTAACGCCAAGTCGTGAGGACTACACCTACTTTGTGATTGACACATCGGCAATCTACTCAGATATGCGACGATACGCAGGGCTTCTGACCTCGATTGCATATACAATATACAGACAGCAATACTTATTGTTTGGAAATGCTAACTAGCCCTTAAACTACGTGCGGTAAGAATTACCGCGAGATGAGACTGAACTGTCGCTGACATTACCTGCCTAAGATATTTATGCGGGACCTGTTGTCGGTCAGTGCGTGACTTTCAGAAGGCTTTTGCACGTACTAAGAACCTTCAACAGATTTACAGTCTTAAAAGACTTTTAAAACAATATTCCTTAAAACACTCCGCAAATGCAGTTTCAATAGTCTGTGGCAAAAGGAAATATTTTACCACAGACTATTTAAACTGCGTTTGAAGTGTGTGTTTGGAGAATCGTAGAATTTTTAAATAAATAACACGTTTGTCTTTAATTGTTGCTTAGCTTTATCCGCTTAAAGTTGAGACATGAAATTGGATTAAAAGTCAAGTAAGTGAATCCGGAATTGAGCTACTAATGAAGCTGGATGGTCAAAGTATTTGAGGATTTACAGCTATTAAATTAATTCCGGATTCACTTTTTGATTTTAATAAAAAAATAACTTTCTTCAAAATAACTTCTTTTTCTTTTATATCACTTCTTAGTCGATTTTTTTAATATTTTTTTTTAGTTAAAAATGTGTAGTGCTTACGAAAGTTTTAGTTCAAAGATTTACAGCTATGATAGATTATTCATAGGTGCATCGTCTAATGTTTTGGTAGTGGGTTACAGAGCTTGGTGAAGTCATCTCTCAGTCTGTAGGTTGGTACCGTAAACATTTGATACTCAGCAATATAAGAAGTTGTTTTCCTAAGAGGCAGTTCGTCTACACCGACTGATGCAAGAAAACCGGTCAAGTGCTGGAGGACCCGCGCGCCGAGGGTTCCGTACACTCGTAAACGCAACTCTTGGTGCGCGATGCTTATTAAAGTATATATTTGCCTGACTTGTCAAAAATATGTTTACTTTTTATTAAGCCCGATTCATACTTGGCCTATTTATACCCGACTGCATCAGAAAGAGAGTTTGTTTTTATTATTTTTTGTAATACTATAAAAGTACAGAATAGAGTACGTACTATAATAACACCAAGTTTGTTTTTACGATAGCAAAAACCACAAAAAAACCTTAAAAAAACACGTTTGATGTTTGTTCCTTTTCAATATTATTTCTTGTGAAATCTGCTAATACCTTATGTTCTGTGAAAAAATCAACTAGCTCGGAAGGAAAAGCAGACAAGCAGACGTGAATGAAAAATTTAGGAAGGTCTCGTCACCCTATGGTTATGGAACCTTAAGAATTTAGTTTCGATCAATATGAAGCACTTTTTGCCCTTACACGATTCCACGAAATCCCAAGCGCCACTCTACTACGACCTTGGGGCAACTATTCACGTACCCATTTGGTACATACGATTACGGACTGCGGCGGACTATGCATGGCACATTCGTGGATTTAAGCACCAAACAATGATACTAGCGAAAGTGGCGTGTCAGGTTTGTGTCACGTGGCAGACCCTGGCCTCCGCCTGCCCTTCCAGCTATATCCGGGATCAGGCGTGCGTGAGTTAATGTTTGTATGATTGTAAAATACCAGCTTATAAAATTAAGTTTTTTTTTTAATCGAATGTATCGTCTGCGAATGAAAAACATCAGGGAATAGACGTATGTAGCTAGCGTAGAAGACCTGTTTCGTTTGGCAAGAAACGAAGAAGAATATGCGGAGCTGACGGCCAACTCCATTAGGCACCGTCCATACAGTACGTCACACGTTAAGGGGTGGGGTCGGGGTCGATAAAGTGTGACATTGTGTGACAAGGGGTGGGAGGGGCCCTAAGTTTCGTGAAGTAACATTTCAAAAATATAATTAAAAATTTTGTGTTTTGTTCAGTGAAATGTTTGATAAAAAAGAAGAAGGAAGACTTTTATTGGGACAAATTAACACATCACAAGAAAAAAAGACATAACAGGTAACAGACGTTAAGATGTTGATAACATAACATAAACTCACGCCTGCATCCCAGAGGGGTAGGCAGAGACCAGGGACTGCCACTTGCTACGATCATTCATTAGTCGTTGCATGCACGCACGCCGGTTTCGGGTACTTTTTATCTTCAACATCATCATCAGCCATTTGACGCCCACTGCAGGACACTTTTTATCTTACCCTTTGCTAACACATCCCCTATTTGGTCGAATAGCATAAGCAGCCTATATACGTCCCACTGTAGAGCACAGGCCTTCTCTCAGGAAGACAGTATGGGCTTAATCACCACGCGTGCCCACCGCGGACTGGCGATTTCAAGCGCTGAGGTATGTGAATAGCTCAGACACTCAGGTTTCCTCACGATGTTTTCCTTCACCGTTAGCGAGTGGTATTGCTACTATAACTTCACAAATGTACATAACTTAGAAAACCAAGTCATAGGTACATGCCCGCATCGGGGATCGAACCTGGTTCTCCCACTTCCGAGTCCGAGGTTCTACCCACTAGGCTACCACCGCTGTTTTTTGGTTTTTTGGTCGAATATTTAAATGTAAATAAAACTAATTTTGAAACTGTTGTTTTAGTTTAATATGTGACGTCCCACTAGGGAGGAGGTTCTCACAAATGCAAGGATGCGGGAGGGGTCAAAGATCAAGAAATTAGTGTGACGTACTTTATGGATGACCCCTTAGTGGAGATGCTCAGGGAGAAGAAGAAGAAGCGTCTGCAAGTTAATGAACGTAACAAAATAGACATAGGTGTCCAGTTCCAGGAAAATCTAGAAAGATAGAACACATGGACTGGGTTGAAAAATGGAAACTGTAATAAAGAGAGCTTTTCTCTTTTATGTCTTTGATTTAGTCTATAGAAAACGCTGCTGGTTGTGCAATTACATACTGTAAATGTAATTATTCTATGTATTTAACCATATTGTACAATTGTTTGTTTTCTTTCAATAAATAAAAATAAAAATAAATAAATAAACAGCTTTCTCAACAAAACTCCATTTACTGACGCTGAATTAAATAATCAAGGTAACATACAATTAAGAAACTAAGTAGCAACTACCAGCAGCTAACTAGCGCCACCAATGAAAAAAACATATTTTTTTATCATAACATACTGCAAAAAATTATCATCACTTCCGATCAAACGTCTTACACTTCCGACATTATACATACTCGAAGTAGCAACATTTGTGAAAACTAACCCGCATCTATTTCCACGCCTTTCCGATACGGGGTGGCTCGAAATAGACGTGACGAAGAAAGATTGCCCCTTTTCTTTTGTAAAACGGCATTACTTAACAAAAGCATATTATGCATGGCGCCTATCATATTTAATAAGATATCGAGTTACAAACAATTAAATACACATTTATTTAAGAAGAAGCTGAAATTACTACTCATTGACAAATGCTATTATAATGTACAGGACTTCTTAAGTGATAAATTGTAATTTATTGACATAATCTTTAATTTAAATGACTCAATTGATGCACAGTCCATAGTTAATGTATTTAATTAATTCTAAAGCGAAATATAATAAAACCGCGCCCAGACTTTCTGTCCACTCAAATTTGTGCGCTGGTATCAGTAGAACTTGTTGGGCCTAACGTATTGTATATTACTATCCAAAGTGCATGTTGTTTTATTTTATGTAACTTGATTGACACGTGTTCTTTGCAAATAAAACATTTTCTCAGGGCGAACTGGCGAAATCCACAAGCGTAACAACTATGTCACAATCCGTGCGGAAGATTAAAAAGTCGAATCAGTTCGTAGATCAGATGGTTCCCGCTGCGCACGACAGGCATTGATGGCATCGCTGGCATCGCTGGCATTCCGGCGAGGAAAGCGCCGGAAGCGGGTTTGGTTCCGATCGTGGAACTAGGCAATGGTACTACTGCGAATAAAGGGGTACCGCTACGTCACGTTACAGTTTCGCTGACGGCGCCAATTTGTAGGCTTTATCGTTATTAGAGAAGGTTTGGGAAGTGGGGCGGCCGGTAAGCAGGTTGCTTCTGAGTGAATTTAGGGCGACACTGTCACTGGATAACTAAGTAAATAGATAATTGTAATGCGTATCCAGAAATAAATGAATAAATAGGTGATTGACAGGGTTGTCAATCATACATTTTATTTGAAAAAATTTGGAAAATGACATGGTGCAAGATGTTTTTCGAGTGATTCACTGAATAGAGCTTACTATAAACTATAAACAGATAGGTACATACTTGGTGCTGTCAAATAACTTTAGCGCCAGCTGACCTTTCAGTTTTTACTAATACTGTTTTGCGTGTGTTGTTTTCTTTATTGCAGCTTCCTTTTGGTAAGCAACTGGTGCAGACGGAAGCGTTTTTTATTTCTTGTGTGACGGTTTAGCGTCGCAAGAATGTAGGTAGATAGAAGCCGGTCGAAATTAAACAACCCGGAATAAAATTTACAATTATTTATTAAAAAAAAAGGAAGTAGACTCGACTAGGTCGCGGGTTTATTATTGGCTGGCAATTAGTATGAAGCAATGTCCTTGTAATTGGGGTCACTTCCCTGCACTGTGTAACGGCACGTAGTCCACGTCGAAGCAGCACGCAGAAGTTCCAGGTTCCGGGATTAGGGTCTGCAACGCAGGTCTACCGGATACGCGCAGGAGCGTGTGAGTGAAAGTTGGTGAGCCCCAAATCGAACCCCAGACTTGGTCCCTGGAATTCCCGGAAAATAGTCGTTTCACAAAAAGTCCAAATTCGTGTAAGTGACTGCGACATCGGGATTTTTGTAGAATAAATATGCTCGCGTTTTAGTTGGCTATATTAGTGAACCCCAAAGCATTTAATGGTGATCAAAGGATGTGGCAGTCACAAACAAAATCAACAGTTTTATGATCAAGCAAAGTATGAAATGAAATTATCAAAACCTTATGATGAAAGTTAAATGTACTACACTAATTACAATATGACCAAAAGCGTTATAGTTGAATTTTGTTGCGATTGTATACGAATTTACAACTTAATTAGCTAGAATTAAATGTAATTTAGCTAGTATACTATGAGTTTTTTAGGAAGCGGGTAGATGATATTTCCAGAATCTCTTAGAAGCGTGATATTCCCAGCCTGATTCGAATATGCAGATAATGTTATTACATTATTTAGACTAATGTATAATGAGAACTAGTTTATTTTTAGTATTTTCTACATGTAAAGTGATTTATAGCTATCTATGTTAACTTAATCTAAGTAGTACAATGTTCACAACACTCACCCGATTCGGGGAAATACTGGCACTTAATTTTGACACAGGTTATAGGTATTTAAGGTTTACTCCAAATCTGAGTATCTGTCACACCATCATAGTTAGGAAATATTATTTGGGAATAAATCCCATAGTTATTAAATTGGTCGACCTGTCGCGGTCCTCGCCGTAATGCAAATGTGTAGTGGCGTATGTGTCTCCTTCGCTGGTCGCGGCCGCGCTCTTATCGCGAGTCGGTGACGTCGCTCATTGTATTCGTAACTAGTTTATCTAATAGTAATTGTGCGCAGACGATTCTGTCTGTATGTAGATACATTTTATTTATTATAGTTGTAATATGTAGATTGGATGATTTTTGAGTTGTAAATATATAGTTTGGTTTTTAAATATAGTATAGCAGTCTCAATTTAGTACACATAAAGGTAAACCGTTACATACCCCCTTTTTTAGGTTAGGATTTTTGCTGAAAGAAAAAAAAAAAAATCCGCTATCTCTCTATGCTGCTCAATAGATATACTAGTTATCATTCAGGCCTCTCTCTCAACATTCCTCCCCTAATCATTCATACTTCACGCTAAACAGGCAATAGACACGTATAATGTGTGTTATTGCGTCCATACAGATTGAGTATTTTGCTGTAGTGAGTAACAAAATACTCTTATATAACTATTGATGGATATAAGGTTAGCCAATTATTACCCACAGTATCAAGGCTGTATATGCTGTCATTCTTTTATTATTTGTCTATGTAGTAGACATAGGATCCTACTTACAGTACACTGAAAGGTACCTACTGTATAGGAAAATACTCCGTGATCCGGTAGAGGACACGATTCTTTTTTTTTTTAAACAAATAACACATCAACTTCAGGAAAATATATTATTAGTGGGCCTGTGGATTAAATCAGACTATTGGCGCAGAGATAGTAACACGATTTACACAGGGTACTTACATATTCTATTATTGCTTATAGTTAGTTAATTTGAAATCTTTGACATGCCAGTCTCCTATATTATTTCCGGTCATATCTTCGAGTTCGTATACTAAATTAGACTTTTTCTTTACAATTTTGCACTTCGTAAACTTCGGAGCAAGCTTCTTACAAAACATTTTGTTTTTGTTGCTTAGGAAAAATGTCTTCTTCCAAATGATGTCACCTACGTTAAAATTTACGTCTTTACGGCGCAGGTTATAGTGACCACTATTTCTTGAATGGGCTTTAGTTAGGCACAATTGTACTTTTTCGAATATAGTTCTTAAGTTACCTAAATTTTCAGCGTATTCGTCCCTTGGCGTGAAAATTATATCATCGCTGAGCTCCGTATCGATATAATGCAAGCCAGTTGTAACTAATTCACGCCCATATACCAAAAATGCCGGCGTATAACCAGTCACCTCATTTACCGATGAATTCATGGCAAATTGGATTTTTGATAGGTTACAGTCCCAAGATCTATGGTCGTTTTCAACGTAGGTAGATACTGCTGTTAAAAGGGTCTTGTTGTAGCGTTCAACGCTGTTAATCTGGGCCGTGTATTTAGGCGTGAACATGACGTTAGGGATATTGTACTTTTTATATAGTTGCTTTAGAATATTACCCACAAATTGTTTTCCGTTGTCCATTAATACAGTGCTGGGTACACCGTGAACAAGAAAAACTTCTTCCTCGAGTAACTTAGCTATTATCTCGGAAGTTGCGCGGCGAATAGGGAACATTAGACAATATTTTGAAAAACAACAATGGACTACAAATATAAATGTGTTTTGTTTTCGTGACGGTGGTAGGGGACCTATTAGATCCATACTCAGCATCTGGAACGGTCTTGAACAGTCTTTAGGACGGCCCATGATGCCAAGTGTAGCATGTGCAGGATATTTGTGAGCACAACATGTGTCGCAAGTAGTTACAAATTTGGAGACATCGCGGTGCATATCTGGCCAAAAATAATTTAAGGAAAGACGTTTGTGAGTTTTATATATGCCAAAGTGGCCTGAAGTAGGGTCAGTGTGATTTCTAGTAATTATGTCCGATCTGTACTCAACAGGAATAACTTCTTTCCACTCAAACTCATGAGTTAAGGGATTCAAACTCTTTTTATATCTAAAAAGTTTACCATTAGTTACTTTATAGTTAAGAAACGATGTTGGAGCGTTTTGGCAACCGTGGTAGATGTTGAGATACCAACTGTCACCTGTAGAGTAGAACATGTGGTGATTCGAAGAGTCCTGATCTATTGTAGCTATTGGTACTGAACGGGAAAGACTGTCAGGGACTACATTCTCTGAGCCACGACGATGTTTGATGTCGAAGTCGAATGAGGACATACGAACACCCCAACGAGCTAAACGACCTGTGGGATTATTTAAATTCAAGAACCATTTTAAGGACGAGTGGTCAGTGTACACAGTGAACGTTTTGCCGTTTTCCAAGTAGCATCGCCAGTGTTCGATAGCTGTCAAGACTGCTAGGGCCTCCCTTTCCGTAGCACTGTAATTTCGTTCTTTGGTAGAGAGGGACTTGCTCATGTAGGCAATGACCTTCTCCTCGCCTTCTAAAATCTGTGTCAGAACCGCGCCAACACCGAAATCACTTGCATCCGTATGCACTTGAAATGCTTGTGAAAAGTCGGGGCATGATAATACTGGTGAAGTTATAAGAGCTTCTTTTAAAGTGCGGAAGGCTTTTTCGGCGTCAGAACACCAATTGAATGGAGGAGAGTTTTTAGCAAGGGAGGTTAATTTATTAAGTGGTGAAGCTATTGTACTGAAGTTAGGTATAAATCGACGATACCACGATGCTGTGCCTATGAATCGACGTACCTCCTTGCGATTAGTAGGGGTAGGGTAATTTATAATAGCTTCCACTTTTTCGGGATCTGGATGTAGTCCATTATGATCCACCACATAACCCAAGTATTTTAGTTTGTTTCTGAAAAATTGACACTTTTTGTAACTTATTGTCAAATTCGCCAATCTTAGTTTTTCCAGAACACGGACTAGTAGGGAGATATGTTGTTCGAAGGTCGGTGAAACAATGATAATGTCATCAATGTAAACAAATACTTTATTTTCGAACTCTGGACCGTAGAACAACATGTCAACCAATCGCTGTTGCGTGGCAGGGGCATTAGTAAGACCGAACGCCATAGAGGTAAATTGGAATGTACCCTTAGGAGGAATATAAAATGCCGTCTTACACCGGTCTTCTTCCTTTATAGGAATCTGCCAGAAACTTTTTGAAAGATCTAAACTAGAGAGATACTTCGCGTCTCGTAAATTATCAAGTATTTCGGAAATGTACGGAATACTGTATGCATCTTTCACAGTAACGGCATTAAGCTTACGACTGTCTAAGCAGAACCTTAGTTCACCATTCTTTTTAGGCGTCAGTAGTACAGGAGATGACCAAGGGCTTTCGCAAGGTTCTACTACGTTTTCTCGTAACATTTCGTCAAGTTGAATAACTAGTAAACGTTGTTTTTCAGGTGACATTCTGTAGTACCTTTGACGTATAGGAGCAGCATTCCCAGTATCGATACCGTGAGTAATTAGACTTGTGCGGCCAAGACCACGTTCTTCATATGAGATGTCACGAAACTGTGCTGTGATATGATCAGCTGTAACTTTTTGTTCTGTAGAAAGGTGGTCGTAATCACATATGTGTGTAGGGGTATTAATCGATAAAATATCTGGAGTGATAGTCTCTTTACCTATCATGATTGAGTCCAGATGTTTAGGGAACAAATTAAAAAGCCTCCAGAAATCCATGCCCAAAATCAAGGGATTTTGAATCTCTGGTACTACGTAAACTTTTAGAATGTGTAGTTGGTCCAAAAACGAGACAGGTAAATTTATGATACCAACATTATTCATCTTTTGCCCACCTGCAGAGACAAAATTTAAAAGTTCAGTGTTATCAATTCTAAAACCAGCATCTAAGAAATTGGTATGATAATTTTGTCCGAGAATTGTGACACTACTACCAGTGTCCAATAAACCATTGATAGTTATACCGTTTATATCAACAGCGACGTATGGTCTGCTGTTTTCATGCTCTATCGCATTATGTGAATCGTGGATTGAAGTGACAGAATAACAAGAGAAAAATTTAGATATAAAATCAAGCCAAGATATCCACTCTGTTTTATCAAGGTTACTATTAGGTTTGCTGTCAGCTTCACGTTCACTACAATCCACTAAATTCAGTTTTTTGAGTGAGTAGGTTTAGGATTGCAGGTGGTACAGTCAGGGTAGCGAATGCCTTTGTTTCCACACTTAAAGCATATATCAAAATGTGGCTGCTTGCACTCTTTTAGAGAATGAGTATCACTGCGACACCTTGGACAATATTTTCGAGTTGTATGGGCATACTTAGAGCTTCTCGGTGTCACTTGTAATGCATTGGTACTTGTAGGTCTTTCTTGTGTAATTTTAGGTTTATTGTTGTAGTGATAAGTATTTGTGTAGTTATTATCTTTGTTAGGAGTAGTATAACCCTTATATTTTTCATTATAGTAAGCACTTTGGTAGCTTTTATTAGGATAGTAGTGGCTAGATTTTTGTTGTTTAGTGTAGGCGAACTCCGGTGCTACAGTTTCCGAAGTCACGCGAGGAGGCTCATGAAATAGAGACATACGTGAATGTATGTTCTCATAGTTAGAACACACACTTTTCAAAGACTTCAGGTCCTTGATCTCGGGAGAAGCTGTCAAAGTGCTAGTATAGCATGGTCTGATATTATGTAAAATAATTTCTAATTTATCATCTTCAGACAGTGGTTTGCTAAGCCTCGAAAACATGCCATGCATAATAGACAGGTAAATTGAGATGTTTTCGAGCTCACCCTGAGTACGGGACCGAATTTCAGCCAAAAGGCGGTAGTCATAGTCCTTTTGACTAAAATCTTGTTTTAGTTGTACGACAACGTCGTCCCAAGTTTGCACACTTTGTCTAATACTACGGAACCAGTGTAGTGCGTCGTCCGTAAAAATCTCATATGCAAACTTTAGTAACCGGTCTTTCGAGATGTTCCTAGCGTCTACAAATTCATCCACTCTTTGTATGAAAGAAAAAACACAGGATTTGCCAGAATATTTTAATTTTGCCAAATCAGAGGACAGATTACGATCGCAAGTAACCATTGTAGTTTCAGGTTCTGAGCTTGAACCTGCACCAGAATTTGAACCTGGTCTTAATCCTGTGATTTCTTTGTACTGGTTGTTAAATACAGCGCGATTCGATTTATGCTGATCGACTACCTGAGCACTGACATTTGTGATGCGTTTAAGTCTGTGGTAAATATGATGCAGTAAATTTTCAGTGCGCAAGAACAACGTTTTGTCAAATTTACTTTTTAGGGACGACAGCATAGTTTGAGATTTTGTTAGACTTTCCTTGACTGCGTCCAGGTCAACCACAGGCTCTAAGTGAGATTCCAAAATATCCTCAGGGGCTATACCTAATTTAACAATCTGACTACGAAGGTCTTGTACAGAGCCGCCTGTACCACCTCTAAGGGTGACCTCGTATTCGAGTTCAGCTTTTTGGAGTGACAGATACTTAATCGGATACGACATGTTTACTTTTCCTCAGAATAGGGTATGTGTTGTGATTACAAATGATTGAAAAGCAGTGATTGTATAGTTGCTAAGTATGTGGTATGAGTAATAGGTAGTTAGAATATTGTATTTATTAAATTAAGTTATAATAGGTTTATATATTTAAGTATTGTGTATAATTTACTTATTGTAAATATAAGCAATTAGAATTAGGGCAACCACGTACCAAACAACTGCTCAAATAAACCTTAAAATTAGGTTTAATAACACCAAGCTAACAAATCTAGTAGTATAGTTAAAAGTGATGATTATTATAGCCACCAACACCCATGAAAACCAAAGAAAAACAAATGCCAAGGACCTGCTTCATATGCTCAGCTCAGAAAATACCTAAATTGGGCGCCATTGTGACGGTTTAGCGTCGCAAGAATGTAGGTAGATAGAAGCCGGTCGAAATTAAACAACCCGGAATAAAATTTACAATTATTTATTAAAAAAAAAGGAAGTAGACTCGACTAGGTCGCGGGTTTATTATTGGCTGGCAATTAGTATGAAGCAATGTCCTTGTAATTGGGGTCACTTCCCTGCACTGTGTAACGGCACGTAGTCCACGTCGAAGCAGCACGCAGAAGTTCCAGGTTCCGGGATTAGGGTCTGCAACGCAGGTCTACCGGATACGCGCAGGAGCGTGTGAGTGAAAGTTGGTGAGCCCCAAATCGAACCCCAGACTTGGTCCCTGGAATTCCCGGAAAATAGTCGTTTCACAAAAAGTCCAAATTCGTGTAAGTGACTGCGACATCGGGATTTTTGTAGAATAAATATGCTCGCGTTTTAGTTGGCTATATTAGTGAACCCCAAAGCATTTAATGGTGATCAAAGGATGTGGCAGTCACAAACAAAATCAACAGTTTTATGATCAAGCAAAGTATGAAATGAAATTATCAAAACCTTATGATGAAAGTTAAATGTACTACACTAATTACAATATGACCAAAAGCGTTATAGTTGAATTTTGTTGCGATTGTATACGAATTTACAACTTAATTAGCTAGAATTAAATGTAATTTAGCTAGTATACTATGAGTTTTTTAGGAAGCGGGTAGATGATATTTCCAGAATCTCTTAGAAGCGTGATATTCCCAGCCTGATTCGAATATGCAGATAATGTTATTACATTATTTAGACTAATGTATAATGAGAACTAGTTTATTTTTAGTATTTTCTACATGTAAAGTGATTTATAGCTATCTATGTTAACTTAATCTAAGTAGTACAATGTTCACAACACTCACCCGATTCGGGGAAATACTGGCACTTAATTTTGACACAGGTTATAGGTATTTAAGGTTTACTCCAAATCTGAGTATCTGTCACACCATCATAGTTAGGAAATATTATTTGGGAATAAATCCCATAGTTATTAAATTGGTCGACCTGTCGCGGTCCTCGCCGTAATGCAAATGTGTAGTGGCGTATGTGTCTCCTTCGCTGGTCGCGGCCGCGCTCTTATCGCGAGTCGGTGACGTCGCTCATTGTATTCGTAACTAGTTTATCTAATAGTAATTGTGCGCAGACGATTCTGTCTGTATGTAGATACATTTTATTTATTATAGTTGTAATATGTAGATTGGATGATTTTTGAGTTGTAAATATATAGTTTGGTTTTTAAATATAGTATAGCAGTCTCAATTTAGTACACATAAAGGTAAACCGTTACACTTGTAGAAAATGTTTAATTGCATGCATTAATGAGAAAGATAAAATATTTTAAATAGCCCAATATACCAGCACGCATAAACTTTGGTATGTAGACTTAATAAAAAGTCGGTATTTCTTGTATAATTAAGTAAACATAACACAATTGGAACAATCTATTGTGCCTCAACAATTAATGGTATCAAATTATACAACGAGCTGTTAAGAGCGGCTATAACGAGGCTGTTAACAGATGCAATTCGGTAGGCTGTATATACTCATTCAATGTTTATCACATGAAATTGCATGTTACAGAAGTTCAACTTCACTTTCCTAGAATTTAAACAGTTTTTTTTATTCTTGACAATCCGGGAAAATTTTTCACCTGGCTCAGTATATGATAACGATCTAGATCTGATGATGCAAAAAATACAAGTGAAACTATGTCTACAGTTAAGTGCCCTATTTCTTTACTAATCAATCAACGACTGGTCCTGAAAAGTAAATGACAGAATTACCATTATAAAAATAAAAGTACGCTCATATGCTCCTGAAAAGTTCTGAAATGTTTTTAGAACGTACTTATTGCCGGAGATCAGATCTCGTTAAAATCATCGTGACATTATGCTAAGGTCAGTGCACTCGTGTGCAGTACCCAACCAGTTTCAACTGTGGCGAGGTTAGGGTCGACTCACCGTGCTAGTCCCCGCGCGGTAGAAAGTGAAAAGCTAGACGCGCGGCCGCATGCCCGCCGCACTCACTTTCCTACACTCTCACTCCTGCACTCACAGATATCCTGTTCAAATACTGGGTTATAAAAAATCCAAATTGCGCAAATCTTTGGAAAGTCCACTCGTTTTAACTATTAACGTTCAACGCACAGCACAAATTCTCAGTTCCTTTACAGTGTTTGCGGCACTTAAAAATGTGTTCGTAAAACACTTAATTTTTTCTGAAAAATCGCGTGTGTTTTCGCTTGAGTTTTCGTGTGGTGTGGCGGTGGAGCGGGCCGGTCGGTGCGGCGTGTCAGGTGCGACTGTGGCGCGGAGAGTGCAGCGCAGCACAGGTGTTGTGTAAGAGCCTCTCGCGCCGCCGAGTAACGACGAGCGGCGTTATGTCACAGCGCCGCGTGAGACCCACCGCCGACGATGGTCGATTGGACAGTCTCTAGGCTGTAAAACGCCGTGAAGTGATTTCGTTGAGCTGTAAAAAAGCAATTCAATTCAATAAAACAAACTCATGTATTTTTATTCTTGTTTGTCAATGACCTTTCTTGCGTGTACAATAAAATGTTCTAATCAAATAAAAACACAAAATGTTTTCTTCTTAAGACTTAACAAAGCGTTAGACGTTTTTCAGGATCAGATTCAGACAATAGTTTATTTCATTGGTTAGATAAGGTCTCTTCGATGCTGGTTTTAATATTTAAATTTTTAGGGTTCCGTACATAAAGGGTAAGGGACCCTATTACTAAGACTCCGCTGGCCGTCCGTCCGTCCGTCCGTCTGTCATCAGGCTATATCTCATGAACCATGATAGTGAGACAGTTGAATTTTCACAGATAATGTATTTATGTTGCCGATATAACAACAAATACTAAAAACTAAATAAAATAAATATTTAAGGGGGGCTCCTATACAACAAACGTGATTTTTTTTGACGTTTTTTGCTCGATATTAATAACTGCAACAGGTAGACGCTTGAAATATTCAAATGTTGTATAGATAATGGTACGGTACCCTTCGTGCGCAAATCCGACTCGCACTTGGCCGGTTTTTTCAATCGCACAGCAAAACATTTGAACATAGGTGAGCTAAATCCTAATAAGTATATTGGATGCTGTTTTATGAAAACCATTTTGACACAACAAAACACGCAATATAGAATAGAATTATCATTGAAGAAACTGTTTTCAGACATTGTGTTATTTCAATAAAATATTCTATATCGTGAGTTTCGTCATTTAAGCCTTGCATTTTCGCAGTTACCGAGATGACCGTCACCGTCCAACCCGCCCGGAGTCTGTCCGTCTTCGATTTCTCTCGGCGCTTCTTTTGTTTGACGTACATGTTTATCTTACCCACGTGCACCGTAACTGGCTAAACCTCTACTATAATTATATAAGATTTACAGTTTTCAGGGCTCCGTTTCATAGATCTAATCTCAGTATACCAGCAGCTATATGATCTGTGCGCTTGTACAGCCTGAGATTTTTCCCTTTTAGTTTTCCTTTGCCCGGCGGATTAATAGTTAAATAAAAATATCAAGTTAGTTTAACTTGATTATTTAGGTGGTGGTTCATGTTATGTTATGTAAATGAAACAAATAAATATAATTTCATTCAATTTCATCAACAATTCATAATTTACTTCGACCGTTTGATATACACGGCATAGCGATTAACCCACAGATTAACAGGTAGGAAAACTAATTGTACTAATGAGCTACGCAAGGTTCAACGAATTGTCAGAATGGACTATGGATTACAGTTTTATGAAACGCGGCCTGGGTTATTTCATGGTTGTTGGCTCTCCTCAGTTATAGTCTATAGTGATAATAATACTATTGTAATACTATACTTTTAAATTTGAAAATTAATGAATCAATGGAAAATCTTTATTTAACCGCCACATATAAATCTTACTTACCTTAGATCAATATATGATACTGTTGCTTCTTCTCTTATACTAACAATTTGTTGGTGCAAGTCAGCCACGTTGCATGAGTCGATTGATGAGTTAATAAGCGATAGGAAGAGGCTTTCAAATAGAACCGTCAATAATGAGCCAATTCCCAGTTATTATTAAGTTGCCGTTTACGTTTATGACACCTCCGGCCACAGCCACCTCACTGTCGGCTAGGTAGTTAAATACATTTGTACAGATACTTTCTAATAGTAATAAAATGGTCACACCGTCACTCCTTTGAAAATGTTTTTAGTTAATGTATTAAACTTTAGTACATTCCTGTGGTACAAAAGTGTTAAGAAAATATCTGCATTATAAGCGATGTCTCTAGGAAGTTAAAGAGATTCTTTCCAATGCATTAAATGCATAGAAACTCAATTATGTAAGTCGCCGATTTTGCCTCGCAATGATTGGACGCTTTTGTTGTATTCAGTCACGTTACAGTGAAGAGTCGCATGTAAAAGCAATCCAGAAATGGCGCCGAAATTGAGAAGTCATCCGGTTATTATCTAAAATTTAAAACACTTTTCAGCTCCATTCTCATGAATGTTAGGTAATACCGGGGAGCCATCTTTAGCCTCGTCGTACCATTCTTAGCTTTCAGTTATGTTAGCATTATGTTGCTTAGCAGACTCATCTATAATAGTCTAAGAGCATCTTATTTATTGTAATGTCTTTATGTTTCTGATTATTTATCTAGTCTTTTGGAGATTATCTAAACAGTGTATTTTATGTATCGCAAATTTGAAATTTTAACCTGTGTCCCAATAGTATTTAAAAGTCAAATTTTAAATACGGTTATCTCTTCAGTGGGAGGAAAACTTATACTGAAAAAAAAAAATTAATACAGTATATTCGATCTTCGATGGAGTTAATTTGTTATTTTCATAACAATGGTTGGTAAATTACCGTTTTCATCTTTCGATATTTATTCAGTATTGCATCGATCCGACGAGTAATTATGAATTTTAAGGCTTAATTTGATTTGTTCCCGGTGACTCAATAACTCTACACTGGTGTGTGTGAGTGGTTGAAGAAGGCTCAGGTTATGTTACTGTCTGTTGTCTCATACACATACATGTACGTTATTTTGTATATGGATGTAATAAAATCCAATTCAATTCAATTCATTTTATTACAATAAATTATAGTACAGTGTCCCTAATGATTTTATGTGAATAAAATTGTAGCACAAGTGTAATTTGATCGATAATAGAATAGGACTCTCTAATATCTATAATTTTCGCCAGAATTGAAGTGTAGAACTTTCGAAAAGGTAGTGGGGGAGTTGTTACACCCTATATGTGCCCGGGCGGTTTGTTTGACTGATTTATATTGTATTGTGTGTGTATGTGTGTGTGTGTGTGTGTGTGTGTGTGTGTGTGTGTGTGTGTGTGTATGTGTGTGTGCGTGTGTGTGTGTGTGTGTTCTATTTTTATTGTTTTAATTTTTAACAAAACATTGGTAGCTGTAGTAGACTTGACTAGTTGTAAAGTGTGACATTATTTTAATCAACAAACCTGTGGTTGATCATATAAATAATAATAATACCTTATTAATTTATTTGCTTCTTACTAAGTAATTTACAGAGTGAGCCTAAAAATAACAGGTGATATAAAAGGATGTTCTTTGTTTTTAAAAGTTAGTGGCCTACTGAGATCGACCCGTAACATGAGTAAGTGTAACCCTGGTCTCCTCGCTAGGTTACCCTATGTGGAGGAAACCAGTGAAACGGACTTAATAATTTTGGTTGAAAGTTTAGGGTTCCGAGGAGAAGGAAATAAAGAATAATAGCAAAAAGAAACAAAAACCACAAGATTAGAAGAAAATTAAATTCCGCTATTTAAATTTGTGAGTTATGGAACCATTAAAGATACTAGAACCCTTTTTTTACTATTAATTCCGCAAATATTAATATTATGTGGAAGTTTGTAGATGGCTTTATGGATTTAAATGTTTGGCAAGACAGGTGATTTTACTGTATGGAAGTTATTGTATTATAATTTTCAGATTTAACGTTATAAAAGTTTTGTGTAATCAATGAAATACAATAATGGTAATTAACATAGCTTTTCTTTTTTATATAAGTCTATAAAAGGTGCTTATAAAAATCTGTAGCTCGATGTTACAACAAACAATATTTACTAGTTTGGCCGTTATGGTTTTCATTGGATAATCGCAACAGCAGCTGTAGGTAGCCGCCTCCCTAACACTTGAGTAACACTTGTATCATTGTTTTGTCTAAGCCATTGTCTCGTTGTACGCTTGACCGGTGGAAGGGTAAAAGGTCCGCGAGGCTCTAGTGAAAGTGTTATGTGACGCCGTCGCGTCGCGTCGCATGTGGCTTGCGCAAATATTGCGCGCCTCGCCTCGCGACTGGTGGAACTATATATACGAGTTGTACATCACTTTTGTTTGCACGTTGTATTTGTTTTATAGCTTAGTTTACCACACGAAAGCAAACGCCTTGTTTAGTGTTTACTTACACTTACTAAATAATATGTGGTCAATAAACTTCGTAAAAAATAAAAGGTACAAAATAAAGGGATCGAATAACTAGGTAATAAAGTGTTATCTATCTGTCTATCTATTTGTTTCTCGCTCGCACAATACCAGGGCTTCTCTCAGCGAGAGAGTATGGGCTTAATCACCACGCGTTCCCGCCGCGGATTGGCGATTTCAAGCGCTGAGGTATGTGAATAGCTCAGACACCCAGGTTTCCTCACGATGTTTTCCTTCACCGTTTGCGAGTGGCATTGCTACTATAACTTCACAAATGTACATGATTTAGAAAACAAAGTCATAGGTACATGCTCGCACTGGGAATTGAACCTGGGTCTCCCGCTTCGGAGTCCAATGTTCTACCCACTAGGCTACCACCGCTATGTTCTAGTAATATTCCATTAATATTTCCTTTTATATCACCCGTTATTTTCATGCTCACTCTGTAACTTACTTAGCAAGAAGCAAATAAATGAATAAAGTATTATTATTATTATTATTGTATGACCGAGGCAAATACTTGTTTAATCCCTTTCTTTTGTTAACTGTGTTTTTTTTCTATGTATGTCCCATTGCAGGGCACAGACCTTTTCTCAGAGAGAGTATTGGATTGGCAATTTTAATCGCTGAGGTATATGAACACCTTAGATACTCAGGTTTCCTCACGATGTTTTCCTTTACACTTAGCAAGTTGCATTCCTACTATAATCTCACAAAGTCATTAGTACATGCCGGGATTTGAACCCACAACCTCCCGAATGTGAGGCCAGTGCACAACCTGTTAACCGTGCATACAAAGTTTATTGACGCACCGTAAAAGTGCGCGCGTTAAACTCTTTTCTTTGCACGTCATACGAAAGACATCAACGAGCGCTCTGGCTCGTTAAATCTTTACGACTCCGTTTTAAAAACAGTTCGGTTTCTCCAGTCCATTGAATGAATTGTATCTATTACCTAATGCTAAAGTAGAATTCCTAAATTAATATTAAACATACATTCGTATGCAAATAAAACAAAATCTACATGGGTTTCCACACATCGTTTAATTAGCAAATAACTCATGACTATTCGCTGCCGGTTGGCAAAGTAATGGATAATTAATAAGGTCAGGTTTGTTTAGAATATTTTTTTTGGATTAAAGAACTCTCCGCATAGTGTGTAATTCAATAAACTGATATAATTCAATTATTATTTTACTTGGTGCTTAGTTTTTGTATAATTCCTCGCATTGTTTTATTATTCCTTTAAAATAAGTTGTGTGTCAGTGGGATACATTAATGGTGCAGCCTATATGCCTACGTCCGACTGTAGGGTACAGGCCTTCTCTCAGAGAGAGAGAGAGTATTTGCTTAATTACCACGCGTGCCCACCGCAGATTGGCAATTTTAAGCACTGAGGTATTTAAACGCTATATACGTAGATACTCAGATTTCCTCATGAGGTTTTTCTTCATGGTTGACAAGTGGTATTGCAACTATAAACTTACAAATGTACGTAACTTAGAAAACAAACTCTTTGCTACACGCCCTTGGTTTGAACCCCACGGTTTGAACCATCTCTTGAATGTAAAGCAAGTGTTCTAACGGGCGCGTTTTCCCAGTTTCTGGTATACATTATATAGCTTAAAATAACAAACAACTACAGCTTAATAGTCTAATAAAGTTTATTTCCCCTGGCTGCCCCGTCAGTGTGCAGGCGCGGTTGTAGTAGCCAAGTGATCAGCGGCACCAGGGTTGAAGGGTCCTCGCACCGATGTCGTTGGCACGATTTGCTCAGCTCATGTTCCTTCTGAGATGATCTGCGGGGAAAGGTTGTTTTTTATAATAGTTCGTAGGACTTCACAATATTCAGCGCTATAAGTTCTTTTGTTTTTAATTCCGGTCGTGTCTTCAATTGAAGAATTTAAGAAATGGCGTGGTGCATGCAACGGCTAATGAATGTTGATGAAGCGAAAGTTATTTGAAAGGATCGTGGCAAGTGGCAGTCCCTGGTCCCTGCCTATCCCTGTGCGATACAGGCGTGAGTTTATGTTACAAGCTGTTGCCCGCGTTCGCGTGGTAATTTTGATGTGTATTTTTCCGGGATAAAAAATAGCCCATGTGCTAGTACAGACTATAATCTGTCTCTGTGCAAAATTTCATCTGGATCCGTTCAGCCGTTTTTGCGTGAAAGAGTAACAAACATCCATCCATACATACAAACTTTCGCGTTTAACATTGATACTTAATTAAAAAAATAAAAAAACAATATCAGAGAACAAAAGATGTTGCCAAAAACAAATCGTAATTGGGGCGCCTCAGAAATTGACCACTTTAGAAATAGCTCAGCATGAACCATAAACATTTGTGTACAAACACCTGACGCCTGCTAGTGTCTGCTATATATACATTACACACCGAATATGTGCATTACAGACGGGTGCAGCACAATATTATTTTCTCTTTCACTGGGAACTGTTTTTAATTACTCGTGTATCTAAGTTTTTCGTTTTTATCGCGTATTGGATTAACGTTAAGTCCGTACTACTGTGGATTTAATACTTTCCTGGTAGGTGAGTGTCACTTCCGTGGCGTGGCGCGAGCGAATTATTTTTTACAGGTAACCCACCTTAAGCGCTGTCTTATTATTTTGGAAAATTAATAGACAGACACGAATAGATAAATAAATTAATATAAATAACGTCCTCAAAATACAACCATTTGTCCTGGTCCGTAACAAGCATACCTTGTGCTATGGTGACCGGGCAAGGGTATCACAAATATGGAAATACATCCAGACTACAGCCATTTGTACAAATTAAGTTTCGCGGTTGCCAGTGGAAATCGGACCCATGACCTCTGTCTTCGTAGTGTTAACCGTTTTTTTTTATTTAGCTCTTTATTTCCGTATCCATAATTTGTTATGTGTTAACCGTTAAGCAGATAAAATAAACAGATTATTATTACATTACTATTATTGGTTAAAAGGTTGCCCGTAACATAACTGAGTATAGTGCAGTACCATCTCTACGAAAGCGATACTCTTTCTAACAGGTGCACCTCCCGCTAAAAAGCTCTACACAAAATAATCCGTGGAAACCATGCACCATGCATGTAAATTTCACTAAATCTGGGTTTAGGTTTAAATCATCAATATACAATATACTTTAAGAACTTGCCTATTTTATTTAAATAAGTTTGAAGTAATATTTACAATTTTATTCACAAAAAATTTTAGTTAGGAAGACAAATACAAAAAAAATGCTTTTTGTGGAATATTTTATGAAGCCCTCGCTCGGAATGCAATCAAAGCCCCGATTGAAAGGTCGATGTGGTGTCAACTGTACCAATATTTCACTCTGATTTATTTATGTTAATTAGAAGATGATTCAACTCACTGATGATAGTGTTCCTCGGCCTGGAGCTCACACAGCAGACGGCGGCGGCAGCGTTCACTGATGGGGGCCGGCAGGGGCCGCGGGGGCTGCGGGGGCTGCGGGGGCTGCGGGGGCTGCGGGGGCTGCAGAGGCCCCGCCGGGGTCACGCGCCGCCTCAGCCGTGTCGCAAAACTGTAGGCAAAACATTTTTTTATCTGCAGTCAGTCGGTTAACTGCGAGCTGCCCCACCCGACCGTGAATCAAGCAAGCAAGCAAGATTCACGGTCGGGTGGGGCAGATTATTTTTTAAGAATCGCCCTTCTTCTGACAGCCAGTTTTCACTTTTCCTGGTCCATAGTCTCATGGTGGTGAAACATAGCATAAGCATCCAATATATTTGGTACTTACTAATATAAAAAAAGAAAGAAAGATGGTGTGTATAATGGGGAACTTGCAAAATTGAAATTGAAGATGATAAATCGTTGTAAACATTTTTCTCTGCAAGTGGTGACATTCTAGTCAAGTGCTACGAAAACTCCATAGAAATCGGGCGTCAAGTGGACGTCACAAGACTTCACCTTATTCTAATGTGTGAAGAAGATATTATGAATATTTCAGTTATTTCGTAAGATAACTTTTTTTTGTCTACTCTCTTGGTAGAAAACGTTTAGAAAATCAATGAAAAACCAAATCTAATAGCGTATTTCGTTATTAAATTAACTCGATTTTTCAAATCTTCGTTATGACTTGCAAAATCCTGAATAAAAAATAGTTTTTTTTGTCAGTATTTTTATCTCTTTTGCGATATAATTACAAAATAACTCCAATCTAATTTCAAGGCATGTTTCCCAGTATGGACTTTATCTGCATGAACCTTTTCAGCAATTCTTAGGGAATCCTTGTTTTGTTCTTCGCATCCAATACCTAGGAACCCCTTTTAAGTAATCTAGTAATCTTCTCTCGCGTAGAGATAATATGGGCTCAATAATTTAATTCTCATTTTATTCATTTTTTTTTTATTAATCTGTGGGTCACAACACAAATACGTAAAGATGTTTTAAAGATTTTCTGATTTTTCTGTTTTCTGATACACGTATATTGTACAATTGTGTGTTTTTTTTTAATAAATAAAAATAAAATAAAGTTGAAAAGTGAAGTTGCTAAGTCCAAAGCAATAAATTGATAAGACTTTAAAAGTAATTTCATTGAAGTGTTTAGAAGTACAAAAGGGTTTATTCAAATGAAAGTACATAAAAAAAATTGCGAGGCTTAAAGAACTTAAAATTATGACACAGGTAGGATGGCATAAAATATAATTTCGTATAGTAAATGTGGCCAACACTAGGCACAGCCTGTATCGTCGTAGGCGACAGTTTCAGTATTACTTTACAATAAGTGCGGCGTGCTCTTGATTAAATTGAAGTTATATTTCGGTAAGAAAAATAAAATTAAAGTTAAACAAATTTGAACATTTCAAACAATATATTGTGTCATTTTGAAATTTTTATTTGTTATTTACAAACAATAAGCATTGTATGACTAATCACCGCGTATGCTGCGTGGATTGGGAACTTCAACTACAAAAGCACTGGTCATTATTAAACCGTCTTTGAAACCGTATAAATAATGACCGAATTAAACGGCAGGTAAAAGTTGTATTTCCAGGACTTCTAATATATGCAGACACTTTTTTATTCGAGCTTGTATTTCGTAATGAATGCAAATGAGTACACGACGCGTCCATAATATCATTATGTCAATTCGCACAGAAACACGCGTTCGCATTTAACCTCATTTTGTAGCGGATGTTAATGCATAAAAAAGTAAAGAGGCGGTCATTTATTGCAGTAGTATTTAAATGGACGTTTTCAAACAAACGCGTACCTAGGTACTGACCAAGGAAGCAGAAACCATTTCTTTAGCGGTCAATCAATCAATCGCGGTCCGAATGCCCACTTGATTTGTACACATGGCTTCAGTTTGGGTGTATTTTCACGTTTGTGATGTCTTTGCCTGGTTAACCATAGCACAGGGTATTGTAGTTTGGGACCAGACAAAGTGATTGTGTCGTGTGTAAGTTAGAGTTTATGTTATGTTTATGTTTTATTATGTGTCCAAACAAATAGTACTACAGTAAATTACCACCACCGCCACCGCGACCCCTTTGCGAATTCCTTAAACGAGACGAGATTAATGCTCTCCAAACATTTGTGGTCATTCGATACAGGTCGCCGCGGTTATGAGAGGCTACCAGAGGAATCAAAACAACACGAATCGTTTAGAGTTTTATTTGCAGTTTAATTGTGTGACTTTTGTTTATTTCACACACATCATGTGCGGGAAGTATGGAAAAAGTAAATACTTACATGAACATGGAAAAATATTAATATGACTTTCTTTTCCAAGTTACGAATATTTGAGAATTTGTAGTAGCAATACTACATACCAACTGCGAAGGAAAACATCGTGAGGAAACCTGAGCGCCAGAAGTGTCCGAATACTTTAGCGATTTAAATTGCCAATCCGCGTTGACCGCAGAAATTAATCCTGGGATCAAATATTGTTTTAAGAAAACTAACTAGAGGTATTACAATAAAAGCCCACGTCAACGGTAGTACGAGTTAATATTAGGTGATAATTGAATAGTCAAAATTTAATCGGAATGCTGACATTGTGGCACTGTGGGTCGCATTGGAAGCGTTACACAACAACGCGATTTGGATAAACACATTACACACAATTACTAATTCGTATCATTTGTGATACAGATGGTCCAGACAGCCTGTACAAAATGGACTTATCATTGAAAATAGACCGTCCGTTTCTTTTTATTATTAGAGTGTCCTTCCAATCTTGGCTCTGGGCTTTTTGCATCTTAAAAAAATACAGGTAGCAGTTTGGTGTTTTTCTTGATACTACAATTAGGTACACGTGTTTTTTATTCCAAGAGTTTTTTTTTATTTTCTTCACCTTTAAAAATTAGGTTTGGCGTGAATATATGGTAACTATAATATTATAGTAGGTATTATGCTCAATCTCTATTAGAAATCAATTACCAGAAGGCGGGCAGCAGCGTCTTTCTGAGATTACAAGCGCATACTGCGATCGCCAACCCGCCTGCGAACTGTGGCGATTTTGGCAAAACCCTTCATGGCTATGAAAACCACGAGAGACGTCTATGTCTGGCTGACGATGATACAAGTACAGTATATACCAATTGTAAATCCAGAACTAAAACTAACCTATGTTTTTAACACAATAAAAATTCATTCAATTTTGAACGATTAAAGTTATTTAATGTTCCTGTAATAGAACCAATGTGTTGAATAGGCACTTAACACGCGATAAAACGCCTGCCTCACATTAGGGAGGTCGTGAGTTCGAGTCCCGGCACATACCAATGAGTTGGTTTTCTAAGTTACGTACATTCGTGAAATTGTTGTAGCATTCGTGGTGTACATACAATAAAGAATATTTTATCTATCTATCTATCTATCTATCTATCTATCTATCTATTACCATTCGCTAGCGGTGATGGAAAACACCGTGAGGAAACTCTAGTCTCTGAGATATTTCCGTATCTCAGCGCTTGCTACGTACAAAGCCCCAACTTTGTGCAATGCTAAGGGCGGATATATCAGGTTTAACTAACTTGGCACTTACTCACTGTAAAGGCCTTACAGCAGCTAAATACCAAATCTAAGCGGATCTTCTCTCCGTTTTCCGACGAACATAGCCCAAAAAATTTGCGGATCGATTCGAATACATAACGCTGCGCCTCACTAAAACGATTGTCTGAAACGTCGAAACTGCAATTTGCAGAATCTACGCAGGAAGTGGTTTCTATTTATATAATGAGCGTTCGGTTTTACGTTTCGATGTCTTAAGTACCGGCGCTTTGCGGTGAAATGAGTGAAACCACATGTTAAGTCTAAATAGAGTAATTGTACAGATAGTCTTCTTCTTCTATAAGTGCCGTCTCCTATCGGAGGTTGGCGACCAACTCGGTTATCTTGCTTTTCGAGGCTGCCAATACAAACAAGGAACTGGCACTCTGTTGAAACCATTCCCGTAAGTTGTATTGCCATGATATCTTTCGTCTCCCAGGTCTCCTTTTTCCTGGAATCTTGCCTTGTACGATAACTTGAAGGAGACTGTACTTGGTGTTACAGATAGTCTGCCTCACTTATCACTATTTATGTAATATAAACGATCAGATGAGATAAGATAAGAATATACTTATTTTTATTCAAGATATCGTGGATGGAAATAAAAAAAAAAACCGGACAAGTGCGAGTAGAACTCGACCACCGATGGTTCTGAACGAATTTGTGGGTACTTAGACATTATAAATAGTTCAGGAATCGAGTCTCGCAGTTTTTCCGAATTTTTCCCGAACTTGAAAGACTATTTTTAAATTGTAAAATACAAATGTATAATTTTCAGATTTTCTCTGTATTGTTAGTATCAGCCAATATTATTACTTGCCAAATTTCATAGTTCTAGGTCAACGGAAAGTACCCTATAAATCTTCATTCCCTTGAGCGTCAAAATTTACGTTTTTTGCGGTATAAACGGGCGTATCTCTTTTTACGTTAACTTAAAGGTTTGATTTTTTTCACAGCTTCAAGGGACTGTAGACATGTATATGGTTTTAATTCCAACTCTATACCTTCACGCATTCCCGAGATAAAGGGTCTTGATAGACGGACGGACGGACGGACGGCCAACAAAGTGACCCTACAAGGGTTCCTTTGTCATAAAGAACTTACAGTTCACTTAATTTGAGGTACGGTACCCTAAAAAGGTTATTAGAAGAGACCGTTAATACTTACACACACGAAATAACTTGTAGATACAATTTTTTTTCTGCTTGTGCAATAAAGTGTTATCTATCTATCTCTCTATCCTAGGGTACCTATGCTAATTTCTTCATAACTCCTTACCACTGTGAGTTGTTGAATCAACTCTGCGCTTTTTAAAATGATAACTGTAACTTTATTACGATCATTGCTCACTATTATGTCCAGTTTTCTTGGAAAGAAAGAAAATAATTATCTAGATTTTAAGTAAATTTCTTTTATATCCATGCATCTTAAAGTTCTCTTTCATAACTGTGTAATTTTAAATAAATATATTTTTACTTTACTTTTACTTTTTGCGTTTCTGCCTATCCCAACTAATAGTCGAGGACATAGAGATCTTGGCTAAGTCAGCATGGTTTCATTTCACCAATTCTATAAGGTTTGATGGAAGAAATCTCTTACACAGATAACCTCGCCTTTGTTCATGTTATTTCTTGTGGATGCATATTGTGTGCAGTAATTTTATATTGTGCATGCACTTCTGTATCATCCAGTCTTCTGGTGTAGGTATGTGTGTATATTTATATTTACAGAAAGGTTGGCGGTTATTTTCTATAGAATTCTTGTTTGAAAAGTTTTGCTTAATGGATTTATTCATCTCATAGGCATGAGCCTATGAGATGAATAAATCCATTAAGCAAAACTTAATTTTTAGGTTTTGTTAAGTTCAATGAATAAACTTAACAAAACCTATAAATAGTTATACTATGTATAGTATACGGTCTGAAAGCTTTCTAAAACGTTAAAATAAAGCTTAAAGCCTTTTTTTTTTGGTTTAACGGGTATAAATAACGAGTTTAACCTTTATATAAATTATCGAAGTACACATTTTTCGTTTATATGCACTTTGAAGTAATAAACATAACGTAAACTCACACCTGTATCCCGGAGGGGTAAGCAGAGACTTAGGTCTGCCTCTTGCCACGATCCTGACAGATCTCTTTCGCTTTATCTACATTAATTAGTCGTTGCATGCGCGCACGCCGGTTTCGGGCTAGTAATATTAATAATAAAATTTATTTTATGTTACTATTAGATAAAGGTTCAATTTTTTCAGTTTATTACGAGTACATTAAATCACAATATTTTACTTAACCAAAAGTACTTAAATAATAATGTTAATTTCAATTCATACATTACATAAGCTCGCGGGAGGCCTGTGTCCAGTAGTGGAAGAATACTGATTCATAATTAAGTCAATACTTAATCAGCTTAACATTTTGTTGAGATGAAGAGATAGTCTAACCTAAATCGCAACGAAACTCGCGTTTAACCCGCGCCAAATGGATTAGTCAGATTGTCTCACCGCAACACCACGTAAGAGCCAAATCAACCTAGAAAGTGAATTCCTCCACAACCAGGCCACCAAGGCTGCGAGAAGGCTGCAGAGAAGTGCTTCTTAACCTATAAGTGATGAGGGACTATTTGATATTTTTGGTCATGAAGTGAACCACCAACTATTTGTCGGCCATTCAAATTATTTTAAAGTTCTATAAATAACAAAAAAACACGTACAAAGTTACATTCTTCTCGTTGCACTAACCTGTGCTGAGTACAATTTTAAAAACCCATTTATAAGTATAAAGTTATTCGAAACCGCTACTATATTATTTGAGAAGATAATTATTGTATTACTAGCTGACTCGGAAAACGTTGTTTTGCCATACTGATTTGCCTAGGACCTATTTTCAGAACTAGCAAATATACACAACAAATTTCATAAAAATCGGTGAAGCCATTTCGGAGGAGTTCGATAACAAACACCGTGACACGAGATTACGAGATTATGAAACTGAAATGCTCATTAAAGTTGTACAGCGTTTTATTTAAAGAACTTTCAGAGACCACCGGTTAAGAACAACTGCAGTAGACGAACAGTACGCATACGTACTCCAAATTATTAGACACTTCACATTTGTGCTTCAAAAGCTGCCGAGCGTAATTACGACTATCGTTGGCTGTACCAGGGCGTCATTATCGCCTATGACTGCTTGCGGATTGATTACGGGCGACTACCGCTCTTATTCGGGTCCGCTTGCTGGCAACATTAAGTTACATTACTATTTATAAACGTACCACTTTTAGGCGTAAGGCCGTTTTGAAGAGGGCCGTTAGGAAGTGGCACAAAAATCCATAGGTACAGTCGGTAGCAGGTCAATTTTTATATTTTTGTTGCAAAGTTGTCCTTAACGGACCTGATTGGAATGCACTTATAGGTTGATATGCTGTCGACTATACAGTTACAGGTATTAGCTGAGTACTGTAGAATAGAAGGCAATTAAGGACCACGACTCCTTTTCATCCGCAAATGGAAATTAGCAGGAAATTACTGCACCCTCATGGGAGCAACTCTCAAATACAAGGGTATTTTTAAACATAAATCTGACAAAACACTCATAACTGTTGCCAAACACAAACTCTGATTCGGGTGTCTCAGGAACTGCACATTTCAGAAATAACTCTGTATAATTATGATAAGGTGCAGTCGACAAGTGATCATGAGCAGCCTACAAATGTCCCAATGCAGTGCACAGACCTTCCCTCAGAGAAATAGTACGGGGCTTGGTCACTACGTGTGCCCATAGTAAATTTACAATTTCAACCGTTAAAGGGCCTTCACGAACAAAAAAAACATCTTTTTTAGAGATTGTTTTTGGAAAGTGTCTTTATCTCTCTTGTAAGTCATGTTAGTTGTGGGTTTCAAGACGCACGACCGAGATATATTTTATCGTATACACCCTCTATTTTAGAGCGGTATATTAACTTAAGTAATTCAACTGAAATTATTTTATAGTTACATTTATTTTTATTATTGGGGATTTTTTTATTTCAGAGTAACAATTTGAATTATTATTGACGTGAGAGCGATTATTTTTTTATAATGATTTCCATTACTTTTTATTTGGTATTCCTGGATCCCATAAGGAATCCATTAATAAGATCGTCGCTACAAGCAAACACACTTCTCAATTGTCTGATGCATGTATAACACGGGTAAGTACAGCGCCCGAGTCGTGTAACCGACGTAGGCCGTCCGCCAAATCGCGCGGGTCTTCGTGCGCGCGCGTATCAATTACATACGTCGATAAATTGGCACAGTAGGCTGGCTACGCGATCAACTGTTAGCTGGGAAATTTATAATTCATACTCTGTGCTATAAATGCGAAGGTGTCCTCGTAGAAATGGAGCGATGATGTGATTTTTTTACGTAGACTGTTTGAACGATAGGTCATTGGTTTCTGACTTAAAGAAAAAGAATGAAATTGAGAATTTCAATAAGTAATTACTTAAATATCGTAGTGTCTGGTTTTCTTGTAGAGAAATCTGAAGAGATAGACTGAAACTTAAATATTCACTTTTTGTGATTCAAAAACCGGCGGATAGGCTACTGTTTATTAGAAACCTAGGCAGAGGTCACGAGCACCGCTAGTCATATAATAAAATCATCGTTTTGGGCCCTAAAAGGATACATCAAATTGATCAGCAATCATCGGCCAACTGAGTAGTACACTTAGTCGGTGACCATACTGTGTGTCTAAAGGCTAATGGAGCAGAATTTTATTACACTTTGGCGGTCATACACACTCGTATCTCAGAATTTCCCCATGAGATGGTCGCCCTACAGCTCAGGCGCGAATAGAGTCCGTTTCGCGCGTGTGGCTTTCACGTAACACGCGGACATCCGTCCTTCCGACCTCTCCCCCCGCTTCGCCGCAACCCGCGTTGGCCCAATTACATTGTGCTCAATGATACCTCATAATTTTTTTTAAACTATTAAACTATTCGAAGTTTTAAGTTTCCCCGGGATTTTCTTCGTACAAAGAAGTGAGAGTCACTAGGAAACGAGAAAAATATCTGGCTGGAAAGACCTGGAGCTATGTTAATGAAGCGAAAGAGGTGAGCCAAGTTGTAAACCTTGGTCTCTGCCTATCCTCCCGGGATCCAGACATAAGATTAGGCATGTATATGTGTGTGTAAAGAGCTAAACTTCCATAATTTTTGTAGATAATAAAAAAAATTAAATAAAAAATAAAAAACCGACTTCGAAACACTAAAAAGTAAGAAATAATTTCAATAATTAGAAGTATGTATACATGTAGGTATTGTAAAAGTATAATTTGAAGTCGGTGCCCAAAATTTATGTGCTGGTCATGAAACTGGGCACCGACTACAAATTATACTTTTACAATACCTATATGTGTAATACTTTTAATTATTGAAATTATTTCTAACTTCTTAGTGTTTCAAAGTCGGTTTTTATTTTTTATTTAATAATATACATTTGTGAAGTTACAGTAGCAATACCACTCGCTAACGGTGAAGGAAATCATCGTGAGGAAACCTGGGTGACTGAGCTATTCACATACCTCAGCGCTTGAAATCGCCAATCCGCGGTGGGCACGCGTGGTGATTAAGTCCATACTCTCTCTCTGAGAGAAGGCCTGTGCCCTACAGTGGGACGTATATAGGCTGCTTATGATTTAAAAATTTTTAATTTTCAATTTTTGGTGGGGAAGCGGGAAAAAAATATACGAGTCCCTTATAACCATAATTTACCCTACTTAATTCGTTGCTTTAAAATTTTACGTTCTCAATTTCCATCGTCAAAAGTCTTCACCAGAACATCACCAAATTACCTTGGGACTACTTTTACGCTATTTTATGAAATATACGGATATTAATAAAGAATGGGCCCCATCAGGCCTTATTTACTGCTGTCCATTGAACAGTTCCGTTCTCCATCTCTGAAAGTCTTCATCAGATCTTCACGAAATTAAAACGGGACCAATGGGACGTTATATCCATTTGAAAAAAAAAAAGAATTGTCGAAATCGGTTAAGATTTGTTAAAATTATGGAGGACTATAGACAAAATATATATATATATATATATATACGCGTCGAATTGATAACCTCCTCCTTTTTTGAAGTCGATTAAAAAGAAATAGGAAAGTTGAAATGTAAAGGAGTGGAGTTCCACATCTCTATAGTTCCAATTTTCTGTTTCTTTCTTTCTATTTTCCTCCTACTATCTTGATCGGCTATCAAGACAATAAGACAAACTGGTGTGTTCTACCTATGGATATGTGCCCAAAAGGTAATTGTTCATAGTTCAGTAGTCCTATCTGCTTTTACGGCCGGCCCTACCGGCCCTCTCACATACATTAGCTCGATATATTTCTTTCGTCAATCTTTCTTCCTTCTTCCTCTACATCCTCTGTTTCTCAAGGACCTCATTTCTGCATAATGACCTGCTTTTTTGGTTCTTCTGATATACCTAAGTCTTCCTACCATACAAGACTGTTGCATCTGCATGGAAAGTCAATCAAGCTCTCTTGGAGATATTTCGGCTACTCACAAGATATTTTTTCTTCATATTCATATAAAATTTTGTTTTTTTATTTTAGTTTATTTTGAAATTTTCTTCCGAATCCTACGCAAACGAAGCCGCGGGCACTACTTGAGTAGGCAATAATAACCCACGATGAAATCAATACCCGTCACTTTCGAAGTACTAACAAGAATCATCATATTTTCCGTGTTACTGCATCATCCATCATAATGATCGTGATACTTTTACATCATGACATGCGCCGCGGGTAAGCCCGATGCGTGCGCATGCGCAGGCTGGCATGCGGCCGCTCGCGTTTGATTCGGTTATCGACTTGATTGCTAGTCGGAAACTAGAGTGTCTGGCGGTTCACGCAGTCACATAACAAAGAGCTCATTTCATTATAACAGTTACACTACACTTGTTCTTATTTTATCAGGAAAACTAACAGCTTATCACGAACACATTTTTGAGAAATTAGCACAGGTCAAAGAATACACATAAAAAACTGAACTAAAAAATAACCAACAACCCGACTGCTCAGCATTAACTACTAGGCAGGCGGAAAGCTAAAGAGTTACTATGGTGAGTTTGGGTCCCTATATATTACACTAATTAATTATTACACACAATTAATTAGAGTATTATATAGGCTATTTTTATACTAAGAAAATAGGTATTGCCCTGCATGCATCACAAAAACTATAACATTAAAGATTATTTAGACGACAATGATGTCTGGAATTAAAGCCAGTTCATGAGTTTTAGAACATTTATATAAATCCTGTAAATTAAGGACTTGAAAAGACTAAGTTTAGAGTTTTTTTCTCCAAAATGATCTAGATTTTGAAATGGACACCTAGTTTAACTTGTAACGTTCATTAAGTCGCAGTTTCTGTGCTACTTTGAATAAAAAATTTTGATTTTGATTTTTGAAAAGAAGAATCATCACCATCATCAGCCATTTGACGCCCACTGCAGGACATAGGCCTCCTCCGTGGTTTTCATAACGATGAGAGATTTTGCCATAATCGGCACGCTTAGCAGGCGGGTTGGCGATCGCAGGAAGCGGTTGGAATCTCAGGAAGACGCTGCTGTCCGTCTCCTGGTAATTGATTTCCTTAGTCGCCTTCTACGACATCCACGGAAGGAAATGGAGTGACGAGTGAAATTCTTAATCCGTTGGCACACGGCAGCTGCCCTGTCGACAGCTGATCACTTTGATTTCTAACTTGTATATGACACTCGCGCAAAGAAGAAGAATCGATTGAGATCTTATTTGTCAAAATCTGACCATTGTTTAATGATTTATGAGGGAACATAGAATCGGTCATACTTACATACATACATACGAGCCAAACACATTACCCTAATTTTGGGCTCCGCCGGGCAAAAACACCGGAGTCCGTAACTACATGCAAAAATAAAAGAAGGAAGATGGCACACCTTGATAATAAGTTGCATCGATTAGTCATCTTAGTAATTTGCAAAGGACTAATTCCCGTTTTCGCCGACAAAATCCTAGTGCCTTCCTCAATAGAAAATCTTTATTGTTATAATTAGGTATTTTATTTTCCTATAGAAAAAACTATTACAATCGTTTTACGTTTAAAAAAATGCGGAAAATAATCTGTATGGAACAGCTGATATTTTTTTCGCGATTATATTTCATAGAATTTTGCGATTATGAGATTATAATAAAAATTGTAAGTATTGATGATTAAAATAACACCTTTGTTTACCGGACATTTTTACAACACCCTGTAGGTATAACTGTCACTCTGAAATCCGCTCATTGTCGGCGTACTTAGTTATCATGCCTTGTTGCATCAGTGCTATGTAATGTGAAATATTGTATAGTCAGTGGCCAATCGTGGAAAATGGAAAACCTTGGTCTCTGCCTAACCCTCCGAGATACAGGCGTGACTTAGTGTAATGTTTATCATCATCATCATCATTCAGCCACAAGAAGTCCACTTCTTCTTTTGTAATTTAATGTGTAATTTAATGTTAAATTGCCAATTTTAAGGCTTTTCTGACGTGGCGCGTGCTGTCTCGCTTGCATAAATGAACATTTTTAAATATTTTGTAATGTATATTACGTATATAGGCTGCTTATAAAGTTTTTGATTGAGAATATTAAAAGAATATCAGAGATTATTAAAAACTAGGTATAGAAAACCAAAAATATATTTAAAATGTTTATAATTTAATTATGCATCAAACCCTCAGACCACATCTGTCAAAAGTATACTCATTTTATTACGATCATTAAAATAAAAACACGTAAGAACAGCCTTGAAACTCAAATCAAATAGAATTGGAGATACTATAAATCATTGAATAATTCAATGCTATAAATACTATAGCCACTAATGGCTGATTTTGATGTAAAACGTCGTGAGGAAACCTGAGGAATGTACTGTACCAAATCTTCATATTTTATAATATCACCGTATATAAGTGAGCATCTGAGCATGTAAATTTCTTTTTTTCTTTAAAAAACAATGTGTGGTAAGAAGGATTATGTCTCTCCCTGAGAGAAGGTGTGTACAACCTAGCCACATATACATATATTATATATAGGCTGCTTGTGCTAATTTGTTTTATTTTTGTGTTATATTCATTTGTGTTAAAATGGAAATAAATGTTTTTCACTTTCACTTATGACCTATACGAGTCAATTTAATATTATAATATAGATAGATAGATAGAATATTCTTTACTGTATAGGAACCAGGAAGTAATATAATATAAAAAAGTAAAAAAATGTTTATTGCTCATAACTTAAAACTCTTAAAAGTAGGTACATTTTCCGGCGGCACCCACACTAGGAGACCCCTTATATAGTTTATTGACAACCAAAAATACAGTCTACGAATCCTGACATATTGTGGAGATATGACACAACATGAAATTAGATTAAAGTAGGGATGGAAGCAGGCCCCTGAACTAGGAAAAAAATTTTTGTCTCACGGGACATGCCTCTCCTACCTACTAAAGCCAAAACAATGTTACGTTAGTGTAATTTCCTGTTACATACGGCAATACGAAGCGGATACGCCTTTGTTTACTTTTACAAGTGACTCTCCATCTTTTAGCCAAGATTTCACCTTCCCTAAGGTCCTAACTAATCATCTAGGTACAGTCGACAGCATAAACCTCTACAATCTAGTTGCAAAGTTTCTCGTGAAGTAACTGAATAGAGTGTTTGAGAGGGCTTGGTCACGTGTAAAGTTTGATGTGCCGTCGACAGTATTATACACATATAGCGCGTATTAGTTGCTGGTTACAATTCAATTCAATTCAATTCAAATATTTTTATTCATTGTAAAAACAGAATGTTTACTTAATGAACGTCAAAGTTGTTAGTTTCACAATTAATGGATTATGTGGAGAAGAAGCTAACAAAGAAACTCCACATTTATTCTTTTCAAAACACGTTTTAACTTAATTGACAGAGTTAACCAGGGAACACAACTATCGTCTTATTTATTCATCATCGCGAGCGCTTATCATGAGTAATAATGACAGTCATTGGCGTCCACAGCAATGTGCGCTTATAGTGAATTATTGGAAGAAAAATGGTGTTGACACCATAATGTAGAATTTTACGCGAGTAGTGATTGGTTTATGCTGTTTGAATGAAAGTTAACATGAACCTGTACCCTACAGTGGGACGTATAATTGGTACAGTTAGTTATTAGAGTTACTAAGACTCCGCTGATAGTTAGACAGTTGAAATTTTCACAGATGATGTATTTCTGTTGCCGCTATAACAACATATACTAAAGTAGAATAAAATAAATATTTATGGGTGGGTCCTATACAACAAACGTTGTCTAAAGACAGCGCAAATCTAGCGGCCATCTATGTAACCTTCACAGCGCCGATGTCATGTCGTTGAATGTCAATGTTAAACGCTTCCTGTTGGTTTCTATAGATGGCGCTGTTCTCAAATTCGATCTTCGTCTATTGTTGTATAGATAATGGTACGGAACTCTTCGTGCTCGAGTCCGACTCGCACTTGGCCGGTTTCGTTTTTGATCCCACGTTAAAATTATATAATTTGAGAAAACATAGTCATAGTGGAGTTTTTTCGAAACCTTTTTCTCCTCAGTAAAATCAAGCTGAAGGTAGCATCTGAGTGGCGCCGGATTAAGAATAGCGTCAATCCATTTCTTTCCGTAGATGTCGTAGAAGGCGACTGAGGATATCAATTACCAGGAGACGGCCAGCAGCGTCTTCCTGAGATTCCAACCGCATACTGCGATCGCCAACCCGCCTGCCAAGCGTGGCGATTATGGCAAAACCCCTAGTGGTTATGAAATCCACGAAGGAGGCCTAATGTTCTGCAGTGGGCGTCAAATAGCTGATGATGATGATGAAGGTAGCATACATTACATTGTATATTCACATTCAACAAGCAGTTCATTTAGTGCTGTATCCACTAGCTTTGCATGGGCACATTCACATAGGCCCTATCCGATGTTATACAATTTTATATGTATAAAAAACCTTATGGATTTTAAGTGAAAAACTACGAGTATGTTGTTTAGGTGTCAGAAGTTCGACCTTAATCGTGTCATTATGTGTGACTGAGAACTATTACTTTGAGTATTATGTTTAAGGCAAATTATGTGAAAGTTGTACAAATAAAGAATATAATTATTAGCTTAATCTGAGGCAAATCTCCCCATGTGGTGTTTGTGTGGCGTCGCAGAATGTTGTTGCGGGAGTGCATCTTGTTTTCAACGCTTTCGCAGTTCACCTGGAATCGAGTGACTTATCCATAAATCCGTCGGAAAGCAGAACTTGCGGTGGTTATTCTACTCATCAATACATACAAATTAATTTTATTACCCGACCGACCGATACTGAGGTCGCAAAAGAAATGTGAGCTGATTTATGCAATCGCTAATGCAAGTATGAAAAGTATTTATGGATTGTTTGTGTTCGTAAGTTGAATAAATCCTCTGAGTAGAATCCTTAAATTCTGCTAGACCTTCCTGCAACGCGCAGTATACATACTCTACTTTGGATAGTTTTGAGCCTATTGTAATATTAAGTTCAGGGCCTGTTTGTATACGGGTATGTTCAGATGCGGATATTTCTCGGATACATATATGTCATTTTAACTTCCGCGTATTTCTGCTGAAATAAGCTCGCCAGGTACACTTTTTATTTTGTAAATTATGTGTTTTAATGTGTGTACAATAAAGTATAGAGAGATATGTCATAGAAAAGAATTCGTGTAGACCCGACAAGTTCACGACCTGTACTGTAACTATAGGGAAAACTAGTAATATGAACCTAGATACGCTTAACTCTTCGACCTTTGCTACAGTAACAAAATTATATTATACAATCTTATAACATCCTTGTCTGATATAATAGTATTTGTTTCTTCTTGTAGACTTGTTTTCATATCGTTACGACTAATCTTAATGGAGTTGGAAGTGGTTCTTTCAATCTCGTGACATATACCACGAACAACACATCACACTCACCTATCGCCGCTAAGTTTCTTCCAATCACCATTGTCTGCGACACTACTGTATGCTAATGACATCTCTGTATGCGCAGTTAAAGCGGCGTCCATGACAATTTTCCCGACGCATTTTATGGCGCCCACCAGCTCGTTAGACCGACGATTTCATGAGGATGGCCGAGGGCAGAAAGAAGTGGCTTGTCTTGGGGGAGACAGACAGACAGACGAACAGTAAAGTCTTAGTAATAGGGTCCCGTTTGGCACTCTTCGGGCACGGAACCATAAAAAATGACAAAAAGTTAGTAAATTTTTTCATAAAAATAGGATAACGTTAATGCTGCGGCCGGACACACGACCAGCACCCGTTCACGCAGGGGTCAGCCATCAACAGTCTCAACCATTTTAGAGAGAGATATATGCGACCCAGCCACCGCCACCATTCGCATGACCTTTACAAATTATACGATTAAGTTCTTGTCAGTTATAAAATTTTTAATAGCAGTTATTAATAAGTAATCATGTCATCTGTACACTCATAATAAAATTTCTCTTAAAGAAAAGTTCTAAGCTCAATTAAATAATAATAACCATAAACTCGCAGTGGAATTGGTTTACTGCCAAGGGTCTACATCGTAAATACAGTAACATTATATTATATTCTATATATAGGCCTTTTTACCTAGCGAGTCATTAATGAATATCTTAAATTAAACAGGAATAGAATTCTTCTGGAACTCTATAAATAATACACTTACCTATTTGCTATATTTTTACGGGCACATATCGCACATTGGGCACATATACTGGCAAGGCGGGATAAGAATGCCTGTTTCATTAGAACGTTCCCTTAACAATTTTCTACTGGGTAAGTTGTAAGTAGCCCTCATTGTCCTTTTTTGCAAATTAATATCAGCGGCCCGCCCCCATGGTAACATACCATACGACAAGATACTGTGAAAATAACGTAAATACACCAACCTTGCAGAGGATACGTCTGTATTTGCTTAATTTTTCTGGTCCACTAGTTTTTAGGGTTCCGTACGCAACCCGTTGCGTTCCGTTGTTGCAACGGTGTTGCGTTGGTATATTCGCAATTTCTGTCAACGGTTTTTTGCGTATGGACGGAAGCCGAATGAATTTAAATATACGTTGTTTATGTATAAGAATAATATAGGTATAATATAAGTAAATAAGAGATAGAGCGCACCGCCAACAAACTGCTACGCGGTTTTATATTTTTTTGAATAAAAAAAAAGAAAAAAAAGTACCTCAAAAGGAGAAAACGGAACCCTTATGGGATCACTTTTTTGTCCGTCCGTCCGTCTATCTGTCAATATCCTTTATCTCGAGAACGCGTCGAGGTATCGAGTTGAAATTAAAACCATGTACTCAAGTCTAGAGTCCCTCGAAGAAGTGAAAAAATTAACCTTGTAAGTTAACATCACAAAAAGAAACGTACATTTCGACACTCAAGGGAATCCAAATTTACTTCGGGTATTTTCCACTCCAAGTTTGAAATTTGGTAGGTAATATTGTCGATACTAAAAATACAGCGAAAAATCTGAAAACTATACATTTGTAAATAAATCATAAAAAAAATAGTTTTCGAAGTTCGGGAAAAGCTCGGAAAAACTGTGAGACTCGATTCCTGAACTATTTATAATAAGTAAGTACCTACAAATTTGTAAGGAACCCTCGGTGTCCGGAAGTTCGACTCGCATTTGTCCGGTTTATTTCTAGATGCGATCCCCGAGTTGAGCTGGAACTGAAGCAGTGCAGATACTCGATTACTAGAGAACTAGACTTGTAATTATTTCTTCTGGTTGTTCAATGTAGTGTTTTCTATCTGTCTATTTACTCACGGTTTGCGCATGTGCTCAACGTTGATGATGGTGGGCGTGAGCGCCGACACGATGATCGCCGTCGGGATGAGCGCGGTCAGCATTTGCACCACGCCTTGCCAAGGGTTGGCTCTGAGGACACGGGACAAATATTACTTGACCAACCAACATAAGGAAGTCGTGCTATGGAAAGGGCTATGCTCGGGGTTTCTCTGAAAGATCGAATTCGAAACGAGGCTATCTGATAGAGAACCATAGTCACCGACATAGCCCACCGAATTAGCATGCTGAAGTGCCAGTGGGCCGGCCATATCACCCGAAGAACTAAATAACCGATGGGGTAGACGAGTTCTTGAGTGAAGATCGCGGATCGGTAAACGTAGTGTAAGACGTCCTCAGACTCGGTGGAGCGATAATCTTCGTAGGGCAGCTGGCAAGAGCTGGATGAGAGTAGCCGAGGACCGTGCTCAGTGGCGTGGAATAGGAAAGGCCTATGTCCAGCGGTGGACAACCGTAGGCCGATGATGATGATGATGGTGAAGGAAGTCGTGGCTGAGAAAAATCATCGAATAGACGGATGTAGCCAGCATTAAAGACCTGTTTCGTTTGGCAAGAAAGAAGTATGTGGAGTATGTGGAGCTGCCGGCCAACCTCCATTAGCGGAGAGGCACTTGAAGAAGAAGTCCAAAATACTTATGCCATTGAGTCCGCCGCATTGTATAATTTTTCAGGTAAGTGCAATAAAAGTTTCAATAAATAAACCGAGGGTAACATCGTACCTAAGTAAGTAGGTTTAATAATTTTGAACGATGATTGATTCGTATTCAAAGCAAAACTTTCATCCTCATACATCAATTCAAAATTCTTACGTTGTTAGGGGGGTCAGAGGTTGAGCCAGTATTTTCTGCAGCTAATCGATCAAAGCCTTTCAAATGAGAGCGTAAAATGTAATGATCCCTATTCCACAAGGCCATTACATGAATGTACGAAGAGTAAGTACCTAATTAAAGTCAAAAGTGAGCGGTGGAGCAATAAACAAGGTAATTTTTAAAATGCTTAGCAGCATTAGAGTTCGTTTTAAAACAATTTTGCTTTGTGTGGCCGGCCACACAGAAGGGACGTGGGGCAAGGGCGCGGAAAAGACGCGACGCGTTGTACAGAAATTGCGACCTCGCCCCGTCTCTTCTGTGTGGGCTTCGTCCCATCCCTTCAGTGCATTTTTTATGAAAGTGAATTGGATTAACGACGCATCTTTTCTGCGCCCCCGCCCCACGTCGCTTCTGTGTGGTCAGGAGCTGTGAATTTTGTTCTTAGAACGATCAGATTTTCGGGGTTTACAAAGTTTTACGAAATCCTCGTTTTTCGTGCTCTACCAATTCCTCCGGTACATCATTATCGTACTCAAAGGAACGGTCATGAAATAGCGCCACAACAATGCAGAAAAAGCGGAACACCATATAATTTTTTTTAAGATAGACTATCTTATAAATTTAAAATTTTACAAAAACCTTTATAATCCCAGACCTAGGCTTACCTGTACGGTCTTCTATATAGAAACAATGTATCGAAATAACTATTAAAAAATCCTTCAAAAATTATATGAAAGAAAACATAGTAAGGAAATCCGAGTGACTAAGGTGTTCTCTGAGAGTGCGTGAGGGGTTACCTTATCGCTTGAAATCGTCAGCCCGCAGTGGGCACGCGTGGTGATTAAGCCCATACTCAATCTCTCTCTCTCTCTCTCTCTCTCTCTCTCTCTCTCTCTCTCTCTCTTAGAGAAGGCTTATGCCGTGCAGTTAGAAGTATGTATACATGTTGTTTACGAACAATATCAAAATAATTATATAGTTGCTGACCCGACAAACGTTGTTTGTCGAATAGAATAGGTCGTAGGCTAATATTTGGCAAAAAAACGTTTGCCGAGTCAGTTAGTATTAGATATAATTTTAATATCGGGTCTAATCGCCCGTTAGATGTCATTGGGAATACTACTGTAAAATTATATAATTGCAGCATAGGATTAGGGATAGCATAGGGCTAAGACATGTTAAGTACCTACTATGAAGTGCATTTCTGATAATAAATCCTGTCTTCATACATCGAAGTAATGTAACGTATAAAGTACAAAAGCATTTGGTCACAACCTGCTTATCATTGATGATGCCATTGGGAATTAATATTCCAGTGAAAACAGCTTATACCGCAGATACATTAGATAAGTATTCGAATGACACATGACGAGGCATTTTTCGTGATAAGACTGTGTAGTTATTCCCCGAAATAAATTAATTGGCTATTTATAATCATGAAATTATATTCAATTTGTTAAAGAGAAGTCAATTTCCCAAGTGAGTATATCGTATATCGAAATATCGTATACATATACATATATATATATATATATTTAAATCTTTATTTAAAGAACTTGGTACACAAAAATAAAAGCGACCATATCGTCCTAGTAATGCTACACACAGTTTGTACTGTGACTGCTAAGTATCAATACAATTAAGTATCTATAGATTAGATTAGATTAGATTAGATTAGAACACTAAACCAAATTTAACCAATTTGTACAATGTTTTGGCATCTTCTGAATTGGGAAATGCTAGAGCTACGTTACAACCTCCTACAGTCTTAAATATTGAATTACTATATATTAAATTTCTTGCAGTATTATTAGGGGTTAAAGTATGAAATTGCCGTTTTATTGCAATAGGTTCTTTGAATTGACATACAATCTTCATGGTTTGAGGTTTTTGAATGAAACTTTTTTCAAATGGTTTCTATGATGTTCTTTTTTTAAAAAATGTGAAACATTTGAATATCGACTTTCAATTGTTTTTGTTATTCAATTTAGGCAAGAAAGATGGATACTGCGAAAATTCGAGTGATTATGAGGCACCCATTTTTCGTATTTTTTTATTTTATTGATTTGACGCAAGTGAGTCAATATTGTGGGTAAGGTAACGTTAAACCATGCCGCTAATTCCTGGGTAGATTGACTAGGGTCGGCTTCCACTATCTCTCTTAATTCATCGTTATTCACCTGTGTGGGCGGTCTTCCTCGTGGCTCGTTCTTTAAGTCGAAATTTCCATCACGAAAGCGTTTAAACCAAAATCGTACGGTGCGTTCATTAGTAGACCCCTCTCCAAACGCAGCATTGATATTGCGGGCTGTTTCTGCCGCGTTAGTTCCGCGTCGGAACTCGTATTTAAAAATCACTCGAATTTTCGCAGTATCCATCTTTCTTGTCTAAATTGAATAACAAAAATAATTGAAAGTCGATATTCAAATGTTTCACATTTTTTAAAAAAAGATCATCATAGAAACCATTTGAAAAAAGTTTCATTCGAAAACCTCAAACCATGAAGATTCTATGTCAATTCAAAGAACCTATTGCAATAAAACGGCAATTTCATACTTTAACCCCTATTATTTCGAACACATTCCACTAAAATATGATGTACTTCTTCGATTACTCCACATTCTGCACAGTTCGGAGATGGCACGTTATTCATCAGAAAGGCGAACTTATTCAGTGGGATGTGGCCGGATCTAATTCTGAATGCAATCACAAGTGAAAATCTGTCCAGGTTGGTAGTCTCAAACCAAGGGTGACGAAAACGTTCGGATCGAATTGTCTTATACCAAATTCCCTTAAGTAGCGATACACTATTGTAATATTCAGCCCAAGATTTGTAGATATTTTCTTTTAACGTCGGCAACACATCTCTATAAAATGACAAAAGCTTCTGAGGGATCCCATCTGATACGGCCTCTCTCGCCAAACGATCCGCCTCTTCGTTACCATACAACCCCACGTGTGATGGTAAAATATCGTATATGTTTCGTATCGCTCGGGTATTATGGACAGGTATCGGGATTTGTTTGGAGCAAGGCTTTACCAGCTTCCTGGCAGCGGCTGGGTGAGGGTGGCTGGCGAGGTGAGCAGAAGTAGCGTGCCTTGCCTTTGTCCAACAGCACGCGCTGATTTAGCGATAGAAACCAACATTTTCGAACCGTCTGAGCTTTATCCTTTTTTGTTCCTGTTACACAACAGCCAAATCAATAAATTCGTTGGATCGCGATGCTAGACCGTCCGCGTAACTAATGTCTTCCATCAACCATAAACCGTTTCACATCAAGAGCACGCGTAATATTAAAGTCGATGATTAATCTAAATTCCGGGAACGTGAAGCTACTGAGCTTTGTGATGAAGTGGAGGTGGCATTGTGTGCTCTTTTCTTAAATATAATTAAGTAAAATTTGAATAGTTCTGCTTTATTTTTAATTTCGAACTTAAGTAGGTAGTTTGTGTTTTTTAAAGACTTTTAAATGAAAATGTCTGTCTCTTAGTTAAGTTAATATAAAATAAGCCCTGGCCTAGTCCACGTTTTTCGTTGGAATATTTATATTATTAAAATGGTGTCAATAAAGAAAATAAATAATTTTGCCAGGGATTCGTGGAAGTTTCGGATAATTTAATTCAAATATTTTTTTCAATATGGTACAGAATACAGATAATAATTATGACGTATTTATTTGTAGCCTTTCTGTATGTTAATCCTAATCTTTCGATTAATAAAGATTAATCGGTATTAACCGATAGTGTGAATTTTATTGCACAATATTGTTAATTTGTACAAAGGGTGGACGGCGTGCACCGTTTTAAATATTGAAGGCAATTCGCGACCTATTCGTGTGTTGAATTTCATCGAAGCCAGCCATTTACAGTGTAGAGTGACACCCGTCTAAATCAATTAAGGGTGGTTAACTACGTGTTTATCAAAGAGACTACAGTTTGCTTTTCGTTCGAATTAATATTTGGTAACTTGGAGCCGAAAATTTATCGCACGCGATAAATAAAAAACCCGTCCAAGTGCGAGTCGGACTCATGCACGAAGGGTTCCGTACCATTATCGTACCAAATCGAACCCACGACCTCTGTTTTGGTAGCTAAGCGCCTTAACGGCTAGAACAACGAGGCAGTCGTTTGCAATTTGTTTGCAGTCGACGAAATTCAAGAAACTGCACGTTTATTCCTTAGCCTTACAGGATCACCTCCATCAATAGTCGCAATGCGTGGCCGATCTGCAAAAGAAAGTCGGGCCTACCGCAACCGTTCATTACCGGCCATGCTCGTAACGAGTCAATTACAGCAACTGTATTAAAATGACCGACGGTGTTACACATTGGAACTGAGTACTCGACTAAACAGAGGGTCAGTATACTTCGCCTGCCCATATCAGCCGTTGGAGCTTACAGTGTCTCCCCATTGTCACCTCATGTAACAGTTTATCGAGCACATGGTTCCAATATTTTGCTTTTTACGTACGCTGTTATTTATAAATAAACTAAATTGCGTAAAAGGAAAGACCGTACTAACTGCATTTGAAGAGTATTATAAGGAGTCGTGTTTTAAAAAATAACAGCGTTAATCGTTAAATTCCAACTTATTTTATTACTTAGTATTTCGGGTTTCACTTGCGGGAACGTGGAAATTCTCTGGACTCCAATTTAGTCGGATTGCCAGTATCATTGAAAAAATGCTCTTCGGCTACATCGTTATTTCATCCCGACTGCGCGGATTTTGTTCTAGTTATTTGTCATAGTTATATTCCGGGCGTTATAGTGATTGCTTAGCTTGAACTTTTGTTAACTACTTGAATACTAAACAGATGCAAACTGTCCGCATTCACTAGTGCGCTCGAAACCACATATGCTAGCAACTTAAATAAATAATTAATAATACTTCCACACAACACAATCACCTGTCCTGTAGTTAGTAAATAAATGAACTGTTTATTAGAACCGTCCTGCGATGATTGATTTACTGTGAGAGAAAGGGGCTTGCTCATAAACCGATCGTGAGATCCTGACCCGCCAGGCTCAGCTCTTTAATTTAATTTGAATTAAGCAGGCCCCCGAAAAATTATAAATTAAGAAACCGCATGCTTTCGTAACTTTATTTTATAAGTTAGGGGTCGTCCATTAATCACGTGATGTTTTTTAACAACTTTTAAACCAAACGAGGGGTTATGATACAACGTGAGGTTTTAGACTAAGCCCAGATCAATAAATTATTAGCAGGCATAAAGATAACAAAGTAATCTGTGCTTGTAACCATATTTCATAATATTACCAATTAATCAAAAAATATAGAGAACCCCATTGTGAACAAAGACGCGGTATCATTTCTTGATACCCTTCGCCCCTTTCGAGTCTCACGTGATTAATGATTAAATAATTCAACTGTTTATTGGAACCGTCCAGCGATGATTGATTAATTACTGTGAGAGAAAGGGACTTGCTCGTGATCCAATGGTGAGATCCTGACCTGCCAGGCTCAGGTCTTTAATTTAATTTAAATTAAGCAGGCCCCCGAAAATTTATGAATTAAGAAACCGCCTGCTTTCATAACTTTCTTAACTATAAGAGATAGTATCGGACAACATGGTAAAAAGTGTCCTGATGTTGTCTACGTTGTTTACGTTGGGAAATCCCCAGTCCCCGCTTACATGTGGGTGTGGTGTTTCCTTTTATCGCCATACAATTTTCAGTATGCATAGTTTATTGATAAACATTGTTTCAGCAAAATACTTACCAATCAAAGAATCAGTACATCTATAAAGCTCATTCTTGAGTAATGACAAGCTCAAAATGCATTTATAAGATAGACGTTACCAGAAACGCAGTTCAAAATGTGTAAAGCACTTTTTGCAAAAAGATCTAAGTGCTTGTAACACTAAAGATATACGGTCTGATTTATAACAACACGATTTCTTAAAATAGGTACTCCGGTACGGTACAGGGAAAAATATAACCACAGTTTATTTAGGGGAATCGTGTATTTATAAATAACACCGCATTTCTGTTTTACAAACTGATAACCAATTCAATTCAGGAGTTTTAGATTTAAGAATAAGAATGTAAACTCTGCTAATGTACCAAATTTTAAACTCTGCTAATGGACCAAACTTAAACTCTGCTAATGTAACAAATTTAAATTCTGCTAGTGTACCAAATTTAAACTCTGCTAATGGACCAAATTTAAACTCTGCTAATGTAACAAATTTAAATTCTGCTAGTGTACCAAATTTAAACTCTGCTAATGTACCAAATTTAAAATATTAAATATTACGTGAAGGATAGATGAATGTGAGTACACTTGTTAAGGTAAAACTTGGTGATTCTATTGGAAATAGCAACTGTTACTGCTAAATGTGTAACCCATGTCTAAGCTCACAATAAATATTCTTGATTCTAAAAAAACTGACTGAAGTTTCTTCATCCTTCCATCTTCCTTCTCGACGATCTAGAATTATGGATTTTGAATGTTTAATTCTAGATCGTTGTAACTTTCATAAAGTCACAGCTTCCATCCTATCCGATGTAGGATAAAACATACTCAGGAATTTACTTATTTATTTATTTTAGCGATAAACATAATAAAATATGAACAATAAAACACTGCGGATGTTAATACAAAACGGTACTAAAGTACCCTTACCAGTGGCTTATAGCATATTTCAGTGAAAACGTTCACGAGTAGAGCTAGCACCTTTGAAAGTGAAATATTCCAGCATAAAACAAGAAAAAAATAAAGGTGAGTAAATATGATATTAGTTATTGTTAACATTTATTTTCTCGAAGATTTTATCGAAATGTTGAATAACGACGCCGAATCGAAAAGATTAATTACTTTTATATCCTGTTACCTTTCACGACCCGAATGAAAGAATCGAATTCCTGAGTCATGGATCGAGTAAAATTCGAGGCATTTCCGAACTCAGTTCCGCAAAGAAAGTCACCTTGCCCCTGTGGTATCTCTGTTCGATAATTTGTAAAGTTATGGCGGATTAAATTTTCGAAAATCGTGCTAATTGATGCAATTTTGCATGGATTTTTGTTAAAAAGTAGGTATGTCACACACTTAAGCAGCAAATAGAAGTCCCACTGCAGGGCACAGGCCTTCTATCAGGAACATATGCTCAAACTACTAGGCAAAAGTTTTTGAATACAGTTTGTTACCTTAGATATGATTCAATAAAATTCTTCTTACCGTTTCTTCACCGCGTGCTCCTTGAACGCCAGCTCTCCCTTGAAGTCAAGCCCGAAGTCCCCCCCCTCCCCCGCCTCTCCGAAGGGGTCAGGTAGGGGCCCCGCGCCATTCCAGGGGCCCTTGGACTCTGGCCTCCAGGTGCCCTTAGGGCTGTCGAACTTGTAAGGAAAGTCCTGAGCTGGTGCTGGGAACTTCTTCGGACTATGGTTGAAACTGTGGACAATTTAATGTAAGGTTGATTTTTTCAGGCTTGCGTACTCGAAAAGTGCCAAAGGGAATCGACGTATTGTTAAAAATGTAACTTCCACAGAACACGATTACTTGTTCTCATGGTCCCAAACTAGGACACCCTGTGCTAAGGTAACCAGGCAAGAACATCACAATGTGGAAAAAAAACCAAAACAAAGGCCATTTCAATTTATACAAATGTACGGCGGCTCCCAGTGGGGATTGAACCCACGACCTCCGGTATAGTAATCAGACGTGGTACCGCTAGACCGACAAGGCAGTCTAGCTGTCTGTTTGGGCCCTCGCCCACGGTGACTTTTTGTAGCGATGCTGTCGCGCGTTCGCATCGATACAGTCGCGATGCAAACGCGATAGCGCCGCACTTCTGTCGCGATGCAAATGCGATTCAGTAACGGAACCAAAATGCCTGCGATCGCTACAGTTGCAAGATGGACTTGGACCGATGGACAACACGACTCTCGATCTCTCTGTGTTGCACTACTCATGCGCCAACCTTCCTCCGTTCACCTCCCGATGTCTTCCGATACGCTCGCGCGTTTGCATTGATACAGTCGTGGTGCTGTAGCGCGTTAGTAGCGCGTTGGCATCGCTTCTGCAGCGCGTTGCGAATGCGACTAAGCGCGTTCGTAGCAATGCTGTTGGCATCACTACAAAATGTCGCCGTGGGCGAGGGGCCTTTAACCTATAAAGGATGTTATCTCTTTTAACTGTAGAATATAGCCCAAGATGCTTTGTTTTAGAAGACAGAACAATGGCTTGGTAATTGATAAGGCCCGTGTACAATCACTGTAGCATAAGCCTCGCTAAGGTTGAAGTGAGAAGAAACCTCAGGATTGGAAGTGTTAGTAAGTAGTAGGTGAATACTTTGAAGATAAACTGAACTAATATGTATGATAGTAAAATAATGTATAAGAATACTCCTTACTAATATAATAAAAGCAAAAGTTTGTATGTGTGGATGGATGTTTGTTACTCTTTTACGCAAAAACGGCTGAACGGATCAGGATGAAATTTTGCACAGAGATAGATTATAGTCTGGATTAGCACATAGGCTATTTTTGTCCCGGAAAAATACACATCAAAATTACCACGCGAACGAAGTCGCGGGCAACAGCTAGTAATTTATATAAGTATAAGAAATTACCGTAGTTTTATAAAACAAAATTGTTAAGATTAAACAGTTCCTAGATATTGGATACCACTTTAATTATAAGATTTTTCTAAAAATTCAGTTACAAGGCTTTTACTGTGCCCGACAGGGTCCATAATGATACACATTATCTGTTATTTAAGATCCTACCAAACTTATGACTGCAATAAAGTATTGAGTATTCAGTTTTTATGTCAGGGTTGGTCCGTGCGCGGTCTGAAATGTCCTTCCGTCTACCTTACCCTTTAAATCCTTCTGAAGGTTTCTTGACCATCGGCTTGAATGATTGCAAGTTCTCTTTGCTAAAAGTGATAGGATCAATACTATCAAAGTCGAAGAAGTCCCCCAAATGATGGCTCGGTTTGAACTCCTGGCTTCTGTTCTGGAGCTTGTCGCCTTCAGTTTCTGTGGCATTTTCATCTTCCTTTTTCGCCAGTTTGGACTCGGCGAAGGCTGCCTCCACCTTCCATACAGTGGCTTCCGTTTTCAGTTTGGTGTTTTGGCTTATTTGTCCATTTTCTGCGACTTGGCGGAGGGCGCTGTCATTGGCGGGGCGGGGCACAGGGTAGAGTGTGGTCGTTGCATTGTTCGGGATATCGTCGAACTGTTCGGTCACTTCGCGGCCGAGTGACTCATGAAGGAGGATGAGTAGCGCCCATAGTGTTTTCTGAAACAAATGAGATAGCGTATTATCAATCTATCAATTAAGCCGCACTCATCCACTGCTGTACATAAGTCTTATAAGATAAAAGGAACACATAAGCTTCCCTCCAAGGCACGCCAACTCTTTCTATGCTCGGCCATTCTTATCCAGCAGCTGCCACCAACCTGCCTCAGATCGTTGGTCTAACGAGCCGGGCCTACGTCTTATGCTACGTTTGCCAGTTCTTGCTCACCATTAAATAATCTTTGCACCCCATCGTCCATCGATTTTTTGACATAATGTGACCAGCCCACTGCCACTTCAACTTGTTAATCTTATAGAGTATTAATTACTCTGTTTTCTCTCTCCTATATGGTTACAGAATATAATTTGGTAAGGGTTATAGTTCGGTAAGGAATCGATGTATTTGATCATCGAAAAGAAAATTAAATTCCGTCTTTTGAAACTTATTGGCATCGTTTTGGATTAATCACGTGATATTTAAAGTAGTTCCGTTAAAACCAACTGATAGCAGTTGTGAGTTGTAAAAAGTGCATTAAAAAACGGGTGTGTGCTTACGACCAGCGTTACCGGGTGGACACTAACACGCGTATACTCGGCCCCAGTCATCAAATCATTTACCCGTAAGGTTTCACTTCTATCGTGTAGTCAATTCAATTAAAAGTTTAAAAAGAAACTGATTAACCGATACACAACAACAGATTTAACAGAGGTTTCTTAACGTACTAAAAACCGAATAACAGAACCGAATAATCCAGTGAGTGAAGTGGTCATGTTGTTACAATAAATGTCTTTCCATTATTTTCTTTAAGTTTTAAATAGATAGATAGAGAACACTTTATTGCACAACCAGGTGAAAGATATTACAAATAGCTTCTTATATCTAAGTAGTGGTATACAATTGGCGGTCTTATCGCTTAGAGCGATCACTTCCAGACAACCTTTGGATAGAGTGGATTGCAGGAAGAATGTAGTTGGTAGATGGATGGGTGTACATAAATAAGAGAATCTGAAATACGAGTTTCTCTGCAAGCCCATTGTATTATTTATTTCTCAGTCAGCCCATTAGGGTGAAAGTTTACTCGCCGCCGGGAGCGGCATCGACGGCCGGAGTGCGGAGGTCAAACTGTCCCGCGCCGAGGCTCTGTGAACTATGCAAATGCCAAGGAGGTAGGCAGATTGCTGGCAGTGGGTGGATCAGGATGGCTGAGGATAGAAGGAAGTGGCTCGCCTTGGGGGACGCTTATGTCCAGCAGTGGGCGAGTACAGGCTGATTGATTGATTGATGGATTGAAGGAGATAGGACCAAAGGATGCGTTCAGAAATACTATTATTTCAGAATAACATTTCGCCATTTCGGTTACCTGCCAGTTTCGTTCAAGTTTTTTTAATTTTATTTTAAACAGTTCTGTGAGTGTATTCCAACCTTGTAACCATCAATAAAGTTTTTCTTATTATCATTACATACATACATAAACTCCCGCCTGTATCCCAGAAGGGTAGGCAGAGACCAGGGACTGCCACTTGCTACGATCCTGACAGATCACTTTATGGAATAGAATAGAAAAAGTTTTATTCACAAATTAATTTAACACAGTACAATGATACTTAAAGCTAGTATACAATGGTAATCTCGATCATTTTACACAGTTAAAGTAGCATGCCGTGCCAATGTACTGCGTTTGTGAAGAGGACCCAGCTCAGCAAAGAGAACTTTCTGTAACGCTGGTATTCTTTCGCTTCCTTATTATTATTTCAATATTAACTGCTTGGCTACGTAGCTGGCGACGACCATGGCGTCTTAATGAGGCAGAGCTCTTAGTAAATGAACATTACTACCTCCATGGTTTGAGGGCTCATTGAAGAGGCTCGGTGGAAATATAATATGTCCGACGTAAAACTGCCTTGGAGGCTCGAGGGAAGCGAGAGTTGGTAATGATTACTAATAAATTGTCCCTTTCCCAAGCAGAGAGAACTGCACTGGCTTATGTAGGTACATCTGCCCCCGCTGCACGTTCCTATCGACTATGTCATCTCGTTATACTTCACTAGGTACACCAAAACGGCGCTACGCGATAAATAAGTGTGTGTGTGTGTGTGTGTGTGTGTGTGTGTGTGTGTGTGTGTGTGTGTGTGTGTGTGTGTGTGTGTGTGTGTGTGTGTGTGTGTGTGCAGAGATAGGTCTATTATTAACTTGTCCTAGTCCCAAACTAGGATACCCTGTGCTGTGATAACCAGGACATCACAAACATCGAAATAGGGGTGTATTTGGGAATAGGGGTATATAGGGCTGAGCCATCTGTACACGGTTTGAACCTATCTTGGTTGATCCGTGTAGTCTTTTCAATATTAACAACTAATGTATTTACCAACGTTTTGTTTCCGTGCAAAAAATGGAAAGTAGTAATACTCTATTAATTGAGGAAATTATCTATATTAATTTCTCGTGTACTAAGGAAGGCATACCTGCGTGCTACTTATTATAATTACCTGAGCGACTGTCTCGCTAATCTAGCGGTCTCACGTTAGATTTCCATGACAGAGGTCGTGGGTTCGGTACCCACTGGGGGCCGAACATATTTTTATACACAGTTTTTATTCACAGAACCAAAGTTAGGAAATCACAAATATTTACAAATAGGTACGTTATCATTTTCACAATCATCATTTTCATAATCATTTTCAACATTGAAAAGAACGTTCAAAATATTGTATCGTGACAATTGCAAAATAACTAACGAAAATCGGTTTTTCCATACAATACTTCAATAATGGCCTCATAGCATTGAAAAAAGTTTTCTATAACGTCAATGTTCAAGAGTCTGTCGTTCGATATGCGTAAATAAGTGAAAGAACATTTGAGGTGGCCGGCGCCGATTTTTATTACTTCCCGTCCTCATAAAAATTACCTCAGACTCTCAGGTTTCCTCACGATGTTTTTTTTCACGGTTAGCGAGTGGTATTGCTACTACACCTTAACAAATGTACGGAACTTAGAAAACAAGATCTCTCAAATGTGAGGCCGGCATTAATAGAGACATAGAGCTCTCTCAGACAGAGAGTAGGGACCATGTAGTGAGTCAATCAGGGAGAATAATCCGCTCATGGAGGAACAACTACTTAAAATTGGCGCTGTCCGACGCGTCGTGTATACCTACTATTCGCCTGAGGTGTCGTGAATGACTGAGCTGATGATGGGCGGGAAAGAAAAACATCTGGAAAAAGTGCAAGTAGTCAGTGTGTAAATGAGCTATCTGTAATGTAATCAATGTATGCATGAGGCACGCCGCCGCCGCCCCGTTGCTGAGAGTGCCCCGCGCACAGAATATCTGTGGCCCCGCGCCCAGCTTACGTAACCGACGTAGGCCTTGCATCAGAAATGTGCAATTGCCTTTGTATACAATCTGTAGCTTATTGTTTTTACCCGGCTACGGCGAAGCCTAAGAGGAGGGTAATGTGTTTGGCGCGTATGTTTTTATATATATTTGTACGTAAGTATTCAAAGTAGTACAGAAACTGCGACTTAATGAACGTTACAAGTTAAACTAAGTGCCCATTTCAAAATCTAGATCATTTTGGAGAAAAAATGGACAAAAAAACTCCAAACTTAGTCTTTTCATGTCCTTAATTTAAAGGATTTATATAAATGTTCTAAAACTCATGCATTGAACTGGCTTTAATTCCAGACATCTTTGTCATCTAAATAATTTCTAATGTTATAGTAGCTTTTTTGGCACAAAGTGTGCTTCACACATTTTTTGAACTGCGTTTCTGGCAAGCTTATTATATCCCCAGGGATCTTACTGTAGAAACATATACAATGCCCCATAAAGGATGTATTAACTTTTGCCAGCCTAAATTTTGGGAACGAAAGTTTATGTTCTAGTATTTACATTGTGTTGGCTACCTACAGTTTTAAAGTCACTGATATTTTTCCTAACGTACATAATATTTTCATAGATATACTGACTAGCAACTGTTAGGATGTTAGTTTCTTTAAAGAAATCTCTTAACGAATCTCTATTGCCTAGCTTATATATGAATCTGATCGCTCTCTTCAGCAGGACGAATATGGTCTCAATGTCTGCTGCCCGACCCCACAGTAATATACCATAGGACATAATACTATGGAAGTAACTAAAATAAACAAGCCTAGCAGTTGCGACATCAGTTAGTTCCCGGATTCTTTTAACTGCGTATGCTGCAGAACTGAGCCTATTTGCCAATAACTCCTTAATTAAGATTACAATCTATTTGTCATGTTTGCGCGAGTGTCAAAAAAAATAAATCTGCATAAATCCAAGAAAAAAAAGTAGTGTTAAATGCTTAGACATGATACAAAAAGATTTTGTTCCAAGAGTAAGCTAGGATGTTTAAATCTGTTGATTAGGTTAACGTACCTCTTTGAACATTTAGGCCGACTTGCACAACTTCTTAAATATCACATAAGTCACCATTGAAATCGACTTTTATGTGAAGAATTTTAGTTAAATGCCGTTTAACCCACATTTAAGAAAGTGGTGCAAGTCGGACTTAGGGTAGTTTTAATTAAGTTTGAGAGGATTAGGTGGAGATATAAACAATCAACGGGCTGTTGGTCTACCCAGCGACAGACTGCAATACACTGCAAACATCTCAAGAGTTTGAATGTAAGTAAATACCTACTTCCCTCTTTATCGCCAACTACGCGTTTCGTTCCCCGTCTTGATTGTTGGTAGTGACGCGGTGTCATGCCTCGAATCGGAATGCGCAGGTGCTTCACCGCCAATCATCGCCTTTCACCCTTAATCACTGGCTAAAAAAGCCTGTTTTCCATGGTTCCTACAACAGGCTTTAATCATCGGCAATCACTACTCCGTTCACTCTTAAATAGTATTTGTTAAAGCCCAATCTCCCGTGATAGTTCTGTGATACTTTTTGTCATTGAATTTTAAACCGAAATATGTAAGAAACAAAGCGTTTCTTTTCCATCTGTGGTATTGATGGAAATTTTTACGTAACCCTTGATAACTCGCCTCTTTTTGACACACTTTTGCATTAGGTACATTTGGCCATGCCATTGGTAAGATGGCTAATTAGTTTTGCAAATAGTATAAAAAGTACGGATGATGTAACGCCTTTCCAATTTTTTGAATGTCGTTTCAATGACAGTTGCTATTAACAGTTATTACTTTTGTTCTTAGTAACTCTGACAATTGCATAGATAGATAGATAGATAGATAGAATATTCTTTATTGTATGATTGTACACCAGGAGTTACATATGAGAATTTAACAATAATACAGTACAGTACAATTGGCGGCCTTATTACTAAAAGTAATTTCTTCCAGACAACCACATAGCATAGCAACATATTATTAAAGGAGAATGATCAATTTACCATAGGAGTTAGTCTATTTTTGCGTCTACTTGCGCATTGATGAAACCAGGATTATGCAGGAAAAATATTATGAAAATATTAGATGGGGGTTTCGAGAAATCTTAATTTTGAGCCCATGTTTTGAGGTTTTGACAATGACAACTTTGGTGGTTTGGTGTTATTTTGGGTTGTCATTGGCACCTAGTCAGTTTGAATTATAAACATAGGTCATTATTAGGTAGGTATGGTTAGTTAGTGTTAAGTAATAATTCTGTATAAAATACAAAATATCCGTAGGTTTCATGCAATAAGTAATAGGGTTCGTCTAATATTATCGCATATCTGTACGACAGTTTGCAATATTATATCTTTAAAAAAAAGTCATAGGCATGTCTAAGAAGGGAAAAAAATAAAATAAAACGAGGTCTTGTAAGTAATATAACATTTTTTATTTAAATACCCTCTTCAAATATATTATCTAAGAAAGGAGCTGGGGCATTTATATCATTAAATCGTCCCCAGCTCAAGTACCACACCACTGTCATCACGTGAGCGCAAAATCCTACTGTTCTTTTGCCTACAATTCAATTGCAGCAATATCCCACCAAAGAGCTCAATGTGTTCGCTGTGTCAGTATCTCGGTTTACCAAAATGTAAACAAAGTATGTGCGTCCACTGACGTGCCTTGACTTTATGCGTGCTGTTACCAAATAGTTATTTAAGCCAAGAATGAGAGGTCATTTTAACAATAAACTACACTAATTAAACAGTATAAAATCCACTGGAATCAATTTGCAAAAATAAAAGCGTAATAAAACCGCTCGTTTGAATTCCCGTCAAAAACACCTCGTTTGCAGTTTGCACTTTCGCATTTTATGTATGTACACAACTTGCGATTTTTGCAATAATGTAATCTAATCTGTGTTTGTAATCTGTATTGACTGACTGAAGTTTTTTAGTTATACCATCAATACAGATATTTTTTAATTATTACTTTAAAACCCCTGATTCTTTTAATTTATCAAATGGAACTATGAAATCATTTTTCAAAAGAAACATTTTGAGGTATAAATACTTAAAGCGCAACATAGACTGTTTTTGATCATTCTCCTTTCATCGCATCAAGTTGGCTGTTGAATAGAGAACTTGCACTAAAGAATGTTTCAATATAATTGGAGAGACCGAGTTAAAAGATGAATAAAAATTACCTTTGTAATACACCAGTATAGTGTCACGTGGTACGAAAGGTGCCATACAAATCGGGCTCAAACTATGACGTCACAACTTGCACGTAACGCGTTACAATGATAAAGCATTTATAAATATTTGAGTTGTCTGATAAAATTATGTTTAAATAAAGTTTTTAAATATCTTCTGTTGTATAATTTTCCGTCGATGGTACAGTTGTCAACAGATCAAAACGTATATACATGCACACTAATCAGTTACGTTAGCGCGGCGTTAGGGCGACTTTGCAGCAAAGATATAAAGGTAGAACCACTGTCAACTGTACTATGCCAAATAAATATGATAAACTTGCAGGTATTATATAAGGTTTTCCAGGTAATAAATATTTTACTGAATGTGTTTTCACGTTAACGCATCAAACTGCTTGCATATCTCTACATCGCGAAACAAATCGCTGCATGACACACCAAATATTGAAATAGAATTCCCGCGACAAAAGAAAGACGAAAGACAAAAGAAAGACAGTCAATGAGATTCTCACTCTTCGACCATTAGCTCATAATCTATCTATCTATACTAATAATAAATCTGTAAGGGTCGGTCATGGAGTAAGTTAGTTTGTTTTCAGAGATATTGTGTTTATAGGCTCAATATATGATACTGAAACTAATTTCACGATTTTTAGAATTTTTTTCTGTATGTGTGTATGTATGTATGTATTTTCCTCCATAACTCTTAAACCAATTATCCGAATTTGATGAAATTTGGTATAAAAACATATAGACATCTGGGACATAGGATAGGCTATTTAAATTCTAGCTCCAGTTATGATAAGACGTGGCCCCCATACAAATGCTGCTTCGTAAAAATCGAAATGTACGCGAACGGAGTCGCGGGCACAGCTAGTAGTTTGATAATATTGGGACGCCACGCTCTGGTGACCTCCGTCACAGAGTACATAACCATAAAAAGTTCACTCGAGACTTTTGTGAGTCTTATGACACAGCAAAGTATTTTTTTATACCATACTTACTAGGCTTCCTGATAAGCAGAAGCATTGCTTTTCTAGGTTTATATTTAAAGGGGCTCTCAATAGGACAACGTTTTAAAAAATACGTCTGAATGTTCAACGATGCAAAAGTATGAAAACACGTTGAAATTGATTTTTCTTTCGTTTGCTAGACTACTGAATGTCACATAAATTGATTCAACCTTTTAGTTGAAGGTTTTCGGGGCACCATGAACAAATAAAGAATATAAAAAAGTACAAAATTGTTTATGAGCACAGCTTACCCTAAGCTACTCGGTCTCATTCCTCTTTTAGGAAGCAGAGGCTCTACATCTTATCGTATATTATTTCTACTAAATTAAAGCTAAATAGATCCTAGTGTTATTGTATCCATATTTATGAATAAGATTACTTATCATTATTATTATTATATCATAAAAAATGGTTTAAATTGATAACTTTCATTTTAATTTAATATACTTTGTTTCAATTTTTCTTCGTACTGGGATACCTTAGACCATCTTTCCTCAATTATTATAATTATATTGTCAGTTGGCGTCTACATAGTAATATAATCTTCTCGGTAACCTAGTCCTCAGCTGGACCGAAATGGTGACCAGTCGAAGTTCTTAGACAAAGACACCAGACTGTGGATCTTGTTCGCACCATCAAGCCGCGGAAAATAGCCTACTTAGGCCATGTGCCATACAAGAGATACCAATTGCTGCAGACCATTGTGATGGAAAGAAAAACAAGGCCGGGGAGGAGAAGGATGTCATGTTTGTGCAACATCAAGCACACCTCCCGTAGAAAATGTTCAGAATTTCACTAAACAGAGACAGTTGTAAAGAGCTGGCTGACTGCCAACCTCCAGTAATGGAGAGGCACTTTAAGAAGAAGAGCCTAGCCCTATTGGCCTTACTTGCTTCCATTCCCCTCTAAAACCCGGCACATAGCACTTATACCTCACGAGTGGGTTCGTGGTGACCGTGATGACGGAACCGATGATATATAATATGTATTTATTTATGTATGTTTCTACAAAAAAAAACTCATTGAAACCTTTGTAGGTTTATCTCTTATGTCCTAAGGCGTATTACTCTATATCAAAACTAACTTATATAATAACATAGATTAGCTCTTCTACGTAATCTAGTCCTATTGGCCCCGACTTTGATCAACATTGGCGCTTCTGTGCCCACTACAACCCAGCACACCGACCAAGCGCGCGACGCGGGTGACCGCAGTCGGAGCGGCCAGCCGCAGCCGCGGCGTCTGCGGCGTCACCGGCGCGAGTGAAAGTGCGCGGACGCCGGACGTGGGAACCCGCGCCCGCGATGACGCAACCGATGACCGCTCGGACAGGTGGCCATTGTCGGGGATGTACCTCGCGGCCTACCACGGACGCAAAGCTGCGGCCTCGCTGGTGAGCTTCCCAAAACCGGAGAAATTGATTTCCGTCCTTTGATTGTAATTTTTTTACTGACATTGAAATAGTAATGGATTGTGACTAATCGATCCTTTTATTAGATGTCGTAGAGCGGTGGTAGCCTAGTGGGTAGAACATTGGACATGTTGGATTGAACCCAGTGCGAGCATGTACCTATGAGTTTGTTCCTAAGGAAAACATCGTGATTAAACCTCAGCGCTTGAATTCGACATTCAGCGGTGGGCACGCGTGGTGATTAGGCCTGTACCCTCTCTCTCTCTCTCTCTGAGAGAAGGTTTGTGCCCTACAGTGGGACATATATAGACTGCTTATAAAAGATAAAAAGAGATAAAATATTTTTATTTCTCAAACATGCGTATTAAAACATGGTACATTTTTTGTTGTGTCCTACATGCTTTGCCATTGTAGACATACAATTTTTTTTTTGGTGAGAGATTATATTTCGTAGAAAGGTTAGTTTACGCTCTTAGAACTTATCTTGTAAATAAAAACAACTAAAATGCTCTTCTAAATTATACTGGTTGCGTCCGTAGTAGACTTGCGCAAAGTGTGTCCTTAGAGGGAGTTGTTATATCCCATATCTTTGCTCACCGGGACACACTATATCTGTATTATATCTGGCTCACCACTTGTATCCTAGCTCATACGACATACAATCGAGTGAGTGTGTTTGGATACAAGAGCTGTAAGACACAAGTGGTGAGTAAGTCTAGTTTATCTGTTTCCTACTTTATCCAGCTGACGCGCTCTTTTTTATACTATCAGTCTATTCCAATAAGAGGAGTTCAAACCAGAATCAAAATGTATATCTATTAATTAACTTTTGACACTTTATATAGGTTTTCTCATTAATTAAGTGAACTGTAAGTTTATATGATTATCGACTTTACCGTTCATCTTTTTAGTACGAGTACTGCGACCAAATGCCCGATGTTGACCGAACAAGCCATCCGTACCAATAGCGATCAAAAAGATCACCAAGTCAATACATTTGTAGGAGTCTGGTGACCCCTTTCTCGTCTCTCGTTTATAACTGCGACGAGAAATGCTGCCGAACGCATCCGATTTCAGCCGATCTCGGTCTCGCTCTCGCGCACTGTGTGTGAGCTGGATAAAGTAGCAGGAGCTAGATGTCTACCGTACTGAGTTGAGAGTATAGTGAGGGAGCGAGATATAGTTGACATCTCTGGGATATAACTGGGACACAGTTGACGGCAAGGGAGATGTGTGTCCTATCATATCTGGCTCCTGAGTTACCCAAGGCTAGTCCGTAGTACACTTTTGAAGATGGTCATTGTAGATACTACTGATAGCCAGCATTTACAGCTTTTAAAAGCTTTGCACTGTCGTCCATGTTGAAATACAATTTGATGAGTTTAGATGTGATTGCCTTTCAGGTGCCGTGGGAATTCATTGATTTGATATTATTTTTATTTTTTCATTGTCGTGTCAGAGGAAGGTGTTATGAATCGAATCTAATACAAACTGCGTTTGCATTCGGGATTGTATAACAATAATAACACTGATACTTAACAATAATAACTTCCACACAACACAATAACTTGTTCTGTTCCCGTTGTACACATCAAGTGTGGTTAGCGCCAGTGGGAATCGAATCCACGACCCCTGGAATCCAGGAACTTCGTAGTCAAGCGAGTTAACCAATAAAATTGACAAATTGATTTGAATGTTGAAACTTTACTAAATCATCGTTTCATCACTTCACCTCATTTTAATAAAAGCACTTTTTTTAGGGATTTATATTGGATTCGATGTTATTTGCATTGCTTATAGATAGATGGTTTTCAGTAGACCCGTTCTTTATTATTAGTTTTTTTTTGTGCTGCCTATATACGTCCCACTGAGGGCACAGGCTTTCTCTCAGAGAGAGAGTATGGGCTCAATCACCACCCTTGCCCACCGCGGTTTGGCAATTACAAGCGCTGAAGTGTGAGAACACCTCAGGCAGTCAGGTTTCCTCACAATGTTTTCCTTCACGGTTAGCGATCAAATAACTGATCTTCTTTCTTAACAAAATATTGAAACCACAACTCACCATAGTGTCCCGGGAACCAGATCGAGGCACTAAGGCGTCGGCGACGCCTCGCCGTTATTTATGTACGGTGTTTGTCATCAAGATAGCCGCCATCATTGTTCTTGGCCAGGAGCATGTTACTCGTGGTGAAAACGACAATTTTCCACGACAGACAAGAAGAGACAAAGAAGACTCGCTTCGTAACTATGCATACAAATACAAATAATACAAATACAAATATCTTTATTGAGAAATACAATTTGCCACTGTGCAATTTGAAACCCTTGCTCCCAAACTAGGATTACCTGTGCGTCAGGAGCAAGTGACTTCCCTTAAATATGTGTACAGTACAATGCTAATTAGTGCAAAATAATAGAGACAAATCGAGATAAACTAGGTATACAAGAAGAACCAACAAAATCAAAACCAAGTGGTTAGTAGGCTATTATAAGGTTACCATAGGTTATTTTTAAGTTTCGAAGGTTGAGTTTTGAAGGTAAAAATAACTACTTAAATTTAAATTTAAATTTACTTAAATTTGTATGCATGCGTAATGTAGTTTAGTGCTGGAGAAGAGTGTGTTTGTGTGTGTGTGTGTGTGAGTTTGTGTGTGTGTGTGTGTGTGTGTGTGTGTGTGTGTGTGTGTGTGAGTGTGTGTGTGTGTGTGAGTGTGTGTGTGTGAGTGTGTGTGTGTGTGTGTGTGTTTGTGAGCCCTTTATTTATATATATATATATATTTTTTTTTTTTTTGTTTAATCTTCTATAAAGATAATGGAGTATTATTTGTGTAAAAGAAAAGTTAGTAGTAAGTAGTAATCTTGTCTAGTTGCGGTTGGAGATCAAGATTTAATTTTATTATTTAAGGGTGAGCAGTAGAGCTTCAGTATCCTCGTAAGTCAGGGAAAAACACAAATTAATTTAATACGCAAAGGAAAATTTGAGGCCAAACCGGAATTCAAAGACATATCCCACGTAAACTGTGCCACTCGCTATGCCATTCAGACGTTCCCACTTTAAATACAGGTTACAGGACCGGCGTAAACTCTCTTCCCGAAACGGCTTTCACGGCTTAGGGGGGGTACTGAGGTTAAAACATATTTTTTATTACATTTTCATAATTTACCAGTATAGCGTAGAATGATTAGGTATTGTGTCTCCTGAGCGACCCGAATGCGTTTTCCGTAACTGTCACTATCACTGTCAGAACATCTTAATTGAAGACGCGTAGAGCCAGTCAAGTCGATTACGCAGGCTCATCTTTTCGTTCGACATTCCCGCTTATGCTGTACGCACAAGACTGCCGTGGGGTAGTTGTAGATTCGGCCAATTGTACGTCATTGTGCATGCGCACGCGCCGAAACCGTTGTTAATTGCTTCCGAGTGTGTGGCACGAGCATTGCACTCGCATAACAGTGCCAATCTGAAAAGCCAACAAGATTTGCCGGTTCAGACTACTAGAGTATTTTGTAGGCCACCAGAAGTATTTTCAGTTGATGATATATAGGTAGTACTGTTAACTAACTATACGATGGCAGCTAAGACCTGTCACACACCGGTGTAACAGCCGCGGATGCCGCCGCCGCTGCAGATCAATCTTTACATTTTAGAGTAAACTCGTGTGAAGGTTGATGTGCTGTGCACTGTACAGTGTTCTCTTTCCTTTTTTTATGTTATTTTGTAATACAAATGGGCAAAAAAGAATAGAAATCACAAGTGGCACTTAACTAATAATTTTACTCAAAATTTGTTTAAGATCCAAAGTATCCTAAACCGGCGTGCGTGCATGCAACGACTAATGAATGTTGATGAAGCGAATGAAATCTGTCTGCGTTCTGGCAAGTGGCAGACCCTGGTCTCTGCCTATCCCTTCATTTAGCAAAGTATTTTTAAATCATATGGCTATAATTTTTATTTATGTAGTTCCGGTGAATATAAATAAGATAGGAAAGACTATTAACGAAATCTTGTTATGTAAGGTACCCAGTCGTACCAGCGCTTAAGTCGTACCACGTTGATATCTGCGCACCCGTCTTGAGAAGGCGACATCTGGCGGTGCAATATGGTTCTACTCAGTCGCAACGGTAAACAGCAACACGCGGCAGATTGCTGGATTTCGCAATCGAAAAATAATTAAAAAGTAAGTTTTTTGCAAAGTTTCACTAATATTTTTAGATCATTCGTAAGCCATTTCACCAAAGATTATGATGAAATTGTATTTTTTTTATTCATGTCGGTTTTTGTAGTGTTTTCTGATTGATATGAGCAAGGTCAAACGGTAAACGGTTTTTAGGTTATGTTATTAATTTTGATTTATAACTTTGTACACCCCGTTGCCTAAGTCGTACCTGCAGAAAATCCCTAAATCGTACTGGTACGACTCTGGGCCTCGATTCTGTTAGTGCATTGTAGTATAATGACAGGTACACTGTCGGGTCACGTGACGTGTTTTTTCGTACCATTGACGCCTAGAAGGTTTGATGGGTGTGCCCGCGTAGACTTAAAGCAGCCATGAAATGAAAACCGCCATGTTCATGCAGTTGTCATGTTACTACAATGCATTAACAGAATCTAGGCCCAGGTATTACGGAAATATTTTTCCCAATTTCAACTCTGTTTCTCTCAGGTGATCAATATGCTAAAGAGAATTTCTAAAACTTGGAAGCAAGATGAGATGGATGAAGCTCTGCAGGAGCATCGGGATGGTGGAATTGGATTCAACGAAGCATGTATACCTACTATATTATGCTATACCAAAACCTGCTTTGCGGCGTCATTTAAAGGGTTTGAAAAAAAAGTTCGGAAGACCAAATTATACATATAACACCAGAAATGGAAAACGAATTAGCACAGCATATGCTGTGTATATACTTGACATGAAGTTTACGTTCTTTGGATTAACCGTGACCGATGCCAGAACACTTGCATAGTACCAACTTGCTCAATAATATAAATTACCTCATCGCATAAAGAAGGAAAAGTTGTGCAAACTGTGTAACGAAGATCGCAAAGAAAACATGATCCAATGTATAAAATGCAAAGGATGGGTACATGACCTATGTGCGGATGTCGAAAGTAAGATAAAGAAATATATATTTGTGATATGTGTTTCAACTGATTGATTTCTGTACCAAATGATTATCTTATATAAACCTAAGAATGTTAGTTTTATTTCGTAAGAATGAGAATTGTTATTATGAAGACTGAAATTGATCCCGTAGCATAGTCGCATAGCATAGTCCCGTAGAAGTCCAGGCAGTTTTAAAATTTTCGAATTACTTCTACTTGAAAAAATATATATTATTACTCTAAGTACGACTTAGGCCATGGGTGGTACGATTAAGGCAACCGGTTGCCTAAATCGTACCGATGGAAGATTTTTGTAAAGCGTTTAAAATACAACTTTATTAAAAGATTGTTAAATGTCTATTAATGTTATCTGATCCGTTAATAAATGAAGATTGTATATGTGCAAAGATTTTTCTTTTATTTAAATTACAGTAGAAATTATAGCGGTTCTCCTGAAGTGGTACGACTAAGGCGACCTTACGCCGATCGATGGGTGTCGATCATTATACTGTGTTCTTAATTAGACTTCCGTACCCGAAGGGTGCCAAACGGGACCCTATTATTAAGACTTCACTGTCCATCTGTCTGTATGTCCGCCTGTCTATCTGTCTGTCACCAGGCTGTATCTCATGAAGTGTGATAGCTAGTCACTTAAAATTATAACAGATGATGTATTTCTATTGCCGCTATAACAAAAAATACTAAAAACAGAATCAAATAAATATTTAAGGGGGGCTCCCACACAACAAACGTAGTTTTTTCCGTTTTTTGCTTGATATTAATAACGGCAACAGGTAGATGCTTGAAATATTCACAGAATATTTAGTTCTATATTCGCCTCAAAAATAAATAATATAAAGAAAATAAATATTTAACGTTAAAAAATCACGTTTCTTGTAAGGGAGCCTTACAACAAACGTGATTTTTTGACGTTTTTTCTCGATTTTTATGTCTAATGGTACGGAACCATTCGTGCGTGAGTCCAACTCGCACTTGGCCGGTTTTTTTTCTAGATCTCTCGTCATCTGTCTTCGTCGTACTTTCTGATGGACTTATATGATTTTTATGAAAAATTTAACTCCCTGAACGACGGAAAATTTTTCAAATGTTTTACTTTTATTAAAATTATAAGTTTCTGTGCTACTTTGAATAAAACATTTTGCTTTTATTCAATTCGACCAACACGGTATCAAATTAAAAATGCACATTATATCTGTGCTCAATTCTTTCTTTGAATGACTGCTATCTGATACCATGGGAGTGCTAAACAGGGTATTATCGTACGAGAATAGACGTCACGATGTTTATCAAAAGGATGTAATTATATCATTCTCTTCATACTTGAACAGGTTCTTACACATCGCTCATGGAATCAAAACATTTAGAACGGGGAAACTCTGCAATGCATTTTGCTGTGTTGACGACTGGTTCGGTGGATGTAAAGTGCCTCTCGGTGGTGAATAAAAACAGCATGTCGGAACGACGTACTTAGTGGGTCCAGTCCTGTTTCCTTCCGTGGAAGGCGACTAAGGAAATACATTACCAGGAGACGGGCAGCAGCGTCTCCCTGAGATTCCAAGCGCATACTGCTATCGCCAACCCGCCTGCCAAGCGTGGCGATTATGGCAAAACCCCTCATGGTTAGGAAAACCATGAGGAAGACCTGCAGTGGGCGTCAAATGGCTGATGATGATGATATCTGGCGCAACCAGGGAAACAAACAACGAGTTTGGCAGTAATGCCAAGAAACGCCCTTGTCCCTCATCACCACGGCCATCAAATCAAGGATATCAAATCTACGCCACTACAGTATTATCGCGCGATAACGCGCGCCACGTCACATTCGGCGCGCGGCGCGCCAGCGGTGATCAAACGCTCAGTTGATTGTTTGCGCCAGATCTGTCCACAGCAATCCGATGACATAATCGCGAAGAGTGTACTGACAAACGATCAGGCACCTTCACATGGCTGAAGTCCGTGCCACCAGTAACTATCGCAACATTTGAGACAGTCTCGAGACTGCCTTGGAGTGCATTGTTTTGTTGGATCATTCTGATTGTTGTTTTTTTGTCACTTTTCTTCTTGTTTCATAACAATTACAACATGTGACAGAAAGTCGCAACTACAGCACTGTGATTGTGAGTGTATTGATTGATCTTTTGGTACGGAGCATTACGGATAGACGTTTCTGGCAGTGCTGGAAAAATAAGTGCTGTGAGTGAAGATGGGTCTCCCCATGCTGAAAAGCTTCTGCTGCTGTATGGGTCTGCAGACCGGCACGTTGGTCATAGGATATTTATACACAGTGAGTAACATGCGGCTCGTTCGAATACCTGCTTTAGTTGGTGTAAAATATGACGTTTAATAAATTATTATGAAAAGGTAGAGTCAATTACAGTTCCAGATGCTCTCTGTTGATATTCACTTTTAGATTGTGTGCTGTAAGAAGTACTTGGAGTTGTCGTGACTGTATTTGAGTGACGCATTATCATCTTTGTAGCTACTAGATAGATGTCAATATGTTGTGTGGTTTTCAAAAGACCTTCGAGGCCTACATAACAATCTTTCGAGGCAGTTTTTTGTTTACGTCGAACTGCATCAAGTTATTTGTATAAAGAGTAACTAGGACGGTAAATCAGGCATATATTGGAATCAAAAAGTACCTTTACATTTTCCTTGCAATGTCATCCATAATGTCGATTTAAACAATTTCGCCATTTAAGTAGGTACTTAAACCACAGATCTATATCTGTGGCTTAACCATGTTATTTCGAACTTTTCAGGGAAGTACCATAATTATTGGTACAAAATGTGCCAGTAGATAATATCTAACTGATTAACTCGACTCTATCAGTAGTACAAATTACAAGATAATCGATTGTATTGTTTGTTCAAGCTGAAATATGTGCGATAACCGTGGGTTTTATTTAATTAACTGATGATGCACTTTAGTAAGGCGTTTCAAGATGTGGAATTAATATGTGAACATTCTTTATGTAGGAACAGACAAGGCAGTCAACCTTCTACTTTTTAGTACCTTCCTCTGCCATATTGTTTATATAGTACACACTGTGTTCTTTGCCTATTAATAATGTGGACGGTATCTTTATTCAGGTTGTTTCTAAAGTGCGCATTTCTTGAAAATTTTTAGCTACAGTTTATCATTGACCATAAACAGCAACTATAGTGCTACGACTTTAAAAAAAAATGACAAATTTTGTAAATAAAAAACTCAATTTCACAGCTTTTCTGCTTTTGGGTGGCAGTGACGCATAATGTTTGATGCATTATGCTTGGAGCTATGTGTGTTAAATAGAACATTGGACATTCTTATACTTTAGGACAATGATTTGCTGAAGACTGCGACATGGTTAGAGCGCTTTATATTTAGAAAAAAAATATTTAGTAAAAACGTAGAAACGTAAAAAACAGTTGTTTCCAAATAAAACCTCTTTTATTTATTCTATATGATATATTAATGTAATGATCAATAGATTGCTGTTAGATTTAATTTGCAAAGTAGCCCGTATGACTGAGTAATGTACTCGGATGTTGTAACGTTTGCTGGGTTCCTGCCCGGTAATAAGGAAACCCGCCACGTCAACAGACTGAAAAACTGTGGCCGGGGCCACCAAAACAAAATCAGAAGTTGTCTGGCTCAGTGCCTTGAGCCATCAAGGGCCTAAATATGGGGAGTTGAATGAAACGCTGTTAATGTTGTGCACAGACTTTAATTTTTGAGACTACACAGGTAGCAATAATGTAATTGTGAAACTTTAGCGTTTAAACCCAGACAATTACTTAATTACAGAAAAAGCTCAGAGCAGAGCGGGGTCGCTTCAGTAAGTGGTTCTGATAAGTTCACAAATTACATTTATAAGGGGTTAGTTCCTACTGAAAATCAGATTTGCCATCAATTTCAATAATTATCAACAATTTAATTCTACTTTAAAGCTTTAAATCCTAATTCCCTAATATGTAAGTGAAATTGTTTCACAGACCTTGCTAGGAAGAACCTCCCTGTGAAGTCAATCTGGCCTCAGGTGGGATGCACGGTGCTAACCAGAACGCCGAGTAGGCAGCCTCGTCCCCATGCGCCGTCACCGGAGCAGGACCGAAGAGACTTCACAAGAAGACGCTGGCCAGCCGTCCCGAACCAAATCCTTCAACCGGCATGAGAGAAGCCAAGCGCATGTAGCATAGCCCAGCATAAGTTTCTAGACCCCAAAAGAGCAACTGTTTCTCGACAGCAAAAAGAGAAGACAGTGCCAACACTAGAAGTTAAAGCAAATCACTAAATCTCTAAATTCCTATAAATTCTCTAAATTCGCTGAATTCACAGAATTCCCTAAATTCCCAAAATATTCCAAAATTTCCCGAAATCCCTATCCAGCTGAAAGGAAGAAAGATTGCTTCTATTAGAAGATTGCAAATGGCATAAGCATGTGGCAGGCAATTATAAAAGTCTGGATAAATCTTACCGGAGACATTCAGCAACTAGGATTGTCTCAACGCTGGCAATCCCTCCTTCACCCCTTTCCAGGAATCTGGTGCATCCTAAAAAATAACCACGAGGATGAGAGATGACCTAGCCGGAATTGTACAAGATTCTACACACAGCTTTCCAAATAAGTATTTACTTACAGAATTCCTGCCGGTACAAAATATATCTTGAATGGGCTGCTTCTTCGCCATCTGAGCCAAGACTGCTCACCATGGAGGATCAACTGTCCATCTCTAATTCGATCTTTCCAGCTAAACATTTTTGAGCTCTCTCTTATCCCACCAGAACGTCGTCGCGTCACCATTGTCAATCCTCTGCTTGGGTGGCCGTATAAAAGAAATGATTATCTCCTAAAACGATATTCCAAAATTTCGATATTGTATGAATAACATTTACCTGTATTTTTCTTTATTAGCTGTATTAATTCTTTGTTCATTATGTTATTATTTTTCCCTCTTTTAATCAAATAAATGATATTCATCAACACCTAAGTTACTATTTCTTTCCCCTGAAATGAGTTAACTAGATTTCCTATGGCAACCCACAAGAAACGACCAATCACCGGCGACCAACTCATCAACCAAACCTAAAAGAAGAAATGTCAGCCTACAAAATTCTATGGTGATACCAGAGTAAATCGAAACCTGAGCCGTTCAAGACATTGGAGAAAACACACAACGTGACAATGTGAAGGTTGATGTGCTGTAAGTATAACTTCTTCTTAAAGTGCCTCTCCATCACTGAAGGTTGGCAGTCACCTTTTTGCAACGCTCTCATTTGAATAGCAAATACTTAAAATACTAGATCTAATATTCTCAATTTTCTCATAGATTCGGTAAACTAGCGCTATCTATACTAGACTCTACAAAGCTTCTCCCGCCCGCACACCACAGTGATGGGTCGAGTGGTCGAGCTATCTGTACACAATAGTCGTAATGCTGTGAACACCAGGTGGCGTTAATTCCGATCAGACAGTCCGTAGGGTAAAAGTCTCTTGGTAAAAGTAGGTACATTCTAATCGAAAAATCTCAAAAAAGCCACCACTTGCATTAAGTATATTATTATGGAACAGCTGATTTTTTTTCGTGATTTCAAAGATTTCTCATCGTAAAGTACCTACATAGTTTATTGTGTGTATTTTTGGTATAGAAAATAAACATTTTATCTACCTGTCTCTATTGACGTTTTGTAAAAGACTAATTAGAACATAGTTCTTATATCAGTGTTCCAATTACTCGTTTAGAGTTAAAAATCAGTGGTGTGAGTGAAGGCCGGTGCTCCCATTGTACAGTGAAAACTCGATTAACCCACGGATTAATAAGTAGGAAGAGTCTGCTACGCATTGTATATCGAATTGTCATAATAAACTACGAATTGTGGCTCTTTGGACTCTGCCCAGGTATCCCGATCCTGAACGGTTCGTGACTTTGTTCCGCAGTTCGTGGCCGTGGTGGAGCTGTTCATCTACACAATGATCGTGACGCTGCGGCCGGTAGGTGGCGCCGACGGTGCGCCTGCGCTCTCCGCGCACAAATTTGCCTTCTACGTCGCAAGCGCAGTCGTCAGCTGCATACAGCTGCTTTGCGGGATCCTGCTCATCATTGGAGCCACTAAGGTAATGGGCAGAACAAGTTATAGGTATTATGAAAAATGGACGGACATGCGTCATAAGACATAACATAACATAACATAACATTTACATACAGGCACATACATTGCTACTGGCCCCACACTAGGATACTCTGTGTCGTGGGAATACATTTCTTTGCGTTTATTTGTCCACCATCGATCTCACTGGACGATCTGGACTTGCTGGTGACGGCTGAGGACAGCGAAGTTGCGTGCTTTAGGGAAGGGTAAAAATGTTTGATATTGCTTAAATGTGGAGGGCTATGTCCAACAGTGGATGAAATGGGCTGATGAAAGGGATTGGCGCTGTAATGTAGAGCTCTGCCCACTGCGGATCAAAAGCACGAGCTTTTGATGCGCAGTGCAAGCAATGACATTGTAAGTTTCTATATATCTGCTTCACCTACGCAAATGATGGTAAATTGGTGAGACAAGTGATAATATTGGACAATATTAAACATCCTGCCTTCGAAAGTTTGTCGATCAATCTTAACTTCTTAGTTGGACAAAGGCCTCGCCGTTAGCTTTCCACTCCCCAATAACCCCGGTCACCCTTCGCCACCTCGAAGGTCGTGAGGTCACCCCGCCATATGCACTTTTGCAGTATCTGACAATACTGTCAATCTGTCTGAGCTCACACGACATATTATTATGTGCCCGACCCCTTCGATTTATTAAATCTAGAATATTGGTTTCAATTCCAGAAGCGCGCATCGCTGACGCTGCCGTGGACGATAGTGACGGGCATCCTGGCGGCCGTGTTCTTCATCCTCTGCCTGACGGCCGTCAGCCTCATCCTGCAGGACACCGGCAGCATGTTTGGCGAGGAGGCCTTCGTCATCTTCTTCCACCTGGCCAGAGCTTGTAAGTGTCTTAATGATGCGCTAATATAAAACACATAATTATTCGTAATGGATATGTCGCCTCCAACTCGTAAAATTAGCCGTCGAATTAACTGCCTAGGCCTTTCATTAGGCGGCGGCATTCAATTAAAGGGCTAAAGGTCATGCAGCCTTGTGATTGAGCTAAATATTCTATAACCTGGCTAGCCAAGTAGTTAGTACTAGACGGCGTCTGCTTTGGTAGGGTGACCAAAACCTTCCGATTTACTGGTTACCACGACAACTGCAACATCGTCGAAACGTCGGAAATGAAGGTAATTCAGTTTACCCAATAAAAAAATCAGATTAGTCCCATTTAGATTGCACAATAATTCTATCGCCCTGACCGAATTTAGCAAGAGGTATCAAATTGATTGTCTATCATTCAATCCAAGCCATGGTCCCGTATTTTTACGACGATATCCCCTTTAAAGAATGCGTTACCCTCCGCCACGTGACATTAATTAACCCGAGTAAGAACTATCAAAATCACGACCAAGAAATCTCATCCTGCGACTTGTTTATTCAAAGTAGCAAAAAAATGACAATAACCGTTTGATTGGTGTTGCAGGTGTGTCCATCTACTGCGTGATGGTGGTGCACAGCCGGCATAAGGAAATCATGAACGAGAAGCAGGACCGCCGCTTCACGCAGTCCGCGCGGCTGTACTCCCCCGTCGACACCTATATGCTGTAGCTCGCTGCTTGCTTGCGGCTTTGCTGATGATCTGGCTGCGGTGGCGGGTAGCGTAGCTGAATGATAGCACTGGACAGTGCCCAGAACCCTCTAGCGAATAGGGTTAGGAATGTGAATTGTGGAATAATAATAATAATAATAATAATTTTTATTGACCAAGTTAATTTGGCGGCCTTAGCATTTTTTGTTTCGTGGAAAAAGTGTTCCTTTTATCTTGTACGACTACGCATATAATTATTTTATTTTTATTTTATTGAAATGAATAAAAAATCTACAAGACGTACATTTTTTATATTTATTCCGAATAGGTTCCCAGTTTCATTATACTATTGTTATATACTACCTTTATGATTATATTACATACAACTAAAAGTCATTGCAACAATAAGAAAACAATCTTACATCAAATAATTATTTTATTATTTAACTAGCTGCTGCTGTGCCTGCGACTTCGTTCGCGTTGGATTAGATTATGAAGTGCCTTTACCCCTTAGAGGCATTGATAAGGGCGTTTATGCCCTAGACTCTAGCAGCTTTTTTCAGCCCCTTCTGTTTTTTTTTAAGACTAAACTACTAACCCTCTGTAATGGTGATCCACACGCAAAACGAATCGCAGATGGCGCTAGCAGCGATTTGGCTATGTCAAACTTTGTTGCATTTGTTGTGATTTGGTTAGAGACAGATTTATGGTTTTTTGTTGGTCTTACATCTTGTTTTTCAACATCTACGATACGTAGAAGTTAACTGAACTAAAAAACGAACTTCATAAACGAGGAGCAAAAGTAACTGGAAATAAAGCAGACCTTGTGAAAAGTTCGGTTAAGTCGGAGGAAACTACTAAATTATAGTATATTTAATGCTTCTGGTGTTTTTCTTCTTTTCTTGAGGTACTTTCTTTTATGTTTGAATACTTTAGTAACCCCATATTATTTCCTCATATTTTAGGTTACATTTAGTGTGGTTATCAAGGAAATAAGTGAACACCATTTTTATTACAACCTACGGCACACGGAGGCATATGGAAAGAAATCTAACGGTTTATGAAAAATCGTAAATAAGTAAGTGCAACAACGACAGTTCAGCCTGGCCGTATCGATTAGGTATGTGCCCTCTACAGGGATAAATTGGCAGTGTGGAACCCTAATGAAAATTTAATATTTAGCGTAGGTAGTTATTTAGGTTGTTAACTACGAACATAAAAAATGTCTCATTAATAAACTTATAGTGTTATAAAGTATTTACTTGGTTTCTGCATAAATCTGAAATCAACTAAAAAATCTATGCATGACTTATGGTCCATGTACCTACGTATGTAGGTACGTATGTAGGTAATTTATTTACAAAAATATGTCATTACATACATTATATCATTTTTTGCACTCTTAACAGTACAATTTTATCTACACACAACAGCAAATTGACGACCTCGTGGCGCAGCGGTAGTGCATCTGCATACCATGCAAGAGGTCCAGGGTTCGAATCCCGGCTGGGGACAAAAAAACCCCAGGTCTTGGATGTTTACATGTTTGTGATGTCGTTGTTTCTGGTTCCCACGATACAGGGTATCTTAGTGTGGGGCCAGAAGCAATGTATGTGCCTGTATGTAAATGTTTATGTTTTATGTTTATATTCATAGTGATAAATTAACTCTCCTTACAAGCATAAACGAGAGTCTGAAATGGAACGTTCAAACACTGCGTAGAACAAAACGCTTAACGTCACAACGACGCGACAGGACGTCACGCACGTCGCCTTGGATTGCGCATCTCGTTCTATCACACTAGCCACGTCGCCTCACTACGCTTCTATCTCTTTCTGCTTCGTAAACAATCATTCTGCTGCTCTGCAGGCAGATTTATTTGAGCGGGCGAGCTATTTTCTTCCGGGTGTAGGTCTACATTCAGTTTTCGCAGCTTTTCAGTCCAAAAAACACAATCCCTATAAATATATTCTAAATAAATACAGTGACTAGTTGGATCTCATCCAAGGAATTTAAGTGTTCAGTGTAAATTGTGTCTAAATTGCGGGAAACAGACCGCGAATTCACATTTTGGTAAGGATATTGTATTTTATTGTTGTGCGTTTATGTAGCAGCTAGTCTAGAGGACTAACTGTCAAGGTTAAATAGAGCTGAGACTTGTGACGCAAATAAAATATGTATGCCGGGTGTTCAGTGCCGCTTCTTTAAATTCTGAGTCCAATACCAATTTGATTTCACGGTTTTTAGATACGGTAAGTAATATTCATAATATAGCTTTAGTTTTTGGTCAAACTGCATCAGTTTATCATTCTTGTTACCAGTATACTAATGATATTAATCACAAGTAGGTACATAGTAATGACTACCACACAACACAATTATTGTGGTCCCAAACTATGATACCCTGTACTAGGGTAACCAAGCAAGGGAATCATAGTCATGGAAAACATGGGCCATTTAAGTTGTAACATCTTAAAATGTTTACTTTTGTGCTTGTTTCCTTCAAAACATATTCCCCTGAAGATAAATCCAGACACCAAGAAGAGTTGTATGAACTTTTTTTATGAGGTCGTAAAACTTAATAATCTAGGTATCTATTCATGAATAGGTGTCATAAAAAATCTGCAGTTTTAGTGAAAAAAACATACCTACATTGTTTAAGTAGAATGTACCTAGGTACTTATTTTATTTTGATTTAAATATATTACAAATAAAGAATAGATAGCTAATTTTATTTTATTAATTCAACAAAGTCCACAGCACGAAACATAAAGTACATAATAAATATAGACACAGGGCAATTATGTAGCAACTCATTTAAACTTGTCTTAAAAGTAAAAAAGTTAAAAGTATAATAAAAAAATTCTTATCATAATAATAATCTACCTAAACTCGCATAAGGTTATACCTATCTTACTTCTTACTCTTGGATAAAATCATGCTGTCTTATCATTTCTGCACCAAATGTAATGCAATAAGTATTCAGAAAGAACCAGTATTACTATAATAGCTTATAATATGAACAACTCAAATTGGATAATTTTTTAACTGGCTAAGGGCCAGTTTCTGAATTGAGAATTTCACTAAGTAAATACTTAAGTAACGTTATATCACACTCTTTTCTGAGATATTCGAAGAGACAGCACTACAGTTAACTATTTACTTAGCGAAATTCTCAATTCAGAAACTGGTTCTAACTTAATTTAACTTTCATTGTTTCCTAATAAACACAGCAAGGAGTGGAAGGATCACCATCAGTTAAGTGTAAACCTTAAAAAAAATTTACTTTAATTTATAAATAATAACTACACACATGTTACATTTATTAGGGACTGTTCCATATGTGATACCCACTCAGGGCACAGCAACTTTCATTCTCCTGAATTTCAAAATCAAACCTAAAAAAGTTTAACGAAAAAATAAGGGGCAAACAAAAGATTATTGTTAAATTTGAACTTCCTGTGCTATGGGTGATTTGATAACATGATGACACCTATCAGACAATTACTTTTAATTTATTTCAATGCAAATAATTGGTAGCACAAGCACAACAATTTAATAACAACATATCTTTAATAATACTTCAAGTCAGTTGATCTGGTGCATCAAGGGTTCTAACACTGCACACTGCTGCACTGTGATTACTGTAAGTTGTACCTGGAAGACTGAAATTAAAAAGCTAACAGAAAAAAGGAACAAATAAAAAAATTGCGGGGTATCTCCATATGAAACACTGTTTGGAATTTGGCTTGTTTTTCTTAGGCTTATAATACAAATCAAGATTTATGTTATTCAATTTGACAGCCAATTTTAGCATAATATTGTACAGATAGATGAGATATGAATTTTTGAATTGAATTGAATGTACAATGGTATTGGTACCTATTATACAATGCTATGTGTAGAGTTGCAATAAGAATCAGTTATTCCAATGCCATGGCTGATGTGCGATTGGCATAATGGCTACTTGTAGTTTTGTTGTGGTGGGCCGCAAAGTATTGTTACTATACTCTATGGTCTTGTAGCCAACATTCTCTCAGGCATAAAGTATGAGCTTAGGGTCCATTCAAGTATTACGTAAGCATTACAGGCAGGGGAGGGGTTTTTTTGCTCATTTTTGATGACATGAAGAGGGGTCGGGTTCTGGATCGTGATTACGTCAGCGGTAAGTATAGATTCTTTTTACTTTTTCGGATTTCCAAAAATAATGGATACGTTTAGGTACTCGCTTAGAATCGAGTAGGTAATTACCGCGAACTATCCCTTGTCTCCATATCTTCTGCCAGTTTCGGTAACATTGACAATTTGTCGTGTTGTAAGTTAATGGTTGATTTACCGTTGATCCACTGTCGCCAAAGTTGAATTGTTTAAGATGTCGTTTCAAATAGACAAATCCCAGCTGTCCCAAAAATTATTCCAATGTTATTTTAAACTTATAAATATTATGTGCGTTAAAATCCTCTATTCTACGCCTCTTTCTTATACTAGACTTTATTCTCTTACTTATTACTTGTGCTCATTAAAGTAAAAGAAAACAGAATAAATTAAAAGAAAATTGCATACCTATACCAATGTTTACGTAAGCACTGGGGGTAAGAGCTTTTCTTACTTTTGCTGGCAAGGGAGGGGGGAGGGGCTAAATAATTGTAGTAAATCTGCTTACGTAATACTTGCACGAACGGCCTCTTAATCACTACGCGTGTCCATCGCGGATTTAAGATTTTAAGCACTCAAGTAGTTTTCTCACGATGTTTTTAGAATCCATATATGTGCGTAACCTAGAAAACAAATTCGTCGGCAAATCCCGGATTTGAATTCAGGAGCTTGCGCATGCGATGCAAGCGTTGGATGCTTACCAATGCGCTACCAACACCGCACCATGAACTGTGCCACAGATGCCAGAGATTTCAAAGAAAATTAATAGGATCAGCTAAGCCAACGCTGAGCTATGGCTCGATGTTCCTTTTGTTGTGGTGGTCAGTAGAGTACAGAAGCCAGTCGGGCAAGTGCAGTTAATTGGCGGGAGTCGGGCGACCTTGACGGTCGGGACTCGGCGTAACGGTCGGCGCCGGCGCGGCGCGAGGCAGGAGCGGTCGCTGGCGGCCTCTCAACCAGGGTTGAGGTTCATGGCCGCGGCTTGAGAAATTGCAAGCCGTGGCCATGAACCTAAACCCTCAAAAGTTCCAAGCCGGCTTAGCTTGGAACTTTTGAAGAACGGCTCGGTTACATATCGCCGACCGAATCTGTTATTCTAATTATAGCATTGGCGGAGTTGTTTAGAGATAACCCAGCGGTTTATTGTGTTCGCTAATTTTGCTACTCTTCCAAAGTCAGCAGAAGAATGATCGGTTTTCAAAACACTACACAACATACGTACTTCTACAAGACGATGGCATCTCTCGACCTTTACTTGTAGGCACTCTACCCAGTTACGTTATGGACGTATTTGCGAAATTGTGAAGGTTGATTAGTCATTAGTTATCAACTGTTTTTAACAGTCTGCGCGGCATGTTATTATCACTATACCACTCTACTAAGTAGTGATGTTACAGTGTGTTGCAAAAAGATCCGGTAAAACTTAAGTGAGTTATTTTAATCATCAATACTGGTAACTTTAATTACTTTAATACTGAGTGTGGGATGAACGGAGTTGTCTGCCATGTGGAAAAATTGCGACTTGAGATATTGGTGTTGGAATTATTTGAACAATGATGACACGTGTTACATACCTATAGCGGTATATACCGATGGGTATATAAATTATATTCATTGCTAAATGGAAAAATAACTCTTACCGCATCACGGCGCGCTAAGAAATCAGAATACAAGAAATATAAAATATATATTTCAATGAATAGAATTTGCATCCTGTTATTTGAATGTCGTTCTATTTGTAAAACATAGACACTGTTTGTAAGCTACCCTTAACGCTGTAAGAGACACCTTATGGACCCCAAAAGAGAAAGCTAACTCTGACAGCCGCCTAGCGCTCTATGCAGCTCTTCTGCAACCATAAAAGACCTAATGGACACTGTCTGGAGACTCTTGCTAGTAGGTTAAGAACGCAGCGACGAAACGCCGCTCTCTCGTTCCTTGCGCACACGCGTAGTGCAGGCTTAATAATTTACAAAACACAATTAACCCGCCGATCAAGTTCTTCCCGCTGTTCTTTGCCCAGCTTCAGGCTGTATGCAGACAAACTGTAGCTCTCGCTCGTCGCGTTGACACGTCCGCCATCTATGGAGCCCCCGCAGACGCGTGTCGAGTAAGTCAGCTTTTTTGTCGCATTTCGACTTTCGAGAGTGAAAGGCGATTGCTTCCAGAGACCTATTTTGTAGAACTGCAATTCGTGGTTTACTTTGACAATTCGATGTACCTACATTGCAAAGTCGGTTAATCCATAAACCTTAAACAAGGAAGATGAATGGACTACGCAATGTACATTGAATTGTCATTATGAACTATGATTTGCCGTTTTATGAACCGCGGCCCTAGGTTATATTTCATTGTCGGATTAAGCCTTCTTGAAGCCAGGCCTTTTGTGCCCCCCCCCCTATCCAATAGTAAACCAGATTTTGTAATTAGCCAATTCTGTGTCCCATTGCTGAGCAAAGGCCTCCACTTTGGCCTTCCACTACCCACTCACACCGGCCATCCCGTGCCACCCCGACAGCAGAAAGGCCGTGAGGTCGTCCCGCCATTTCCGCCTTGGTCGGCCACATTTGCGGTATCCGTCTCGTGGGAACCAGTCAGTGGCCATTTTTGTCACATGAAAGTTACAATGAAAAAAGTACAATAGGCGGCCTTATTGCTTACATCAATTTCTTCCAGACAACCTTAAAAAAGATACTTACAAAGAATTTTTTTGTTTATATTTTCGCTCTTCTGTAAAATTCGTAAAATGGCTTTTACTACATTTCTTTCCCAAAGGGTCGATATGTTTATTTCACAGTTCGGTGGTTAAATCGGACTGTTTGGACAGTGTATGGACAGTGGAGAAGTTACGTAAACTCTAGTGGCGCCCGGAAGTGTTTGTAGTGTTTGTTTCTGTTAAATAGTTATAGTATATTGTCTGTGATCATTGTATAGTGACTTATACATACAGGCGCGAGTTTATGTTATGTTATGTAGTACATTGTCTGTAGCTCACACTCCAAGTGGTAGAGGCAGTTGTTAATCTGCCAATGCGCGGGCATGAGAGCGTTCTGGTAGGTTAGACGTGATCCGTGTAATACCGACTTGGTGTCACAGTGAGCCAGTGATATGGTAACTTAAGAAAAAAGGGAGCCCTACAATTTTCCAACTTAAACTTTCGTAAGCACTTACACATTTTACATATTGATTTAACGGTTTAACTTACTTTTATTAGCGTCGGGAAAGCCGACTAGTTTCGACCTCGTTTGGAAGTCAATAAAACCACGGAGGAGAGCAATAAAACCGATGCTAGTAAAAGTTAGTGAAACCGTTAAATCAATATATAAAAAGAGCCCTACAGTGTTTATTTGTCGTTAGAAAAAAGTATAATGTCTGCATAAGTATCTGAGCATGTGTGTGTAAGTGCAAATAAATTAAATAATCCGCGTTTTACGATGGTACCTATTTCATGATTATTAATTTTAGTGTAAGTTTATTGTATGTGTTATTAACTTAATACCGGACAAAAAAAAAAAAACCAAGTAAGTTTATCCGGTATTAAGTTAATAACGTGTAGTGCGTAGGAAAGTTTTAGTTTGATAATTATTGTGTGTGTTAGTTAGGTTATTGTATATTATATGTTTATTGCTAAAAATGTACTAAAAATACCTTCCAAAATAAAGTTCTTTTAAATCTAAATTCTACGGACGACTAAGAAAGAAGTGTTCAGTCTTTAAGGGGGCTCGTCGACTGGATTCGCATAAATGACCCTGCCCTACATACATTTACTATCGATGGAACTATGCATGGAACAGACCGTAGCCGAAGGTAGCCGAGGTTCCATAATAAATGCAAGTAGGTCTAACGGTAGGCGAACGACCTCAATTGCTTAGATTTATTTACAAAAGATACCTAGCTACTTAAAAGTACGAGTTAATATTAACAACAGTTGTTACGTGGAGCACGCTGTCTCGCTCGTGCAATGAAACATTTTTGTGATTGCAATAAAATGAGTATACCTACTTTTTATAAATGGGGTCTGAGGTTTAGATGGATAATTAAATTGCGGATATTTAAGGCCTATTTTTCTTATACTATAGGTACTAAGTTCTTGATTGAGATAATTTGATTCCAAAATGAATAATTTCGGGAACAACTTTTCTTTGTAAAACACTACGTACAGGAAAACGAAGATCTAATTAAAATTTTTGTAATTAATTTTGTGCATCAAACCCCACATTCACATTCATCAAAAGTTTACTCATTTTATTACAATCACAAAAAATGTAAAATTGTGCGAGCGAGACAGCATGCTCCACGTAAGAGCAGCCTTAACACTAAATCGTTGAAACTTAAGATAACCTTTCACAAATAGATAATTGATCATACTTTGTCTCTAAACGGCTATGCACTTTATGAGGCATCCAAAAAAAAGTCTAAAATCCCAAAACAATTAAAAAACTCAAAAAACACATGATAACTATGTTGTAACTTTGCCAAGTTCCTAGACTACACGGAATTAGCAGTGTTTTAATAACACTATAATATGAGAATTTCGTACAGATTTTATACGTGGCTAACTGTTTAATTGTAAAGTATTCGACACCCTATAAAATCTTGCCAACTTTTGGTTTATAAAAATAACACTTAGTAACAAGTTAAATCAGCTTTTTTTATGAGTCACTAGCTGACTTGTAGCTGACTCGGCAAACGTTGCTTTGCCATATTAATTAGCCTACGACCTATTCACAGACCTACCAAATATACACAAAAAAATCATAAAAATCGGTGAAGCCGTTTCGGAGGAGTTCGATAACAAACACTGTGACACGAGATTTTTATATTAATATATGATGATATTAATATCTAATAATAATGAAACTGAAACGCTTATTAAAGTTGTACAGCGTTTTAATTAAGGAAGTGAAGCAGGTTTTACTTAACAACACGATACTCTAAAACACTTCTCAGAGGGAGTTTAAATGATCTGTAGTTACGTCTTTCCCATTATTTATTTATTTACTAACCTAAATAAGTAAAAAGTAAAGTAAAATAAGTTTCACATAAGTTATTGTAACTATTGTGAGTATTAAAACTGACTCCGAGGAGTATTTTAAGGAATCGTGTTTTTTTTTTATAAATAAGACCGTAAGCGAATGTTCTGGTCCGCAGGTCCGGGTCGAGGGCGCCATCAGTGGCCATGGTGTCGTGGCTGCCGCACATGACGTCCTTCTGCTGCTGCCTCGGACTCGAGGCGGGCGCCAAGGCCGTCGGCTTCCTGCACTTGGTGGGTACACTTTAAAGACAACACAGTAATCAATTCGTTCGTGTGTGTCTAGAGTAGGGGCTCTAGCGGCTATGTAATCGAACTGTCATTATCATCATGATCAGCAAACGTTGCCCACTGCTGTGTATAGGAATTTTCCCCCAAAATGCCGTATCTCACGAACCCTTGCCATACGCATTTACGGCCCTTCCACAGACTCGACGATATCGTCGGACCATCGCATCGGGCTGCCGGTCTGCCATCTTCCTGACCGTCGTCCTGTTCTCAGCCACCACTTTTGCTAATCGCCATTGCCATGGTTGGCATGGTCATGGTCCACCGGCCGCCTTCCCGCCTCATTATAGTCTACTAGCTGTCCCGGCGAACTTCGTACCGCCACAGAATCCGTTCATACGATTCTCGCACAACGCCATCTATTTTTAAAACACAACGTTCGCTTTCACAACGCCATCTATTTTAAACTTAAAATAAATATTCTCCCACGGGAACGTATTAACGGAATATCAAGTATGATATGTCTCAATTCAGGTCTTTGTCTATTTGTACGCCAAGTTTTATGTAAATCCGTTCAGCTGTTATTGCGTGAATTAGTAACAAACATCCACATCTCCAAACATACAAATCTCCAAACCTCCAAACATCTTCACAATCATAATAATTACGTCATTATAAAGTATGAAGAAGCGTTATGTAACGCGGTGTAGGCACCGCACTGAATCGCGAAGAATCGCTTGGTAGCGTGTCTTTGTCTTGTGGGTTACTACCGCCTACTACCAGTACTCATTTGACAGCCCACTAGGGTTACACATGGGGTAAAAAGTGTAATTCTTCGGATTTGAGTGCCTTCAAGCCTAAATCGGTCAATAAGTCCGTTCTCGTCCACTGCTTGACATAGACCTCCCCCAAGTACGTCACTTCTATTCATCTCCATCCAGCCCCTGCCAGCAATTTGCCTCAGATCATTGGTCCAGCGAGCTGGTGGGCGCCCTGCGCTGCGTTTGCGTGTGCCCTGCGTGTGGTCACCACTCGAGAACATTTCCACCCCATCGGCTTTCGGTTCCTCGGCAATTGTCTCCAGCCCACTGCCACTTCAACTTCCTTACCTTATAGGCTTCGTCATTCATGTTAGTTCGTTGACGCTTTTTTCTCACTTCTGATGAGATCCATTAAAGAGACTCCGAGCAAAGCCTGTTTCATAGCACGCTGACCGACTTTGAATCAGTGGACTAGTTCTACCGCCAGTCTCCAACTCCAGTTACACTACCCCCTAAGTAGTGTGACGAAACAAGACCTCAACAATCCTTCTCGTCCTTTCCAGACAGTCTCGGTGGCGCTCGTGGCGTATTGCACGTACTTCTCAGTGCAGTTGTCGGCAGCCGCGGCGAATGACAAGGAGGGTGTTTTCACGACGTGGCGGCGCATTGCCATCACTCTCGCCGTGCTCAGCGTCGCGCATGTGGTGCTCGCTTCCACGCTCATCTATGGGGTTTTCAAGGTCAGTGGAGTCGGATGAAGGTGGAAAGATTGACGATCGAATATAGCGGTCGGGTGATGTGGGGAATGTAAGGAGGGTGTTTACACGACGTGGCGGCGCATTGCCATCACTCTCTCAACGTGGGTGGCCCGGTAAGGGACGTTTTAAGCGGAAGTTATGCCGACCAACTCGGCGATGTATTAGCATGGAGTCCTACCAGATGTGAGCAAATTGATTTAGGAAATCAACCATAGCTTTATGCCCAGCCACGAAGGATCAATTTGACCCTTAGTCCGTCCATCCTAAGGTTGTCTGGAAGAGATTGCTTGCAGCGATAAGGCCGCCGATGGTGTACAGTAACAGCAATTTCTGTTTCTATTTAAAAAAGCCAAAATTTGTATCTTATCTCTGTAAATGGAAATGTTTATAAGAATAGAAATAACTGTAGCTATACCCCGTTCTCCTAATACTCTATGCTAATACTCTTTACTAATACCATTAGCGATAGGATGGGTAGAGAATATATTTATTTTCGAGTTTAAACTTTCGTAAGCACTACACATTATTATAACACCGGATAAAATTACTTGGTTTTTTGTCGGAAGAGTCCGACCAGGTTTCGCTCTGATTCGCAGAGCTTAATCATAGAGAGTAGAGACGGAGCTCGCGTTGTCGGTTGCTCGTCTCGGACCCTGATCGGACTCTTCCGACAAAAAACCAAGTAAATTTATCCGGTGTTAAGTTAATAATATATTTATTGCTTTTTATTGCACACAGAAATCACATTTACAGAGATAAGACTCTATAAAGCCAATTGTATCAGCGAGGAGTGAACGCCCGTTCTGTCGTAGAGCTGCGTACAAACAAACTGATCGTGACGTCACGGTGCTGAGTTAATTAAGAGTTGTACAAACATTATATCAGCCAACGTCTCGCGGCCGAGCGATAAACTTCACCCAATAGTGATAAACTTTATAGCTTAGCAGATCATAAGAGGGAGAACCCCTCTTATGATCTGCTAATCTACTGTAAGCACCTCTCAGTTGTTTGTTTTGAAAAATAAAAGAAAATGGATGTCTAATTTTTGTATGCACAAGACAACACAAAGGTGTATAACCCATGTGCGCTGTCAGTAATGACTTATGGATGTGAGACCTGGTCGCTGACTATGGGCCTCATAAGAAGGCTCAAGGTCTCCCAACGAGCAATGGAGAGAGCTATCTTAGGAGTTTCACTGCGTGATCGAATCTGGAATGAGGAGATCCGCAGAAGAACCCGATTTACTGATAAAGCTCGAAGAATTGCTCAGTTGAAGTGGCAGTGGGAGGGGCACATAGCTCTGATGGCCGTTGGGGCGAAAAAGTTCTAACCTGGCGACCGCGGACCGGACGACGCAGCGTGGGCAGGCCCCACCGGATAGTCTGACGACCTGGTTACGGTGGCGGGGAGTCGCTGGATGCGGGCGGCACTATACTGGGAAGCTTGGAAAACCATGAGGGAGGCCTATGTCCTGCAGTGGGCGTCAAATGGCTGATAATGATGATGATGTATGCACTTTGGTCAACTGACAACTGTTAACAGTTAACAGATTCGTTAGTGTACGAGAAACCTGGAGTAAGTCATCAAAAATATAATATCGACTTTCAATAAGCCTTACACCCAGTTCCAAACCACTTTGCAGTTACAAGCCACTTTCACTAACGGATCAGTAATTTTATTTAAAATCCACTTCCACTCATAAAAAACCGGATATGTGCGAGTCGGACTCGCCCACCGAGGGTTCCGTACAAATTTGTAGTTACTTACATATTAATAGTTCAGGAATCGAACCACGCATTTTTTTTCTGAGCTTTTCCCGAAATTTATGATTTACTCGTTAGACAAGGTCTGTTGATGCACATTAACAAAACGAAACAAAGTAAACTATTAATGGTTCCGTGCCTCAAAGGGAACAACAGAACCCTTATAGGATCGCTTTGTTGTCCCTCCGTCTGTCCCTAAAGGGAGATAAATCTCGGGAACGCGTGGAGGTATCGAGTTGAAATTAAAACCATGTACTCAGGTCCACAGTCTCTTGAAGCTGTGAAAAAAATCAAATCCCTTGTCCGGTTTTTTTTTCCTTTGGAAATAAAATTAAATCACAGAAAAAAGGAAAACAAATAACTAATAATTATATCATGCAATGAAATTAGAGTTTCCATGCTTACTTGTGCATTATTGAGTATACAGGCTACATTATTATAAACGTTTTCTTTTCTAACCTAACCTAACCTCCATACTGCCTCGTTGGTCTACCCGTTCAGGCGCTTAGCTATCAAAACAGAAGTCGTGGGTGCGATTCCCACTGGGAACCGCCTACATTTGTACAAATGGCCTATGGTGTATTTTCGTGTTTGTGGCGTCCTTGCCTGGTTACCATGGCACAGGGTATCCTAGATTTTGACCACATCAAGTGTTGTATTCATCATCATCATCAGCCACACGACGCCCACTGCAGGACACAGGCCGCCTTCGTGGTTTTCATAACCACGTGGGTTTTTGCCATAATCGCCACGCTTGGTAGGAGGGTTGGTGATCGTAGTATGCTGTTGGAATCTCAGGAAGATACTGCTGCCCATTTCCCGGTATTTGTTTCCTTAGTCGCCTTCTACGACATCCACGGAATGAAATAGAGTGACGCTATTCTTAATCCGGCGCCACACGGAAGTGATTGTATTGTGTGGAAGTTATTATTATGTTATTATTATTATTATCTGCAGCGGAACCTGCTATGCCTCCGCGCGTGGGTGCTGGTGATGATAGCTCTGCTGGTGGCGGCCCTGGTAGCCATTGCAGCTTCTGCCGCGCGCTACGGCATCGCGGGGCACGGCTCCGAAATATTCCTGGCCTTTGCCGAGGGACTGCTCTTCTTCTGTGAGTCTTACCACCGTTAAATGACTTCTTTGACTGCCTCATTGGTCACAGGGTCATCATCATAATCATCAGCCATTTGACGCCCACTGCAGGACATAGGCCTCCCTCATGGTTTTCCAAGTTTCCCGGTGTTGTGCCGCCCGTATCCAGCGACTCCCCGCCAACGTAACCAGGTCGTCAGGTCCGCGGCCGCCAGGTTAGAACTCTTTCGCCCCCACGGCCATCAGTTCTCCGAGCTATGTGCCCCGCCCACTGCCACTTTAACTGAACAATTCCTCGACCCTTATCGGGTTCTTCTGCGGATCTGGATGGTCACAGGGTATCACGCCTTATTACCGTTACAGACGCGGCGGGTTCGATTCCCACTGGGGCCGTCGTACATTCGTACAAATGACCTCATCATCATCATCAGCCATTTGACGCCCACTGCAGGACATAGGCCTCCTTTGTGGTTTTAACAACCATAAACATAAAGGGTTTTGCCTTAATCGCCACGCTTGGCAGACGGGTCGGCGATCGCAGTATGCGTTTGGAATCTCAGGAAGACGCTGCGGCCCGTCTCCTGGTAATTGATTCCCTTAGACGCCTTCTACGACGTCCACAGAAGGAAATGGAGTGACGCTATTCTTAATCCGGCGCCACACTGAACGGAAATGAATGAATGAACGAATGAATCGTCGGTCCAGCGAGCTAGTGGGCTGCTTTTGTCAGTTCGTGGTCTCCACGTGAGAACCTTTACTAAACTTGAACTCTTATTTCCGCAGGCGCGGTTGCCTACTGCATCCTGTGCATCAATAGCTATTACATGCTGGTGAAGAGCTCCGAGGACATGATGGGCCCCAAGGGTGATTACTGAATCTGCGGAACCCGGCTGAACCCCTGAACCCGAAACCTTGCGTCCAAAATGTAAGGAAATTTGCGTTGCTACGGTTTTAAGAGTCTGTAAGTGAAATGTACCAAGCCACAAGACCACTTTTTGGCAGATGCTTTTTACATGACTACAAGTGTACTGCGTTCAGGGTTAATAGTCTGGGATGACCGAAACATTGAACCCTGAATGCAGTGAACTTTGAAAGGAATGATCCTTTGTTCCACCATATGTTCTAAAGCCTTGAACCGATTCGGAAGTGTGTAGTTAGAATCCTTGTGTGGTTCCGGCTTACATATGGTAGCCGAACTGGGGGCTTATTCTGTTAAGACATAATTTTACAAAAGCGGAGAGCTGTGGAGAAGGCAGTGGCCTTTGACGAATGTTTTAAACATAACATTATGTCATAATATCACACACACAAGATATTAATATTAAATTTATTCGTCAAAGAGCTATGTCAAATATGAAAAGGGAAAATGAATACAAAACACGCACATGAAAACACACAAAGATAACAAGATAGTAAGAAAATAAGCCTTTGCATAAGAGATTCTTTGCATAAAATATACCCCAGAGAGTAAGTCATACCCACGGTCCCTCAAGTGGCGTTTTTTTTAACGACGTGTACGCTACACAGACTTGACGCGTTTGTGCGCGCGAAATTGAAGATGTAATGTAACCAAAACATCTGCCAAAGTTGTCTTGAGAGTGGTTGCACTTTTGCATTAACATAATCTAGGGCCTGGTAAAAGTGTTTTTGTTTTATAATTATTTTCCAGTGCCGCTTACATTTGCTTGTAGAAAAGCCCTTTGGGCACTAACGATTAGTATGTGTCGAATTCGCGGGTCTCATACTGGCTTGGGACACTTTTATCTTTAGACGATTAGCATCCAGCGCCTTGATTATGTATCTTTTAACTCATACATCTGTGTGTGAAAGCGGAATGTCAACGTAGCTCTGCTGTATAGTTATGAGGCGTAACATGTGTCACACACAGTTCGCATTTAAGTGACTATCTGTGACGTGACAGTGATATTGACATACATAATGGGCATTGTCCTCAATATTGACAATAGTTAAAAATGGTACTTCATTGTAAAGGTACTCGTATAAGGTCAATTAATGTAATGCTTCAATTATGAATTAACAATATTCACGTATTTCTTTTATTTTTTTGAATAAGTTTGTGACTAATTCGACCTTCGTTTCACACGTGAATGAAAGTAGGTTTAATATGTTCGGTATTCCGTAAAAAAAAAAACAAATACAATCACTTTCACAATTGCACAGTCTTTTTAGTTTTGTTTATTTAAAGTGTTCTTGTATCGATGGTATCACTAGAAACTGACAGCTCGTAGGATCTCAGTCGATGACGTACTTCCTTGCGTGACGTACTGCCAGTGCCGTAGACTCTGGTTCTCTTTTTCGCATTAAAAATGAAAGCAGCGCAAATCGAAGATTCAGCCCAGGCTCCTATTTTCTCGAGCAAAATTATAAAAACATAGGTATCTTATTTTTTTTAGAACAATGCCCGGTGTCAGACGAAGTCGAGTGGATATTTCGTTTTTGCATACAGATATATGCGTTAAAAGATACAGAATCAAGGCGCTGCCCTTGCATTGTAAGATTTTTAGTGGCTGCTACTGAGGAGGCGGCAGAAACCGAAATAGTTTTGGTTCCAGGACCGATTTTAACTGAACTCACGATTTGCGCAGTTATTACTTGAAGTATGTAACGCGTCGCTCTTAATAAGTAGCTCCAACTCTACTTTTACGAACTCCATAATGTCATTTAAGGGGGAAATCGGGGATAACAGTTTATTGCATTTATCTAAAAATATACGAATTAAGATTAAAAATGATTCAGTTAAGAAAGGTTTCCTCGAAGCAGAAACATCAGCCTTGAAAGGAAGGAACAAGGCCAGTGTTAACTATTTCTGGCCGATAATGTGTGTCATCGATAATGTCGAGCACTAAGGGCCGGTTTCTGAATTGAGAATTTCACTAAATAAATACCTCAGTAACGTTCTGTCACGCTCTTCTCTGAGAGATTCGAAGAGACAGCACTACATTTAACTATTTACTTAGCGAAATTCTCTATTCAGAAACTAGCCCTAACTAACTCAGTCTTCTTCGTGTTTTATATTTAAGAAATTTTTTATTGTTTTTATAGTTCAGCTTTTTTGGCTGGCTTCCAGAAATATACATTGGTAGAAACTAGAACAGATTAGGTTTTAAAAACCTATTTAGAGGCTAAAAATTCCACCCATGCCGGGACTTGAACCCGCGACCTCTGGCTAACCGTGCCAGCGCTCTCCCAACTGAGCTCATGGGTAAGTGTAGGTATCAGCGAAATTTCGAGCCTCTTTACAAACTTTCCCTGTATTAGGTACGTACATTAGGTTTGTATTTTATATTAAGCTTTATATGCAAAGCATCTAATCCATTGTAATTCTCAGGATGCACATTAGTTTAATAAATTATGTTGCCACTTGGATTTTAAAAAACCTAAAGCCGCCGTCTACATTTTTCATTAAAAAGTGCTTTAATGGAGTCACAAACTGTGTGTGATTTTTGTAGCTGACGAATGACAGGGTTTCAATCTGACAGCTTTCTCTCATGGCGTAATGCGAACGATAAGTGGAACAATATAAATCGTCGGGTGTAATAAAACATGTTTAGTACGTGCATTGTAAAGCACTGTAAGATCTTAGTCGATACTTAATTGAATTCCGTCTTGGAATATAATTTTACCGATTTTATCGATGCACTTTTGTTTTGAGACACTCATTTTTATTTATGTAATTTTTTACTGTCACCTTAGATTCCCTTATTTACCAGTGTTTTTGGGGAAGTCGTACAATATTTTTTATAGATTTTATTGAATAAAAATAAGTCTTATATACTACAGCATCTGAGTGGCAGCTTCACCTTACAATAGTTTGGGCAGGAGTCGTCACTAGATGCTGTGTTGTCTAGCATGGAAGTAAAATGCATAAGATTTTTATATTAGATGTTGTTAACGTTTATACCACGGTTAAGAAAGTAACTGAATAAGTATGTGCTTCTCCTCCACACCTATGTTGTGTGAGCGAGACGCTATAGCTATTCAATCACTTTCTTTACGTAATTGTGTTGTAATTAGGATGTTATGAAGTGCATGTCAGAGCATTTATTGGAAGCATAAAGACACAGCTCATGACTTCGGTAACAATCTACTACAATACAATGGTGCCTGCCTTTTGGCCTATTTTACTTAAAGTTCTATATACTCTATGGATTGGGTGAGTTAACAGAATGAGCAAAACAATAATCTACTTAACTAAGTATAATAAAATGTATAACCGTGCCTCGTAGAAGCTTTGAATGTCTATTGTGTGATTTATATTGGTTGTAGAAATGGATATTGTATTTGTGAAATTAAATTAGGAAGTGAACCAAAAATACCCACTTGAGAAAAGAAATAAATGGTGCAAAATGTACCGCAATATGACGGTTGCATTAAAATATTACCGGAAGTACAAATAACTAAGGTAATCTAAAGTGCTTTTAATTGATAAAAACCTTATATTAATAAATTTACCTACAGGAATTTTCTGATTATGTTGGCTGAAATTGAGGAAATATGTGATGATAATGAAGTAGGATCTAGCCAGATTGTTGATTGTTGATGTAGAGGTAGAATCGTGGACTGCGAAGTCTGTTTTGTCGGGGTCAAAATGATATAATGTTATTGAAAATATTTTAGTGTCTGTACTTATGCGTTGATGTTGTATAAAAAATTACAAAAAAACAAGAAAACTTAATGTGCCATTTAAAATAATATATTTCAGTACCTATGCCTGTGCCACTGTAATGCGGTGTTTTCGGCTAAATATGATAATAACTTACCTTGTTAATTACTTATCTAAGTGTAAGGTGCTTGTCTTTTGAATTTATTGAAGGTGCTACACCAGCCGTCATTTGATTAAAGATTACATTTTAATTAATCTTGTCTTTATGTTTGTGGCGTAATTAAGTAACATTTAATTGGGTGTTTTCGCGTAGTCCCGTTATTGTGTCCCGCTAACGGGTCCGGGAAAATAATCGCCTTTGTGCAAATTTATTTCTTGTGCGATAACGAATTTTCAAATCAAATTTAATCAAATCCACGAGCGATAACCATTTCTCGTGGTCCCATCAATGAATATGATCCCTCATGTACATAAATTAATTAAATAAATAAAGATAGCGCGTTTTTTTTTAAATAGATACCGCTTCAATCACAAAAGTATTATTAATTTTATTGATGGGTTGTTCAACGGAAATTAATAGGCACACATAAAAAACTACTGTTAGGTTTACATTCGAGAAGGAATGTTCTTCACGACTTGTCCTTCTTTAGTTGAAGAATGAACAAAATATTGGAGAATAATTATTAGGCTCCCATGAAAGCGGAAGACTTGTAAGTTTGACCTCCGTAGTATGGCAGTATGAGAACCTTAACTGGTTGGTAATAAATCATAGATTTTAGACCTCCAAGATCATAGTTTATTCTAGTTTAGGTGTGGGGGAGGTACCTTTTTTCGTGGTATTATTCTACCGTTTTGTCTGCGTTATAAATTATGTACATCTAAGCCAAATTTCAGCTCTCTAGTACTTACCATCTATGTGCTAAGCCGCGGACGGACAGACAGACAGACGGACAGACACGGCGAAACTATAAGGGTTCCTTAATTTGTACATCCATACTTTAGCGGAGTATTACGATTACGGAACGGATTTTCCAAAACGGAAAAAAAACGGGAGAGCACTGAACGCGATAAAACCGTGAATATTTTTATACATTACGGAACATTTTCATTAATGGGACTACGAGAAATAGTTACCCGTACAACAACTTATGTATTTATCTGAATAAAAATCTTCAACTAATCCATCTCGTAGATCCGTTAACGGGACAAAATAATGTGACCACGAGAAAACATTGATTTAAAATTTAGAGGGATCACGAGTCCTGTTGACGGTTTTCCTAGTGGGTGACTGAAATTCGTAGCGACGTCATGTGAACCCCTCATAAAATAACTCCAATTCGGCAGTGAAAGGCTCATTATTCACAGGAGTTATTTCACAATTTGTCTTGACCTATCTATCTTACATAACATAACATAACATAACATAAACTCACGCCTGTATCCCAGAGGGGTAGGCAGAGACCAGGGAGTGCCACAATTGCCAACTACAATTCATAGTTTATCATGACAATTCCATGCACAATGCGTTGCCTGCACTAGGAAGACTTCCTACTTATTTATCTGTGAGTTAATCGACTTTGTAATGTTGTCATCGTAAACCATGTTAGTTGTTCTATGAAACACGCCCTGGCCCCTCCAAGACAATACTAGGGTCGGCGGATTAAGACATACGTCAAATTGTCTTAAATCATTGTTCTATAAGTACATGACTTAAATAGCAGTTTGCTTAATTTTGTAAAAAAAGTGTATGTTGTTTTTTGACAGTTCTCCTTTAATGTGACAAAGATATTGAAAATGTTAGAGTCAGTCTTATTTATAAAACCAGCCAAGTGCGTGTCGGGCCACGCGCAATGTAGGGCTCCGTAGAAAGAGGGTTTTTTTTATCTGCTCTACAGAAGTAACAACTTCATCGAAGTCATTTGGATTTTGTACGAAACTTTACTTTTATAAGTTGGTTGCCTATTACTCGTTAACTAATAAAGCCTACTTAGCCGTAATACGTTTCCTTTTAAGTTCATTATATGTGCTACTACCCTGATTTTTTTCACGTTTCTACAATTAACTGTTTTGCCAGGAAAGGGGGGGAGCTACGCCCTACTCGGACAAAAATTTGCGCTTTAAAGCTTACTCATTGAGGGCTGTTTTAGTGGAATCTATTTTTTTTTAAATAAGACCATAATTTTATAGTAGATTTTTTCACTGCGTCAAAAATGTGTGTTATAGACTTATGTGCTTCAGACTGCCGACCCTAGAATTTAGCAATTTGTGAATGAAACAACTCAGTAGATTTACACAATTCGTTTATTCATCGGAATAGTAATAGATATTGCGATGAGCCGCCCCGGGGCGTCCGTTACTTTAGGTAAGTACTCCAGTTAACTTTATCTATAGCAAATATATTACAAGAACTCTTATGTCGTAGCTAAGTACTAGTTTACAACTTTTAAGTACCTACCAAGTGTAAGTGGATCCACTTACACTTAGCAGGCAGGTACCGCCAATGGAATGAGAGACTTAGCTCTAGATTCTGACACTCTGATAACCTTATCTAAGTCTTGAGGGGTTACCATTTTACATGTTAATTTATTTAATTTGTGTTTCAAAATCTAGGGGCAAGTCTAAGTGAGTGCGGTCAAATGCATAGTTTTTTGTACAAATTACGAGGCGAAAGGAATGTTTCGATGTGTATAAATTCGATTGAGGAACACAATTTTGGTAAAGATCTTTCTAATATTCGTTCGTTGTAACTAATAATTTCTCACAGCAGCTTAATATGAAGACAGTTAAAGACAGACAGCACAAAGTAGATAAAATTACAGGGGTTGACATTACGAGGGAATGATCGTTCGATCATAGCGTTAATGAGTTATTTGAGTGAGTGTATCGTAGTCGGACAACGTCGCCGCTTATGCCTCGTTCTCGATCTCAGTATCTCAGCTCGAACAGAGGACACTCGGTCACGCGCATTAACCAATGGACGCACACGAACAATTTTCTTTGGGAGCTCTTTTCGTGGAATGGAGTATTAGAAGCCTCCGCACGTAATCCCATTGTCTGTCTTGTGGGTTAAGTCGACTAAGATCGTGGGTCGTGGGTTCGATTCCCACTGAAGGCCGGATTTACAAGACAAATTAAATCAAATTCTTTTTATACGGATTTAGCACTTAAGCTGTTGTTCCGTTCACGTAGTGAGAATGACGTGCATATTTATTATATTTGAGTAACTACTTACTTAATTATTAAGTATTCTGGCTGCATTAAGAAAATTACTAATGCATACCTAGTGTTAAATCCGTATAATTTATGTGTAGTGCTTGAGAAACATGAGACTTTACTAGACATTAACAAAACATTCAAGTTACAAAGGACGAACGGAATACTAATCTTTAAGACCTAAAGTAGGTAGTGTAGTGTATGTACAATGGTTTCTTATGTAAACGTGCTTAGTTTCACTAATCAATATTAGACCGTCAGAATACTGAGCGCAATTGTCTTGAAGGCTGGTCAACGTTGTTCGAACATCATGTTTGCTTTATATGTTTAATAAATCGATGCTAGTAAAAAATAAGTACTTAGGTATACACATTATTTCGATGATTTCTAAACATCGTCATTGTATTTAAAAGTAAGACTCTTGTCGATAGAGCTTCCTTGAAGCGTTCCGGTCACAGGCCAGTGCATAAAACAGACAAGTGCAGTTCTAAACATTCTGTCCAGTTCTTGTCTGAATTTGTAGGAGCGAACGATGATCAAGTTAGGTCTGAGCGTTGATCGGCCTTCAAGAATTAAGAGTTAGCGTTCTAGCCGAGAATAGCGCTACTTAAGTATTTAAACATCGTTTCACAAACAATAGGCGCCGGTAACTTTATACAAAACACTGTAAACTCTAACACAAGGCTAAGGATATAAATACTTAAACAACTAAAGGTATTGCACGAACAAAAGGGTCTAAGTGCTACAATTTACATAATTACACCGTAAGTAAGTACTCTGGCTCGCGCTCAGCGAGCGTGGAAAAGTATTCCGCTATAAAACTTTCTTTTAAAACTTAAAACCAGTCCGAAAAGAGTTCGCACACTAATCACATGCCACGGATCTCTCGATCCTTCTAGCGACAGCCGTAGGTAATTACCACTGCGCGTATGCGTTCTGTTCCGATGACGTCACAGGGCCTACGTGTCCACCACTTTGGTCGCAAGTCACAGCGCGCATATTACCCTCACTGTGCTCGCGTTCAGCACTTGGGGTCTTGTGCACCGCGAGCCCCGCACTTTGGTGTTGCAGCGTCTGTCGTTCAGTGGAGTGTTGCGGGGGGGCGCGTCAGTAGAGGTGCGGCGCGGGGGGCAGCGGGGGCGCCTCGGTGCCCACGTCTATGTCCAGAGGTCCCTCGTCCTCCGGCCCCGCGCCCGGCCCCGCGCCCGCCCCCGCGCCCACCTGGCTCACGTTGTGCGCCCGGGATAGACCTCGCACCTGAAACGTGACGGGGGCGAAGGTTAGGGTAAGGTTGATGATTGGTGTGGAAAAACCCTTACCTAACAGGGGATCGGTATTTGGGGTAAGATTCTGATTTGGGGTAGGTAAGGAAAGGCTATCTGAACCACTGCAGCTACATCTACAGGATAAGTTACTCAGGAGCACAGACTAAAAACGTCTGTGTCTAGGAGGCCCTAATTTGTATATCAATGACAATCTGGTGCATGCATCGATTATAGAAAGATCGTTTATACAGCAATCTCATGAAAGTGGAAATTTAAAGATACTGCAAGTAGGTACAGTCGAAACCAGTTATAACCATGTTTGCTGCAATTTACACAGTCCGTTACATATAAGTACGCGTAGATCTCACGCATGTGAAGGTCGATATATACTGTGTCGATTGTACTTATTTTGGGAGAAATATTTTTTTAGTTCCACAAAATAATAATCAATAGTAGTCGGTTATTCGGTTCCGGTTAATGATACGTTTATTAACTGTTTTAAGTTGTTACTTTGTATGCCAAAGAAGAAAGAACCTCCAACGGCAACTGTGGATAACGCCTGACAAAACAATCATAGCAACATTACCTGTAGCAACAAGTTGTTGCTAAGCAGCCTCGCCTGGTGCTCCTGCGCCTTGGCGCGCAGACAGGCGATGGAGTTGTTGCGGAAGGCCTCGGGGTCATCGAACCCGGGCTCTCGCGGCTCGGGCGAGCCCCCGCGCTGCTTCGACGATGAGGTCGCGCTGCTAGCTGGCGAGCTCTGCGTCTGGACGGTAGAGTTAGGTATACGTTAGTTTCATGACCTGTACCTAGTCAATTCAGAATTCAGTAACTGATAGAGTTAGACCCAAAGTCAAAGACACAACACTAACTCGGCACGCGATTAACCAACATAAAGTGGAGATGGGCAGAATATGTGATCAGGCTGTCATCATCATCAGCCATTCGACGCCCACTGCAAGACACAGGCCTCCCTCATGGTTTTCCTAACCATGAAGGGTTTTGCCATAATCCCCACGCTTGGCAGGCGGGTTGGCGATCGCAGTATGCGGTTGGAATCTCAGGAAGACGCTGCTGCCCTTCTCCTGGTAATGTATTTCCTTAGTCGCCTTCTACGACACCCACGGAAGGAAATAGAGTGGCGCTATTCATAATCCGGCGCCACACGAAATCAGGCTGAATCACACGGATCAGGCGTATGGTGGACTAAAGCGGTCAAAAATACGTGGCCGAGGTTGGGTAAAACATTGGTTCCCTGTCCAGCGACTCGATGACATTCTAGTTCTTCAACGTGAGCGTGCGTTCTCACACCTCGGCGCCTCCTTCCACTTAAGAGTTCACCTGAGGTCGTGTGCTCTGTAGGCCGTGGGACACCTCGTCATCGCCTTTATATTTTCCACTCTAGCAGTGCTCACCTGCATGTCATGCGGGTCTGGATGGCGCGGGGACAGCGAGCGCGCGCCCTCGCGGCCCGGCGCCTCGGCCTCCGCCTCCGAGCCCTCGCGCTCCGAGCCGGACTCCTTCAGGTGCTGCGCCGCCTCGATCGACTTGCGGTGCATGCCTGCCACGCCAACAGAAAGAGAGTACTGTTAGTATGGCGGTACACGCTAAAGTAAAATAGGAATGCTAATCTACGACAAAAGTGTGAGTAGAACTTTGATCCAAGCCAGTTATTGATGGCAATCATGGAATCTTTATCATGTGGGTAGCAACTGATATACTATGTTTAACACAACTTGAGAAAAGATGCTGAGAGTGGAGTTTCTTTTCTACGCTACAAATCGACCCGAAGGCAGAAGTCTAACCTTGTACATTGACATTCAACAAACAGAATGCAAAATACGTACCTACGTTCAAATATTTTTTTGATTTCTGATTTCCAATAAAGAGGGATTTCAATTCTCGTTGGACATGATGTAGAGTTCAATACTCTGCAGGTGCTAACGAAAATATTGCGATAAAGCTGAGTGACTGAGGTAGACACTTGGCTAAACATATACCTAGGTAGTGTAAGTTATCGCTTCAAGTCGCCAAATACGGTGGAAGGGTACCTAAATAACACGCAAATTAATGGTAAATACAAGGAAACCAAGCAGGCCCGGAAGAAACGAACTAATAGGTATAAATGCTCCATTTTATTTATTTAAAAATAATAAATCGTTTAGTAAGCCAAAAAGAAAACTTGCAAATATGGTTGTAGGCATTATGTACTAAACAGAAATAATATTTGTAGGCTAGGCCACATTAGGCCAGGCCAAGTGTGGCCAAGTGTGGGCTACTTAAAAATGTTTCATTTTTTCAATGGTAAAACAATTACAAATATTAGTTGATAAATAGTGAAACAGATTTTAAGGCACTTGGAGATCAATTGTAATCAAACTTATGCTTATTACTAAATCACTGAACTGATACTGAAGGACTTATGAAAATAGAAGTTTTTGTACTGTACACTAAGGTACATGTAAATGTAAAAGTTTAGTTATAGATAATAGGTTAGCAAGAAAGAGTGTTATTCAACATACTTCTGATGTGCGTGTTATGAATGTGTTTAGGTCTGCTTTCATTCTGGTAGGTGCGTCGATGACTGACTGTAAATACGATGTAGTCAGATAAAACAAAATAAAGTAAGTTGCAGATAGAATAATTCGCCCGGTAACACCGGCAAGAGCCTCTACCACAAAATATAATCGGCGGTTTGTTCAACTATTCATACAATTTGCTACAAATAAGAAACTTCATATGACTCGTTGGAAACAAACAGATTATTTAAATACCTAGTAGGTGCTGCAGCAGGTAACTTTCTTAAAGGTAACTTTAAACTGAATAAAACTTATGTTTAACTCATGGTTAATTTATGTTTTGAAATCTAGCTGAGACCAACTGGGATTCTACGTGGATTCTTATAATTTCCATATCCATATGTACGTGGCGTTCCTATAGTTTAACTCTTATCCTTCTGAATCCTGATACGTTGCGCGCTGCGTGTGCACTCGTAAACGCGTCGAGGCCGGTCGTAACTTGAGATATAAAATGATAATGAACGACGTCCCTGCCTCCCCCTGCGAGAGGCTGTGATAGCCGGCGCGCTGCTCTGAATATGTGAGTAGCTGAGTAAGGCTTGGCACGCTGCGAATACGACGCTACTGACTACGTGGTATCGACGCTTCATTAATGCTTAGTCCAACAGGGCCCCATTTCCCAGAACTACAGTTCATGGTTTACTATTACAATTCGATGTACTATTTACATACCTGACTTACCAGATTAGGAAGAAGACTAATAATTGTACTACTCGGCAACGCAATGTACATGGAATTGTCTGTTTGAATGAAACCCGCTCGGTGGGTCTTCTTTCATGCGTTGGGTAGTTGAGTGTGTAATAATATAAAATAGATATTTATACAGTCCGTGTGGCGCCGGATTAAGAATAGCGTCACTCCATTCCTTCCGTGGATGTCGTAGAAGGCGACTAAGGAAATCAATTACCAGGAGACGGGCAGCAACGTCTTCCTGAGATTCCAACCGCATACTGCGATCGCCAACCCGCCTGCCAAGCGTGGCGATTATGGCAAAACCTTTCATGGTTATGAAAACCACGAAGGAGGCCTATGTCCTGCAGTGGGCGTCAAATGGCTGATAATGAAAATAATGATTTATACAGTCTACAATTTTTGTTTTAAATTGAATCCATTAGTTGTTGGTGCACAATGTTATTAAATAAACATAAACATAACATAAACATTTACATACGGGCACATACATTGCTTCTGGCCCCACACTAGGATACCCCGTGTCGTGGGAACCAGAAACAACGACATCACAAACATGTAAACATCCAAGACTTGGGGTTTTTTTTTTGTCCCCAGCCGGGATTCGACCCGGGACCTCTCGCATGGTATGCAGATGCACTACCGCTGCGCCACGAGGTCGTCGAATATGTCGAAGTTCTGAACCCGAAACTTGGTAAAAACCTGTTTTAAGGATAGGTAGACTACATTAATTGCTCTATGGGTCTTCGTGGCAACATAGAGATAGTTACGTCGTGGTATTGTTGCTTAGCACTCTGTTTTTCAAGTTGAAGTTACATATTACTTATTTAAGTATATGTAATTACCCCAGGTCTTGGATGTTTACATGTTTGTGATGTCGTTGTTTCTGGTTCCCACGATACAGGGTATATTAGTGTGGGGCCAGAAGCAATGTATGTGCCTGTATGTTAATGTTTATTATTATTATGTAAAACAGTCTTTCAAAGTGTCACATTTTTTTCTAGGCTACTGTCAGACAAATCGTATGTGTCAGAGGAATAGCAGCAAAACATCACCAGGCTCTATGAAAATTCAAAAGATTGATTTCATTCATTGGTTCTATGGGGAGGTATAGTCTATCAGTGTGGTTCCTGTTAGTCATAAAAAATGGGTAAAATGCACTTTAAAAAAATATAATTTCATTTTTTATAATTGTATAATTTCATCAATGCTGTGAAACGCTGTAGCACCAACTAAGCTAAAAATAAACTCATTGTTGTTACAATGTTTATGTTTAGCGTCACCAAAAAATTAAAAACACGTAAAAACTTGCTATTATTTATTTATTTTCCCATTTCTGAACGGAAATATTCGATCCATATAAAAATACTAGTTAAATAAGGAACATACTAGTTGCATATCAAACTAAGTTATAATTTCCCAGTTGAGCATATTTCGAAATAACAGGCTCTGGATTTTGAACAGTATACGCGCTGAGCCAAAAAATTAGGTTAGTTTTCAGTTATTAGATGGTTATTATGCATTAATATAAACAGAGTTCAATTCCTTTTGCGGCGCATATTTGATTTACAGAAAATAAAAAAAAAATCTAGTAAATTTCAATCACAAAATCAGGGATGTTTCAGTGTCCACTTAAAAAACCCGGAAAAAATGCGTTCTATCTCTTGAAATGTACCTAAACTTAAGTACTGGCGAAATCTCGTGACGACGCCGAGTTCTAGCTCATAACGTCAATAAATTCCCCGCCAGGATTAGGCATGCAGCGGAACAGTCCCAGGCTTCAGCTGTAAACATCACCCAGCGCCCGCGGACTGCATAAATGCATAATTATGTATGTTCGAGACATGCCCACTCGCGGCTGCCGCGTGCCTATTAAATCGTAATGAGAAAGTGGCAGAGAATACGTAATTTAGGTGCTTCGTAGCTTTACGATCTGACATCCATCTGCATGCCGCTGCAAAGCAAGGCTTCTTATTATGAGCGTGTACTTTATTGTAGAGACATGAATACCCAAGGAACGATTATTTTATTTCGGAAACAAACGGTACAGTGTTAATATTATTTATACTATTAGTATATACACAAACCAGTGAGGTTTCCACTAATAATCACTAATAACGATATTTATTAGCTCTCTTTTAGAAATTGTATTTAAAATTTCCACAAACAAGCGTAGCGTCGCGTCGGTCTGTACTACGGTCAGTGGCATAAAACGCTGAAACTTAAGCGCGTCCATTGCGTGCTAACATTTGATATTTGAGTTACTATCTTTTTTTTATTGATGTTCCATCAAAATGTGGTGGAATCATCCACCGTAATTTGTTTCGATGTCCAGTATGCCTAACTTGGGTATCGTGCTAAATAGTTCTAATCGTAGTGATAAAAAGTACTCTGTGATTTCGAAAAGCTCGCTAATACCTTTCTTTCTTTCTATATTTCCAGTAATATATTTCAAAAATATATAATATTATAATAATATTTTACAAGTCAAAACCACTTGCAATCTTTGATAATTATGTGTAATTCTAATACATTAATAAAGTTTCATTTCATCTGGCTCGTATTTAGAACCCGTCTAGGTAGATTTAACTCTAACCAAAATCAAAATCCTATACGAACGTAGGTTGGTTTGAACAAACGTTGTTGTATCAAGCTCATATTAGGGTCCATGGATGCTAGTTGGTGTCATGACAAAAACTATTCATTTTATTCTTTAAAACGGTGTTGATTTATACTTGGTCGGTCGGTCGGTCGCCAAATCATCATCATCATCATCAGCCCACCTTTTCTCACTTTTCTCTATCACGCCATCTTTCGCGGTCTCTCGCCATTCGCATCCACGAGCCCTCCGCCGACCTGACCACATCGTCAGACCATCGGGCTGTTGGTCTACCGACTGACTGTCGGCGCCCGGCTCTCGGCACCACTCCATCACTGCCCTAGTCCACCTGCCGTCTTCCTGCCTCACCAGGTGTCCTGACCATCGCCACTTCAGACTCGAGATTCGGTTACCAATATCATCAACCTTCGTCCGGCGTCGGAAGACGACGACATTTGGTACTCTATCCACTAGTCTGAGGCCTAGCTTGGCTCGCTCCATAGCTCTTTGTGCCACTTTGACCCGGTGCATGTTCTGCTTAGTGAGCGTCCATGTTTTGGCCTCATGCGTGAGGATGGCCAGAACACACTGGCTGAAAGTCTTGGTCTTCAGATACTGTGGGATATTCGATTGGAAGACGTCGGCAAGCCCATTCCAGCTGAATCTGCCGCGCGATTTGGTTAATCTGGGATTATCGGTCAAAAGACAAAAACTTTCCAAGGTAAACATACTTATCTACTACCTCTGCATGGCAGTTACCGAATACCGGTCGCTAAATGAGGAGATTCATCACTTCTGTAAATCTTCGTAGAAAAAATACGGCGACTTTTCAATAAAAACTATGGTTTTAATAATAAATCGTGTGCGTAATGCGCAAATATTTTACATCAAGAAATGAAAAGACGAATAACAAAAAAAGAATAAGTCCAACTAACATTGAGGTTACAGATTGTTTGGCAAGCGCAAATATTGGGCTTACGTTTTTTGTTGTTAATCACAGAGCAAACTCTCAAATTAGGTACCTAAACCTTTATCTGCGAACTTAAATATTTAATGAACATCCTACTGGCGAATGAAACAGTAATTTGCAACCAATTCGTCGCTCGAAACTATTCGCCTCAAGCGTAACTGTAGAGCACAGTGTATTCACAAGTAGTAAATCAAGTGGATTTATAACAAACTATGTAGCGGAGGTGCGGCTGTTCTAATGGAGCAACTTGCTAATGTTGCGAGGAATCAGCAACGCCCCGAGCCAGAAGCTCGACTTTGTTACTAGACTGTTTCAATAACAAACTGACTAAAATATGCATCTAACTTCCGAAATTTTTAGAGGGCTATTTGTAAAATGCTTAAATTATCAAAAATCGTAGAACTAACGTTACAAACTAATGGACACATTCCAGAAAATGAGAATTTAGAAATAACTCGACACTTACGGGACTAATCGCTATAGTGGATATTCTTATCTACATTAGGTACCCTAATTTGCAATTAGATCTCTTGAATTATACAACTAATGTTTGAGAACCACGGGTCATTAAGAAATACTCGCGAAGTTGTACTAAAAAGGCGATGATGACCAACGAAATTATCACTATAAAAGACTTTTCAGTTCCTTTTCTCGGCTTTAGTCTATAGATCTTTCAAATCAAATCAAATCAAATCAAATCAAATCAAATCAAATATCATTTAATCCAAAGAGAAATGTACAAACACATTTAATGTACCTAAGTACGGTGAAGCTATATAATATAAAGATAAAGATTTGGTACAGTACATTTAAGTAGGGAGACGAGCTGACACCCTTGCTAGATTAATATTAATCTGTGTTAAGGAGTGTCAGGCCCAAAACCCGTTATAATTAAGGGGTGAATGTTAGGTTGCAACTTCAAAAAGGTAGGCTGGATCTTTGATGTATAAGACGGAGGAAAAAATGCAATACGGGATGGTAACGCAATCCCGTGGCCGAAACGATCCTTTCTTGCCCCGCGCGTCTTTCAGTCCACCAAAAAGTGACAAAAGTACTGCGCATTGGCGCTTCAACCTGGATGGGTGTCTATCACAGCCGATCCTTCTGTGCTCCTGCGATGTGGAATCAGGATAATGGAACGCGCTAACGCGAGCGGTCAGTTAATGACCAGTTAGTCATTCCCACGGCTGACGAATGGTCAGTGAACAGGCTCGTCTTGCAAATACCACTCATGTGGGGCTAATGAATTTAGTTTTTTGGCGATCTCAAAGTAATGTATATTTACATTGCTTTTTCATCAGTTTAGTGAATACTGCAATTTTCAAACATGTAAATTAGTTAATTAGTAAGTGTATCATAAAATACGCAAAGGAATCAAATATTAGGCAGCCTACAAAGTGTTATTGCTGCCGGGAATGACCCTAGATTAATTGATACTTATATTACAATCTCGTGTCACAGTGTTTGTTATCGAAATCCTCCAAAACGGTTTCACTGATTTTCATGTTTTTTTTTTGTATATATTTGGTAGGTCTGAGAATAGGTCGTAGGCTAATCAATATGGCAAAACAACGTGTGCCGAGTCAGCTCGTTATATAAAAACATTTGGAAATCCGACAACAATAATACTTACTAGGCTACATGGTAGCGCTATAAAAATTTGATGCTTTTTTTGTATTGTACATACAGATACAAGATATCAGTATTGATACCAACAAGAATACGTACATTTCTATATAAGCGCTTGTTTGAACTTTTCCAGAGCGTTTTCATGGGAGTCGTGATTTTATTTTTAGGGATCCGTATACAAAGGGTAAAGGACCCTATTACTAAGACTCGACTCTGTGTCGGTCTGTCTGTCACCAGGCTATATCTCATGGACCGTGATAAGTAGGCAGTTGAAATTTTCACAGATGATGTATTTCTGTTGCCGCTATAGCTGACATACAATAAACGTAATTTTTGCCGTTTTTTGGTCGATATTAGTAACGGCAACAGGTACACGCTCAAAATATTTAAATGTTGTATAGCTAATGGTACGGAACTCTTCGTGCGCGAATTGGACTCGCACTTTACCGGTTTTTTTTATTAATAATTTTATCCTTTTACCTTCTTCGCTTTAGCTGTCAGGCTAAAAGGTTTGAGTGAATAGTTCAGCACGCACAAAGGTACAGTAGATAACTTCTAGTGCCGGAGACAAGTAGTGCACTTATTGGCAAGTTGAAGCTCGGTCTAACTGTGCTCATGCTGTGACAATAAGCCTTCAAGCGCTATCATGTTGGTATTCTTTGAAGGTAACAAAGGAGGACTTCACAGGGACAGAAAAACGTACAATTAAAGTAATCCATTTGAGTATTTCAGCTCATTCAATATGCTAGTGACTGAGATAAAGTGCAGGTTGCGGGACAAATCAAAGGGCCGTCTCAATCAAAGGCACTCGCCTGTCTTCTGGTACAAGTGTCTGCTAATAGCGTGTTCTCTCCAACTAATGGAGTAATGGCAGCAATAGAGCGAGATGAAAGGCGCTGTCAAAGCGAGGACTTAATCGGACGACTTGAGGTGCATTAGGACACATCGGCTTGCTGTTTCTAGAACACTCCCGCGGCTATCAGCGAAATTGTGGAGCTATTGCGTCAAAATTAGTGCTTTGGCGTTGGATAGGTGAGATATGGTTTTGTGAAAGTAGGACTACTTACTACTAGCACTACTTAAGTACTTATAGTTATTTCTTAGTTATGCCTCAACGTTATTTAAAAGAAAGACAGGGTTTCTCAATAAAATTAAATTCAACAACTCAACAATGGTATAGGCAATTCATGCATGAAGTAGTTGGCAATGACTGCAATAAAAATATTAAGGCTTAATAGAATATAAAGTGAAGTATAATTACAATATAAAGTGAGGTGATGATTACCTACTCATAAATTACTGGTTTTGCAAGGTGGCGTGCAGATAAATAAAATGCTTTTGTGTACTATGAAGCATTTGATTTTCCAATTAATTTAAGTATAATAAGATCTTGATAGTAATTTAAGCTTACGATAATCAGGTTTGTGACCTATTCTTCTTATTAATAATGGTTAATCAATAAGTTGTAAGTCTATTAGGGCAGTAAAGTAAAAGTTACGTTTTTTATATAAAAGATGATTTTATAATTTTTTAAACAACAGCTAAAAGTAAATAAAATATAATTTAAAGAAGCTTCCTTAGGTGAGCGAACACTTTAATCATTAATGTTATTCATTTTCTTAATAAAAAAAATAAAACCTCAACTACCCACCCACACCAAAAACGCTAAGCGCAAACAAAAACTAGCCACCTCCTAGCCAGCACAAAATGAAAACTAAAAACCTCGGCAGCCTTCTAAATACATAATTAAATGTAAACACGTCTGCGGTGGCCCTTAAATCCGCGGTAATCAAGAGTCGAGACAATGCAGCCGCCATGTTGGCTCCCCCTCCCCGCGGCCCCGCCCCACCCCACTGCGCCCCCACCCGCAGCCTTCAAGGGGAAGGCTTTCATAATCCCACTGTATGGTAATTTCGCTGGGGTTTCAGTGGTGCCACGTGATAATGTGAACGTGTTGTGCTTTGATTTGATTAAAGATTTGCATAATTAATTTGTATTTTTTTATATTATGTCACGGTGGGTGTTTACTCAATACAAAAGCCTTGGTTTCTCTGTTTAGCTTTTCAGAATACGTGTATGGGGTGGTGTTTTAACTACCCAATATTATGGCAGACTAATGAACAGTATTAGGTAAATATAACATAACATTTACATACAGGCACATACATTGCTTCTGGCCCCACACTAGGATACCCTAGTGTGGTGGATATTACAGTACATATGTACCTACAATTCGCGAAGAGCAGTTAAAAGTGTCAAATATATTGATTTGTTTTTGTTGATTCCCAAGAACCTATACTTATGCATAGCCGGCCTTACGGTATTACAAAAAACTGAAATAAAAAATAACCAACGACCCGACTGCTGAGCACATACATACATGCATACAGACATACAAGCCTTTTTTGAGCTCCGCTGCAGTCGGGTAATTAGGGGAAAACCGGGTATTTTTCGCCAAACTTAAGTATTTATGTTAACTTAAGGTGACTACTGCTAAATGGGCTCCTAATAACAGTAGAAAGCTTCGTAGTAGCTACGCTACGTAGCACCTCGTAGTAGCGCTACGGTGCTACGGCGCTTTGCTATGCGTCTTGATTGTAGCAAATAGTTTAATTTCCATTGTACTTTAAAGTTTATATAATTCGCTGGACACTTTAAATTATACTTTTTTGTAATACTTAAGGCTGTTCTTATGTGAATCATGCTGTCTCGCTTGGAAAATTTAACATTTTTAATTACTCTAGTAAACTGAGTAAACTTTTGAAAAATGTAGTCTAAGGGTTTTATTTATGCATAATTAAATTGTGGTCATTTTTATATATATTTTTTCCTACACGTAGTTGTTCTTGTTGTTAAATTCAAAATTTTGGCATCAAATTTTCTCAATAAAAATCATAGTACTGGATAAGAAAAACGTATTTTTTGTACTGCGCGAGCGAATAGATGAGGGAAATGTAGACATTTTTGAAATTACAGAAATACCAATCCTATTAATAGAGGTTTGACGACCGAAGTCACTAACACGTTCAGTGATAGTCATTTTGGTATGATTTTTATTAACCAAATTCAAATATATATAGCATACCATCTCGCTTAGAAAGGCAAGGGACTGTGGTCTACCTCTGCCATGTTGTTATGATAGTGTTATGATAAAATACTTTGAAACTGTTGTTTTTTCTATCGCATTAGGTTTAAGTCTGTAATGATAGATGTAAACTTGTAGAAATAAATAAATAAATAAATAAATATTATCTAGTGCTAATTTAGACTCATGTTTGCGATTTTTTTGGATGCTATAAAGTTTAAAAAGTCATAAAATATAATGACCGACGGACAATGAAAAGTAATATATATTTTTTTCAGATTTTATATACTAACCATTACAAAGTAAAATGTTTTTTAAAACACCTGATATTACCTTAATATTACGAAGGCCTTAAAAGTGGTACCAAAATAAAAAATGTACTACTGAGCTACTAATTGAGTGGCACCTACTTTAATAGGAACGCATTTAAGCCACGTTGTTCTGGTAAAGCACACGATTATAATATATAGGTACAATAGTGTTCATTGTATTGTGAAATATGTACCTAAGGAACAAACAAAGAGGCTATAACAAAACATATCACGGACGGCCGTGCAAGCCTCCGCCGCGCCAGCCCCGAGCGTCTTCAACATAAAACAACGAGTCCCGTGAAAAGAGCTCCTCATAAGCTGACAGCCAACTTCTTTACCCACCTGACACCTTATCGTGAGCGCAATAAAGGCTAGTTCCCGCTACCAATGTTGGTTGATTGTTTTCCTTTCTGGGTGAAAAATGAGCATCTCGTTGGTCGGGATTAAAAATTATAGCGCGAGTGTGCCGTTGTTGTAAACAATGTCGGATAAACAAGGGGCTGTCGTGTCGTGGCTAACTGTGTGTTTGTGTGTTCTGTGTGGTAAATAACTTCTCTATTGTACCTACAAGGACAGGAAAGCGACCATGTTTGTTTTTTCAATGTCTTCCGTAGAATAATTTTAGTGGCAGTAGTTTTCAAGTCACTAAATAGTTTTTTGAGCCGACTTGTCTTGAACAGTCTAAAGGTTTTATTCAATAAATTTACCTTAACTAAACACAAATAGGTTTTTGTAAGCTCCTATTTGTTATTTTTTTAATTTTTTTAAAACTCGTTCATCGAGTAGAAGGTTTGTTTCAACTTTCAACCCGAGCACCAATTCGAGGAAATGTTTACCACAATGGGATTCTAAATAATAGATGTTATTACTGGCGTAGTAATATGTTCATCCTATATACGTGCCATTACAGAGCGGGCCTTTTCAGAGAGTGAGTATGGGCTTAATTTGCGTCTTATGCAGCCTATTACGTCCCACTGTAGGCACAGGCCTTCTCTCAGAGAGAGAGAGAGAGTAATTTCAAGCGCTGAGGTGTGCGCACACCTCAGACACTCAGGTTTCCTTCACAAATGTACGTAACTTAGGAAACAAAGTCATTGGTACATGCCGGGATTCAAACCCACACCTCCCGAATGAGAAGCCAGCATTCTACCGCTCCGCTACCACCGCTCTCTTCCCTAATTTGCGTGCCTTTCGCGCATTCGTGATAAAATATAACAAAATAAATGAGTTGTAACCTAAAAGCATTTTTACGAGTACTATCACTGGTTGTAACTAGCGAAGATTATTATGAAAATTAAGAAGTTAAAATTAAATCAGCCTACTGTTGTTCAAGAGTGAACAACAGACGGGGCTAATTATTGTGACAAAAATGCGAGGCTAAGACGATGTCTGAGGATTTTAATTGTCAGCATCATCGACATGAGGTGGTGAGGCAGCGGCACTCACCGGGGTGCGGGGGTGTGGGGGGAGGCGCGGGGGGAGTTACGGGCGCGCCGGCGGCCCAGCTCTCGACTCTTGAACAAAATAACATTTCTTATCGCCACTGATTTGTGTCTTTATGACTGCTTTAGCAACTGACAAAAATACCCCCCCACCTCTCGTCATCATCATCAACCCACTGCTGCCCACTGCTGGGTATAGGCCGTTTCCCCGAAATGCCATCTCTCACGGTCCCTTACCATCCCCATCCACTGACCTTCCACTATGATGGCGAATCTCGTTTTCCATCGATAAGCTAAGAATAAGTGTTAGGAATGGTATTTTTTTAAATTTTTTGCCAAAAACTGTGAGTCAGAGTCGATCTGACATACGAGTTAAGCACTTACCTTTTTGCCATGTATTAGAGTCAGAGATATCTACATGAATAACGTAAATTTTTATTATGGAAGAAACTAACGGTAGATTCTAGTAGGGTTTGCAGGAAAAGAGTTTTTATTCCTTACGATGGAACTAGAACAGAGGACCTTATTTTCCTCTCCTGCTCTATTTCTACGTATTCCTGAGTGTTTTCGTTGTGCATTGCTTTGTATGTGTTTGTTTCTACATGTGTGTGTTTCATGTAAATTAATGATTAATTTACCTATCTAGGTAAAGGAAAACATCGCGAGGAAATAATAGTGCCTAAACTGTTCACATATAAAAATAACATACCATTAACTCACGCCTGTATCCTGGAGGGGTGGGCAGAGACCAGGGTCTGCCATTTGCCATGATCCTGACAGATCTCTTTTGCTTAATCAACATTCATTGGTCGTTGCATGTACGCGCGCCGGTTTTTACTGGGTTGTTCACATAGCTCCGTCTGAAGACGCCAATTCGCGACAACGACGCGTTGTAATTAATCCTGTACTTAATCTCTGAGAAAAGCCCTTGGTCTTGTAGAGCTTTCGCTAAGTTCTGGCGCGGGAATGGCGCTATAAGCTGACTCACCGAGCAGCCAGGGCGCCACGGCATCGTTCTCCTTGGCGCTCTTGAGGATGGTCTCGGGCAGGGGCAGCGAGTGGCGCACCATGGCGCCGTACAGTCCGTACTCCGCCATGATGGTACTGCGCCCCCAGCACTTCTCCGTCTTCCGCCACTTCGCGCGCCGGTTCTGGAACCACACCTGTGGGAGACGGGCTGGTTATAGGTGGTGGAACGCTGATTCTGATGGTTTTAAAGTTGATACGCTATGCTATATGATGTAAGCTTGGTAAGGCTGTGTATTCTGAAGTTTATAACCAGGCAAGTTTACCAAAGACTATGCAAATGGTGGCTTGGTAACCGCGTCGCCTACCTTCCTCTAATATAGTTGAGGCGATGGCTGACCCCTGCGTTATGCTCATGAACGGGCGAACGAGCGTATTGGTGTTTTCGTACATATGTAATAGTGACTTATGTTTTAGCACTGCAAGTTGTTGATTGTAGGTACTTATGGAATCTTATGAGGTACTCCTACCAATGATGCATTATATTTAACATGATTTGAGAAAAAATGGTCAAATCGAGCTTCTCAAATGGAGAATTCGCCGCTTTTTTCTCCAATACAAACTCGATCCAGAGGCACATTTTAAAGTTGTGAATTTCTCCAAATCGGCTGTCCCAAAGATAAACACAGTAACGGACATTTTTCTTCAAAACTGAGAAACCCTCCTATTGGATAATAGTTGGTTCCAGCAACCAATAGCGGAAATATCTCTCGGTTTGGAAAAAAAATGTCCCTTACTGTGTTTCTTTTTGGGACAGCCGAAATGGTCTTGTTCTTTACTGACCACTGTCAGTGTTAAATTTTGACAATCATTCTACTGCTAATGATGAGCCGCACGTCAATATCTCGTTTCTTATAACAGCACAATCTGTCAGGGGTTGCTGCGCCAGTCAGCTGGATAATGAAGGGATTGTGGGCTCGAGTCCCGGCTAAGCTCGAATCCCGACCGAGCGTCCACTGAGCGCAGCCTCGGGGTGATTACTCTGGTTTCTGTCGCTCGATAAGTTGTGTGTGGGGAGACGGGACTAGGCTCCCCGGTAACACTGTGGTAGTTATCTTCACAAACAGAGTTACCTCTCAAATGTACAATTGCTGTGCAGCTCACTTTGAGTTTGTGTTTGGCGTCAACTTTTGTTCTTTCTGAATGATAAGCACAAATTTACGTGTTTCACTAATCGCGCATTTTTGAGATGATATGAAGGCCTAGAACTAGCATTGTTTTAGTACCTATCATAAAAAGTAGAACTGTTGATTGACGATTTTAATACACGCAGTTTGATTCCTGACATGTACCAACTAATTAGCGCGAGAATTAAGTACTTAGGTTAAGGGAGACATCTGGGGAGATTAACATGAGATTTAATGTTTTATTATGTTTAGGTTCCAATTTCTTAGTGCCTTTACATGACGACATATACTCTTAAAGTTACAATCGGAATCACATGATAATGCAATATTGATACACATGATAATAGATTATCTCAGTTCAAACACCCTACGCTAAGGTTGGCTGGAAGAGGTCTCTCTTAGAGATAAGTTCGCCTTTGTAACAATGCTATGTAATTAATTTTCTAATTTATGATTTGCAGTAAAGAATATGTTAAAATAATTAATATGAATATCTCAACACTATTTATATTGACAGGCCGCTATGATTTGAGTACAGTATCACGGAGAGTAAGAAAAATTATAAAAGCGTGAAGGTGTAAGTATAAAATAATAAATTCTGTTTTGATTCGGCTAATGGTTGGACAGCGATGTCGACGTTGACTGAATAACATAATCAATTTAGCACTTAAGAACACCGAATTGGTTGACAAAAACCCAGTCGGTATTAGCATAGCGCGAGTTAGCAGACAAATAAAGCTATTTTCGCGGCGACAATAGCCAGCAAGTAAACGCGCGCAACGAACCAATTACGGCGAACAAAACGCGACTAGATTACATTCTCCAATTCGGGACGCTCTCGTTTGTACCCAGTCTACAAAAAAGACACAGAAAACCCGTATGCAATAAATAATGTACTCATCGAGAATTGAGTGTAAAAGTCTTAACTTTTAGTCGTTTTAGTACTTTTTGACAGATTATCTTGTCCTAAATAACATAGAGCTAGTTTTCGGTGACTTCATGGTTATTACTATTAGTATGTTAGGAATCTTAATCATGCTTATAATGCCACCTTAAAAATTTTGCTAATAAATTCGATGTCCCCCGGCGATGATGTGATGTGATGATGTGTTTCAATTTAAGTACAATTCAACGATTTGCGATTATGTGTAGATGTGCTTCATCAAGCATAGATGCAGTTGTATGATCGTAGCTGGAAGTTCTGCAATTCTAAATCCATGGCTCGTTTTGCTAGTCTCGCTGAGCGCCTAATATCTACCAGGGCTGTCGCACACAGCCGTAGCTGACTAATTTGTTAATCGATTTAAGTTAGCTCAGTTTGTAAGCTTTACTTACTGTGAAAACTTCTGATGCGGCATAGGTATTACGGCCTAGGGCGTCGCTAGACACTTGGAATTGGTACTTGTCACGTGGGAACATGCCTAAGGAACAAGGCCTAAACGGAGCTCGGCCTTCGGTCTCGCCGCGGCAGAGTTACTCGTATCCGCATCGCGGAGCTCGGCCTTCGGCCTCGCAAATGTGTTCGATCTGGCTTATGCGCTGTTACTCGGGCACGAAAACAATATAAAGATGTGAGTCGTGCTTTTTAAATATCCAAAGATGCGACTTGGCAGTACATCAACTGACAAATTCTGACGTGAGCGCAACGAAATGCGTGATTCGCGCCGTTATACTAAGCAGGTCGTTCCTAAACTAATGGATCTAAGTTCTGTTGATCCATTAGAGAAAACCGTCCAATATCAATAAATCGTCCAATACTAATCCTTACTGTCCAAAGTCTTGAATCTCTTGTCAACATCCACCTTTCGGCATTCCTGTCGCATAACAAGCTCCTAAACGATTTTTAATCCGGTTTCCGTCCTGGTCACAACACAGTTACGGTACTGTTAAAGATCACAGATGACATACGCCTCGCCAGAGACAATAAACAGCTCACAGTGCTGACACTTTTCGACTTTAGCAGTGCCTTCGACAGTGTCGACTTCAATATCCTCCTTGCTATCCTTGAATCTTTTAACGTATCTCCTTTATACTTTATTGTACACAAGAAAGAAATATGTTACACATAAAACAAAGCAATAAGAACGGGTACATAGGCGAGCTTATTTCTATAGAAATTTCTTCCAGCGAACCACATCAGTTGTGAGACGAATGTCTTAGAATTAATTAGAATGTTTCGATACCTATCTTCGGGGTCGCCAGCAGCGCATACGCTCTGACGAGACTTCGCCGGATTGATGTGACCTCACTACAGGGTTCTCTCCCCACTTCTATTTCCTATATTTATCAATTCCGTCACTACCTCATCTATATGCAGATGACTTGTAGCTCTACAAGCATTTTGAAGTGGACGAGTTTGTCTCTGCTATTGATGCTTTGACCACTGATCTTGCGAGCATTCAAAACTGGGTTCAACACTTCGGACTTTTAGTGAATCCCAAAAAAATCACAGGCAATGCTTATTGGCAGTCCGCACCTCTACAAGTTACTGATGAAGCAAACAGTGGTCCCTGCTGTCCTCTTTGACGGCACACCCATTGTCTATGCGACAACGGCGGGGAACTTGGGAGTTCTCTTTGACTGTCATCTCTCTTGGTCTACGCATGTCAGTGAAGTCAGTAGGCGCGTCTTTGCAGCTTTCCATTCACTGCGGCGCCTCTAAAGCTTTCTCCCAATTAAAAATAAAATTAATCTTGTACAGTCTTTTCTTCTTCACCTTACTTGGCCGCCAATGAGGATCTGCTAGACAAATTCGAACGTCTACAAAATTTGGGTATCCGCTTCATATACGGATTACGCAAATTTGATCACGTGACCTCCTTCACGATCCGATCGGTTTGGCTGTGGAACGCACTGCCACAGAACATATGCTCTATCAAGAAGCTGTTAAAAGGGTATTATCTGTCCCTTTAACCTCCTCAGTCCTGACCTTTAAAATAACAATTAAAAACCATTGTTATTTTCAAGGTCAGGACTGAGGAGGATAACAACATTAAGCAATACATTTTATTTAACAGTATTTTCACATTTCATTTAAAGACATTAAATTTCATTTTCATTTCATATCAATAAAAAACTAAATATTACACACATAAATTTTGTAACTAAAGAGTAAACATAAAAATTAAATTAAACTAATTAAATATACCGCCCCGGGACACGCCTGACCCAAAAGTTCCCATGACGCTAGCAGCGTTCCCCCGCTGCACCGCCAGGGAAATCCTTTGCATCAGGTATGCCCCGGAACGATGGTCATACCCACGACTTCTCAGGCGCCGACCGATTTCCCTTACGAAAACTCTTCCCTCATCCCCCCATACTCCCATCGTTTCCACAGCCAGTGGGACGAACAAATAATGAAGCATAAGCTGGCTATATTTCCTTATCTTGAGTTTAGCCGCCGCTTCAGCAGCGGCACCTGCAGATGCAGCTGTCAAACCCAAATGGGAAGGCGCAAAAGTGCAAACGCACGTTGCGTCCCACAAGAGGCTCCGACCCTTCTCCCACGGCACCAAGGTGAGACCGTCCGGGCGCTTACCATCACTGCGGCACAACCCTGGTGGCTCAAGAACCGCAGGGACGTCAGCCGAAACCAACGCTCTCCGGACAATATCATTTATCGCATGGTGCCGTGAGAGCCTACCCGCACTTCGCACGCAGTGAAGCCCGTGACGACCCAGGCGATCCACTTCCACTCCACAGACACAGTAGTGTGGCTCGCACACGGAACACCCAAGGCGAAGTGCCACCGCCACGCGCAATGAATCGTCATCCAACAATGTCCCCAACTGCGGCGATGGCAACGCGTGCAACCACAAGCCGGACTCCGGCCGGGAAACCGCCCGCAAGCGCGCCTGTTCAGCACCGGCACTAGTTAACAGAAGAGTCTCTAGAGTTGTCCGGCACAACTCTTCATCCCAAGCGCGCTGGCGTTCCGGCTGCTCCGGCACCGCGCTACCAGGACAGGCAGCCTGCCAAAGCCGTAAAGCCTCCGCCGCATGGGGAACACTAAACCCGTCACCATCAATTTGCAAAATGCGAGTGACGAGCTGTAACACCCCATGCGACGAAGCCAAAAAAGCCGGCAACTGCGCGTCCCCCAAACGCCGAACGCCGAGCCCACCATACCTTACCGGAAGCGCCGCCTGGGCCCATTGATCACCAGACAAGCTGACATTGAGGACCCCTTCTAAAAGATCCTTCAGCACAGCGTCATAACGCAGGGACTCCTGTCTAAATAACCAAACCGGGGCCGTCCGCAGCGTGTATGTCAGTCTCGGCATTGACAAACAACTGCGCAAAATAGACAGAGCTACATGAGATGAAAGGTGACTGAGATGCTGTTTGGTTTCCGCCAACGCTTTCATCTTAGACAAAACCATCAATGGCACCCCCTCAGGGAATATCGGTGCACCCAGAAGCATAAAAGAGGCTTTGTCCAAGAGTTTTACTCCCGGCACCAATGCATCAAACCGCCCTTGTACGTCCGGAGCCAACTGACCCGAACAAGCGAAAAGTTCGCACTTCTGTGGATTCACACGAAGGCCAATGGACCGTAAGCCTCGAACAAGGGTCTCGACATCCCCCAAGACATCATCTACACTACCACCTACAGTGCCATCATCCAAGTACCACAGGTTCAATGGTGAGTTCAGTGACGACAACACATCCTGTATCGCTAGGCTAAAAATCAAAGGACCCAGAGGGTCACCCTGCTGCGCTCCCACCCGGGACAATATAGGGGTACAGCCATAAAACAAGTTGCTGGGCCTTGCATAACATTGGTGAAGAAAGGGAAACAGGGATGGGGCATGATCTTTAATTTTGTCTAAAATGGTGTCCCGCTCAACCATATTAAACGCATTCTCCAAGTCAACCTTAAAAATGACGTCATCCGACCCATCCCTGGAGTAGGCAAAAGACCGTGTAGCATGAATGGCCGCCTCGCACCCCAGAGGTACCCCAAAACCCAACTGCCGCGGCTGCAAATAAGCTGACGCTTCATTCTTAACAGCACAACAGCCAAGCTTGGCTACGAGACGACGGAGTACACTACCCACAGCAATGGGCCGGACGCCACCATCTTTCTTTTTTAATGCACACAACGATGCCCCATACAGAAACGGGCACACCTCCCTATTTACCATGCCCTTTAGCATGAAGTTCGCCAAAGTGCACAGCGAATGCAAAAGAGATGCCCCATTATCCCCAGCAGCCGGTGACGTCAACTCCTTGAGATGCTCCGGACGAATACCGTCCAAGCCACCTGCCGAACCATTATTAAATGAAGCAATTGCTTGCGACACGTCGGCCACCTCCACAGTCAAAAAATCGTTGGAGAGGTTCGGTTCTGGAGGAAAGTCCAAGTCCCGACTAGGAATATAAATTATATTTATTTAGGCAATATATTTTTAAATATTATTTATTTACATCTATGTATTTTTATTTTGATGTCTAGTTTATTCTATATATTTTTTTGCTTTGTGTAAATATATCGTTATTTAGGACTTTTATAGTTTATGTAGTTTATTTTGTGCACAAATATAAAGACCCATTTTTTACTGCTTCTCCTATACCCTAAGATTTGTTGGAATAAAACTTTTACAGAGATAAGCTCGCCTTTGTACATGTCGTTTTATATTTTATTGCACATAAGACATATCTTATGTGCAATAAAGTATAATGAAAAAAATTAATTATAAAAGATCAAATGTGTTTAATATTTTAGGTTTTTCAATTACTATATTACTAACGCATGTTGTGGTTACGTATAAGGGCGCTTATACACGGGCGGCACGTGTGCCAACTGCAGCCGTCAACGTGCGAATATTCGACGCTGACATGTCGGCGACTGCCGTCGGTACACGTTGACGGCTGCCGTCAACGTGTCGACGGCTGCAGTTGGCACACGTGCCGCCTGTGTATAAGCGCCCTTAGTAAGAGTGCAAATAGCTTTTTATAATATTTTTTTTATTAGTAATTTTTGTGTAACTTTTTTTGGTGTACCTTAATAAAATAAATGACCTTAGTAACTAAATAAAGTCTGTCGGATCGGTTTGGCAACCCTAAACAAGCGTACAGTATCCGACGAACAGTTAATTTCTAATTAAATTTAGTAATTAAACGCAATCCCCTATTCCCCACGTCCCCCGCCCCTGGGCCCGCAAATTAATACTCGCAAAGGATTGTGTTACCACTGTGCGCTGGGTACAGGGTACCTACATTCGCTGGCGTATGTCAGCCGGTTTGTTTAGCTTTTGGCACGTTTCAACGGATATCGAATTGGGTCTTTACGAGGTAGATACAGACCGAAGTAGACAAAGGATGTATGGTACATACTAGCTAAAACGATATGTGTATTGTGAGAGGAACGATGTGCCTTCCTACGGTGGTGTTATATAAAGAGCAGATTGAGAGAATTTAATTAATACAATAACTATGTAGGTTTTTGTATAATAAAAAGTGTCTTATGTAATGTGACACACCACACATCATCTAATGTCATTATCGTCGTCATCGTTAAGATGTTGATAAACAAGCCTCAGCCATCCTTGTCGGTGTGGATACGATTGATAGAGAAGAAAAATAGGGCGCGATACTGAAATAAAGCAAAAAATTCGAATTAAAACCAGGTCCCGAGTTACTTTACAATTGTTTTTATTTTAGTAATGCCCAATTATTTTTGATATGCCAAAGTATAGTTAAATAAATAAAATAGATATTGCTAAATGATTAGGTTAGCATTTGTTCGCATTACATTGGCATTTTTTTATCGACTGATTTGGCTAATGTGTTTTGGAGATAAAAATGTTTTCAATAACGTTCTCAATAATAACATTTTTTGCTTAAACATTTTTAAGTAAGACTCATAAAAGGTTCAATTTCATCAATTTTTGAAAATCTAAATATTTGTGGAAATCTGCGCTGTGAAAACTGCTTCGCGAAAATTCTTTGTAAAACTGTAGGTACTGCAGTAGCGCTTGTTTACACATTTAAGCCTACAAAACTACTTTATCTCATGCCATAAAATTTCCCTTAAGCAGCCAGTGACGAAAACCAATGGGTAGTCGTTTTTATTGTATTTCCTCATTCGTGTACTGTAATCACGAGCTAATCGCTAGGAAAAAGTTGATTACAGCTCGCTCTACCAATAGCAAGCATTAGACTATGTAGGCATTGATAGTTTAGATGGTTGTGTGACTCGCTGGACATAATAGCACGTGAGATTGGGGATTAGAGCGGGCAAGAAGGGCTTAGTGGGCCGGAAACTGCGATTATTGGTTGGTTCCAAATGGAAAAGGAAGCAGGAGAGAAACGTAGGCGAAGGTTTTGAGATAATTGTTGGGAACACCGACGTAAAAAGAACGGATATATTTTTTGTGCAAATTATAGTTGTGATCGTGAAAGTGGCTAGACTTCGTGTCTGGCACTGTCTTGTACTATGATGTTTTTGCATATCTACGTAAAAACATATGTTTTTACATGTCTTGAACCTTGGTCAATAGTTTAGTTAGATTTTTGACAGGTAGTTCGGCAAGTAAAAAAAAGGGAAGTAAAAAGTATTTACTCACAGCTAGGAAATTACAAATTAGTCCAGTCCTTGGAATTACTCTTTTCGATTAGGCTTAACCTGTGCTGTGAGGGCCGTTTAGCTTAATGAGTCATGTGTTTGATTCAACGGAATCAGTAGACGTTGCAGCAGATAGGAGAAGATTATCGGTACCTACCTACATTGAAAATTATAGTGGTGGCAAATGACGCTTACAAGAGCCCAGACAGCAGAAATCTCAATTCGAAATATGAAAGTTTGTTTAGATGTCGCGGGCACAGACTTAGCATGGTTAATTGAGGAAAGTACCATATTACTGGCGCCAGTGTTAGGTATGTGGTTCCCTTTTCATCCATTCATATCGAAACCTAAACAAATCTAAGACCCTTGTGTCCTTGTAGACCCTTGTGTATGACAAAGATGTCTGGAATTAAAGCCAGTTCAATGCATGAGTTTTAGTACATTTATATAAATCCTGTAAATTAAGGACTTGAAAAGACTAAGTTTGGAGTTTTTTTGTCCATTTTTTCTCCAAAATGATCTAGATTTTGAAATGGACACCTAGTTTAACTTGTAACGTTCATTAAGTCGCAGTTTCTGTGCTACTTTGAATAAAAAATTTTGATTTTGATTTTTGATTTTGATTTTGAATTATTAGCATTTCTTAAACTTTCGCAAAACTTACACCACTACATACCCTGAGCAATTATTTTCATTCTTTATAGAAGAAGAAGAAGAAGAAACAATTCTTTTCCTGGTCGATACGCTCTTGACAGAGCGGTCGTGGTCCTCATACATACATAAGTAGCAGCCTATATACGTCCCATTTTAGGGCACAGGCCTTCTCTCAGGGAGAGAGTACGGGCTTAATCACCACGCGTGACCACCGCGGATTGGCCATTTCAAGTGCTGAGGTATGTGAATAGCTCAGATACTCAGGTTTCCTCACGATGTTTTCCTTTACAGTTAGCGAGTGGTATTGCTACTGTAACTTCACAAATGTACATAAGTTAGAAAACAAAGTCATAGGTACATGTCTGCACTGGGAATCGAACCTGGGTCTCTCGCTTACGAGTCCAATGTTCTACCCACTAGGCTACCTCCGCTCACGTGGTCCTCATGAAGAGGCTTTATTGTGGGCTGATGTTGCGTGCCTCACGATGTCTCGGCTTCTATTCCTAATCGTACAATTACAAAGGGTGGAAGTGCAAACGCATACTTAATGCAAGAAATATTACAGTTACAATTTCAATGCTGCACCGCACGGTGCTATTACCCATTTTCCTAATAAAACTTGCCATACGTCCAAATTACTGGCTAGCTGATAGCTGGTAGGCAATAAGGAGTCGTCTACGTATCTCAATATATACAACGGTCGTCGTTTCAGAAGCACCATTCACACAGATGTACCGGTCCCCCGCGTAACCCTTAACACACATTAAACAAACCGGTTCCCGCACACACGGACACATGTTGGCGGGTAATTGTTAATTTGCAGGCAGACATTAGCGAGTTAATGATCCGTGACGCCTCCGAATTGCTTACGCACCAGAATTTATTAGTCTCGTGCGGCTCTGCCCAGTGCCGTAGCACCTAGTACGAGAAGCGGTTGATACTCTTCTTATAGTGATGGCAAACGATATATACCTACAATAAACAGTTTTGGCTCAAATAATAATAGGATGATAAATTCCTCACAGCATAGTGCTTTATCGATGTTCCAAACTAGATAGCCAGCTTCTATGGAAACCAGGCAAGCATGGAAATACACCTAAAGTGATGCCATTTGTACAATTCAAGTAGCGGCCTCCAGTGGGAATCGAACCCGCGATCTCCGTTTTGGTAGTCGAGCGTGTTAACCGCTACATCAACGAGGCAGTGTAAGATAAACATTTGTATATTTACAATATAATTAATGCAATAAAGAATTAAGACAAATAAATATAGAAACCCGACCAAAGTCTCATTAAACTCAAACCTGCCACTGACGTAGCAGTTCAATCAATCCGCGCTAAACACCGGCTCTGCATTAGATTCAATTAATCGTGACACAACATTATTAATTTCGATAATAACACCCAAAGAGAGCGCACAATACACAATTGAAAAACCAGAAGTACCGCTCAGGTTTTGATCAAAATGTTTTGTACAAGAGTCAATTTCAGATTAATGTCAGCTGTTGCTTAACTCATTCTAAGATTCAATGTTTTCTCATGCATTTGACTGCGGTATCACTTTTTACTATCATACCGGAGGTCGTGGGTTAGATTCCCACTGCGGACCGCCGTAGATTTGTACAAATGGCCTCAGTCTGAGTGTATTTCCATGTAAGTATGTGATTTCCTTACCTGGTTACCATAACACAGGGTATCCTAATTACACCAGGATAATGATGTGTTGTGTGCAAGTTATATAATAATTTAAATGGGCTGTTTCTCAAGTCGGTGGCCATGTCTTTCAAATAGGAGTGTCAGCCTACAAGTACGATGCAGAATTCAGTCATATAAGTAGACAGTGAGTGATATCCAGGAGCGTTTCTACACCACGACCGATCCTCTGTTGTTTCTTGACATGGGTACACAATACTGAATAAAGCGTTACAATCTTCACACAATAGATTAACACTTAACTGAATCCACTGCACCCTAAACAGTGCATTTAAAACCGACGTTAACCCCGCTGGTATTAGGAAGCATAATGGTGTGCCATTGTGGAGGGATCGTCAAGTCGATAAGTGCATACAAATCCCGAGGGGCTAAGGGAAGCTTAGCTGGTGCGGTGGGCTCTCTAACGGGATTACAGAGCTGATCCTTCACCGATACACAACGCAATTTGTTCAGTAATGACAAAGCGAAATAATACTTAAGAGGAACTGCACGGATCGGTTGACTCTACACGGGTCCTACAATTTTATTTGTTAATAATAAAGTCACAAAAATAAATAAATAAAAGGCCTTCAGTTTCGCAACAAAGGAATTTCACAAAGACGTTGATTTAATTTCATTGCTGCTTCATGTTTTCGCGTACATACATATCAAACCTTCTTGGTGTCTAATGGAGTGAAACAAACATATAACTTCAGTTTTCAGTGACCCTGTGCTAAAATCAGCGATACTCTGACGGTGATTTTCAAATCCTTTTACTATCTCGTTACACTGAGAAGAATGTGTAGTGTGTAATGTAAGTTTAGGTTTCTAAGTACCTATATTTTCCCTGAAGTTAAATCTGTTGGCGTGTTTACGCATAAACGTCTAATCAATACACAACTTTATTTAGAATGTCACAAATAATACTATTGCTCGTATCTAAACAAAGACGCGGGCACAGCTAGTAGTTCATGATCTTCATTCTTCTTAAAAAGTGGTAAGATGCGATAAGAACATTCTTTCTTGTACACTAAAAAGCAATTAGAGGGACGGCCTTATGGCTGATAGCAAAGTACGTTTTAAACGAAAACGAACCCCACTTTGTTGTTTCTTCTATTGGGGCCACAAATCTGCTAAGCCCAGTAGGTTCACCCCCGCCTACCACGCTCTAATCGCTTGGTGTGACTCGCGTAATCCCCGGACGGGTTCCCCCGGGGGCCCCGCGCCCTTAGGGCTCCAGGAGACTAAAAAGGTACGCAAGTCCAGACTCATATTCTTTTTTCTGTGCGAATAACAACAACAAATTCTTTATTTACCAAAAAAGATTTACATACATACATAAACTCACTCCTGTATCCCAGAGGGGTACGCAGAAACCAGGGACTACCACTTGCCACGATCCTGACAGATCACTTTCGCTTCCTCAACATTCATGAATCGTTGCATGCACGCACGCCGGTTTCGGGTACTTTTTATCAAAAAACATAAGGGCACACCAAAATTAATTGTACTTACAAAAACCATACATCACACGCTTTCAAATTTCCTAACCTAAACTAAACAAAAAAGAGTGTTACCTATGTTTTCAGGGTTCATGTATCTATGAGTATGATTGTCTATTTTTTTATTTCATAATAACTGATTTTAAAGTATTTAGTGCGATTCCTGTATAGGGTGCTAAGTAATACTCAATGGACACAATTGTTTAACACTTTCGAAGATACGCTTGAATTAGATTAATGCAGATTGACAATTTTCAGCTCTGAGGTATGTCATTTTGTTTGGTTCATTCATTCTGGCTGACTGACATACCAAAAGGGGAACTTCCTCCGCATCGTAATATTTCGTAATACATCATATTTCGATAAGATGCCATTGCCTAAAATTATTATGAACGAACTATAATCCGTATAAAATCACCTTACATGTTTAATGACTCGCTATGCTAATTCATAGTGAAAGTATAGGTACATTTCCCAGATTGAATCTCGATTATCCAATCCCCCGAAGTAGTGAGTGTTGTGTGTAGGCCCACTACAAGAAATAAAAATCATTTTAGGATGAACCATCTACCTTCACTACAATAATTGACCTTACCCGCCACTTCAGTCCACCCGTGACCACCGCTACTGGAACGTTGCTGAAACCTCGAGAATCAAGGTAATTAAGTTTACCTTATGAACAAATAAACAAAAAGGTACCCGAAAACAACGTGTGTGTATGCAGCGGCTTAATAGAATGAAGCGAAAGAGGCTTGCCGGGATTGTGGCATACCTTGGTCTCTGTCTCATACAAGCATGAGTTTCTGTAATGTAGGTTGCCAACTAAACATTTGCAATTGGTTGTAACCTCTAAAGATTTGACAATTATTATATTGGTGGCATTATTACTAGTGGACCTTCTTCAGTTCTCCAAAATCGAAGGGAGGCCGATGGGGAGAGTCTCGGGGTTAATTCGTTAATAGATTACATTTGTCGCGAACATTACAGGCGTGTGCGGCGGCGTGACCGGCTTTGTGCGGGGTAATTGTGAGCAATTGGGTTGTTTGGATTAGTGTGCCTATGATTATCCTACAAGAGGAAAAAAGGAGTGAGGAAACCTGTGAAGCTTCTTTGTGTTTGCTGTATCTGCAGAGGATCGAGAATTGTTAGCAAGAATGTGATGACTTAATGTGAACTATGTTTTTGCAAGAGGAACTTGCTAACACCGACCATCCTGTAACATAGACTTGTGTTCCAATATTTTGAGCCTCTGAGTGGTTTGAAAGCCGCCGTTATATAATAAGTAATTAAAATGGCATCTATGACTATTACTTTTAAGTATATATCATCATCATCAGCCATTATAAGCCCACTGCAGGACATAGGCGTCCCTCATGGCTTTCCCTAACCATGAAGGGTTTTGCCATAATCGCCACGCGTGGCAGGCGGGTTGGCGATCGCAGTATGCGGTTGGAATCTCAGGAAGACGCTGCTGCCCGTCTCCTGGTAATTGATTTCGTTAGTCGCCTTCTACGACATCCACGGAATGAAATGGAGTGACACTATTCTTGATTCGGCACCACACTAATAAGTATATATAGACATAAATAAAAAAAAATGTTGCGAAATCTTGTTTAAAAAAATCCGCCACTTAGTACCGCCTCTCCGTCTAACAGAACAATGACACGCGGATCCGTAGCTCGCACGCACCGCTTGGGTAAGGGTCTGACTTACTAACCCAACTGTGGGTTACATTTGAAAAATACACCCAACTCATAATACCTACATAATATAAATTCATTATATTTCCAAAATTCAAGAGCAAACAAATAAAATGTGCCGTTTGTCGGATGCGTGTGAGGGGTGCAGAGAGATTATGTGAGGGTTTCAATATTGCTGAACTTTCCAAATGATTCTCAAACTTTTGAGCTGAAGTTAGCTTCTATTTCACATAACGATAAATGTATAATTTAATTAACGGTATGGATTTAAACTTCGAAGCTAATAAAAGGAGGAGGAACTTAATCGTCGCGTGTTAACATGTTGCATTTAAAAAAATGTTTAAACGTGCTGGACCGGCAGATATTGCTTTCGGCGTAGGTAACTCAATTTTGCTCAATTATATTTTATTTTATCTTGTAATTCTTAGCTTCATTTTGGTGGATTTTAGATTCTGTGGACATCTCTATTTATTCATCATCGGCCTACGCTTGTCCACTGCTGGACATAGGCCTCTCCTATAGCACGCCACTGAGCACGGTCCTCGGTTACTCTCATCCAATTCTATTTATTATTATGATATCATTATTTTGAAATTTTTAATTATTCTATTAACAATATTAATTTTAATTTCCACTATCGCTTAATATACATATCTCATAACATTTATATAATTATATAATTACTCATTATTATTTTATTTCTATTTTTCTAAATGACAACTTGCGGCTTCGTGTACGCGAAGTTCAGTATAGTTACATGTCATTCCCACACAAGTTTGTACAATGTATACTCTATTCATATATTATATATGAATATGAGCGCACCAGCGCCTCATCACTGATTAGGGGTCAAAGTGGTCGCCATGGCCGAAACCGGTCGGAACAATCATCATCATCATCATCATCATCATCATTATATATAGACTTTATATAATTATATCTTATCTCAGTCTGGCTCCTTTTTTCCTCTCAGAGTTGAGCACGCCGTCTTCTCTGGGTACCGGCATAATACCAGAGCTGGAGTTTCTCCAAGCATCCAGCACATGTCTTACTGAGCCGGAGCTCATTTGCATTTGCCACACCCACAAATCTAAGTTATTGTAGGTATTTTTGGCACTTGCCGTATGTTGTATGGCAAAATTAAATGTTCTTGCTGTCTGTATCTATTTTTTTAATTTCATCCTTTTATTTTTGGTTTGTGAACGTGTTATACAGCGGTGGTAGTCTAGTGGGTAGAACATCGGACTCGGAAGCGAGAGACCCAGGTTCAATTCCCAGTGCGGGCATGTACCTATGACTTTGTTTTCTAAGTTATGTACATTTGTGAAGTTATAGCAGCAATACCACTCGCTAATTGTGAAGAAAAACATCGTAAAGAAACCTGAGTATCTAAGCTATTTACACACCTCAGCGCTTGAAATCGCCAATCCACGGTGGGCACGCGTGGTGATTAGGCCCATACTTTCTCCCAGAGAGAAAGCCTGTGCTCTACAGTGGGCCGTGTATAGGCTGCTTATGAAAGTGTTATGTGTGTGTGAAAATGTAAATAAATGGTTTATCTATCCATCTATCACCTTGTGCCAAAAGAGCATTATTTAGAAGACGGGTTAAGTGAGATAAGGTATACGTTTAAGAATAACAAATTTAGGAGTTTTATTTGTAATTTTTTTTCCCCAAAATGTTTTAGATGTTGAAGTTCACACCTAGTTTAACTTGTAACGTTTATTAAGTCACAGTTTCTGTTTAAATTTGAATAAAAACAATTTAATTTTGATTTTTTGGAGATGTGGCGCTTGTCCACAATTCACTTTCACACAAAATGTACTGAAGCGATGGGACATAGTCCACACAGATAACATGGTGCGAGGTCGTGAACTCTACGCACCGCGTCCCGGTCCATCCTTGCTCCACGTCTCATCAGTGTGGCCCGCGCCTCACACATAAAACCAAACGAACTACAGTTGTGGAGACACTGGTCTGCCAAAACTGCATTCATTATCGTGGGGTTAATCCGTTTTGAGTGGAATTCTAACACATGTCGACGCAAACAGGTACCTACCCTTACCGTTACTCGCTGCCATGGGCGATCGATAGGGCTATCTAGAAATGGACTTCCAACAGCTAAATAGGGATAGCATGTTAATTAGGGTATACAGACTCTGTATCTTAAGAGTTTGTGTTTTACAAGAAATGTAAGAAAAAAAAATTTTTTTTCTTACATGTATATTATATTAAAATATCAGGGTTTAATTTTCCCAAATTTAGCAACGTAACTAAGAGAACAAAGTACTTCATGCATGCTGGAATCGCCTAACCTTGGAACCTAGGCAGAGTAACCGCACCACTTAAGGTGGGACGATTCCCATACAAATAAATGTTTATTTCCAAATATGTTACAAAAATACATAATTATACACTGGAGTTATACCTGTCTGCATTAATTAAGATTTTTATTTGCGCCAATATACAGTTTCTTAAAAAAAAAAAACACTGATTTAATAGCTTAAATGAGTTCGACAATTTAGTCCATACAAACATTATCGATCTATTTAACCTATTAAACTACAGTTTTATTCAAGGAAATATGTATTGGCGCAAATAAAAATCTTAATTAATGCAGACAGACATAATTCCAGTGTATAATTATGTAATTTTCTGAACAAATTTGGAAATAGTCAATTGTAAGGGAATCGTCCCACCTTAACACACCACTAACTAAAAAGGGCCGAATTAAAAAGAAGGGATTGAATTAAGTGAACAGGCCGCCTATTTACGCCGTCGCATGAATTCATTTCTTAGCTTTTCAATACTCTGAATGGAGTTTAGGTGACAGGTGGGGGAAGGGGCCGGTGGGGGCGTGTCCCGTCAGGTGCAGCCGGCGGCGGCGGCGGCGGCGGCGGCGCACAATTCGCCGGCAATCGGCGGCACAATGCCGTCGCGGCGCGGGCGCCATTATTCAATCAGGCGCCCGATTAGTCCGCGGCCATGCCACTGACACGTCACTCTCAACTTGTTAAGCGCCACTTTGTCAGGGAAAAGCTATTTATAATGCCTGCCAGCCGTGCTCTAAATTTTACCAGCTGAGCAACTTTTACATTTTTGTTGTAAATTTATCCGTTACAATGGGATATTTAGTGAATATTTAGTTGATGTGCCGTCGACTGAATCTTAGGTCGCGTGAGTATGAATACTTAGTAAGAGACAGCCTGTATATGTTTCACGGCATGTCACAAGCTTTCTCTCGGAGAGAGAGGACGGGCTTAGTTTTCACGCGTGTCCACAGCGGATTGGGGATTTCGGGCGCTAAGGATTGGAATCTAATCCAGTGCCTCTCTTTCTAACTACGTTTCATACACACAATTTAATAAAAATACCGTGAGAATACTTGAGTGTTTAAGCTGTTTGCAAACCTCTGCGCTTAAAATCGCCAACCCCCTCTGGACATTTAGGAGTCCCAATCATGCTGGAATCGAACCCAAGCCTCCAAGGTTCTGAGGCAAGCGTTCTACGGCAGATATGAACTTCTGTCTCTACGAGTATATTCCAATTAATCTACAAATTGTGGCTTCTGTTACCTTTCTCGATCCTGCACGAGAGGCACTAACCGCAACCAAACAGTAACGCTACGTCAGTTTTTGTGGGCCTATTTACAAGCTCAATCTGTACCAAATTGAGGTTGTTTGAGGGCTCATTAACTCAACAGACTAAATCATTGGTTGGCATTGAGTGTGTATGGTAGACACAATAATAATCCAATTACCCAATGGTCAGCTGTCGATCGCGCAAGTCACATAGTTAAAGTCGGATCGGCGATAGATACGGTGATGAGGGAGCGCTAACGAGCGAGTGACAAGGCGCGGGCAAATAAACAGTGGCGCGCCGGAAACTATGCGGTTACAATAATATTGCTCGGGTGGTGTTCCGAGCCACGAGAGGCGAGCGGGGCGTAAATAGCACATTGATGAAGATTATTTCTGCATTATATTCTAATGACATGAGTCTTCAACCATAATACCAGTTACTACTGAGCTGAAACGTGGACACTGGTGGTAGGACTAGTCCGCCATTTAAATTCGCTCAGCGTGCTATGGAACGGGCTGTGCTCGGAGTATCTTTGATGGATCACTCGTTGGTCTAGCGGTGACAACATTGACCCAAAACAGATGTCGAGGGTTTGATTTTCACTGTTAAACACCGCAGCTGATTTTTACAAATAGCCACGGTCTAGATGTATTTCCATGTTTGTGGCATTCCTGGGAAGTGAGTTGCGGAACAAGGTACGGTATGGGAGCAAGCGATAAGCAGAGCGATCTACAACGGGAAAAGAATTTTGTATAAAAAAAAAATACTTCATTGTGTTTTACACCATCACTTGTCCTGGCTCCAAACTAGGATATCTCGCTACGCTTGTCGATCGCTCTTGCGCCGCTGTTCGCTCGCTCTCAGCCCGCTCCCCGCTCCGCGTGTCGCTTGTTCCCCTGCCGCATCCGCGACAGCTGCGCTAACTGGGCAACTAGCGGCCGTGAATAAGCGAATTCGGGCACTCGGCCCACAGCGAGCAAATTCTCCAGCTTTGACCAAAATGGGTGCACTTCAGAAGGTCCGTCTCTGCATTACCTTACATAAATTCACCCCTGTATGGGCACAAATTGGGCAGGCAGAGGTTTGCTACTTGCCAGGACTTTTCGGGTACTTTTCATCTTGCCGGTCACTAATATATCCCCTATTTAGACCGTCTTCTTGCAATAACATATCATCACATCTAAATGAGCAGTCAGAGATACTAGGCCTTTATTCGTGTAACGTTTTGTCTCTTGGTTATTACCTATAAAATATAGCTATATATTAACTATAAAAATTGGATTAAAATTAAAAATCGAAAACGAGCGTTTTAAACTTCAGTAAGTTATTTAAAACATACTATGTGGCCGTTTCAGCGAGAGACTCAATTGTTTCCACCATATTTAATGTGCAAATACCAGCGTCAAAGACCTTATTTATCTAGCAAGTAATGAAGAAGAATATGGAGAGCTGACGGCCAATCTCCATAAATGGAGAGACACAGGAAGAAGAAAACTGTGCAAATATCTTTTACAAAAATTATAAATATAATTTTAAACTGTTAGAAAGATTTTGTAACTATTATAAGTTTAAGATGCAACGCATAATTCAACTTTGGGCAATCCTAAGTTAAATTAAGCTTACAACCACGCTTGAGGAACCGTGGTTTTGACAACAGTTTCGGGGTATTTCTGATGCAGAGGATCTCCCTTGCTCGGAGTTGTCTCCGGGTGATCTATTTAACTGACTGTAATTATTTGTGACAATACGGTTGCCGGTGTAAGTATTTACTTTTAGTTATTATTTTTGTTTGCACGTAACATTTTTCAATTATTAGATAAAAAAAGAATGAGAAATTTATTGTGTTACGAACGTCTGTACAACAAAAAATACATATCGTGGATACATAACTCAATAGTAAACTATTAAGTAACCTATTAATAGTATACTATTAAGTTAAGCATCCTAACGCCAATGAGCGTAGGCGTCCAATCAGTTTCAGTGAAGAAATCCTTCTGATCATGTCCCAACCCGCGCCCAGCTCCGCATAATACCGAGGTCCGATGTAATTTGTACCGGTGATTGACGTGTAACTCTAATTACACACACGCCCACAGTAACGAGCTGCCGATTGTGCCGATTGTCGGTCGCTATTATCGAGCAAGTACCTGGGTACAGTCGGCGGCAGTTCCACCACGTTGTAGCTCTTATCGCACGCGGCATAAAAACGATTATCGCACAAGAGTGTGCGAAGGCGATTGACCACGACGTTCAGTGACGGCGCCACTTGAGATAACGGTCTGTGCGAGTGATGTAAACACCACTTTTGTGTGAGGTTCGTGAGACGTTTTAATGATATGCAGATATTAGGCTCTTACGTCCTATTACTTACAATAGTTGCGAATTGAGATTGAACATACTCCCACGCTACGTGAGTGAGGTAAACGGTATATGTACGATGATTTTAGTCTTAATTACGATTTATGATTTTAGGCACCGTGTAAATCATCTGGCGGGTTTTGACGGGTTCAGCTGTATTAATTTTATGTAGACTAGATCGAGTATTGCACAAAATCTATAGATACTGAAACGTCAATTTATTTTCTAACCAGTAAAGTATAACTACAATCTCATTTGTAACTAGAAACTGGCTCATTTCTCTGGAGAATTAACACCGCTTGCTGTAATACAGGTGTCAAGGCTAGCACAGCAACAGCAACACTTGTCCTGGTCCCAAACTAAGATGTGCTATGGTAAACAGACAAGGACATCACAGTTTACAGCGGCCCCAGTGGGAACCTACGACCCCCAGCATGGTAGTCAGACGTGATATCGCTAGACCAACTAGAGATAGTCGTAAAACATAAACATAAACACATTTCAAACATTATCTATCTATTTAGAGATCGCTCTAAGCGATAAGGCCGCCAATTGTAGATTAATTGTACATTACGTAGATTTGAGAAATCATAGTTTAATTTTTTTTTCTGGCTGTTTAATAAAGTGTTTTTTAACTATCTATCTATCTATCACACCCTGCTACAAATTATAAAACACTAATGGAAAAGTGGTAAAGTAACAAAAAAAAAATAAAAACAAATTCATAACTTGTATGTCATAACATTAATTAGTTTCAGCTTTTGGGTACTTTTTAAAGAGACAGCGAAAGTGGTTTGCCAGGATCGTGGCAAGTTGCAAACCGTACCCTAAATCACCTCTGGCTATCACTCCGGGATACAGGCGTGAGTTAGTGTTATGGATATAACCGATATTCATCAAGGATTCATAGTTTTAGAGATAACCCAGTTTATTTAACAATTTGCGTGCTAATGTAACGCCCACCAACGCGCGTAGTTATAAACAACCATTCCAGCGTTCCTTGTCACGGAGAGAGCAAACACCGTAACTGTGCCACCGAAATGAAACCAATAAGAGTCGGGAAATGCTCCAAAACAAACATTTGGTCATGAGAAGGCGTCGGCGTAACGATATGCAAATAATATCGATAATTGACAAACAGACGGATAGACGGCACTAGGAGGAAATAGCTTGGTTAATTTAAATAGGTTTAAACAATAGATGTGGCTGTGTGTGTAGCCACGCTGGGCGTTGAGCCATATTGACTGCCTCGTTGGTCTAGCCGTTAAGGCGCTTAGCTACAAAAACAGAGGTCGTGGGTTCGATTCCCACTGAGGGCCGTACATTTGTAAATCGCCTCAGTCCAGCCATCACGCCAGAGATTATTTACAGGATTTTCTTAATATCTAAGTCCTTACAATAATTATTCTATCGTAAGAAGAGGAGCCGGTATGTGTGCTATTATAATTTGGCTAAGATGTGTTGATTTTTGGGAAAAGCAGCCCAATTGCTTTCACTTCTTCTTCTTAGGTCATCTCTGTAATTCAGATATTTCATTCGGGTTATGTAGGCGTAGGGGAGGTCCCTCCACATGTTACAAAATATCACCGACGGGATAGAGTCGTGAGTTTGTAAAACAAATAATTAATGTACTTTCGCAAAAGAAATATAACACCATATTATTATTTTATATACAATACATGCATACGTGCAAAAAATATAACCCCTACTTTAAACAGTCAGGTAAAATAAGAAGAGAATGCAAAGTAAATGCCGAGTAAGTGACATTTTGTTTTATTAATTAATAAGGCTTATTAGTTCAAACCCCGGTATGTATATATGTACGTACAAAAAATTAAAAACCGGCCAAGTGCGAGTCGGATTCCCGCACGAAGGGTTCGTGTTTTTTTTGCCGTTTTTTTCTCGATCTTTGTGTCTAATGTTGTATAGATAATGGTACAGAACCCTTCGTGCGCGAGTCCGACTCGCACTTGGCCGGTTTTTTATATTGATATTGTAGATATGGTTTTGCAAATCCATGTTAGGTGGAATTATGAGCACCAAATCCTGAGCGATTCCTATCGTCTGTTAAATTTCATACTAATTTGACAGTTAGACGATTGGATTCGCTCAGGATTTCGTGCGCGTAGTATAGGAGACCACCTGTATCTGTTATTCAGTCTCGGCAGAGAATTCGAGCAGATAAACAAACTCGCCGCACTTGTGCACACATAATCAAGCTCATTATTGTTGGGCCCGGTATTGGACGAATGATGTGGATACTTGGATAGCATACCTTTTTGGTATGGTATGGCGCGATTTAATAAGACTAGTTTAAAATCGTTCATAATGCTTCAAATAAAATTACCATATGATCCATATATTATGGTAAAGGAAAGGAAGGAGCTAAGGAAATAAATTACCAGGAGACGGGCAGCAGCGTCTTCCTGAGATTCCAACCGCATACTGCGATCGCCAACCCGCCTGCCAAGCGTGGCGATTATGGCAAAACCCCTCATGGTTATGAAAACCACGAAGGAGGCCTATGTCTGCAGTGGGCGTCAAATGGGATGATGATGATTACGGTAAACCTCTAAAATTCGAAAAGTAACATTTTGCTTAAGAAATTTTTTGATCATTTTTCCATTTTTTTCTTTGTTTTTTTATTCTACTATGGTTTTTCAGCTCTGAAGAGCCGGTTTTTGATAGATAATGCTTGAAAAAATATGTGTTGAATATAATGGATATCTTTCTGAGTAGAACAATAAATATATTACCACAGGCTGCGACATTGGTACAGGCTGTAAAGCGCAAGTTTAGTAAAATTATGTGCACCTTACGGGTGCGGGTTCAATATACTCGTACCCGTAAGGGTTCAATATATCAATAGATAGTATACTTTGAAACTATCGCATTATTAACTTAATTGGCTATTTAACAAAATATCAAATGAGTTACTTTTAAAACGGACTTTTGTATGAAAATACTGGCTTATGACGTCACATTTTAGAGCATATTTCTTATGTTTAATCTATTTAAAAGTTGTAATAACTACTTATTGACTAAAAGAGATACATTTTCCGAGATATTTTGTTATTTTTATTTTAATCGAGCACATGAAATAATTTATTGTTGATCGTGTCAAACTTGAATTTTTTTCGGAGTACCTACTTGAATTTTTGTCGGAGGAGTCCGACCAGGTATTGCTCTTATTCGAAGAGCTTAATCATGGTGAGTTGAGACGGAGTTCGCGTCGTCGGTTGCTCAAGTAAGTGACCCCGGAATTAAGTTAATCATCATCATCAGCCATTTGACGCCCACTGCAGGACATAGGCCTCCCTCATGGTGTTTCAAGCTTCCCGGTGTTGTTCCGCCCGCATCCAGCGAGTTAATAACATTAAGTTAATAACACTAAGTAATCCAGGAACTGCGCAGTTTAGAAGTAACTACGTGCAGTAGGTACCATATTCTATAGATGGTAGCTCGTGTCATTAATAACGAGATGATGTTTAAAGACACTAGTTTCATTCAGGTAATGAAATAATAAAAAAATAGATGAAATAACATTTTTGAAGTGGAGACTTATATTGGCCCTGAGCTGGTAATTTATTCTATAAACAACTATTACGCGGCTGCTAATTTTCTAAAGAGAAAAAAATAAAAAGGTACGTTAAAACAGACACGTTCGTAAGCATTGCACTACACATAACTCCGATTCCTGAAACGATGTGTTCGTTGATAAATACAGACGTACTTAAGCCGTAAAACATGAAAAGTAAGTGACGTCATAAAAATTATACCAATCTTACAAAAAACTCAATCACATCAGTGGTTGCGCAAATATACAAGTTGTAATTCCACATTTCCATTTGGCATTACAAAAATTTCCAATTATACAAATAAATTAATCAGTCTAGCGCTGAAATGTGCAAAAGGAAAGCGCGCACAAGCTGAACTATTGAAAGCGACCCGCCGAGTTGGCAATCCGCTTTAAATATGATAATCGCATATTAATACCGTATCGGGATCGCATCCTGCGCAGATAGGCGAGTAATTAAAAAACATATTAGGGCCTGGGTACTCATAGATTACTACAGAAGTTACACTGACCCCCTGTTTCCTGTTAACAATTTGCTAATCAACCGTTAGCAGCTCTCAGTTGGCGTAACAACAACAGTTAACGGTATATTGACAGATTGTTAGCGTACGAGAAACTGGGGGTCAGATATAAAAAAAATTGTCGTCTGCAGTATATTCTTAGCCATACAGCAAGTTAGGCCACTGAATATAATTAATACTCCTTGAGTTTATTCGCTGTTATTCGATTATTTTAGTGTCTATGTTATTATTTTCTTGACGAAGATGGAATTTATTAGTTTATTTTCAAATTTTTGCAAAAACAAAACAGTAAAAAACGGGAGAAATTGTAAATGTCTGTGTTTAGACTACACTATAGCTCTTTGTTGCACACCAGATATGGTAAAAGTACCAAAATACATGAAAAATCTTTAATATATAAGTTTTGTACAATATAACGGGCGGTATTTATAGCTAAAAGCGATCTCTTTCGGATAACCTCAAGTTGGATGGGACTGAAGGCTGAAGACAGTAGGTTATGTTTACCATTATTATAAACTAGCATTTGCCCGCAACTTCGTCCGCATGAAATGAAAAGTATCCTATATCCGTTCCCTGCACTCAAACTATCTCCATACCTACTTTAATTTAAATCCGTTCAGCCGTTATTGCGTGATTGAGTAACAAACATCCAAACATCTTCACAAAGTTTCACATTTGAATATTATATATAGTTGGTCTATGTTTATCTATTACTCCGATACTGTGAAAATTCCGTTATTTTCTTGTTTTTAATAAAATATAAATCAGAGAGCAAGTAAACAAGTCTTATTATTATGTAAGGAGGTATATAGGTAAACTATTACATAAATTGTAATAAAAGCGCAACTATCCGCCAACAAAATGCTACGCAGTTTGGCAATTTTTTTTTATAAGAAACTGTTTTGTATCTTTTCTCTAAAAAACAAAACTTAAAACAACAAGACTTCTGCGCTTCCCCTGTATATCTCCAGTAAGACTCGGACCATCCCCAGCCCTTTGACAAGTCCCTGCCGAGCCGTCTCGCGTCTCTTACGCTTTTCTATAATTGAATGCTTATGGAGTTGTTACAAATATGTCGAATTACGCAATGGAGCGCGAAACGCCGCCGGATTATGTTAATTTGATATAACAACTGTTACAAATTCGTTTTACAATGTTGTTTCAATTTGCTGTGTCATCAATTGAATGTCTTGTGTTTCTGTCCGAAGTCTTTTTAAAACCGATCGTTTCAGCTTTCGTTTTTGTCTATGTAAGTACCCAATGTAATGTAACATAGAAAAAGCGTACCCTGTAGTACAGGCATAATATTTAATTAGAAGGAGGCCTCTAGAATGTTTTCTTTCCGTGCGAGTTAGGTACGGCGGCTTTTAGTTTTTGGATAACTATGCTGTTAGATAACTATGCTATTATTATTATTATTTTACTATCGCGTCAGTGAGCCTACGCGCTTGACATCGTTCATCGTAAACTGACCACGTGACTACCAAAATCATTGTTAAGTTTGTATTATTATAATGAAAATTATATCAGACCGAATATGGCCATGTTGCGAGCACTGAAGTTAACTATATTCTCTGCATACGTATTTCGGCAATAAAACTCATATTATAAGCAGATTTTCTCGAGTCAATAACGTTCATCGTCTCGTCACGTCATTTTATCAACTCGTTGCTCTACTGTTCACATAAAGGCATTTTAATTTTGATAATGAATGAAATAATCTCTACCATTTTAGTTTTCTGCACACACAGCTGACTCTTATCTGTTTGTTCGTCCGTCAGTTTGACTTTCTTAAACGGTAATAGGCGGTAACGTTTTTTTAAGGCTCCATTTTGTTTTTGCTCCATTACAAACAAGCGTCAAAATAGGCATATAGCGTGTGCACTGTGAAAACAACAAGTTTTGATGTGAAGTAAAATGTGATAATGTAGACGAGCAAGCTTGAATTTTGAGCTTACGAAAGAAAAACGACAAAGGATTTAATATGTTGAATTCAGGATTAAACCTAAAATGCAGAACCCACATTATTTGTTCAATTTCCAAATAGGGCTGAAGTGGTAGACCGGTCCAAAGAAACACAGCGCGATTACCGGGCTCACCCGGCGTATCGGGGGCGCCATTAACTTGTCACCATCACCGGCAGCGGCTGGGCTTGTTATTCTGTTGTGTTATTAAATAAACACCGACGCCATTTTGCTGTGAATGCACCGTCAGCGCCACCTGCCGACCGTTAGGTCTTCGAGAGCTTCGTTTCACATAGTGCTCATTCTCATTTAATTTCCGGTTTATTCAGCACCTATCTCGTAGTAATTTGATTGCTAAGCGGCCGAGAAGCGGGGAAAAATAAACATTTAGTAGAGTTGTTCTTTAACTATGTTTAAGTATGAATTTAAAGAAAGATAAACGAAAGAAAATTAAAGAAAGATTGACGACAGAAATATATCAAGTGACTTTGGGTGGAAGGGCCGGTACGAGACTTCCAAGGCGGACATACTTCGACTAAAAAGGGGGTGTAATAGTGAAGGGCAAGGAAAGATAAAAATTACCCGAAACCGGCTTGCGTGCATGCCACGATTTATGAATGTTGATGAAGCGAAAGAGATCTGTCGGGATAGTGGCAAGTAGCAGACCCCGGTCTTTGCCTACCCCTCTGGGATACAGGCGTGAGTTTATGTTATTTTTAAGTATTCATGTCGAAAGGAACAGTATGCGTGTACAATTTATTCGAGCTAGGTGTGTTTATTTGAAGTAAGGCAGATGTTAAAAGTATGTTTTGTAGGTTCAAGAGAATAATCTACAAATATATCTATCCAACAATCCTTAACAAGTGCAACGACGACCACTCGGGCAATTAACAAACAGACGCGTCTAATAATAACACTGTTTGTACAGTTGTCTGTCGCGAGTCGACCCTCCATCAGCTCCAGCCTCTTTGTTACACTTCTGATACTCACATTGATTTATTAAGAAATTTGTTACCTTTTTGTGTCAGAACTTTTAATAAGTCATCTAGTCAAATAACGCGGCCGGCCCACTCGTCCGCGCACAAAAGGCGCGCTTATTATCGCCTTATTATTATAATATTGTTGCAGCCCTCCATTATTATTATTATTTGTCGATACAATACGTTAATGAGCGTGTAGGCACGCTCTCGGCTGTCAGGAGAGTTTTCACATTAAATAAACGCGGACAGTGATTAGAGTCGAGTGTTCCGGGAAGAGCGAGATGTGTGGCCCGTCTCGCCCGCTGCGCTCGGACACTCGATCGATACTCTACCTAGAAGGATCGGCCCTGTTTCACCTTACTAGATAAAGGTATATTTCCTACGCTTCTCCATAAACTACAAACTTAAATTTCGATGCACCAACTAAGAAATTATTAAGGTGATCGATTGCGGCTAAATATCACAGGCAGGTTATATACGTCCCACTGCAGGGCACAGGTCTTCTCTCAGAGATACCTACATAGAGTGAGAGAGAGAGAATGGGCTTAATCACCGCGCGTGTCCACCGCAAATATACTAATAGTAGGTAACTCGGCAAACGTTGTTCTGCCATATTACGATAATTAGCCTACAACCTGTTCTCAGACCTACTAAATATACACACAAACATTCATAAAGATCGATGAAACCGTTTCAGAGCAGCTCGATAACAAACACTGTGACACCAAATTTTTATATGTTAGATTTCGAAAATGTGCGTTGTTGTACAAACCCTATTGTGGAGCCTGCAACAATGCCGAAATACCGTTAACTCAAAAAAGAATTATTTCCTTTTAATTACACCAAACACAAAATATCTCTAAAATATTAGGGGTTAAAGTATGAAATTGCCGTTTTATTGCAATAGGTTCTTTGAATTGACATAGAATCTTCATGGTTTGAGGTTTTCGAATGAAACTTTTTTCAAATGGTTTCTATGATGTTCTTTTTTTAAAAAATGTGAAACATTTGAATATCGACTTTCAATTGTTTTTGTTATTCAATTTAGACAAGAAAGATGGATACTGCGAAAATTCGAGTGATTATGAGGCACCCATTTTTCGTATTTTTTATTTTATTGATTTGACGCAAGTGAGTCAATATTATGGGTAAGGTAACGTTAAACCATGCCGCTAATTCCTGGGTAGTTTGACTAGGGTCGGCTTCCACTATCTCTCTTAATTCATCGTTATTCATCTGTGTGGGCGGTCTTCCTCGTGGCTCGTTCTTTAAGTCGAAATTTCCATCACGAAAGCGTTTAAACCAAAATCGCACGGTGCGTTCATTAGTAGACCCCTCTCCAAACGCAGCATTGATATTGCGGGCTGTTTCTGCCGCGTTAGTTCCGCGTCGGAACTCGTATTCAAAAATCACTCGAATTTTCGCAGTATCCATCTTTCTTGTCTAAATTGAATAACAAAAACAATTGAAAGTCTATATTCAAATGTTTCACATTTTTTAAAAAAAGAACATCATAGAAACCATTTGAAAAAAGTTTCATTCGAAAACCTCAAACCATGAAGATTCTATGTCAATTCAAAGAACCTATTGCAATAAAACGGCAATTTCATACTTTAACCCCTATTACATCCACGAAGTTATTGGTGTTGATCAAACATTCACAAAGTTTGTGTCACATTTGCCGGGATCACTGTTCAAACTGTACTTCTGTGTTATGTTTTATTTACTTTGGTATACCAAGTGTTATCTTATTAGGCCGGGTGTCTCACTTGGTTTCTATAGTATTCCGAAGCAAAACACGCTCCGGGATGACGCTTATTTCCCTCCAGACGAGAATCACCTTGTATATTTTAGAAGAGTCAACAGCGCGCGGCCAAGTGGGCGGGAATAGATAGCAAAATAGAATAACGAGGTAACCCTTTCGTGCTGGGGCAAAAGGAGTCCAATTTGGTGTTGTCAAATAGTTTTATTCGAGCGTGGGGTCCAACAGGTCCGCCGGTGCTCGACGGAGGCCGGTCCAATTTGCCGCCGCAGGGTTGAGGCAAATTGCTGGAGTGTGGATCGCCCCCGCGCTCGCATAAAAGAGCGTCTCAAGACTGTTTGCGCACACCAAGTGTTTGTTACGACTCCAATGAGCAGATGGTCAAGGACTCTATCGTAGAGGTTCACGTTTGTCAGTGGAATATCCAACGAAACTTAAGGCTTAAGAGTAGGACAGTACGAAATTATCCTATCATCGATACACTGCCACGGTTGAAAGAAAAAATACGTAAATGAAATATTTTCCAAATTAGCCTAGGGTCCCCCTATGTCCAATAGTGGACAAATTTCATTTTCGATCGCTCAGTATTTAAGATACCTATAACCTGGTGCTGTACTAATAACTTACTTGTTATGACTACTTTTTTAAATTATTTTGTAAGGTTTCAGTAGTGGCATTTTACTGATTACTTAACTGGTACTATAATTTCGTCCCTGAGGTAGGTATTTGTAGAGTAAACTAGCGGACGTTCTAGTGGAGAACCACAATTTTGCAAACTGCACTTTGGCGCCACACAATATTGACCTCTTCACGCAAAGGTAAAGAGGTTAAAGATCCCCGGACGGTGGTTTGAGCCGGGATGCTTAAGAAGGAAGAGCTCGCAGCTAAACTTATTTGAACTAGAATGTAAACTGAGCTCAACCTTACGGTTGTTACTTTGGAAGTTTGTACTTGGTACCGGTAAAATTAGACTACAGTTAAATTCATGTAACAATTGGCTGAACTTTTATGTAAACAACAATTTATTTACAGAAGAGTTAAGAGAATGAAAAAAATAGTGGTCAACAAATCTCTTTTTATGGTTATTTGTTTAATGTGATTGGAAGCAAATATAGTTTGAAGCACATAGGTGGTTGCAGTGATTCACTGATGCGGGTGTCCATAAACAAAGCTGCAGGGAACATACAGAACCTCCAGAAGACGTCGCATATCTCACGGTGGGGGGCGGCAGACGCATAAAGTGACTAACTCGATTGTGTTCTCCTTGATATTATACAGGGTGTAACAAAATACATGTTTATGCTAAAGAAAAGACCTTCGACAGTCAGTGGTTGGCTAGTCCTGGTTTCCTGGGCATCGGTTTAGGCATTGTTTCCCCACACAAAATAGTAATGTCACTCACCTCTACTCTGAGAACGTCTCGCCTCCGTTTTCTTCAACGGGCCGCGGGCCGACGTAAAACTTGGGTTTTTAAAAGTCTAAATTGTTCTGCTGGCCAGCTCACTCTATTCCAGTAGGAGACACAGACACCAAAGACCACATTACACACCAATAGTACAAAAATAAATAGTTAGTTCCGTTTTTTAGAGAATTTTCTTCTGGAGCGATTTAACACTACATCGTCCGATCCGCCATTAGGAGCGCAAGTGACGTCACATCCACGTCCGCCCTTTCGCGCCTCCGGCGCATTTCCCGTTGTAAAGTATCATGACATGCCTAAATTGTATAGAAAAGACAATGCCAAAACATCCCGCCGCCTAACCAAGCCCTGTCTTGGTTAAGACCTATCCTAAAGGTAACCTACATAATTTGGAAATGGGCCGAAGTCGCGTCCCATTTTGTGTCAAAACTTCTGCAACGCGAGCAATTCCGTCTTTACCGGGTAAAAGCTTAATTATGCGACCGCGTTTCCATTGGAGTGAAGGAACATTATCTTCTTTAATAAGTACTAAATCATTTAGCTTGGGAGGTTCCGTTACCGAGGTCCATTTGTACCGTTGTTGTAGAGTATGGAGATATTCGTTTTTCCATCGCGACCAAAAATGTTGTGACATCTTTTGTATCTGTTGATAACGAGACAACCGAGGCGTTTTAACGTCAATATATGGATATTCAGGAAGCGCTATCAGCGGCTGACCGATTAAAAAATGACCCGGGGTCAATACATCCAGGTCTGCAGGATCCGTACTGAGAGGGCAAAGCGGGCGCGAGTTCATTACGGCCTCTACCTTAGTAAAGAACGTAGTAAGTTCTTCAAAGGTTAGGCGAGATTCACCAAGCACGCGCATAGCATGCGTCTTTGCAGACTTGACCGCCGCTTCGTGGAGTCCACCGAAGTTAGGACTTGACGGAGCATTAAACAGCCAGGTAATATTTTGTTGAGATAAATTTCGATCTATGTCCGAATGATTGTCACGTAAAAATATGTAAAGTTCTTTAAGGTATTTATCCGTTCCCGTGTAGTTAGTCCCGCAATCTGACCTCACCAGAGAGGGAAGCCCTCTTCGAGAGACAAACCTAGTAAACGCCGCAACAAACGCCTCCACTGAGAGGTCCGCAACCACCTCTAAGTGGACCGCCTTGGTTGATAAACAAACAAAAACACACAAGTAGCTTTTTAGAGTTTTAGCGTTCCGTAAGCTGCTTGCTTTAATATAAAAGGGGCCCGCAAAATCCGTGGAAACCCCACTGAACGCACGAGCACCAGACTGTACCCGATCAGCTGGGAGATCACCCATAAGAGGCTGAGTAGGCCGCGCCCGAGACCGGTAGCATTGGACACAGCGAAATGTAATGTGTCTCGTAAGCCGCCGTGATGAGACTATCCAGTAGAACCGAGACAAAATTGCCGAAAGTGTGTTCGCACCGACATGACAGTAGGTTTTGTGATATTGTGTAGCTAATAATTCCGTGAAATGTCCCTTTCCAGGCAATAATATTTGATGACGTGCACCGTACGGCAAGTCTGATGCTCCGATCCGACCGCCAACCCGAATAATATTATCCTTATCGATAAATAAATTCAACCGCCGCAAAGAACTCTTAATAGGTTCACCGTTTTTTAAAGCCGACATTTCTTCGCCGAAATGTGATCCTTGTATTAACCGAATAAGATAGGAAATAGCATTCCTTCGTTCTGAAACCGATATGTTGCCGTAAATCCGAGAAGTTTTACAGTTACAATTTTTCACAAACCGTAAAATGTAAGCAGTAACGTTTACTAATTTGTCGAATGAACTATATCGTTCTAACAAATCAAAATCCGAGTCAACGATGCCGACATGAGAAACCTTAGCTTTAGATCTTAATCCGGGTAATAAATCAGAAGGAAAGTCCGAGCAGTCACGTGGCCAGTAGTCTGGTGGCTGCTGCAGCCACGACGGCGTCCACCACAACTCGTGACGTAATAAGTTCGCTGCTGTGGCTCCGCGTGACGCGACATCAGCACAATTAATCTCACCGGGTACATGCCGCCAGTGAATAGGTGTCTTAGATGCATTTATTTGTGTGACACGGTTTCCTTCAAAGACCTGCAATTTATGAGCAGGTGTCCGAAGCCAGGCTAACACTATCGTGCTATCAGACCAACCCACTACCTCATCAAAAACAATGTTGTCTTCCATTGAGGAGACAACATGATTGATTAGAGTGGTAAGTAGCGCAGCGCCATTCAACTCCAGTTTAGGAATGGTCTGCTTCGTCTTCAGTGGAGCTACCCTAGACTTGGCAATGAGTAACCGCACGAGAGCACTACCGTCCGTCTGTTCCGCCCGTAAGTACACAGCCGCCGCAAAACCGAGAGAAGAGCCGTCGCTGAATCCGTGAAGTGAGTACCGAGCTCGACCGTCCGGTTTCAAACACCTAGGTATAGAAATATGCTGTAGATTAGGTAAACCCGAAATAATTTCCCGCCATTGCCGAGCGATATCTTCGGGTACTGGAGCGTCCCATTCAACCTTCCGAGAATTATCAGAGGTGCTCAAAAGAGACTGCAACAAAAGTTTTATCTTAAAGACTACCGCACATATCCAACCAAGAGGGTCGTATAAACGAGCCATCATGGATAATATGTTCCGCCGAGTTACCGTGCCCTCCGAAGGCAAATTGACATGATATGTAAAACAATCCGATTTATGATCCCACTGTATCCCTAGTATTTTAATAAAACCCGTACCGTCCTGTCCGTCAAATGTCCGAGGCGATTCCAAATGATCCGCAGGTAAGCCATCTAACAATTCTGGAACATTGCTAGACCACTTCCGTAACTCATAGCCCGCCGTGTTCATGAGCGCCACCAACTCATCTCTTAAATTACGCGCGTCCTCCAGTGTGTCTGCGCCACCGTTTAAGTCGTCTACGTAACTGTTTTTTAGTAAGACCCGAGCTGCTCGCGACAGGTCCTGCCTTTCGGTCATAGCGTCACGTGCCAGTTGATGTAAGCAACGAATAGCCACAAAAGGGCTAGATTTTAAGCCGTAAGTATTAGTCGTTAGCTCATAAACAAGCAACGGCTCTGAGGGATCTGACCGCCAAAAAATCAACTGGTACCTGCGATCCTCCGGGTGGATCCATGTCTGACGAAACATCATACGTACATCAGTAGTGAAAACAACGCGTGGCCACCGGAAGTTCAAAATAATATCAGTTATATCGCTCTGTAGCCGTTCCCCGGCATACAGACAGTCGTTTAAAGATACACCGTTACTAGTAGGTAAACTACCGTTATAAACCACTCGAATTTTACTTACTTCTCCCGATTTTTTAAACACGCCGTGATGACATAGAAAATAGTGCTCTTGATTAGAATTGAAATCGAAATTAGAAACTACCATGTGTCCAAGTTTAATATATTCTGACATAAATTCAACGTACTTCTCACGAAATTCCGGCTGTTTACTCATCCTGCGCTCGAGTGCCATAAATTGTTTAAATGCCGCTTGCCTAGATTCACCTAAACGTGGATGATCAGGTAGAAGTGGAAGTCGTACTAAGTACTTCCCATCTAAGTCACGTGACGTGCTGGCTGTAAACAAACGCTCGCACTCAATGTCCGCCGGGTCTCTAATTTGCGCATGAGGTGGTTCTTCACACCTCCAAAACTTCTCAACCGCTTCCAAAAGTGTTATTCCCGAGAATAAAACCGAATTATTATTTGACACCGAATTATCACAAGTTTCCGACTGTACCGGACCGAAAACTGCCAAATCAAAAATAGTACCCATTGCGTAGGGCCCGTTTGAACCTAAATTAATCATGCCGCCGCCGCCGCCGCCGCCGTTAAGAATTTTACCGAGAATGTCACAGCCGAAAATTATGTCAACTTCTGACATACCAGAGCAACCGTCATCCGAAAATGTCAAATTACTGTGTGTAATATTTAATCTACGAGTAATATACGTCGTAGGTTTTTTCAATACCGCCGCCGTGACCGTTAATAATGGTTGATCCGATTTTCCCGATTTAAAATGTATTTCTACAACGTGCTGACTTCCGTTGGAGTGTACTCCGCCGATACCTACCAAAGGTGTTTGAGAGTAATGTCGCTTTATGCCTAAACGTGTAACAAGATCGCTTCTTATTACTGACACTTGAGAGCCCAGATCTAATAAAGCTCTCGCCTTTATGAATTGACTGTTCGCCGACTGAACTTCAATAATAACCGTAGGCAATAGTACATTAGCCGCTAACTTTGGTACCGAGGCGACATTACTCGACTGTAGTTGCTATTCTGAATAGTGATTTAGCCTGCGAGACCCCGCAGGACTCGAACCCCGCCTATTTTCTCGCGCCGTATATTCGCGCGAGTTGTCAACCGCACGGCCGGGGCCGGCGCGACACTGCCTTTCCACGCTATTATTATGCCCATAACGTTCATTTTGGCGCGCCGGAGATCTGTGCGAGCGGCCATTGTAAGGGCTCGTATCACGACGACGCGGTGGCGGCGGCGTGCGTCGACCGCTTGGGCCGCTATCGCCTGCCGAGGCAACGATTGCGTGTCGTGTACGTGGTCTGTCTGCCGCAGGTGAGCCAGAGCGCGCAGTGGACGCGGAACAAACTAATTTATTATGTCCGTTGTTGTTACACTCACTGCATGGTATATTCCTTTGACAGGAAACCGCGTGATGTTTTCCAAAACATCTATAGCAAAGACCGTTCGCTTGCACAAAATGTCTGCGATCATTGACAGTCAACCGACCGAATTTAAAACAGTTGCCGATTAAATGGCCAGGCAAATTACAGAAAACACATTGTTTACTTGGGCCGCCGTGGCCGTATTCCGTTTTGTTTTGGGGAATGGTTTCCGTTACATGCACTACGCGGTCGGGGCGACGCGTGCGCTCCGAGTAGGTCATAACTGGTTCAGCCGACGCCGTGTCTATGAGCCTACATTCGGTCTCTAAAAAGTCCAACAATTGTTGAAACGTGGGTACGTTGAGATTGTTACCACCATGTTTTTGCTCAAACCGTGTCTTGATATCCATGGGTAGCTTTGTTAGGGAAATATGTACTAGCATGTAGCTCCATTCCGCTACGGGAAAACCTAGGTTTTCTAAAGCCCGAGTTGATTCCCAAAGGGGATTCAGGATTTTTGTTCTAAGCCCGACAGACTTAGTTAGGACCTGCAAATGTAAAATCCGCGAAATATGACGGTCAGCTAGTAATCTTTTGTTTTCATACCTACTGCGAAGAATGTCGAGGGCCGTATCCAACGACGCATCGATCATGGGCAAATGTTTTATTAACGAACGCGGTTCTTTCTCCACGAACGAGAGTAAATAATGAAACTTTTCCGTTTTAGACAGGTCTTTCTTGCTAAGTACCAGTGACTTGTACATACTTATGAAGCTACTCCAGGCAAAAATGTCACCGTCAAAAATTGTGAGGTTGATCCTCCCCAAGCGTGACAATGACACGCTCTCCGTGGGGGCCTGGATACCGTCTACGTTAGGGTAAGCCGCCGATACCGAGTCCAGCTGATTGTACAACTGTTCAGCTTCTTTGAAGTCTCCTTCATACTTCGCGATGACATCTTCTTCTTCAATCTCAATCAAAATCGCCTCGTATGCCTCGCACAACAATTTGTACTTGAGTTCTAGTTTTTGAAGCCGGGCCGAAATAACATTAACGCTATGAGATTTGCTCTCCGCCATTTCTACCGTAGTTTTAAACCAGTCATATTGTATTTTAAACTTACTTTTGCATACCTTCGCCATCTTGCCAAGATAACAGAACCTCACAAGAAATTTAATTAAGTACGGAACCAACCGATAACGTTTACTTTACCTACCGAACTCCGAACATAAAATACCGTAATGTAACCCTGCAATACTAAACAAAACCATATAACAAGTATAACAACCGCAGACTACCTACACCGAAATAGGTACCGAACTGAAATTAAAGTGGTAGTCGAAAAACCGGAATAGTTGCCTACCTACCTTACGAACTGAGCCGAAAAAATAACCGCCGAAAACTCGAAATATCGAACCGAACCGAATAAGATATGTTATAAAACCAAATGTAATTATTACAGTAACTCTAATTCTTGCTTGATTGACCCGAAAATCAAAGTTATTCCGTAAGATTAGGTGAGATTGACCCGGGCAAAACAAAACATAACCTACAAACCGACCGGCTTTTACGGAAACCGATCCGCTCCAAGGACCATATATATGTTTATGCTAAAGAAAAGACCTTCGACAGTCAGTGGTTGGCTAGTCCTGGTTTCCTGGGCATCGGTTTAGGCATTGTTTCCCCACACAAAATAGTAATGTCACTCACCTCTACTCTGAGAACGTCTCGCCTCCGTTTTCTTCAACGGGCCGCGGGCCGACGTAAAACTTGGGTTTTTAAAAGTCTAAATTGTTCTGCTGGCCAGCTCACTCTATTCCAGTAGGAGACACAGACACCAAAGACCACATTACACACCAATAGTACAAAAATAAATAGTTAGTTCCGTTTTTTAGAGAATTTTCTTCTGGAGCGATTTAACACTACATCGTCCGATCCGCCATTAGGAGCGCAAGTGACGTCACATCCACGTCCGCCCTTTCGCGCCTCCGGCGCATTTCCCGTTGTAAAGTATCATGACATGCCTAAATTGTATAGAAAAGACAATGCCAAAACATCCCGCCGCCTAACCAAGCCCTGTCTTGGTTAAGACCTATCCTAAAGGTAACCTACATAATTTGGAAATGGGCCGAAGTCGCGTCCCATTTTGTGTCAAAACTTCTGCAACGCGAGCAATTCCGTCTTTACCGGGTAAAAGCTTAATTATGCGACCGCGTTTCCATTGGAGTGAAGGAACATTATCTTCTTTAATAAGTACTAAATCATTTAGCTTGGGAGGTTCCGTTACCGAGGTCCATTTGTACCGTTGTTGTAGAGTATGGAGATATTCGTTTTTCCATCGCGACCAAAAATGTTGTGACATCTTTTGTATCTGTTGATAACGAGACAACCGAGGCGTTTTAACGTCAATATATGGATATTCAGGAAGCGCTATCAGCGGCTGACCGATTAAAAAATGACCCGGGGTCAATACATCCAGGTCTGCAGGATCCGTACTGAGAGGGCAAAGCGGGCGCGAGTTCATTACGGCCTCTACCTTAGTAAAGAACGTAGTAAGTTCTTCAAAGGTTAGGCGAGATTCACCAAGCACGCGCATAGCATGCGTCTTTGCAGACTTGACCGCCGCTTCGTGGAGTCCACCGAAGTTAGGACTTGACGGAGCATTAAACAGCCAGGTAATATTTTGTTGAGATAAATTTCGATCTATGTCCGAATGATTGTCACGTAAAAATATGTAAAGTTCTTTAAGGTATTTATCCGTTCCCGTGTAGTTAGTCCCGCAATCTGACCTCACCAGAGAGGGAAGCCCTCTTCGAGAGACAAACCTAGTAAACGCCGCAACAAACGCCTCCACTGAGAGGTCCGCAACCACCTCTAAGTGGACCGCCTTGGTTGATAAACAAACAAAAACACACAAGTAGCTTTTTAGAGTTTTAGCGTTCCGTAAGCTGCTTGCTTTAATATAAAAGGGGCCCGCAAAATCCGTGGAAACCCCACTGAACGCACGAGCACCAGACTGTACCCGATCAGCTGGGAGATCACCCATAAGAGGCTGAGTAGGCCGCGCCCGAGACCGGTAGCATTGGACACAGCGAAATGTAATGTGTCTCGTAAGCCGCCGTGATGAGACTATCCAGTAGAACCGAGACAAAATTGCCGAAAGTGTGTTCGCACCGACATGACAGTAGGTTTTGTGATATTGTGTAGCTAATAATTCCGTGAAATGTCCCTTTCCAGGCAATAATATTTGATGACGTGCACCGTACGGCAAGTCTGATGCTCCGATCCGACCGCCAACCCGAATAATATTATCCTTATCGATAAATAAATTCAACCGCCGCAAAGAACTCTTAATAGGTTCACCGTTTTTTAAAGCCGACATTTCTTCGCCGAAATGTGATCCTTGTATTAACCGAATAAGATAGGAAATAGCATTCCTTCGTTCTGAAACCGATATGTTGCCGTAAATCCGAGAAGTTTTACAGTTACAATTTTTCACAAACCGTAAAATGTAAGCAGTAACGTTTACTAATTTGTCGAATGAACTATATCGTTCTAACCAATCAAAATCCGAGTCAACGATGCCGACATGAGAAACCTTAGCTTTAGATCTTAATCCGGGTAATAAATCAGAAGGAAAGTCCGAGCAGTCACGTGGCCAGTAGTCTGGTGGCTGCTGCAGCCACGACGGCGTCCACCACAACTCGTGACGTAATAAGTTCGCTGCTGTGGCTCCGCGTGACGCGACATCAGCACAATTAATCTCACCGGGTACATGCCGCCAGTGAATAGGTGTCTTAGATGCATTTATTTGTGTGACACGGTTTCCTTCAAAGACCTGCAATTTATGAGCAGGTGTCCGAAGCCAGGCTAACACTATCGTGCTATCAGACCAACCCACTACCTCATCAAAAACAATGTTGTCTTCCATTGAGGAGACAACATGATTGATTAGAGTGGTAAGTAGCGCAGCGCCATTCAACTCCAGTTTAGGAATGGTCTGCTTCGTCTTCAGTGGAGCTACCCTAGACTTGGCAATGAGTAACCGCACGAGAGCACTACCGTCCGTCTGTTCCGCCCGTAAGTACACAGCCGCCGCAAAACCGAGAGAAGAGCCGTCGCTGAATCCGTGAAGTGAGTACCGAGCTCGACCGTCCGGTTTCAAACACCTAGGTATAGAAATATGCTGTAGATTAGGTAAACCCGAAATAATTTCCCGCCATTGCCGAGCGATATCTTCGGGTACTGGAGCGTCCCATTCAACCTTCCGAGAATTATCAGAGGTGCTCAAAAGAGACTGCAACAAAAGTTTTATCTTAAAGACTACCGCACATATCCAACCAAGAGGGTCGTATAAACGAGCCATCATGGATAATATGTTCCGCCGAGTTACCGTGCCCTCCGAAGGCAAATTGACATGATATGTAAAACAATCCGATTTATGATCCCACTGTATCCCTAGTATTTTAATAAAACCCGTACCGTCCTGTCCGTCAAATGTCCGAGGCGATTCCAAATGATCCGCAGGTAAGCCATCTAACAATTCTGGAACATTGCTAGACCACTTCCGTAACTCATAGCCCGCCGTGTTCATGAGCGCCACCAACTCATCTCTTAAATTACGCGCGTCCTCCAGTGTGTCTGCGCCACCGTTTAAGTCGTCTACGTAACTGTTTTTTAGTAAGACCCGAGCTGCTCGCGACAGGTCCTGCCTTTCGGTCATAGCGTCACGTGCCAGTTGATGTAAGCAACGAATAGCCACAAAAGGGCTAGATTTTAAGCCGTAAGTATTAGTCGTTAGCTCATAAACAAGCAACGGCTCTGAGGGATCTGACCGCCAAAAAATCAACTGGTACCTGCGATCCTCCGGGTGGATCCATGTCTGACGAAACATCATACGTACATCAGTAGTGAAAACAACGCGTGGCCACCGGAAGTTCAAAATAATATCAGTTATATCGCTCTGTAGCCGTTCCCCGGCATACAGACAGTCGTTTAAAGATACACCGTTACTAGTAGGTAAACTACCGTTATAAACCACTCGAATTTTACTTACTTCTCCCGATTTTTTAAACACGCCGTGATGACATAGAAAATAGTGCTCTTGATTAGAATTGAAATCGAAATTAGAAACTACCATGTGTCCAAGTTTAATATATTCTGACATAAATTCAACGTACTTCTCACGAAATTCCGGCTGTTTACTCATCCTGCGCTCGAGTGCCATAAATTGTTTAAATGCCGCTTGCCTAGATTCACCTAAACGTGGATGATCAGGTAGAAGTGGAAGTCGTACTAAGTACTTCCCATCTAAGTCACGTGACGTGCTGGCTGTAAACAAACGCTCGCACTCAATGTCCGCCGGGTCTCTAATTTGCGCATGAGGTGGTTCTTCACACCTCCAAAACTTCTCAACCGCTTCCAAAAGTGTTATTCCCGAGAATAAAACCGAATTATTATTTGACACCGAATTATCACAAGTTTCCGACTGTACCGGACCGAAAACTGCCAAATCAAAAATAGTACCCATTGCGTAGGGCCCGTTTGAACCTAAATTAATCATGCCGCCGCCGCCGCCGCCGCCGTTAAGAATTTTACCGAGAATGTCACAGCCGAAAATTATGTCAACTTCTGACATACCAGAGCAACCGTCATCCGAAAATGTCAAATTACTGTGTGTAATATTTAATCTACGAGTAATATACGTCGTAGGTTTTTTCAATACCGCCGCCGTGACCGTTAATAATGGTTGATCCGATTTTCCCGATTTAAAATGTATTTCTACAACGTGCTGACTTCCGTTGGAGTGTACTCCGCCGATACCTACCAAAGGTGTTTGAGAGTAATGTCGCTTTATGCCTAAACGTGTAACAAGATCGCTTCTTATTACTGACACTTGAGAGCCCAGATCTAATAAAGCTCTCGCCTTTATGAATTGACTGTTCGCCGACTGAACTTCAATAATAACCGTAGGCAATAGTACATTAGCCGCTAACTTTGGTACCGAGGCGACATTACTCGACTGTAGTTGCTATTCTGAATAGTGATTTAGCCTGCGAGACCCCGCAGGACTCGAACCCCGCCTATTTTCTCGCGCCGTATATTCGCGCGAGTTGTCAACCGCACGGCCGGGGCCGGCGCGACACTGCCTTTCCACGCTATTATTATGCCCATAACGTTCATTTTGGCGCGCCGGAGATCTGTGCGAGCGGCCATTGTAAGGGCTCGTATCACGACGACGCGGTGGCGGCGGCGTGCGTCGACCGCTTGGGCCGCTATCGCCTGCCGAGGCAACGATTGCGTGTCGTGTACGTGGTCTGTCTGCCGCAGGTGAGCCAGAGCGCGCAGTGGACGCGGAACAAACTAATTTATTATGTCCGTTGTTGTTACACTCACTGCATGGTATATTCCTTTGACAGGAAACCGCGTGATGTTTTCCAAAACATCTATAGCAAAGACCGTTCGCTTGCACAAAATGTCTGCGATCATTGACAGTCAACCGACCGAATTTAAAACAGTTGCCGATTAAATGGCCAGGCAAATTACAGAAAACACATTGTTTACTTGGGCCGCCGTGGCCGTATTCCGTTTTGTTTTGGGGAATGGTTTCCGTTACATGCACTACGCGGTCGGGGCGACGCGTGCGCTCCGAGTAGGTCATAACTGGTTCAGCCGACGCCGTGTCTATGAGCCTACATTCGGTCTCTAAAAAGTCCAACAATTGTTGAAACGTGGGTACGTTGAGATTGTTACCACCATGTTTTTGCTCAAACCGTGTCTTGATATCCATGGGTAGCTTTGTTAGGGAAATATGTACTAGCATGTAGCTCCATTCCGCTACGGGAAAACCTAGGTTTTCTAAAGCCCGAGTTGATTCCCAAAGGGGATTCAGGATTTTTGTTCTAAGCCCGACAGACTTAGTTAGGACCTGCAAATGTAAAATCCGCGAAATATGACGGTCAGCTAGTAATCTTTTGTTTTCATACCTACTGCGAAGAATGTCGAGGGCCGTATCCAACGACGCATCGATCATGGGCAAATGTTTTATTAACGAACGCGGTTCTTTCTCCACGAACGAGAGTAAATAATGAAACTTTTCCGTTTTAGACAGGTCTTTCTTGCTAAGTACCAGTGACTTGTACATACTTATGAAGCTACTCCAGGCAAAAATGTCACCGTCAAAAATTGTGAGGTTGATCCTCCCCAAGCGTGACAATGACACGCTCTCCGTGGGGGCCTGGATACCGTCTACGTTAGGGTAAGCCGCCGATACCGAGTCCAGCTGATTGTACAACTGTTCAGCTTCTTTGAAGTCTCCTTCATACTTCGCGATGACATCTTCTTCTTCAATCTCAATCAAAATCGCCTCGTATGCCTCGCACAACAATTTGTACTTGAGTTCTAGTTTTTGAAGCCGGGCCGAAATAACATTAACGCTATGAGATTTGCTCTCCGCCATTTCTACCGTAGTTTTAAACCAGTCATATTGTATTTTAAACTTACTTTTGCATACCTTCGCCATCTTGCCAAGATAACAGAACCTCACAAGAAATTTAATTAAGTACGGAACCAACCGATAACGTTTACTTTACCTACCGAACTCCGAACATAAAATACCGTAATGTAACCCTGCAATACTAAACAAAACCATATAACAAGTATAACAACCGCAGACTACCTACACCGAAATAGGTACCGAACTGAAATTAAAGTGGTAGTCGAAAAACCGGAATAGTTGCCTACCTACCTTACGAACTGAGCCGAAAAAATAACCGCCGAAAACTCGAAATATCGAACCGAACCGAATAAGATATGTTATAAAACCAAATGTAATTATTACAGTAACTCTAATTCTTGCTTGATTGACCCGAAAATCAAAGTTATTCCGTAAGATTAGGTGAGATTGACCCGGGCAAAACAAAACATAACCTACAAACCGACCGGCTTTTACGGAAACCGATCCGCTCCAAGGACCATATATATGTTTATGCTAAAGAAAAGACCTTCGACAGTCAGTGGTTGGCTAGTCCTGGTTTCCTGGGCATCGGTTTAGGCATTGTTTCCCCACACAAAATAGTAATGTCACTCACCTCTACTCTGAGAACGTCTCGCCTCCGTTTTCTTCAACGGGCCGCGGGCCGACGTAAAACTTGGGTTTTTAAAAGTCTAAATTGTTCTGCTGGCCAGCTCACTCTATTCCAGTAGGAGACACAGACACCAAAGACCACATTACACACCAATAGTACAAAAATAAATAGTTAGTTCCGTTTTTTAGAGAATTTTCTTCTGGAGCGATTTAACACTACATCGTCCGATCCGCCATTAGGAGCGCAAGTGACGTCACATCCACGTCCGCCCTTTCGCGCCTCCGGCGCATTTCCCGTTGTAAAGTATCATGACATGCCTAAATTGTATAGAAAAGACAATGCCAAAACATCCCGCCGCCTAACCAAGCCCTGTCTTGGTTAAGACCTATCCTAAAGGTAACCTACATAATTTGGAAATGGGCCGAAGTCGCGTCCCATTTTGTGTCAAAACTTCTGCAACGCGAGCAATTCCGTCTTTACCGGGTAAAAGCTTAATTATGCGACCGCGTTTCCATTGGAGTGAAGGAACATTATCTTCTTTAATAAGTACTAAATCATTTAGCTTGGGAGGTTCCGTTACCGAGGTCCATTTGTACCGTTGTTGTAGAGTATGGAGATATTCGTTTTTCCATCGCGACCAAAAATGTTGTGACATCTTTTGTATCTGTTGATAACGAGACAACCGAGGCGTTTTAACGTCAATATATGGATATTCAGGAAGCGCTATCAGCGGCTGACCGATTAAAAAATGACCCGGGGTCAATACATCCAGGTCTGCAGGATCCGTACTGAGAGGGCAAAGCGGGCGCGAGTTCATTACGGCCTCTACCTTAGTAAAGAACGTAGTAAGTTCTTCAAAGGTTAGGCGAGATTCACCAAGCACGCGCATAGCATGCGTCTTTGCAGACTTGACCGCCGCTTCGTGGAGTCCACCGAAGTTAGGACTTGACGGAGCATTAAACAGCCAGGTAATATTTTGTTGAGATAAATTTCGATCTATGTCCGAATGATTGTCACGTAAAAATATGTAAAGTTCTTTAAGGTATTTATCCGTTCCCGTGTAGTTAGTCCCGCAATCTGACCTCACCAGAGAGGGAAGCCCTCTTCGAGAGACAAACCTAGTAAACGCCGCAACAAACGCCTCCACTGAGAGGTCCGCAACCACCTCTAAGTGGACCGCCTTGGTTGATAAACAAACAAAAACACACAAGTAGCTTTTTAGAGTTTTAGCGTTCCGTAAGCTGCTTGCTTTAATATAAAAGGGGCCCGCAAAATCCGTGGAAACCCCACTGAACGCACGAGCACCAGACTGTACCCGATCAGCTGGGAGATCACCCATAAGAGGCTGAGTAGGCCGCGCCCGAGACCGGTAGCATTGGACACAGCCTCAGAACACAAAAAGAAGGAGAAGTGCCTTATGGGCGTGGCACTGTCGATCAACGTTAGCCCGGTTGGGCTAACCTCGGCGAAACTTTTAAATATGGCCGTCAATCGCCTCGCGCCCGCTATCACCGTAACATATGTGAAAAATGCCTGATTACCTACAGAAATCGCTGTGATACATGCTATTCAAATAACAGTGCAGTGTCTTTTCCCCGGTAAGCCTATTTTACTCACTATATCCATCTTTAAACTACGAAAAATCATAATTATAATAATTTTCCTGTGCAATATGCATTCCAGTACTAAGAACATAAATGAGACGTATTTATATCGTCGGGTTTACTCCACTGCTGTTTTTATGTAGAATTTTCGTGGAGGTTTTCTAACATGGAAAAGCAAGCCCGCAATGAACCGTCTCGCGAAACTGACTATTGTTCTATGCGATGAATTGCGATGTTTCGTGGTACGGCCGCATGTATTTGCCGTGAACTGTCAAAGTCACCAGTAGGTGTCACCGGGAGTCATAGTGATGGGGTAGTTGCTTTCTTTCCAGACTGATTAAGTATCGATACTTTCGTCGCATTTACACTCGTTCGTCCAGACTTCCAAAATTACTAGGACCAATTATAATGTACGACTAGGTAGCTATTGTCCGCGACTCCGTCCACGTGGACTTCAGTTGCTAAGGAAGCTTTTATTTTAGTTGCAGATTTGGTCGTAATATGAACAGGCTTAGTTTTGACCACGTATTAGGGGTTAAAGTATGAAATTGCCGTTTTATTGCAATAGGTTCTTTGAATTGACATAGAATCTTCATGGTTTGAGGTTTTCGAATGAAACTTTTTTCAAATAGTTTCTATGATGTTCTTTTTTTAAAAAATGTGAAACATTAGAATATCGACTTTCAATTGTTTTTGTTATTCAATTTAGACAAGAAAGATGGATACTGCGAAAATTCGAGTGATTTTTGAATACGAGTTCCGACGCGGAAGTAACGCGGCAGAAACAGCCCGCAATATCAATGCTGCGTTTGGAGAGGGGTCTACTAATGAACGCACCGTGCGATTTTGGTTTAAACGCTTTCGTGATAGAAATTTCGACATACTACCTAATGTATTTTTCACAAGTTAATAAAAATATTATTATTTATGTGATATTATTAAGAATGTTTTTTGTGTTCCCATCACAGTTATCACCCACCAAGGCAATGAAAATTTCAATCCAAACTCAGAAACATCTACAGTCACGCTCATTAATTCACGAGTTAAAATACGTAGTTCTAGATTTTTTTAAGTGTGCGCTATACAAAAACGCGCGGAAGGTGAAGGCAAGGCGCAGGCATCTTGCCGCTTCAAACAAAAATTATGTAGGCGATATGTTTTGAATTATATTCAAGCGGCGCGGCACAGCCAACGTCGTTTCGTCGCCTATGTAGGTTTTCATACCTACATTTTGTAGGTATGAAAACGTTTTGAAGCGGCAAGATGCTTGCGCTGTCCCTTTACCTTACTTACCTACGCAGTTTCTGTATAATTCAAGCCTAAGGTTTATCAGCAAATGGTCTCTAAACTTTGACATTTAGAATATTTGTATGATTAGAATTTACGATGAAACGGAATTCACGAATTATACGATAGGTAGGTATGAACAAAAGAACAAAACTGACATATTTAGGAATTAACACATTGGTAGGCAAAGCCTGTAAAAATAAAACCTTAGGCAGCCTTTTGCAAAGGATTACTTCAACGAAATAAAGTAGTTACAGACTACGCGACATAAAGAAATAATTAGTTACTATTTAGGTATAGACGGTATAGATGGCAAGAAAAAAATCGACATAATGTACAAAAAAATTTTTGTACGATGTACAATTTTTTTAAAGTATAATCGATAATGTACTTTTTCTTTCCCATCCCTGATGTTGTGCTGCTCTTCTCATTGGCTGTTTCATTTGTGTTAACAGCGAATCGTGAGCCAGTTGTTTATGTTGTAATCAAATAGAGATTATGAGGAAACTGTAGCTGTGTGAGTAAGTGGCGACATCGGTTTTCTAGCAAACGGGCCATTATAACACTTCTCCTTATTTTTGTGTTCTGTGGACACAGCGAAATGTAATGTGTCTCGTAAGCCGCCGTGATGAGACTATCCAGTAGAACCGAGACAAAATTGCCGAAAGTGTGTTCGCACCGACATGACAGTAGGTTTTGTGATATTGTGTAGCTAATAATTCCGTGAAATGTCCCTTTCCAGGCAATAATATTTGATGACGTGCACCGTACGGCAAGTCTGATGCTCCGATCCGACCGCCAACCCGAATAATATTATCCTTATCGATAAATAAATTCAACCGCCGCAAAGAACTCTTAATAGGTTCACCGTTTTTTAAAGCCGACATTTCTTCGCCGAAATGTGATCCTTGTATTAACCGAATAAGATAGGAAATAGCATTCCTTCGTTCTGAAACCGATATGTTGCCGTAAATCCGAGAAGTTTTACAGTTACAATTTTTCACAAACCGTAAAATGTAAGCAGTAACGTTTACTAATTTGTCGAATGAACTATATCGTTCTAACAAATCAAAATCCGAGTCAACGATGCCGACATGAGAAACCTTAGCTTTAGATCTTAATCCGGGTAATAAATCAGAAGGAAAGTCCGAGCAGTCACGTGGCCAGTAGTCTGGTGGCTGCTGCAGCCACGACGGCGTCCACCACAACTCGTGACGTAATAAGTTCGCTGCTGTGGCTCCGCGTGACGCGACATCAGCACAATTAATCTCACCGGGTACATGCCGCCAGTGAATAGGTGTCTTAGATGCATTTATTTGTGTGACACGGTTTCCTTCAAAGACCTGCAATTTATGAGCAGGTGTCCGAAGCCAGGCTAACACTATCGTGCTATCAGACCAACCCACTACCTCATCAAAAACAATGTTGTCTTCCATTGAGGAGACAACATGATTGATTAGAGTGGTAAGTAGCGCAGCGCCATTCAACTCCAGTTTAGGAATGGTCTGCTTCGTCTTCAGTGGAGCTACCCTAGACTTGGCAATGAGTAACCGCACGAGAGCACTACCGTCCGTCTGTTCCGCCCGTAAGTACACAGCCGCCGCAAAACCGAGAGAAGAGCCGTCGCTGAATCCGTGAAGTGAGTACCGAGCTCGACCGTCCGGTTTCAAACACCTAGGTATAGAAATATGCTGTAGATTAGGTAAACCCGAAATAATTTCCCGCCATTGCCGAGCGATATCTTCGGGTACTGGAGCGTCCCATTCAACCTTCCGAGAATTATCAGAGGTGCTCAAAAGAGACTGCAACAAAAGTTTTATCTTAAAGACTACCGCACATATCCAACCAAGAGGGTCGTATAAACGAGCCATCATGGATAATATGTTCCGCCGAGTTACCGTGCCCTCCGAAGGCAAATTGACATGATATGTAAAACAATCCGATTTATGATCCCACTGTATCCCTAGTATTTTAATAAAACCCGTACCGTCCTGTCCGTCAAATGTCCGAGGCGATTCCAAATGATCCGCAGGTAAGCCATCTAACAATTCTGGAACATTGCTAGACCACTTCCGTAACTCATAGCCCGCCGTGTTCATGAGCGCCACCAACTCATCTCTTAAATTACGCGCGTCCTCCAGTGTGTCTGCGCCACCGTTTAAGTCGTCTACGTAACTGTTTTTTAGTAAGACCCGAGCTGCTCGCGACAGGTCCTGCCTTTCGGTCATAGCGTCACGTGCCAGTTGATGTAAGCAACGAATAGCCACAAAAGGGCTAGATTTTAAGCCGTAAGTATTAGTCGTTAGCTCATAAACAAGCAACGGCTCTGAGGGATCTGACCGCCAAAAAATCAACTGGTACCTGCGATCCTCCGGGTGGATCCATGTCTGACGAAACATCATACGTACATCAGTAGTGAAAACAACGCGTGGCCACCGGAAGTTCAAAATAATATCAGTTATATCGCTCTGTAGCCGTTCCCCGGCATACAGACAGTCGTTTAAAGATACACCGTTACTAGTAGGTAAACTACCGTTATAAACCACTCGAATTTTACTTACTTCTCCCGATTTTTTAAACACGCCGTGATGACATAGAAAATAGTGCTCTTGATTAGAATTGAAATCGAAATTAGAAACTACCATGTGTCCAAGTTTAATATATTCTGACATAAATTCAACGTACTTCTCACGAAATTCCGGCTGTTTACTCATCCTGCGCTCGAGTGCCATAAATTGTTTAAATGCCGCTTGCCTAGATTCACCTAAACGTGGATGATCAGGTAGAAGTGGAAGTCGTACTAAGTACTTCCCATCTAAGTCACGTGACGTGCTGGCTGTAAACAAACGCTCGCACTCAATGTCCGCCGGGTCTCTAATTTGCGCATGAGGTGGTTCTTCACACCTCCAAAACTTCTCAACCGCTTCCAAAAGTGTTATTCCCGAGAATAAAACCGAATTATTATTTGACACCGAATTATCACAAGTTTCCGACTGTACCGGACCGAAAACTGCCAAATCAAAAATAGTACCCATTGCGTAGGGCCCGTTTGAACCTAAATTAATCATGCCGCCGCCGCCGCCGCCGCCGTTAAGAATTTTACCGAGAATGTCACAGCCGAAAATTATGTCAACTTCTGACATACCAGAGCAACCGTCATCCGAAAATGTCAAATTACTGTGTGTAATATTTAATCTACGAGTAATATACGTCGTAGGTTTTTTCAATACCGCCGCCGTGACCGTTAATAATGGTTGATCCGATTTTCCCGATTTAAAATGTATTTCTACAACGTGCTGACTTCCGTTGGAGTGTACTCCGCCGATACCTACCAAAGGTGTTTGAGAGTAATGTCGCTTTATGCCTAAACGTGTAACAAGATCGCTTCTTATTACTGACACTTGAGAGCCCAGATCTAATAAAGCTCTCGCCTTTATGAATTGACTGTTCGCCGACTGAACTTCAATAATAACCGTAGGCAATAGTACATTAGCCGCTAACTTTGGTACCGAGGCGACATTACTCGACTGTAGTTGCTATTCTGAATAGTGATTTAGCCTGCGAGACCCCGCAGGACTCGAACCCCGCCTATTTTCTCGCGCCGTATATTCGCGCGAGTTGTCAACCGCACGGCCGGGGCCGGCGCGACACTGCCTTTCCACGCTATTATTATGCCCATAACGTTCATTTTGGCGCGCCGGAGATCTGTGCGAGCGGCCATTGTAAGGGCTCGTATCACGACGACGCGGTGGCGGCGGCGTGCGTCGACCGCTTGGGCCGCTATCGCCTGCCGAGGCAACGATTGCGTGTCGTGTACGTGGTCTGTCTGCCGCAGGTGAGCCAGAGCGCGCAGTGGACGCGGAACAAACTAATTTATTATGTCCGTTGTTGTTACACTCACTGCATGGTATATTCCTTTGACAGGAAACCGCGTGATGTTTTCCAAAACATCTATAGCAAAGACCGTTCGCTTGCACAAAATGTCTGCGATCATTGACAGTCAACCGACCGAATTTAAAACAGTTGCCGATTAAATGGCCAGGCAAATTACAGAAAACACATTGTTTACTTGGGCCGCCGTGGCCGTATTCCGTTTTGTTTTGGGGAATGGTTTCCGTTACATGCACTACGCGGTCGGGGCGACGCGTGCGCTCCGAGTAGGTCATAACTGGTTCAGCCGACGCCGTGTCTATGAGCCTACATTCGGTCTCTAAAAAGTCCAACAATTGTTGAAACGTGGGTACGTTGAGATTGTTACCACCATGTTTTTGCTCAAACCGTGTCTTGATATCCATGGGTAGCTTTGTTAGGGAAATATGTACTAGCATGTAGCTCCATTCCGCTACGGGAAAACCTAGGTTTTCTAAAGCCCGAGTTGATTCCCAAAGGGGATTCAGGATTTTTGTTCTAAGCCCGACAGACTTAGTTAGGACCTGCAAATGTAAAATCCGCGAAATATGACGGTCAGCTAGTAATCTTTTGTTTTCATACCTACTGCGAAGAATGTCGAGGGCCGTATCCAACGACGCATCGATCATGGGCAAATGTTTTATTAACGAACGCGGTTCTTTCTCCACGAACGAGAGTAAATAATGAAACTTTTCCGTTTTAGACAGGTCTTTCTTGCTAAGTACCAGTGACTTGTACATACTTATGAAGCTACTCCAGGCAAAAATGTCACCGTCAAAAATTGTGAGGTTGATCCTCCCCAAGCGTGACAATGACACGCTCTCCGTGGGGGCCTGGATACCGTCTACGTTAGGGTAAGCCGCCGATACCGAGTCCAGCTGATTGTACAACTGTTCAGCTTCTTTGAAGTCTCCTTCATACTTCGCGATGACATCTTCTTCTTCAATCTCAATCAAAATCGCCTCGTATGCCTCGCACAACAATTTGTACTTGAGTTCTAGTTTTTGAAGCCGGGCCGAAATAACATTAACGCTATGAGATTTGCTCTCCGCCATTTCTACCGTAGTTTTAAACCAGTCATATTGTATTTTAAACTTACTTTTGCATACCTTCGCCATCTTGCCAAGATAACAGAACCTCACAAGAAATTTAATTAAGTACGGAACCAACCGATAACGTTTACTTTACCTACCGAACTCCGAACATAAAATACCGTAATGTAACCCTGCAATACTAAACAAAACCATATAACAAGTATAACAACCGCAGACTACCTACACCGAAATAGGTACCGAACTGAAATTAAAGTGGTAGTCGAAAAACCGGAATAGTTGCCTACCTACCTTACGAACTGAGCCGAAAAAATAACCGCCGAAAACTCGAAATATCGAACCGAACCGAATAAGATATGTTATAAAACCAAATGTAATTATTACAGTAACTCTAATTCTTGCTTGATTGACCCGAAAATCAAAGTTATTCCGTAAGATTAGGTGAGATTGACCCGGGCAAAACAAAACATAACCTACAAACCGACCGGCTTTTACGGAAACCGATCCGCTCCAAGGACCATATATATGTTTATGCTAAAGAAAAGACCTTCGACAGTCAGTGGTTGGCTAGTCCTGGTTTCCTGGGCATCGGTTTAGGCATTGTTTCCCCACACAAAATAGTAATGTCACTCACCTCTACTCTGAGAACGTCTCGCCTCCGTTTTCTTCAACGGGCCGCGGGCCGACGTAAAACTTGGGTTTTTAAAAGTCTAAATTGTTCTGCTGGCCAGCTCACTCTATTCCAGTAGGAGACACAGACACCAAAGACCACATTACACACCAATAGTACAAAAATAAATAGTTAGTTCCGTTTTTTAGAGAATTTTCTTCTGGAGCGATTTAACACTACATCGTCCGATCCGCCATTAGGAGCGCAAGTGACGTCACATCCACGTCCGCCCTTTCGCGCCTCCGGCGCATTTCCCGTTGTAAAGTATCATGACATGCCTAAATTGTATAGAAAAGACAATGCCAAAACAATACATGTACACCGGAAAATGTACGATTCTCGTCAATGCGAACCACTTCACTATGGAAAAAAATTAATCGTAAAATAAAAATCTTCATATTCCACATATTTTTATACTGAGGTGGTAACAACAGCTGGCATTTTTGACGAGTAGAACCCCATAACTTTGAATGTTAACGGGGATTTTGTTACACCCTGTATTGAGGCTCTATTTATATAGACTTGACATTATGTGGCGTCGCTGTGCAACCTGACAATCTGAATTCAGCTTCATGCCTTTACGATGAAGTTTGAGGTTCCAGGTATAAAGTTTGGGCTATTGTTGACTGTAGGGGTGAATATAGTGTGCTTTGCAATCTTCTGAACTATGAATTTTATGTAAATAAGGTGCCCGATGAATAACCAAACCGGTTAAAGACGGCGCTTATTTTGGGAAACAAAGAGTTTATTGAAAGTTTACTATGGCAACAGCAAAAAAAAAAATTTTCCGTCTACGTAATGAGATGATTTATACAGCTTCCAGTGGCACCTTCACGCACGCTAGACGGGTGAACGGACTAGGCTGGAGATCTGGAGTAGGCTTGCCCAGTACGTATAGCCTCCTGACAGCTTAGTCGGCCTTGCTCACAGGAAAAGTAACCAATAATTCCATTTATTCCTACGTATTCTCATTTTTTGATTTATAGACCCACTGCTGAATGTTATCTAGATACCGTATACTAAATAAAATAAAAAACCTTAAAAACCGAAAAAGCGCAATTGGCCTGAGCGTGTGGCTGTGTTCAACAAATCCCCGGTTGAAATAAACGCGACGAATTAGGTGCGAAAACGGAAACCGAAGTTTTTCATTAATGGTGCAACTTTTAACAGTATATTTGAAATGAATTAGAACCAAAATTTGGTCCACTTTTGGTTGACTGTGTAAAATAATATCCATATTTTGATTCATTTAGATCACTATTTTAGACAACCCTTTAGCAATCATAAGCAGCACAGGCCTTCTCTCAGAGAGAGAGAGTATGGGCTTAATCACCACGCGTGCTCACCGCGGATTGGCGATTTCAAGCGCTGAGGTATGTGAATAACTTAGACACCCAGGTTTCCTCACGATGTTTTCCTTCACAGTTAGCGAGTGGTATTGCTACTATAACTTTACAAATGTACGTACACAACTTAGAAAATAAAGTCATAGGTACATGCCCGCACTGGGATCGAACCTGGGTCTCCCGTTTCCGAGTCCAATGTTCTACCCACTAGGCTACCACCGCTTCTTTAGTAATTACCAATATAAAGTTTCAAATCCCGCAGAGTCTAGTAGTACGGTGTAGTGACACCTAGTTCCATTTAGGATAAGTACAAAACAAATACACAAGCAGTATACGTCATCTATATACGTCACAACTCTCAGAAAGAGATTATAGGCCGCGGATTAGCGATAACTGTTTTTACTCCGTTCCACGAGTCGAACTCCAAGGGAACAAAATACTCGCATCTCATTGGTCATTGCGCGCGGCTAGAGACAAGCGAAACAATAAGCGAAGACGGTTCGCTTCATAGGGTAGGTTTTCATGCATTGAACGTCAGGCGTATTAACCAATGGGCGCACATGGACGAATTTCTTTAGGAGCTCGTTTCGTGAAATGGAGTGTATATTCCACATTCGGGGAGTCTGGTAAACGACATCAACCAGTTAACATGGATCTTAACATGGATCGACGACCTCATGGCGCAGCGGTAGTGCATCTGCATACCATGCGAGAGGTCCCGGGTTCGAATCCCGGCTGGGGACAAAAAAAAACCCCATGTCTTGGATGTTTACATGTTTGTGATGTCGTTGTTTCTGGTTCCCACGATACAGGGTATCCTAGTGTGGGGCCAGAAGCAATGTATGTGCCTGTATGTAAATGTTTATGTTATGTTTATGTTTAATAAACGAAGTACATATTATTACAAGTACATTTCTGTAGAACGACTTTTAGTTCTCACTGCTTTTATTACGCTAAAATCTCAGCATTCATTTAAAACCAACCTAATCTAGCCCATAAGCGTTATCAATTACGCATAACCCATTATCGTACATAATTAATTTATGTGTGTATTCAGTGAATAAGTTAGCTTTCATTAGCGGTAATTAATTTCACGCCTTAGTCAAGCCTTAGTGACTGCGACAATCATTATGCTACTGGATACCTACGTTTTGAAAAACACACCAAGCTTACGTAAGTTTCTGTTCGATTCTCGCTCTAATGTACATGGTGGTTAGGACTAGTTAACAATCGGATTAACCGAGTGATTGTAAGGAGTATCTTTATATAATTGAACTATCTGTTGTTTGCGCAACTGTTGTGGCTACTGGTAGAGTAGGAGCCTACGCTACGTTTGCTCGGGTTATTCTTGCTTTACGACATATTTACGTCAAATATCTGTAGAATCAACAGAGTTAACATGTAGCCTCTACATTTGTAAGACATTTTCTAGAAAATGGTTGGAAATCGCCAAAACGCGGCGAGCGTGCGTATCCCTCTTACCCCTGGTTTCTCGTACAGTCGACAGCAGGTCACCCTTTACATTTTTGTTGCAAAGTCGCCCTTAACGTAACTGATTAGAGCACACGTATGTAAAGGTTGATGTGCTTTCGACTGTACACTACTAATGTGTTAAACTAGTTTGTCCGTCCAGTGAGCTGGTGAGCATCCTACGCTGCGTTTAGCAGTTCGTTTCGTGGTCTCCACTCGACAAACTTTGCACCCCATCGACCATCGCTTGTTCGGTAGATGTGACCAGCCCTCTGCCACTTCAACTCGCTAGCCTTATAGGCTATATCGGTCACCTTATTACTTTGGCGAATTGTCTTAATTTCTGATGTGATCCATCAAAGAGGACAAAATTGTATGAACGTTGGCCAACTGAAAGTTACTAAAAGAGGATTTTATTTTATTGTATTCCGTAACAAGAAGCTCACAGCACAAATATAATTAAAATGGACAATTTTGATTAGACTAACAGAGAAACAATTTTATAAGAAACAGGGGTTAGGTACCCTATCTCCTAGTCAAGATATTTATAGAGAACATTTTCTTTATTAAAAATTTAACCAACATTCTGAGTTTTGCACCAACTTCCACAAGCCTCTTAGCGACGGACAAATAGAGGTTCCTTTTTCACCATCAATAAATTACAATAAAACAAAACAACCCATTAAGCGTCATCATTTTGCGCAGTTAATATGCGCGGGTCATTAATATCATTTAGCTCGAGCCATTGACTGACAATGAGTTAATGTAATTGTAACAAATGTAAACAAACGGGGGACGCGCACCCGGCGCACCCCGCTTTGTGATCGAAGGAGCCGGCGCGCGTTTTTGTTGCGGTTTGTAAAGAGGAACGGTCGTTTCCCACGTAGCTTTGTACCCGCGATATCGTGACAAATCACCGGCGCCAATCGGTAATTGAGACGCAATGGATCACATTGTGTTAGGTTAAGTAATTAATGAATTTTAATGTTAGTTGACAGTTTATTTAACATATTAAAAAAATTATTCCAGATGATAAATACACATAGGTGTAGCTATATCTTCCATCCGCTGAACTAAGTTGTTTTTATAGTCATTAGCTTAACAATAGAGTTACGAAATAAATGGATACTATGCCCGGCAGACAACTTGAGCATATATCCGCGCAGTCAGAATAATTATGTGATGCAAGTGTAAGAGCAAAATATATTTCTCTCTATTATTTAAATTTCATAATTTGACCAAACTAAAGTCCGTCGTGAAAGAGGTCAATCGTCGAATCCAACTCAGCTGGGCAGCATTCGGGAAACTTAGAGAAGTCTTTTCGTCCAATATACCTCAATTGCTCGAGACAAAATTATACAACCAGTGTGTGTTACCTTTGATGACTTATGGCACTGAAACGTGGCCTCTCACTATGGACCTCATAAGAAAGCTCATGGTCACGCAACGAGCTATGGAAAGGGTTATGCTCGGAATTTCTCTACGATGTCGAATCCGACGTGATGAGATCCGTAGACGAACGAAAGACTTACTAAGCCCAGCGGATTAGTAAGTTGAAGTGGCAGCGGGCGGGGCACATAGCACGCAGAACTGATGGCCGATGGGGCCGAAAATTTCTCGAATAAAGACGACATATCGGCAAGCGCAGCGTAGGACAACCAGCCAAAAGATGGACAGATGTCCTCATCCAAGTGGCAGGAAGACGCTGCATGCAAGCCGCTTCCAACCGGTCTTTTTGGAAATCCATGGTAGAGGCCTATGGCCAGCAGTGGACTCCTTATGGCTGAATGATGATGAACATGATGAAAGTCTGGAGAGTTCTAAGTTACATCCCGCGTCCACTTCGAATGGTCTTATTTTTTAGTTGTAAGCGGGGGGCTAACAACTACAAAATAAGACCATACGAAGTCATCAGTAACAACGCGTCAGCAAAAATATCCAGTGGCACCATAAATTATGTGATTTTTTCTATTAATTTTAAAATTAACGTTATCGGTGACAAGTTATCAGAAATATTCAGAAATGCTTCAAGCATCACTATTCACTAAACCTCAATTTACTCGAAACCAAGTTCGAGACAGTTGCGGCCTTGCTTCTTATGACGGCCAAGTTATTGTTATCAACCAGTTATCTTCTTTAGTATCCTATAATATCATGCACACTTTTTATATATTGGCACCTGTCTAAGACATAAAGGCTATATATGCTCTGGCATGAACTCAGTTCAAATTTTTTAGGGAAATCTTTTCTCAGCAATTCAAGCTGATACCCGAGACTCGAGTAGAATTGTGTGCTGGATCGCATCAGTGCCACGCTACCGGGCGCACTTCGAAGCGAGTCGAGCTAGATTTATTCAATAAGCTACCGTCGTGCAATTCCGAATGAAAATTCGTGACTACAGCCAGTTGTTAACAAAAATACTTTAGTAACAGCTGGTCAACATCACAAAGGACATCCGCTTAGGGTCAATCTACGAGTGTGAATATATGAAGAAATAATTTTATTATTACAGCCAGTAGATAATTAAATGTTGAAGAGATTTTACTATCAACTAGCTGTGCCCGCGGCTTTACCTGCGTATAATTGAGCCTATCCTAATATTGGTGAAAGATTTTTTTAAATCGGACGAGTAGTTTCTGTGATTATGTCCTATGTAAGAAATTAATTAGTTCCTTTTAAGTATGCGCGATGAATGACATGGTTCGCAATGGTTTGATTAAAAAATTATGTGGACTGAAAGACGGTGAAGGAAGAAAGATTGACTTCGTCAATACAGAAATACATCAAGCGAATAGAGTGTAGAAGGGGCGGTAAAAGATATATAGGTGGAAGGGGTGGTAAAAGGCTTTCCAAACAGTTGACCAAATACCCCTTCGTATTAAAATAAAAATAAAATAAGTATATAAATCGGACTTGATTCATCACTCATGTTAAAATACAGAAGTTTTTATATAAATAGGTACCTACATAATTACACTGAATACAGATGTGTGATAAAAAGGACAGAGGCTGTCGCCTAGTTAGCTGAAGCTGTACTCAGCTTTTTACTTGAGTTCAGTCTCGTATTGATCCCTGAGTCAGTGGGTAAGTAGTTGGGAAGAGTTGGAGTAAAAGTATTAACTAGTTAGAGCGCGTTTGAAAAGGGACAAAGAAGTGAATCGAGTTAACTCTTTGGAGTTCGGAGTGAGTTGCGCACAAGTAGCGGGCACCGCTCAAGCTGCGGACCCTACGAAAGTAAAGCTTTGTAAAGAGGAAATGAATTAGTTTAGCACATTCCTTGAGGTGATCTAATATTATTATTATTGATAGTGTAAAAAAGGTGGATTTAATAGGTATTAATGCCATTTGTAATTAAGAAGGTATTTTTCGAGCCCCGGCATTTACCAATGACTTCTATGGAGTGCCTAGTTGGTTCTAACCTCGACATTTGTCCACTATCCACATAACTCAAGGTTAGCCGGAACAAAATACTTATTTGTATTAAGCTTGCCTTTGTACACATACTTTTGTGTGCAATAAAGATTTATTCAATCAATCTATCAATTTGTAAAGCAAACACCCCTTAAGTTTCACCGGACCTTTCTGAAATACCCAGTGAAGGTAGTCGGCAGTATTGTGTCAGCAAATGGACAGTTACCAACTAACATATATACATTTTAAGCCAACTATCGGGTATTACAGCTTCCCAACACTTTCTTTGAAAGAGTTATTAAGTTGGGTAGGCCACCCGGCTACAACCGGCTACGGCGCGAGTCCCAAGTTTCCCGAGTCGCCAGGCGCGGCTCCGCACAACTTTATAATTGAGCTGCATCTAGTTAGGCGACCGAGCGGCCAGCGGGCACTGCCGATCCGCTACAGACCTTGTATCTGTACTAGATCACTGCAAATGCAAATACAAACACAAATTCTTGTATTTACCAAAAAGGTTACAACTCTTATACTTGCTTAACGGATGAGGGTACACCAAAAAAAAATCCATTCGACCAATTCGGCTATCTTGCTTTTGGAGGCTGCCTTACAGACAAGGGCCTGTTCAAATCATTGTCGTAAGTTTTGTAGTCAAAAGACAGTTTTTAGGGTTCCGTAGTCCGATAAGGAATCTTTATAGTTTCGCCATGTCTGTCTGACTGTCTGTCCGTCCGCGGCCTAGCACAAAGACCGGTGGTAGTAGAAAACTGTAATTTGTTTTGGGAAAGGTCAGGCGGACAATAAAACGTAGGCTGGATTTAAAACTTTCACCGTTTATTCCTCGGTAAACGATAGGAACTCACAAAATTTCAGCACTGTTACATACAATATAAAATGATACTCTTTGCTGCTGAGTTGTTTCTTGCACAGAAAATCACCGGACGACTGCCTGGCGTCAGACTGCCAAGGATAAATCCCCACTATGCCGTGGCGCCCTTCCACTGCAACTGCCGAAAGAGGGCGCCACAGGAAATAAACAATTCAGCAGTGGATATCAGAACTTTTTAATTTATACAGGTTCCAAAAATATTAAAATAAAATTATTATTTGTAATTAGATTTTTAGGCATTGATTTTACAGACAGACTTATTAAACAAATACCTTACACCACTATGCCGTGGCGCCCTTCTACTGCAACTGCCGAAAGAGGGCGCCACAGGAAATAAACAATTCAGCAGTGGATATCAGAACTTTTTAATTTATACAGGTTCCAAAAATATTAAAATAAAATTATTATTTGTAGTTAGATTTTTAGGCATTGATTTACAGACAGACTTATTAAAGAAATACCTTACAGCTCGGCCATCCTACCAGTAGCGAGTCCACTCGCGTAGATCTAAATAAATCATCTAATTAATTAATTAATTAATCATCGCATTAAAGTTATGAATTATGATTTAAAACATACTTAATAATTTCATGACATTAGCGAACTTAAAACAAATCAACCGTTTTATAATAAACTTTTTTTTTTTTTTTTTTCACTTAATTTCATTTCATCAATATCTAGTATTGAATAACTAAGTAAGATATTGTTAAATCATCTAATCTGAGATGTGCAATAGCAGGAATATACCTTTTACGTATTCACATTTCTTCGATATTATGTATTATTTCAGTAATAATCTAAGATTTCATGCATCACTTGTAAATAAACATTAATATTAACATACATAGAATATAGCTTAATAAATACCTTTTACATTTCAGTTTATTTCATTATCACTAGAGTTATAGTTCGATTCCTCCGTGTCACTTTCATAATTCCTGCTAAAGTTCATCCAAGGTTGTATTTTGTCAATGGTTACTATTGCCTCATATCGTCTATTATTTTTGCGTGTTACAGGCGTATCCTCAATTACCAGCCTATCATTGGGAAGCACTTTTATTACGCGATAAGGACCTTGGAATTTTGCAACAAGTTTCTGTGATTTACCATCATGCGGGATCTGTCGCTCCACACGGACAAGATCACCCTTTTTGTACTGCTTAGCGGATTTTCTATGTTTATTGAAACGCGCTGCATCTTTAGCTTGCTGTTCCTTGATTTTTTTGCTAGCTTCTTGTCTTAATACACCCATTTCATCTGGGGGAGTGCGATTGAGAGTTTCGTTGATTACTGAGCTTAGTATTCCTTCAGTTCTGCTAATAATATTAAAGCCAAAAAGTAACTCGGATGGACTCTTTTGTGTGGTTTTATGTTTTGTCGTGTTGATACCAACCTGAATGTCGGTAATATGGTCGTCCCATGACTTCTCGTCATGTCCGTGCCCTGCAGTTGACAATGCATCAAGGATTGTTCTATTGAAACGTTCAACTTGGCCATTGGCCCTTGGGGTTGCGACCGCATTAATGACATGCTTAATACCATATGCAGTGACAAAGTCTTTGAAAGTCTTGCTAGTAAAACTTGACCCTTTATCAGTAATAAGGCGCGTCGGTACGCCAAAATAGCCAATATGTTCTTTTATGACTCGGACAGACGTTGCGGATTTTGTATTTTTGACGGGCGTTATGTTAATATATTTAGTGAAGCCGTCAATCAGTACCAATAAGTAGCAATTACCCTTTTTACTTTTGATGAATGGCCCCAAATGATCCGCGTGTACTGTATGAAATGGTGTGCTTATTTTCTCAATCGGATGGAGTTCTCCTTCACGCATACCTCCGGGAGCCTTATGGTGTGCGCACTCTAAGCAAGAGGAGACGTATTTTTTTACGAATCTCCTCATTTTCGCAAACCAATAATGCTCCTGAATGCGATTGAGGGTTTTCTCAAAGCCATGATGTCCAACATCATCATGATTCCTTTTAAGTATTTGCCAGCGCACTCCTTTAGGCACCAACCATTTTATCTCCTCGTTCACGATGCGATAGACGCGTTCATTCTTTAGTTTATAATTTTTATGAATATCAACGGCATGTGCCGACTCAGGGTCACTGAGAATGTCTTTAATTTTTCTGACTTCTTCGTCAGCAGACTGGACAGTTGTGATCCAATCTTGATCAGCACTCTGAATCGAGAGTACGTCTAATATATGTAAATCAGGTGTCGTTTGTGGGTCAATGGGATTGCGGCTTAGAGCATCAGCATGAGCCATACGTGCACCTGGTCGATACTCAATCACGAAATCATATTCCTGGAGTTGCACCCACCAACGTGCGATACGGGGAATCAAATCTCGTTTCGTCAACGTGGCACGGACTGCGTTACAGTCCGTGACAATTGTAAATGGTATACCTACGAGATACACCCTAAATCGGTTTAAAGAAGCTACGATTGCAAGGGTTTCTAATTCGTACGAATGTAGTTTGCGTTCATCAACACTGGTCTTGCGACTGAAATATGATACTGGTTGTAAGCCACCATCCGAATTGCGCTGTAGTAAAATGCCAGCTAATCCCTCTTTGCTGGCATCTGTATGAAGCTGAGTTTCTGCACTGGGATCGTAAAGCGCAAGCAAAGGACGCTCCACAAGCATACTTTTTAACATTGAAAAGGACTGTTCCTGGTCTGGGCCCCAGTTCCAGATAGCGTCTTTCTTGAGTAAGTCTGTCAGAGGAGCAGCGATCGCCGCATACCCCTTGACAAACCTTCTGAAAAATCCCGTCAACCCAAGATATTGACGTAGTTCGTGTTGATTTACAGGTCTCGGGAATAGGGACACTGCTTCTGTTTTTCTGCCACCTGGACGAATTCCGTGGGCACTTACTTCAAATCCTAGAAAATCTAGGGAACTGAGGAAAAAGTGACACTTGCTCAATTTTAGTGTTAATCCGCCTCTTTTAAGAAGTTGTAGTACCTCTTCGAGCCTCTGCATGCCTTGGGGAAAATCTTTGGATGGAATCAATATGTCATCCATGTATACAATGGCATATTTTATTTTAGCCTCCATTAAAATTTTGTTAATGGTTCGTTGAAACACGGACGGCGCGTTCACCAAACCAAAAGGCATGCGGTTGAACTCGAACTGCCCATCTGGAGTAACAAACGCAGTCTTTTGTCGAGAACTTTCCGAGATAGGGATTTGGTAATAGCCAGAGGCTAAATCCAAGGATGTAAACAAGGTATTACCCGATAGTAAGTCCAATTGATCTTCTACTCGAGGCAATGGATAATGATCTTTCTTAGTTTTTCTGTTCAGAGCTCGATAGTCAACGCACAGACGCTTATCACCGGTCTTCTTCTGCACCAATACTATTGGGCTTGCGTAAGGAGAGGATGATTCTCGAACAATTCCATTATCAGCCATTTCTTGAACCATCTCTCTCACTAAAGATCGCTCAGCAAAAGACATTCGGTAGGGACGGTAAACGACAGGTTCGGCGTCCTCCAGCTCGATAACCATTTCAGTGGCTGTGGTGTAACCCAAGTCCTTAAGTCCACTGGAGAAACAATCGCTATAATTCTTTAATAGCTGCTGCAACTCTAAATGTTCCTGTGTACTCAACTGCGGGTTACAGTCTATAGTACCATCTATATCTGTTTCGCTGAAAGTGATACTGCACGAGTCTAGTACGCAAGCAGGAGGCGAGGTCTCTTTTTTAAAGCCACGCGTCAGAAGAGTACCCTTTTTAATATGAATGGTGTTGCATGAGGAGTTGTGAATCAAAAGAGCACCTCTCCCCTGTCGAATTTCGTATTCACCCGGAAAAAGGTAGTACTCTTGACCTTCGATACCCCGCAGCGATCCAGTTACGTAAATATTGCAATTCGCTTGCGAGTTGGTGTTGACTGCAACTGGTCGTAAAACATTACTAGGAATGTCGGTGTCACACTCCGTCAACAAGTGTATTTTATTCTCTGGTATTCGCTGGAAAATTATTTCATTAGGGGTTTTGACTATCAGCATATTTGGTTTCTCTGTAAACGAGTGTCCGAGCAGTACGGGATGAGTAAGAACGTAATCTTCGACGACATACATATCTACTGTCTCCTCAAGGCCTTGTAGTTCAATCAAAACCCTAACCACTCCCAGTGGCCGGACAAGACTTGCTCCTATACCTCTAAGAACAGGTAAACTATCACGCTTCTCGACTTGGAGATTTAGTGCCTTAGCTTCACTTTCCTTGATCAATGAGCATTGGCTTCCCAGATCAATATGGCAACCGATGGACTTATCGTTAATTTTAATCGGTTGCAAATACTTTTCATTTGGATCGCAACTGGAAGTGACTTCAGATACATGTTTTTCAGGATGTGCGAAAGCGACCTTGGATACTTGTTTCTCACCTGTACCCTCAGTCTGATTTTGATCTTTATCCGGTCTATAATATTTTTTTATCTTAAAGCAGTTAGTTGTTTGGTGGCCTTGCCTGTCACAAGCAGTACATTTAACAAGGGGTTTGTCACATCTGAAACTAGGGTGCCCGATTTCATTACAATTATAGCACTGTATGGTGCTGTTAACGGGACCGGGCTTTCCTGAAGTGTGTGGGCGATTGTGCGAAACATTTATCCTACGATCATTTCTGTACCTAGCAGATGAATCATGGCTTTCTCTGATCTGCCCTACTTTAACCGTTCTGAAGTATTTAAGGACCTGTTCGGGCTCAGTGAACTGAGCAGCTTGAGCACCCACCTTGACTGCACGATCCTCCACACCGTACAGGATGCAGTCTACTGCCTGTTTCCCGTGTATTTTGCATCGATTTAGTAGATTGACCTTCGCGTAATAATAGTGCTCTAGTGACTCGCCATATTTAACTCTTTTAGCTAGCATCTCGGTCAAGAGCTCGGCATAGTCTTCACGACAAGGAAATGATTCGATCAACTTCCTTTTCCACTCGGGCCAAGTATTTAACAAAGAAGGCAACCCCTGATACCAAACTTTGGCAACACCGCTTAATTTAGGCAATGCATAGTGTATAGTTTCTCTATCATCCCACCCGTAAATTTCTGCGCACTCCTCTACCTTTGTTAACCAGACAAGGATTGTTTGTTCTTTTGACATTGGATCAAATTCAGGTATCACGTTACTATTGAAATTCAACTTTGGCTTGTCTGAGCTCTTGACCTGATTAAGGATACTTAAGACCTTATCTAATATATTGTTAGTATCAAAATCCTTACTTTTAGACCTTGGTGTTCGTTTCTTCGACGGCGGTAGTTCTTTCTCCTCTGATCGTGACCGGGCACGATAGCACCGCTTTCGATGCGACCTCGCACGATTGTGTCTCCGTCTGTATTCTTCATCAGTACTTTCATCCGTATCGCTTGATCGATAATGACGTTTCCTGCTCCGGCTTCTTCGATTTCTACCTTTTCGTATCATGATATGATCATCCTGCGAACGAGATGTATGCGGTGTCTGGTTCTCTACTTGACCTTTACCCTCTAACCTGGATACTCCGCGGTCGAATACAGTTGCATGACCTTGACCCTCTAACCTGGGTACTCCTCGGTCGAATACAGTTGCATGACCTTGACCCTCTAACCTGGGTACTCCTTGGTCGATTGCAGCCCAGCAGCCTTGACCCTCTAACCTGGGTGCTCCTTGGCCGTTTGATGTTTCTGGACCTTGACCCTCTAACCTGGGTACACCTTGGTCATTGTCGGGTGCATAGTCGCTCAACCTTTCTTGGGTTATCCTGCGACGGTGCCCTCCACCATGGGCAGCTTCGTCATCCATTTTTTTATCTGAAACTTCCATGAAGCTTAGAATCCGTTCGAAACCATGAAAATAATCAGCGATCTAATGTACCTAATGTATATAAATGTCTTTTCCTTTTTCTTTTTGTAGAACAAAGGGACGGGTACTAGGTTTCTATAAAATACTAGCTGACCTGGCGAACGTTGCTTTGCCATACTAATCAGCCTACGACCTATTAACCTAGCGCCGCCAGTCTCAGTAGTACAATATTAATATTCTCATTCTAATATTACAGAAAACTCTCCCTATAATGCCCATCATAAACCCATGTACTTCTTGCAGTGCAGTGCACTGCACATGCCTCAAAAAAAAAAAAAAAAAAAAAAACTTAAAATACTATTTCGATAAAACGGATCACATAAAAATTTATAATAATCGACAGCGAAACTACTAACTAAATAACAGTAAAAATTCGAATCTAAATATACCTCTCAAAGGCAGAGAATCATGCTTAATAAAACATTTGTGGTAACACTTACGTTTTTCCGACCCGTGGACGTAGTTGGGCGAGAAATACTTTCTATTTCTCGATATCCCACTTCTGAACTTTTGGGAAAGGTCAGGCGGACAATAAAACGTAGGCTGGATTTAAAACTTTCACCGTTTATTCCTCGGTAAACGATAGGAACTCACAAAATTTCAGCACTGTTACATACAATATAAAATGATACTCTTTGCTGCTGAGTTGTTTCTTGCACAGAAAATCACCGGACGACTGCCTGGCGTCAGACTGCCAAGGATAAATCCCCACTATGCCGTGGCGCCCTTCCACTGCAACTGCCGAAAGAGGGCGCCACAGGAAATAAACAATTCAGCAGTGGATATCAGAACTTTTTAATTTATACAGGTTCCAAAAATATTAAAATAAAATTATTATTTGTAATTAGATTTTTAGGCATTGATTTTACAGACAGACTTATTAAACAAATACCTTACACCACTATGCCGTGGCGCCCTTCTACTGCAACTGCCGAAAGAGGGCGCCACAGGAAATAAACAATTCAGCAGTGGATATCAGAACTTTTTAATTTATACAGGTTCCAAAAATATTAAAATAAAATTATTATTTGTAGTTAGATTTTTAGGCATTGATTTACAGACAGACTTATTAAAGAAATACCTTACATTTGGTATGTGTATACATATTTCTCACGCTGACAAAGTTAAAGAATAAAATGTTGGAAAACATTTTTTTTTACCTACCTCCCCTAACATGAAAAGGGGGGATTATTTTTTTTTTCAGGAGTAGCACATACAATAAACTTAAAAGGAAACGTCTCACGGGTAAGTAGATGGTACTAGTTAACGACAATAAATAGGCAACCAACTTATCAAAGTAAAATTTCGTAGAAAATCCATTGAAAATGACTTTGATGAAGTTGTTAGTTCTGTAAAGCAGATAAAAAAAAACCCTCTTTCTACGGAACTCTGCACACATTGCATCTCTTTCTACATTGCGCGTGGCCTGACACGCACTTGGCCGGTTTTTTTATTACTTCTTATTCCACCTCCCTGAGCACTTCCGTCGTTATTTCATATGCATAGGGTATCCTCGTTTAGAAGCCAGGAAATAATGTATGACTTTTGCATCTACGTAATGAGATGATTTATACAGCGTCCAGTGGCACCTTCACTCCAACTATGGGTGAAGAGACCTATCGGACGCTGCGGGAGTAGGCTTGCCCAGCACCTATACCATCCTGACAGCTAGCCCACAGAAAATACAAGTCAATACGTGCGAAGCCAACCAAGCCGCGGGTTTCCTCACGATATTTTCCTTTACCGCACGTATGAACTTGTAATAGTTTACAATACATACATACCTATACTCACGCCCGTATCCCCGAGGGGTAGACAGAAACTAGGTTTTGCCACAGGGTTTGGATGTACAATAGCTGTTTAATAACTAAAACAATAAATGTACTGCTACTCTGTTCTGATACTCCGTCTTCTTGGTACTCCGTTCTTTCATTTCGTTCACGTCGTCTAAATATTTAATGTACTTACATTACAAGTTAGAAATACTCTCTAACCTAACGTCGCAATCCAAAACCCACAACTCACAATAACCATGATCCTATCGGCGAGGAAAAGCGAGCCAAATGTAATTACTCGGCTCGACAATAATCGTGAATCTCGTACAATCGGGCGATGGGGCGTGACGACAAAGACTCCGTAGTCGCGCGCAGTTTGGGCGCCGATACACATTGTGACGAGGAAACGGCCGAGTTGCCGTGAAGATACAGCCTTTCACATTGCGCTTTTCCACTCCGATCAGAAGAGGGCACAAAAGGAAAATATTCTCAGTAAGATCATCATCACTGTTCATCAAACGCGTGTCTAACCATCAAGGTGGTCCATCTCTGGACTGTTAAGTAGGTATATCGTGTTAGACCATCCTAACATTAAGGCGTAGTTGTAGGCAATAGGGTTGAATTCATTGCTAGATTATTCCTTGTACTGTCGAATTTATTGGTTTCCTTTTATTTATTACATTCGGAGATTTTCAAGATATTTTAATGTTAATGGACTTCGATCATGCCACATACTGGAAAAACCAATCGCTTTCTGAGACGGTAGCTCTTAAAGTCTTAATGCATGTGTTATAAGAGCGAGTGTCGCGAGCCACTAATAGCTGAGACCGCTACACTTTCGCTGAATGTAAACAAACAGTTTAAATTGTTATACAATATTAATGTGTCATTTTTTAGATAAATCAATGCATTGATCTCAATTAATACACATACCTATCGCCCTATGTCTATGCCACAAAAATGCTATTGTGCCTTTCCAGGGGAACTTCATCCGTGCCTGATAAAGTTCCCCTAGGTGAAAACTAGCAATGGATTAAAATATGTCTTTCTAGTTATTTGCAGGTCACTTTACCTAGGAAACACAGAGCTACAAAACTTTTTTTTTTTTTTGGTAAAACAAAATTATTATCAATTGAAAGTCTATTTTCTTCTGTTCTATTTTTTTTCTTTCTTTCCTTTTCTATCAATTGTTAAAAATAGAACAGAAGAATTTACATCCAAGTTTATCAGGCACGGATAAAGTTCCTCTGAAAATGCACAATAGCATTATTGCGGCACAGACATGATTGGAGGGGCGCAGGAATGCCGATAATGTAATACAACTTGATCGGGAAAAGAATTGCTCGAGAAAATGTTTCCAAGAGTTGCGGCGATTTATGACGTTAGGAACCGATACAGAGCGCGGTTACCGGGCGGAGAAATTGAATCAAATTAAGTAGAGATCTATAGGCGACAAGACCTCTATTACATTCTACATTGATTTGATCACGACCTAAGTAAGCTTAAACAGAGGTTGTGGGTTCGATTCCCACTAGAGGCCGCCGTCATTATCATCAGCCATTTGACGCCCACTGCAGGACATAGGCATAGGTTATGAAAACCACGAGGGGTTTTGCCATAATCGCCACGCTTGGCAGGCGGGTTGGCGATCGCCGTATGCGGTTGGAATCTCAGGAAGACGTTGCTACCCGTCTCCTGGTAATTGATTTCCTTAGTCGCCTTCTACGACATCCACGGAAGGAAATGGAGTGACACTATTCTTAGTCCGGCGCCGCACGGAACGCCAGCCACGGCCGCCGTTGGTACTTGATTTGTGCAAATAGCCTTATCTTTCCTGGTTACCATAGCACAAGGTATACTAGTTTGAGTCAGGACAAGTGATTGTGTTGTGAGAAAGTTTTTAATTTAAGCCAAACTTTCACTCTTAAAGGTAAATATTTAATTGAACATAAATAAATGTATCGCGAATCTAATACTCTACGAATCTAATACTCTACCGTTTAAACTACTAAAGCATCAATTACTAAATTACTTTCATGTGCAAATAGTATTTTTGACAGACACCTAAATGTCTAGTATCTTTGGTTCGAAATAATTTTAAAAACAAAGTTTTAATGATAATAAAGTAATTATGCTACAATTTTAGTATTTACACATTTACAATAACTCGTATACGAAAAATCGAGACCGCTGTCGTTGGGGAGAGTCTTTTGTATATTCACTAAAGTAACTATCAATTTGTAAGGGAATATAATTATCTACTCTGAAAGTGAGGTTGCACTGAGAGAGGTAAGTATTTCAAATACTCGGAGGTGTTTGAAAAGATTTATTGGAGTGTATGTAACACACTCGTAATTCAGAATAGTATTAGTTTACGCTTTCATACTCCCCAATCCTTCCACAAAACAATATCTAAAAAAAAGAATAACAAACTGATTATCCACCGAGCTCACGCGCCGCACAGCAGGAGCTCGGGAAACTAACTCATTACAATTACTTACTCTAACTTTGCTACATTAGGAACCTACTAATACACGCAGAAATCACTTTTGATCCCTTTTAATAAAGCTTTAAATATCTCGACGAATGATTAGTGAGTCCGCCCGCCCCATGAGCGGCGCGTGGCGCGATGAGCCAAATAGTTATAATCTTCAATTTGCGCGTGTTTTGTGCGGGTTTTGTCACGATCGGCCGCGGGCCATCGGCAACTTGTTACTGCCAAAGTTGCTATAATGAACGGAGTTAGCTGTTAGCGCTACGTGATGGAACTCTGACTCGTTAAAAAGTTGCTTTTGAGGGTAGATATTTATTTGAATGAGCATTTGTAAATGAAATGTCGTAGAATTAATAAGGGGAAAGAATTAATAATCTGTTATGAAATAATGCTTTTTAAGCACACTGCTTGCATGGGATAAGTGACCTCTTGACGCATTGTTCAGTGATGAAATGACAATTAAGCAGCAGATGAATTGTTGTACATTTCAGAATGAATTCATGTAAGTGTTAAAAGAAAAAATAAAAAATATATAATAAGACCCACCCTATATTGTAACTAATCGTTGAGATAAGACACAAACGAAGATAGCAGTAAGCAAGTGCTACAGAATAATAGTATTTACTGTTCTTTCACTTTTTTGATAGCAGCAACTTTTTTCCTAAAATATTAATTGGTCTCAATGAGATTTCACGTTATAAATTTGACGCCATTTTATTTGTTTATACGTAACAGCTCTGTTATTTAACACGTGATATCAACGGTTGTTCCGATTATTAAAAATGCAGCGCTACACAATTGAATCGTGTGATTTTAAAACAACACAAGTCACATGTGTTTTTAAAATAACACTTGTTCATTTTTTTAATTAAATTATTTACACCTAAATTGAAAAAATTAGAAAAAAAAATTGTAGTTTATTCATACAGAAATTAACATAATATGCTAAAATATTGCTGTTGTAGATATTAGTTGTAATGAAAGGACATGTGTTGTTTTAAAATCACACGATTCAATTGAACCCTGCGTTAACAATGTTAAAATGAGGCCGAATATGCAGTGGCTTGTGTGACAGTGAAATGGGAAATCGTTACAGGAACATGATAACGGAGTTCTTGTGGTCTCAACTAGATGGTATGAATCTAAACTACATATGGTTTCAGTAGGACGGCGCCACCTGCCCCACCGCGCTCAAAACAATCAATTTATTGGAGAAACGATTTCCAGCCGAATCAGTTGGCCGCCAAGATTTCGTTCTTTGTGGTTTTTTGAAATCGTAGATCTATGTGGATAAGCCGCAAACAATTTCAAAGCTCAAGGCCGACGTCCAACGTATAATCGGTGAGATAGAGCCACATCTTTGTCAAAATGTCATCGAAAATTTCGTGAGAAAAGGAATAGCCTGTGTTCGAAGCCGCGGTTGCCATAAGCCGGATATTTTATTCCATACATAATCGGAACATGTCTAGTTTACAATGCAATAAAAATATCATCACTCGTTAAAAAAATAAAACATTTTTCTTTTAAATTAAATTTTCTGTTCTCTTATTGGGATACCCTTTACATCCATCTAAAGAATAAGGTTTTGGTGACTAAATAAAAAATATAGCAGTTACAAACAGGTGAGGTGCATAGTATTACGACTCCAACGTATAGTCATAATACGTCCTAGGTTTATCTCTCATTCATAACTAAATGCACTAGCAGTACAATAACAAAGTGCAGCGCACGGCGGCGCGTGCGCCGGCGGCGGCGGCGGGTCGCGCGCGCCCGCGCCGCTCCGTGCGCGCGCACAATGCGCTGCGTGTGAGCGGTTACATGGTTCAACGCGCTAATCGCGGTGAGCCTGCGCGTGGGCAGCAGTGGGGCGTTAATGATGACATAAAACAAGTGCTAAAATGCCTTTACATATAAACTTGTGTTGTTACAAAATATTTTCGAGTCTTCGTATTTTTTTAGTTATAAAATACCCGAAACCAGCGTGCGTGTAAGCGACTAATTGTTGACGAAGCGGAAGAGATTTGTCAGGACTCTCTATACTACGTAGGTATCCTCTGGGATACAGATGTAAATTAACGTTGTTTTTTTATTCTGTATTTTTTTATGGCAAATAAGTAGTATAACCACTAAAACTACTTTAATTTCACTACTCAGCACTGGGTTCTATCCATGGGATAGAAGGATAATAGTGTGATGTTTATTTATAATTTATGACTAGTTAAAGTTCTTTACATAACATACATAAGCAGCCTATATACGTCCCACTGTAGGGCACAGGCCTTTTCTCAGGGAGAGTGTATGGTCTTAATTACCTCGCGTGCCCACCACGGATTGGCTATTTCAAGCGCTGATGTATGTGAATAGCTCAGATACTCAGGTTTTCTCACGATGTTTTCCTTCACAGTTAGCGAGTGGTATTGCTACTATAACTTCAAAAAAGTAAATAACTTAGAAAACAAAGTCATAGGTACATGCCCGCACTGGGAATTGAACCTGGGTCTCTCGCTTCCGAGTCCAAAGTTCTACCCACTAGGCTACCAACCCATACTCTCTCTCTGAGAGAAGGCCTGTGCCCTGCAGTGGGACGTAAGGTCCATTTTTTCTTACTTGAGTATTACGGTAAACAAACATTACTCGAGCACAAATCGCCACATACCGAAGGAATCACATTCACTTTTGAACATTACCTTAAGTACTAACGAACTGAATTATTTACAAAACTGCTCATAATTGTCCTTAAAGGTCATATATTTATCCAAAATAGTAATTATTTATAATTATCAGGACACAGGTTAACATAACTCACAGTTTAGTTTTGACATTTTGATATTCGGATGGGCGTAAGTGACCGAAAGAACGATTTGAAAAATGAATGAAAATCTGGTTTCATGACTACGATTGATTAATTGATTTACTGGCGAGTAATTATGCTCACGCTGAAAAATAACACCAAATCTGTTTTTACTTATTTTTTCGATCATGTGCCCTGATCGCTATCGATATGATTCAGAGATTAAGAAACCGCTTTTTTATTTTCACTGACGTCGCTAGTGAACCTTTGCTTCCTTAGTTCGTTCGAAACTTTGTTAATTAAGACTAGTGCTCCTTAATTTAATAACTTGTTGACTTGAAACTGTTAATAAATTATGTTGGTGGGGTCACTCAATGGAAAATTGCCTTTTATCATATCAATCGCATGTCTCCTAGTAACAATCACCCCATTCATGACCATTTCTAAAGTACTTTTCTTACACCCAATTCATTCATTCAATCTTAAAATAGCTAATCACAACTAGTTCATTCAGTTAGTCTCAACCCTATGAATGTCAAATTTTATAAATACGCCATTGTTGTTTACCGTAATACTCAAGTAAGAAAATACTTACCTTATATAGGCTGCTTATATGATTATTATATAAGTTTTTTATTATTAATCAAATATCAGTTTGCATCGTAATTTGTTTCAAATACAAAAAATACAAATTGGTTTATTTGTATAAAGTTTGAATAAAGTTCTTTTTATTTATGTAAATACATTTTGGATAATATTCAGAATGCATCCCTAGAAAAAGTACCTAACTTCCAATCTAGACTAAAATCTATGTTAGCTATTATATGAACCGTAGACATGCATTTGAACCGTAATAAAATTAGCACTGAGCTTATGCCAGTGAGGGTCCAAATGAATTTAGCGTTTAACGTTTTTAAAGTCCTTGTTCCTGTAAACAGGGCATGTGTAAAAAACCTTGCGAACACGAGGGTGGCAACGTAATAAAATTAGCAAACTAAAAACAGCGCACAGTGCGCCGCCATCGGCCTTAAAAATTAAATTAGTTTTGCGCACGCGATTCGGTCGGTTGACTCACTGTCCCGCGGTAACGAAGTGAGAGAGTGTTTACTACTTGTCTCAATTAAAAGTTGGTAGGTACGTCCGTGGAAAGATTTAAGAAACAAAAATCAAAAATCAAAATCAAAATCAAAATTTTTTTATTCAAAGTAGCACAGAAACTGCGACTTAATGAACGTTACAAGTTAAACTAGGTGTCCATTTCAAAATCTAGATCATTTTACAAAGGACATAATGCCGTCTGCAATAAGTATCATTGTATGTTTTTTGTTTATCTACAAAGAAGCAGTCAAGTCTTATAGTATTGACAGTACAAAACCGGGATATTTCCACTATTAGTTACTGGAACCAACTGTAATCAATTGTGAAAATATCTCGGTTTTGGAAAAATATGTCCTTTATTTATTTTAGAGCCCTAAAACACTGCTGATGTAAGTACTCATATTGTTGGAGCCCTACGTCACTGAGCGGAGCCCCGCGCCCCCGCAGGCCAAAACCAGCCCGACAACATCGCCAGCGGAGCGGGTCGACGGAGCGCGCCGCTGGCACTTCTGACTTTTTCGCCAACGGGTCGATACACAAATTGTTTTATCTCTTCATTTCTGATAATATACCACTTAAACCAAATCTACAGTCCACTGGCTTATTTATCTCATCGAAAGACCCTGAGCTACACATATAATTAAAGAAAATTTACAATATACACTGGCTGTGTAAACAGCTGTAGGGGCCACACCTCTGGCAATATACAACAAACATTACGATAAAATTATCGCAATATCGGTCAGTTGGGTGACCCAAGTCGAAAATAATTGGACATTATCCCACAATAATTACTTCCACCCCTCTCCGCGCTCCCCGCAGTCCTCAATCGCCCCCAAGCGGCTCGTCCGATGTGATTATCTATGTTTGAGGACCGATTCAACGCTCATAAGGTTGTGTTATGAATGGCTATGTTATCATTTAGTATTCATGTGAGAGCGTTATGATTCAGGGTGAGCCTAAGGGAACAATATAATCATGGTTAGAAGTATTCACTGAGGAATAAGCCATGGATTTAAGTATCAGATAAAATTTGAGCTTTGTAAAGTTTGGTGACACACTGTCATACCCAAACTCATTAACAGAAAACCTACGAAAAGAAATGTTCATCCTTCGACACTGCGCAATCTGTAAAATTGTAAAGGACGCGATCGGGCCAGCATAACAATAGTTTTTGATTGTTTTTTTCAAGGTCACAATCTAACAGGTTCATTCGTTACGTATGGGAAGCACAAAAAATATTACCTAATCATAGCACTTACAAGAGATAATTCAATTCAAGTATTTTTATTCATTATAAAAACCAAATGTTTACTCAATGAACGTCAAAGTTGTTAGTTTCACAATTAATAGATTATGTGGAGAAGAAGCTAACGAAGAAACGAAGGAAAGCTTAAAAGAAAGTTTTGACTTAATAAACAGACTTTTAGTCTTAACTTAATTCACAGATAAGTAGTCTCCAACTATATTAATGACAGAACTGGGAGAATTGATGTCGTCATGCACTTCATACTAAAACTTAGATGCGTTTTACAAAGTTGAAAGTCATCCAAACAGAGTCAGAGTGGCGAAAACAATAGACAGTTGAGCAGATAATGTATAGTTTGTCTTATAAATTGATTATTACAGGCGAAGTGCGCGATAAATCACCCTGATCCGATTACGCTCTAACCTCCATTGTGTTCGCGACCAACGACAGATCCATGGAGTCGCAGAAGGCCCATCACAAACTTGAAACTTGACTTTCCACAGTCAATAGGTGGATGGACGATGTGGCTGTCTGATAAAATGAAAGGTATTCGAGCACTGTTCGTTAGTGAGCGTAAAGGTGCTAGAATAGAGATTTGCGAAAAAAAAAAATTTGATCGTTTTTAATTTTACATAATCCCGTAATTTCACGTTCTAATATAATTGTTACAGATTATTATCTTGTGATACGGTTAATGATATCGGAGTGAAGTTGTGTTTATACCGTTTGTGAATCAAATACTCACAAAAAAACATTTATGAGCAGGAGAGAGCGTTAAATAAATGTTTCTCTCTTTCTGTCTTTCTTTCTTAAAAGGCGCGACTCGCGCCGTCATGCTACCTTGTCATTATGAGTACCAATTGCTGCGCACCGTGCTGCCGTTTCCTGACTTTTGTTATTTTACAACTAGAGTGAGGATTCCGATAGGATTTGGTGCGCGTGATAAAGGAGCTGATCCGACATTCGGCACGTATTAATGCTGTGCCTCACCGCTCGCCGCTCGCCCCTCGAGTGGGGCGGTAAGCGAGTTAGGGCGTTGTTTATTAAATTGTTGCGATTTTATCCGAGCATCTTTGTCGCGAATCGAGTTACGCCGTGTTGGAGGTCGCCGAAGCGGCCGCGGCGGCGGTCTAATGATGATCAACGGTCGCGCGGCCCGGGGGTGGCTGCTGTTTTGAATTTCTATTGGGTTAAAAAATGCTTTGTCAAAATGTTTTCACTATACAGGGTTGCGCTAAAAATACTCAATTGCTGAAATACGAAATTAGAGTTTTCCTTTTACAAATTTTGTTCTACGATTTTTGGATTTTTTTGCTCTATTTTCTTTTTTTAATATTTATTGTGTTTTTTCTCTTTTTCACTTCGCTGGATGTGGACGGCACAATTTGGCACAAGACGGCATATTCAAGGCCGGGAAGCTTGAAACACCATAAGGGAGGCCTATGTCCTGCAGTGGGCTTCAAACGGCTGATAACACTTTTTGCATAATAACACTGTTGTGTTAAATGATACTTCAAACGGATTGTACTCTATGCGGGACAATGATTTCCCGGAGACTTCGACATTAGTAGAGCGTGTAAGGTGAGAATGTAATAAAATTATGTGTTATGTAAACCCTGATATTTGGAAAAATACAAATTTTAGGAAAAGCTAACGAAGGTTGTAGTAAAGCACATACTCTAATTGGAGTATTCCACAAATTGCCAAATTTCGAGGTAACCCTGTATAGTACGTCTGGATGGTTATGGGACATCATAAGAAAACATGTTATCACTAATGATTGTCCAATATTTCGTCTGGAAAAAATGTAATATTTACTATAGCAAATTCAAGATTATGAAAGTTATTTATCTCGTCATTTATTTAGTGTACCTACTATCTATCAAGAATGTATAAAAATATTTCTGATGTTTTAACGTGTTTTGCATTCGACCTAAATATTTGTTTCGGCTTCAGAACAAAGCCTGTAAATCCTACTGTATCACTTAGGTACAGTACAAAGTCTGCAACACTGCTGAAATTTCACAGAATACTTACTTTAATATAATAGGCAGTCTATATTAATCTTAGGTTGGCAAAAATGTATTTCAATTATGAAGATATCGCTACAACTGCCCGCGTCCCCCCATTTTATAATTTGTTCTATAAGTAAAGCGTATTTTTCAATCAGGATTAGTTTACTCTTCTAGAGTATCTATTTAATTCAAATCACCCTTAAAGTCTGGCGACCCGTCTAACCTAACTCGTAGCTGAAGCCAGGAGTTCACCAGCTACTCTAGAACCGCACCATTACTGGTTTAGTGGTCGACATAAGGCGTTTCAATCAGCAGCCTCTTGACGAGGATAAGCGACAGTACGCCGGACACACAAGAGCACAGCTGGCAAGATTGGAGTGACATTGCTATTATACCATAGAAATCATATAAAAACCGGCCAAGTGCGAGTCGGACTCACGCACAAAGGGTTCCGTACCGGTTCTATACAACATTAGACACAAAGATAAAAAAAAGCAAAAAAATCACGTTTGTTGTATGGGAGTCCCCCTTAAATAATTATTTTATATTGTTTTTAGTATTTGTTGTTATAGCGGAATCAGAAATACATAATCTGGACGGACGGACGGACGGACAGACAGACAGCAAAGTCTTAGTAATAGGGTCCCGATTTTGCCCTTTGGGTACAAAACCCTAAAAACAAAGGAAAAATTTAAAAGTAAAACAAAAATATTTTTCTCGGATTTTTCGGGGTCACAAAAAATGTGAAACATTAAGTTACTCTAAAAACAAAAACCTTATTAGATTTAGCTTTGTCATTGAATTTGGAAAGTAATATTTCTTATAAGGGTGTAAATGCATAAAAATATAATGTTACGAGATAACTCAAATATTGTTAAATGCTTCAAAATACATTAAAAGGCGTTACGTACAAATTGTGACGTCATAGTTTGAGCCCGATTCGGGTGGCGCGTTTTTGTACCACGTGACTATATTGACTTTTCGATAGGTTATAAGAAATGAAAAGAATTAGTCGTAGAGAAAAAAATACCACATATTAATCTTTTAAGCGGTGGTAGCCTAGTGGGTAGAACATTGGACTCGGAAGCGGGAGACCCAGGTTCGATTCCCAGTGCGGGCATGTACCTATGACTTTGTTTTCTAAGTTATGTACATTTGTGAAGTTATAGTAGCAATACCACTCGCTAACTGTGAAGGAAAACATCGTGAGGAAACCTGAGTGAGTGTCTGAGCTATTTATATACCTCAGCGCTTGAAATCGCCAATCCGCGGTGGGCACGCGTGGTGATTAAGCCCATACTCTCTCTCTGAGAGAAGGCCTGTGCCCTACAGTGGGACGTATATATGAATCTTTTAATATGGTCTCTCCGATTATATTAAAACATTTTTAGTGCAAGTACTCCAATACATACTTAGGGGCACGCGTTACATTTTTTTTCGAATGCAATGTTTTCGTTCAATGAATTCCTCTCAGTTATTCTTTGTTATCCACAAACGTACGTGTATGTACTGAGTTCACTGGCTCATTGGTCTAGCAGTGACGCGTCTGATCATCATGTCGGAAGTTGTGGGTTCGATTTTCACTGGAGGCCGCCATATACTTGTACAAGTTGTACATATGGCCTTATTTTGGGTGTATTTTCATGTTTGTGATGTTCTTTACCGGCACAGGGTATGCTAATTTGGGACCAGGTCGAGTGAGTGTGTGGAATTTATTTTATTATTCATCATCATCAGCCTATGCTTGTTCACTGCTGGACATATAAGGCCTTTCCTATAGCACGCCACTGAGCACGGTCCTCGGCTACTCTCATTCAGCTCTTGCCAGCATAATAATAATAATTTTATTATTATTATTATTATTATAGAATTTATTACTATAAAAAAAATATTTAAATTTATTTAGCCTATGAAAACCGCGTAGGAGGCCTATGTCCTGCAGTAGGCTCAAATGGCTGATGATGATGATGATGATTTAGCCTACTCCATCTAAAATACTATGTCCCAGGCACTGCAGCGTCCGAGTGGTCCCTTAACCCATTTAGTGTGAGTGAAGGTGCCACTGAACGCTGCATAAATCATCTCACTACATAGATGCAAAGGCCTAAGTATAAATATTACTATAAATTATTTCAATAAAGATAATTGACACTTTTTTCAGTTTTCAGTGTCAGCCAATATATAGGTACCTACAGATTGACTTTGAATTCGTAACGGTATTTTAAGGGGCATTCTAACCATGATTTAGAAACATATGTAAGTAGTTTCAAAAAAAATTGTGCGTCTAAATAAGAATTTTGTTTTGTTACACAAAATTACTTCACTTAAGCATAAAAAAACAATCAGGATGAAAAGTAATAAAATCCAAGAAAAAACATGTTTTCTTATGGTCGGCGCCAGCCAATTCTATTGTTTTTTTTTTATTTTATAAGTATATCGGGCGTCAGACTCTTAAGCATTTAACATATTACAAAACATTTTTCAACTTTAACTCTCACAACCTCGATTTCAGAATCCAAAGATTTACAATTTCTAGGCGATGGTTAGGTTAGGTTAGATGGTTAGGATGGTTTACAAATAAGTTGTACCATTACCGACCGTTCCGTGTGGAGCCAGATTAAGAATAGCGTCAATCCATTTCCTTCCGTGGATGTCGTAGAAGGCGACTAAGGAAATACATTACCAGGAGACGGGCAGCAGCGTCTTCCTGAGATTCCAACCGCATACTGCGATCGCCAACCCGCCTGCCAAGCGTGGCGATTATGGCAAAACCCTTCATGGTTAAAAACCACGATGGAGTGGGTGTCAAGTGGCTGATGATGTTGATGATGATGATTACCGATAAATCATTAATAATACTGTTTCAACATTCCCTCAATATACGGTGAACGAATTCAAAGTCACCCTAATATACATTAACTATAAACACTCGAAAGAAACTCTGCACTGCTGGCAGAGACTAGGTACACCTGTTTACGATCACAACGTAAGGGTCGGCCATTGAATTGGACACACCCTAAATGTGAATAGACTACGGGCACCACAGGTGCAAGTCCCAAGCTGCGCTAGGGTGTCCACGGCGCGCGGGCGGGCGGGAATCCGCGCACGCACGCTAATTGCTAAATTCGCCCGGGAATGACACCGGCGCCTCCCCTCCCCCGTACCGCTCCCCACCCCCGCACCCCCAGTGGGGGGAGCCTATTGTTCGCGTCGTTGTGAGGTGGGTAAGTAAATAATTACATCGCTGAATTAGTTTTGGGATTTGGAATTTAGGAAAGTGCCTGAATTTGGGAGCTCTGGCCGCCTAAACCTATGTTTTAACAGACAGCGAAAAAGAGACTTTATCTTATAAAAATTTACTCACGTTGGGAGTACGAACCTGGATAATTTTAAATTTTATGGTCGCAACTACAAATACTTCAGTAGGATAAAGTGTTCTGATCATTATTGATTGATTGATTGATTGACTTTAACGTTCCCTCACATGACTACACAAAGTCTCTGTTCAAAGGTTTTTACATTCACTCAAACCAAGAAAACTTATAAATTTCGGTTGTAATTTACTCAAATAGCCGCAGGGCGGCTGCCAAGAGCTGGATGAGAGTAGCCGAGGACCGTGCTCAGTGGCGTGCAATAAGGGAGGCCTAATATCCAGCAGTGGACAAGCATAGGCCGGTGATGATGATGATTATGATGATCTCAAAAGTACTATTGACTATTTTTTAGGGTTCCGTATACCTCAAAAGAAAAAAGGAAGAACCCTTTGAAGAACAGGATCGTGTCTTTGTCCATCTGTCTGTCAGTCTATCTGATAAGACTCTTTTCTCTTGAACACGTGGAGGTCATCTAGTTGAAATTAATATCAAATACTCATGTCTACATTCTCTCGGAATAGTGAATAAATCAAACTTCTAACCCCCAGTTTCTCGTACACTAACACGCTGTTAATCTACTGTTAACAGCTTTCAATTCACCAAAGTGCATACAGTAGATTAACAGCTTGTTAGTGTACGAGAAACCGGGGGTAAGTCAACGAAATTAAAATATGAGGCCGTTTATGAAGCATATGTTGACTGTCGCCTGACAAATAACACCTAAAAGGTGATTCCCGCTGAAATATAATAATGCAACTTTGCATAAATCTCGGTGTTATAGCACAAATAGAGAAATAAAATCCAAAAAACGTTAACTGGTAGTACATATCATGAAAAGACAATTACAAACGTATTTTTGCAGTTCATTTTCGTAGTAATCTAAACTTTTTCAACTGAAACATTAAGTTTGTAACTGTTGGTTCGGGACCCTAAGGGCGCGAGAACTTGTGCGTTCTTTTTTAATAACATAAGTAGAATAACGAACTGGAATATCTCTGTACCAACCGCTACGCAAATACATCATAGCGCGTAAGATTTTTCGACGGCTTCCAACAAGAGGCATTAATTACCCGCAAGTAAAGTATTTTAATCAAGAGCGCGCCGGGCCAAGTATGGCCATTATCTCTGCTCGGGTAAAGCACCCACACACGGGGTTACGCGCGCAGCACGCAGCGTCCCGTTTAATTAGACAATTACGCACCAACACCGGGTAATAGACATACCCACTAATAACGCTCAACCGACGCACAGAAGAACTTCTTAATTAAGTATTATTTCTCTGAGCAAAAGGGTACATTTACAAAAAAATATGGATATTTTAATTTTAACGTAAAAAATTAGTAGTTTGCACGCAATTTTCAATTTTTTTATATCTCCACAATAAAAATCACTTTCAAACCTCGGTCGATATGTGTCTTTGTATCAAAAATATTAACAAAGTTTCGTTCTAATCTGGCTCGTATTTTGGAAATTAAAACCAAATGTGGCATGGAATGTTGACGCTCCAGAAGAGACGCTGATGATTTTTATTTAGAACCATAAGGTTTTACATAGAAAAAATTCGTTTATTTAGAAATTCGCTGTGACACTCAAAAAAATACGCCAAACCGCGAAGCAGTTTCTCAGTAGGTGCATAGGTACTGAGAAAAAAACGTCCCGATAAAACCTTTTTTGGAAACTTTATAACATGTTCAACTTTAGCAACAGCAGAGCTTCTGTGCGCTTCAGTCTCGCACTAATAATTTTCCTCGTACGAAACACAATACCACCCCTGCGCGCCAGCGCCACCCCCTCCCAGGTGGGGGGAGGCCCCAATACGTGTCAGTAATTAACTCGCGCGCACATTCCGACGCCACCTTATTGCGGCCCTGTGGTGACCACGCGCCATGGCCTCCGCTGGGACCTTGTTAAATATGTTAGTAAAGTATTTAGATAGTTAAGAGATATGGTCTAAGACCCAATCACTGTTCAAATTAACACTGTATTGTAAATGAATTGAATGAATTTTCAGGTGCCCGACTTAATTTTATTATGAACAGCCCAATTTACTGAACATTGATTTACACAACTTGGTATGAAAAATATTAACATTTTCATAGATGGACAGACAGCACTGCAGAAGTACCTACCTAGTCGAAGATCATCTTGGTATCTAAAACAATTCAGCGAGTGGATTTTGTAATAGTAAAGCATTCTAATGTCAAAACTATTCGCAGATTTACATGTCCTCAGAAAGCTGGATACCCTACATCACCCCCTTACGAGGCAAGGCCAGGGTAGGCAACCAATAACGCGTGCGCCCACGTGACGTATGCAAATGAAGACGGCCGGGTTGTCCCGACTAACAGTTTCATTAGGTACACCCTCCACTCGATGAGTTGATGTGGACTAAAGGGTCTGCTCTGTCCGTAGTGACAGATTTGATTTTTCTTCTGAACTCAAAGTTACGCCGGTCTGGTATTAACAAAAATTGAGAGTTATGGGGGTCATAGTAAAAGTTTTGCGTTATCGTCATTAAATACAGGAAATATCGCTTAACTATAAACATAATAAACAAGTATCTCAAGATCGCAGTAACTGGGGAATCATGCTCTTTACTAAAGAATATAACTTCTTTACATTGACATAAAATTCTGATTTACGAAAATGAAATCAGCGCGTTGACTCATTTGTCACTGAACTATAGTGATGCAATAACAGAATCTAGACCCAGATTTCATACGAATAAACATTACGTACCTACTTTGCAAAAGAAGCCTATATAGTACGTCCCATTGTAGTGCACAGGCCTTCTCCCAGGGAGAGAGTATGGGCTTAATCACCACGCGTGCCCACCGTGGATTAGCGATTTCAAGCGCTGAGGTATGTGAATAGCTCAGACACTCAGGTTTCCTCACGATGTTTTCCTTCACAGTTAGCGAGCGCTATTGCTACTATAACTTCACAAATGTACATAGCTTAGAAAACAAAGTCATAGGTAAAATAGTAGGTCAAACTATACTTGGTTTTGATTTTGTTGGTTCTTTTTGTATACCTAGTTTATCTTGATTTGTCTCTATTATTTTGCACTAATTCGCATTGTACTGTACACATATTTAAGGGAAGTCACTTGCTCCTGGCGCACAGGTAATCCTAGTTTGGGAGCAAGGGTTTAAAATTTCACAGTGGCAAATTGTATTTCTCAATAAAGGTATTTGTAATAATAGGTACATGCCCGCACTGGGAATTGAACCTGGATCTCTCGCCTCCGAGTCCAATGTTCTACCCACTAGGCTACCACAGCTCTTACCTACTTTAATATCACTCAACTGACAACCAAATGCTCGCTAGACTAGCACGAAACTGAGTGGATACTACTTAAAATTATACGTATATCCCAGCAAAGCGGAGTCAGTCTACGCCTGCACGGACAACCCTCAATGGCCCGTTTGGGGGATTAAATTATAATTACTCGAATGTCTCATCCATTTGTCGGGATATGCCGATATTATTAATTTCGGGACAATGAATGCTGAGGGCAAGGTCGGGACAAGGCAATATTTTAATCTTTATTAGATTTGAGTGACTTTCGGGTGTTGTTTCGCGTGTTTTCTTTTTTGTGCATAAATAACTGTGGCGGGATGTTAAACTGCCACAAGTTCTATACAGAGTTACTTAAAAAATACGCAATTTCGACGCAATTCTCAAATAGAACTTGTCATTTAAAACATAATTTTGTTCTACGTCCTTATAATTATTTTTATTCGATATTTTTATATTTTCACACAATTTACAGTACCTAATATTTTTCCAGTAAACTAAATCACTTTGTTAGCAATCTCGCTCAACAGTATATTTTTTTTTTGTTAAATAGAAAATACTTAAATACTTATTAAGATAAGATAGAACGAGATAACCAACGCGCATATTTTTTAAAATAAAGGTATTGTTTATAAACTGGTTATTCAACTTAATAACTACGCACTTTTTGTAAAATGAATATTAAGTTGCACTTTCCTCTGTGGTATCACTGGAATCTCATTTATAAAGTGTAATAAGTACTATAATCCCTTTGCCATAGTAGTAGATGAGTAGATATACCAGCATAGATAGCACGACGACGACGTCAGTTTTAACGCCAGAAGTCGCGACATTCCAGTACATTGATTGTCAAATGACTGGCGTCTTAGTGCCACAAAGCGCGCGACTCGCGCCTCCGTAGTACCTAAGCTGGCAGGAGCATCCGTCGGCGAGCACACCGGCCCGGAGCCCGGAAACTCCGCGACCGATACCTCCGCAGCCTCCGACACTGTTCATTAGCACCTGCTCGGCGGCAGGCGCCTCGTATCTCCGGTGGTGTAGCAACGATACATACGATGTATGGATTGAGGTATCCACCCAGGGCATTAAACTACCGTTCATGGTTTACTGTTACAATTTGATGTACATTGCAGCGGATTAATCCACAGATTAACAAGTAGGAAGACTCGGCTATGTAATGTACATCGTGTTGTCGTAATAAACTGTGAATTTTTGAACTAAAAATTTCTTAAGCCCTGCACATTATTAGCTTAATTCCGAATTCTTAAGTCAGAGACGAGCAACCGATGGCGCCAGCTCCGTTTCTACTCACCATGATGAAGCTCTGCGAATCAGAGCGAAGTCTGGTCGGACTCTTCCGACAAAAAATCAAGTAAGTGAATACGGAATTTAGCTGTGAATTGTAGCTATACAATTGGGACCTTACTCAGCGTTCGTTTTTACAGTAGGAGGAAGAAGAAGAAAGACTTTTATTAGGATGAATTAAGACATCACAAGAAAAAACGGCATAACAAGTAACATAAACAAATACAAAGGAAAAACAAGTGACATAAATAAAATAAAAAATAAAAATAAATAAAAATGAAAACAAAGTCAGAGCGTCAGAGTGAGAGTCAGTAGGTAATAATCAGATTGTTTATATCAAGATATTGGCCGATTCCAAAACGCTATAAGTTTACTGTTTGAGGTAACAGGAACAAGGAATAATATAAAATAACCTGGTTCAAGTATTATCTGACACGAGTCATTCTTTTGATTTTATTTTAGAGTAAATATGCGGTTATGAAAAAGTATATATGTGGAAATTGCATTGGAAGATTTGATATGTTTTTCTTCAAGTTCCTGTGTAATACAGGATACGACAAATAACATTCAAAATATAAAATGATCAAGAGCACTAGGTAGGTACCTGGAGCCATTAAAATTGGTACCACTCAAGGAAGAAAAAATCATATTTAACTTCTTTTATTGTAAGTTTTTTTGCATGAAATCACCATTACAGACCCCAACAATGTTATAATGAAGGACCTACAAATTAAGACCTTTTTGCAAAACGCGGCCGTTCCTAGTGGAAATAGATTAAAGACCCGAGTAAATACATGAAATTGCCTGGACTAAATGCATCATTTATATCCTGTTAATAGAAGTTGTCAAAGTGTTTGAGGTTGTTGGCCGTTTGATCGGAACCACATCAAAATATCGTTCAGAAAAACTCAATAATATATACAGACTCGTATCAAATAAAACTACCTACGTGGTAAGCGCAAAAGTCCGACCTAAACGATGTAGTGTAGCCATAGTTTGTGTCGGTACAGCCCGGTATCTCCTGTTGGCGCGTAATTGGCGGGAAATGGGATCATCCCGCGCCACTGCCCGCTGTACCGGGAACGGGCAAGTAGGTACCTACACTTCGTGTCAGATACACTTTTCCAGAGTGTACACAATCTGTTTTTTTGAAATACAGCCACAGTTAATAAATATTATTGTACTAGTAAAAAAAGTATTTATTTTTGACCGAGATTCTTAGAAATAACGTGTACAATATTATTGCCCATTAAATCAATATTCCAGTTCGTAGGTTACTTAACATCTAGAATTGAATGACAGCACCCAAACTAGGCAGAGCCTGAATCTTGGAGACAATTTTTTGATGTTTTAACAAACCGTTTTAATTTAAATGTCGAACGTTATAAGCGACTCGTTACCCGCGGACGCGGTTGCGGGCGGATGTCCGCGATTAGGTATATTACCGCATGGACTTCGACACCCTACGCAAATACTGCCTTTATTTTCGGTACGCGTATGAAACTAATAATTAAACATTTTGTGTAGTTCAATAAAATGATTGAGTATTCTTTTCAGTGCCAATTCTGTTGTTTAATTTCCTCTTTCGTGTAGATCAATACTTGAAATATACCTTCCTACTTCAATATGTACTCTACTGGAACTAGCTCAGGTGCCCGGAAATAAAACGACGCCCGCAACTGGCAAGACAAAGCGTCCGCCATGAGCGACGAAGGGCGGGGCTAATCACACGCGCACACAACGACTCGCAACCTAACCACCAACGTGATATTAATTAAAAACAAACTCTACAGCCAGCGTGTGAGCGTCGAGATTCAAGTGGCCATCGGCGGGGCTTACGGCGTTCTGAAGCGCGGCAGTGGCAGCTAAGTAGCCAATCAGCGCGCGGTTGCCACGGCAACGGTAGTGCCGGCCGTCGACGACAGATGGCGCTCGGTGCCCAGTTCGATATTTTGTAGACACTCGTATCAAAACTGAAACTATTTTGTAGTTTCAGTTTTGATACGTTCCAGTTCCATTATTCGGATGTGTTTTCAGTTGAATGTAACGTCATAATGAGAAAATTGCCTCGGAGTGATTTGATTGATTGGAGTAACCATAAAAATAGGTACCTATATTTTTTGGTTACAGGTCTCAAAAAATGCAGAAAATCATAATAGTCAAACAATAAAAACTTAGTACCTATTACATTTAGTTTCATAATTGAATTCTTAACATTTTCTATTAAGGGTATAGACTCATAAAAATATTTAGATATAGTAGGTAGGTAATAGTCGTAGAGAAAAAGAAATTAACACAGTTGTTTATGTTTTAGCATGACCTTTCCAATGAGTTTATGTCAAGGCGCACAGAGTGCGCCAGGCCAAGTTCTCGGCCGGCCCGCGCTGTGCATATATTTACACGAAGCGATTCGAGCACTTTTCGACCCCTATCTTTTTCCTCTATCTTTTAAGCCAGTTATTTCACATTTTAAAAATTTGCGTGGGGTTAAGGTTATCGAATTAAAAGATTACTCTAAATTTCATGCTTCCGGCTATCGTAGTTTAAAAGATGTGGGGGTCCAAAAATTACTATTTTCGGCACTCACTGACTCACTCACTGATGAATCATCAAAACTCTAGGGTAGGTACTTCTAATTGAACTAAGGATTCAAAATTTGGAACATAAACTCGAAAAAATTTAAAATCATGAATAATATACAGGGTGAGCGTGTTATACGGGGTCGTTATTTGACGAGAATCACCTAATCTGTTGTAGATAGAGAAACATTTTGGTAGAAGACCTACCCTAATTATTAATGTTATTATATTTGCATTTACAGAGGTTGAAAAACATTTACTGTCAGCAAAAAATCAAAACACTTTTTACTTTCATAGCAACAATAGATTATAAAATTAAGTACCTACTAGCTGACTCGGCAAACGTTATTAATTAGCCTATATACACAAAAAAATTCATAAAAATCGGTGAAGCCGTTTCGGAGGAGTTCGATAACAAACACTGTGACACGAGATTTTTATATGTTAGATTAGCACTTCATTAGACATTATATACTTTTTGTTGCACTAACCCGTGCTGAGGACAATCTTAAAACCTTTTTAGAGGCTAAAAATTCCACCCATGCCGGGACTTGAACCCGTCCCCTCTAGCTAAAATTTTTAGGTTTTAAGTTTTAGAAGACGTTGAATAGTTTTATAGGTAATGAAAACTTGCCAAATAAGATCTATAGATTTAAAAATTGGCCAACGGGCCAGTTTTTTTACATTTATATTTTGGTGGGATTTCACGGCTTTTTGTTAAGAATGTTAGTCTAATGAATTGCATAATAGCTTAGAAACAAGAATGGCTAAACGTTGGCCACAGTAATAAAATATTTTTATTTCATTTTCTGTTTATCACACCTCCTAACAAAGCTTTTTTCTGCCTACAACGGATTACATGGTAGCACTTGATACACCTTCTCAACTTACTACCCTGTATAAAACGTTCACCCTATATTTATGATTTTAGACTTTTGTCAGAATTATGTCTAGGTCCTAATAAGTTGTTTGCGACGAAATTTTAATTTTGTTTTTTGTTGCTGCTGACGCTACACGTTTTATTTATGAATGCAGGAATGCAAAACTGAAGTAAATAGGGGTTTCCTTAATAATAATACTCCAGCTAGAGTATGTAAGTAGTTTGTCTTGAAGCCATCATGCCAGTGTGCGGAATATTGCAATATCACCAGTACGCATGCGTAATGTGTATGATGTATGTAGGTGTGTACGTATTTGAATGAGATCGCAACGAAGAGAGCGTTTGATTGTATAATAATAATCCATTTAGGGCGTCTCGAGCGCAACCTAATCCCCGGCAGCCATTATACCGAAATTTCAACGACCATCCTTCATAACCTCCTCACATGCAACCAACAAGCGACTTTAAAGCTAACAGGAGGGAGTTGAAACTCAAATGGGAGGTAAGAAAACTTGTGAATTTTCCTCCTCAGCGAAATTAAGTGGTAATAAACTTTATGCGGCAATGTTATGGTTTATTTTAGTTCGGAGCGCGTCGCCCTGCGTTCGGGAATGAAATTTTCATAAATGCGGCGAGGGAGCGTAGGAGGGTGTATTTGTGTTTCACGGCAAACTTCCGCCGCGAGCACACACTCGGCCAACTCAGAATCACAACCTACAACGTACGCTTAAAAAAGAAGGTATGTGCAACAAATAGGTAAGGTATGATCAATCACCCCATACTTGTCCACAGCTGGACATAGCCATAGTGCAAGCCACTTCTTCCTGTCCCTGCCATCCTCATCCAGCCGAAAATAGGTATAACGAGTAATTTCCGTATATGTATATTCTGAATCTCGGAAACGGCATCAACGATTTTCATGAAATTTGGTATGCAGAGGGTTTCGGAGACAATAAATCGATCTAGCTAGGTTTCATTTTTAGAAAACGTCGTTTTATCCGTGTTTTTGGGCAGTGAAAAACTGCCAAAATGTGATTAGAATACGAAAGTAAATTTCACTGCCATCTACAGGGTTGCTACAGCTCAGGTGGGAAATCGGGGGGTCTTAAAACCAGAAGACGCCGGTTCGAGCCTGTCTCCAGTCCCATTATTTTTTTTTCTATTTTTTTCATCGTATCTAAATATAATTCCCAAAAAACACTATTAACAAAAAAAAATACCGAGCAAAGCTCGGTCGCCCAGGTACTGGCAGTTAATAGCAAAACTAAACTCACGCCTGTGCCCGGCAGAGTAGGCAGAAACTAGGCCACTTGCCATGGTCCTGACAAATTTTTTCGCTTCATTAACGTTCATTAGTCGCCGCCTGCATACTCACATAGTACGGGGTAGTTAGAAATCAGAAATCAGAAATCTCAACTCAGTAGGTAATTACACTCACAAATGCAGAGGTATTCAAGTGGGTAGCACCAATAGATATGTGGACTGACATTGGATTGGGACTAGAACATTCTTCTTCTCATGGTCCCTCTCCTACTGCCGAAGAAGGTTGGCAGTCAGCTCCGCATATTTATGTTCAGTTACTTAGAACATTACCTACTTATTTTTAAATCTTATACATTCAAGATTCAAGCAAGCTCAGGTAAGTGCGAGGTAGTTAAAAATAATCTTATGCAAGTTCCTAAATTGGTTGTAAACTTATTTACCTTTAATACTATTGATAAGTTACACTAATATTTGTTGTACACTAAAACTGTTTGTTTTCTCTAATAAATAAAAAAAAAAACTCGTTCTCAGTAGTCCAACTGTGTGAACATTTAGTGGTGAGTGGCGAGTGTTTTTGCTCAGAGCGAGAGCGCCGCAGTCAGAACAGCTACGCGGTGACGTCATAAGGTGAGGGTAAAAGATTACCTATATGAGTCAAGCTAGATTACAGAACCAGCAGCAGTGGCACCCGCTTCGGAAATGATTACCAGCAGCGGTACCGAATTATAAGCGAATCACTGAAAGCTGTCACACTTAAAGTCTAGTCTCTCAAACTTGAAGTCTAGAGCTCTCGCAAGGCAGACCGGTAGGCACAAGTTATCACCTCATATCGATCAGCAAAACGGACCGCGAAACCAAATCTTTCTCTATCTTTTGTTCTCGTGGCGGGCGAAATACCCGTTATTCGATTGTGCCCATGCCAAATCAATCAATAGCTCCCCGTCTCGCGGGCAGGACCGGGCCGGGCCGGGCCGGGCCGGGCCGGGGAACAAAACGCTTCCTTCCGCGAATCTCGACAAAGCGCGAGAAGTATCGCGTTGCAGCCTCAGTGTCGGGTGACGTGACGTGACGTGATGTGGCGTGACGTAAACGGTGCAATAAACTGTCTGACTATGTGCGCCATGATTTGAAATTCTTTAGAAGTTGTGTCAAGGATAAGGAAAGAAAGTTAAAGGGTTGTTTATTGGGTGCTTAGTAAATTGGTGTGACTAGGAGATATATAATAATAAAAATAATAACTTCCACACAATACAATCACTTGACCTGTTCCCAAACTAGGATACCATGTGCTATGGTAACCAGGCAAGGACGTCACAAACATGAAAACACATGCAGAGGCTATTTGTACAATAGTACGGCGGCTCCCGGTGGGAATCGAACTCACGACTTCTGTTTTGGTAGCTAAGCGCCTTAAAGACCAACGAGGTAGTCTATTCTATGAAAGCTTCATTACCGACAGATAAATGAACAAAATTAGATGTGTAGGAAATATGTTACTCATAGATTACATGGCTTCTATTCAAAATCACAGTTTTAATTAATTGTTAACAAACTACAGTAAGATTTTATTTTTATTTTATAAAAAGTGAAATAATCATCACCCATTTGCTGGCACTTCGATAAAAAAAACTATAACATTTCTACTAAAAAACAAGAAACGAATTAGGTATAGAGTGCTATCATCGTCTCTTTGAGTAAAATACCTTTTGATATATCTCTGTTTATTAAGTTCTGTTAAAATCTTTGGAATGATTTAATGCCGATTAAATAAATCCATGAGTTTATTACATTCCTTATAATTAAAGTAAAAAAAGTTAATTCCTGACCCAGCCATAGTTGGGTAAAAAAGCAAATTCCTGGTTTCTACTCTAGGGTATGGTCACTCTACAAGTCTACGTGGCAATCGGCCGTACGTTTTCCTCCAACAGCGCTAGCGAACGAGTGTCGAATTTCACGTTTTTGTGCACTCCGGGCTACAGTCTCCTAAACAGACCCCACGTTCGGGGCTTGTGTTGTGACTTGAGATTGACTGCTATAATAGGTATTTAATTTGGTTTCAATAAAGGTTTTCTACGAGTACAGTAAGTTGAACAGTAGTAGTAGTAAGTATATTATTCACACAAGATACACACGATTAGATTTACGTTGTGAATATAGTGTAAAAAGCTTACACACAATAACTTCACGCACAGTTTAACTCCCTGGTCTATGTTGCCTGGCGGATTGAGGAGATAAGTTTAGGCAAATCCCTTTAAAAGTACATTATACTGCAGCGGCCAGCAAAAGAGGCATTGATGGACGAACGTGGAAATGTGGGCTGAGGCGAAGCCGAGGCATACATACGTGAGGTCATCAATGCCTAGTTGTGGCCAAGGCTTGTATATGATTTTTCTCAAATAATGCGCGGAACTTTTTATTTGTAAAATATTTTCCTTTCGATTTTGGTGGTAACAAGTTTTCTATTAGGGCTCTTGCCGCCTCTTGAATTTCAGGTGGCGTTAAAATAAGTTCATCGCAGTAATTTTCATCGCTTGAACTCATTCTGTTAAATTCAATAAACTTTCAAAATCAGACGAACCACGAACGAACAACAATAATTTTTGCCGCTTTAAAGTGTTCTTTTTTTATCAGTAGGTATATCCAGCTTTCTATCGCAAGCCAGTTCAAAATTTAAATAAAACCTCTGATAAGTTACCTCCTTGGTTGTCATTGTTCGGAGTAAAAGATCGTTCCATTTTTAAATAACACGACAGATATGAGTTTAGTATGTAATTTATTTGGCCGCAAAACACGACAGTTATGAATTTTCATAGAACTTTTTTCGGCCGCTGCTCGCGTGTAATTGGCCAGTACAGAAATTTCGATTTATCTCGAAGAAGGTTGTCGAAATAATGCTCAAATTTCCAAGCATGTTTGAGAAAAAATAGGAAGCGATACAATTTGAGATTGACTGCGCTAATAGGCGAACGACAGGTCCCGAATTCCTGATTCCGATAGCAGCCACGATTCTCAGCAGTGAGGGACTGCCTGATTGAATTGGAACAATTACTTTCGCACTAAGAAGCGTCGGCAAGGCACTGACCTGTATCCGGTCCTCGGGCAGGTCGGTCTTGAGCGAGAGCATCTCCCGCGCGTACACGTCGGGGTAGTGCGCGTCCTTGAACGCCTTCTCCAGCTCGTCCAGCTGGTACGACGTGAAGATCGTGCGGCTGTGGAGACCAGGAGCGTTACTAGGGGGCATCAAGGCATACATTACAAGAATTAGATAACTCTGACTATATATAGCACCCGCTCATATCAACGTTGGCGGCTCTGAACTCGAAATTGTCGACGACTATGTATACCTGGGACAAACAGTCCAACAGTTGAGGTAAGTCCAACATTGAGAAAGAGGTCATCCGTCGAATCCAACTCGGATGGCCAACGTCTGGGAAACTAAAACACATTTTCGCGTCCAAAATACCTCAGTGTCAAGACAAAGATGTAATAACCAATGTGTGTTGCCAGTGATGACTTATAGATGTGAGACCTGGTCGCTGACTATGGGCCTCATAAGAAGGCTCAAGTCACCCAACGAGCAATGGAGATAGCTCAGTTAGGAGTTTCACTGCGTGATCGAATTAGGGATGAGGAGGTCCGCAGAAAAACCCGAGTTACTGATATAGCTCAAAGAATTGCTCAGTTGAAGTGGCAGTGAGCGGGGCACATAGCTCGGAGAACTGATAAAAAAGTTCTGACCTGGCGACCGCGGATCGGACGACGCAGCGTGGGCAGGCCCCCCATCAGATGGTCTGACGACCTGGTTACGGTGGCGGGGAGTCTCTGGATGCGGGTGGCACAACACCGGGAAGCTTGGAAAACCACGAGGGAGGGAGGTCTATGTCCTGTAGTGGACGTCAAATGGCTGATAATGATGATGATGAATACAAATAACTAATTATTTATATGTCTTTATGGCAGGATAGAGCGATCTAAGAACCTGACTGAACAACAAATATAAATGTGTTTTTGATCCATTAATAAATTATTTAAGGATGAAAGAAAATTAAATAAAAGAAATGTCGGCGACGCCTTAACGTTTCTGCGTAACTTCTCCACTGTATGGACTCATCCTATTTAAACTACTCTGAACTTTACTGTCAAATACATACAAATTTGGACACGACGAAAACTTAACAGTGGATAACTCAATTCTTACAGTGGACGCAAGCAGCACTTTCGTACCCCCAAAAATATATAAGAGTGACCTATTTATTTAAATTCTTATTTATGCTACAGATGCTTTGGGTGGTCCACATGCAGACCAGAGAGTCAATGATCTATGAGTTAAGCAAGTGTGGCGAGCACATGACAACTCTGCGCGCGCACTATAAACTCCAACATTCCTGCATCGCGCAAGCAAAATGTTTCACATGACGTCCAATACATATAACGTAACGTCAGTCGGACCGGCCGTCCCTAGGCATAAGATCTGCCTGGGGCGGGGAATTTCCCTTTATAGTGGAAGAGCACGATCACCCGCTCTTCCCTATACAAGTAACTATCATTAACAGCGCAGGTGGATAGATAAAATATTCTTAAATACCTGCTGCTTTTTTTTAGCTGAAAGATACATAACAGTCCGAAACAACGCCCATTATAACGAAACTGTTCGTGGCACGGATTGAAATTAAAGCAGCAGGGTGCGTCACATGATTGGCGCAGCATGTCGAGATACTTCCGACCTTAACTTGTGTACCATTAAAATCCGTAAGGCTGCTCTTACGGGGAGCATGCTGTCTCGCTCACACAATTTAGCATTTTTTATGTTATCATAATATGAGTAAACGTTTGATAAATTTGGACTGAGGGTTTGATGTATAATTAGATTACGGAAATTTTAAATATGTTTTTGTTCTCCTATACGTTGTTTTTAATAAAGAGAAGAGAGAGATATATATTTTTCCCGTTCAAGAGAAGTCGTTTTATTAAGCTATTTATTATTAATTACATTATTAATTTTGGAATCAAGTTTTCTTAATCAAAACCTTCATATATGATAAGAAAAATATGCCTTGAATATCCGCAATTTCATTATCCATCAAACCCTCAGACGACATTCATCAAAAGTATACTCATTTTATTATAATCACTAAAGTTTTATTACAATCATTGTCACTTGTAAGTAGCATACATATCGAATTAGGGTAAGCCTGTAAGGATATGTATTTATGGAAACAAACAAAAAAATTAATTAACAAATAAAATTGTCAAATTGTGCGAGTGAGACAACGTGCTCCACGTAAGAACAGCCTTAAGCTTGATAGCATTGGGGCTACATTAGCCGGGCCGCGGCCATGTGCCCACCACCAAGCTTGGTGTGGGCACGAACCTGGCCGGTTATAACGGAGATGGATCTTCAACGTGTTAAGGAGCCCTCCGGACGACGTACCTGTGTCGACGTTTCTTCTTCTTCTTCTTGCCGTTGAATCCGGAGAGCCCATCCACTGTAAAATCCTTCGCGGCCTCTAGAGACGATACGCCTGCGGGCAAACAATAAAGTGTCGTTTTATGTCAGCATTAAGTTACCTAAATTCACGCCTGTATCCCGGAGACCGTGTGGCGCCGGATTAAGAATAGCGTCACTCCATTTCCTTCCGTGGATGTCGTAGAAGGCGACTAAGGAAATCAATTACCAGGAGACGGGCAGCAGCGTCTTCCTGACATTCCAACTGCATACTGCGATCACCAACTCGCCTGCCAAGCGTGGCGATTATGGCAAAACCCCTCATGGTTATGAAAACCACGAAGGAGGCATGCGTCCTGCAGTGGGCGTCAAATGGCTGATGATGATGACCCGGAAGAGCAGGCAGAGACTAGGGTTTACCACTTGCCACGAACCTGATAAACCTTCATCAACATCTTAACCTCCAAGAGATAATGCAAAAAATATGCAAATGCATCACCTCGTTCCACAACGTGACAAACAGCAAGTCTACCGCAAATTTAGATTAGAACTCTTTGTTGTACACACGAGAAAACAAAATAGATTAGAAGGCTTACATATCAAATTTAAGAAAAATACAACACCCATTGAATATTTTTATTTAACTATAATAAAGTGTTCTCGGGCTACAGCGGTGGCAGCCTAGTGGGTAGAACATTGGACTCGGAAGCGAGGGACCCAGGTTCGATTCCCAGTTCGGGCATGTACCTATTATATGACTTTGTTTTCTAACTTATGTACATTTGTGAAGTTATAGTAGCAATACCACTCGCTAACTGTGAAGGAAAATATCGTGAGGAAACCTGAGTGTCTGAGCTATTCACATACCTCAGCGCTTGAAATCGCCAATCCGCTTTGGACACGCGTGGTGATTAAGCCCGTACTCTCTCCCTGAGAGAAGGCCTGTGCCCTATACGACGGGACGTATATAGGCTGCTTATGACACGATGATGATGAAAGTGTTCTCTACTCTGAGTGGCGACCAAGAAATGGTCGACGGTTGGTGGGCAGACCACCAACTCGGAGGGTCGACGACATTATGACTGGGGCTGGGAAACCCTTAATGAGACTAGCTAAGGACTGAAAGCATTGAGCCCTATGCCTAACAGTGGGCTCTTTTTATGGGCTGATTATAAATACAATCTAAGGACAACATTTAGTCAGTGATCCAACATCCACGGCCTAACTGAGCTCAGCAGCATAAACTCAACCAACCATCTGTAGCGTGTATTACGTACTATCCACTTATGGATTGTTCGGAGTACTTAGAGTATAGCGCCACTAATGAAAAGGGTTCATCTGAAATGGCTTGCCAACTTTGGCCAGCTTGGCAGGTACACCAGTTGTACTTGGAGGTAACTGACCCCTAGTAGTGTAGTTGTCAACACTGGGGCATCATGTCTCCACATGGTTATCGCCGCGGATTGTCGCGTGAATTAGTAAACAAGCGGGTGTAGCGACCAGGGGTGGGCTCTCCTGGGACCGGGCTGGCCGGGGGCGGCAGGGTAAGTGAAAACGGGTTACAGGGGGACATATGCTTGGGTCGTAAATGTTACTGTGACGACCCTGCTGTAAGTGCCCTACGTTTTGTGTTTAGTTTTGTTTGTTTCGTTTGTTTTTGAGATTGTGTGTGATCTATCTCATCTGTGCTTAGAGTAGAATTGAATGTCATAATTTTTTTTAATTAAAATAATCCGACTACAAGGACAATGGTAAAAATAAATTTCAATGAATTTTTCATGATTATCTTCAGATATTCACCAAATCTATATAGAACAACCCTATCGTACCACCTCATTTCTAACAAAAAATAAAATGTATTGAAATCGGACAACGAGGTAAAGGAATATAACTGAACATACTTACATAAAAGTAACATATGGACAAATCCAGAACCTCATCCATTAATAAACATTTTAGATCAGAATATGGCAACAGGTAATTAAGAAGTCAAACACTACTCTGTTAAATGAAAATTTGGTTAATAACAGTTTAAAAAAAGCTTAAAACGTGTTTCCAGACAGCTTAAAAGACTCATGGATAAGACCAAAACATTTTCGGTGATACATATTTATAAAAAAACTCAATTCTTCTAGGACACTCCTCAATGCAATTTGAATAGTGTGTGGTAAAGTTTTTCCCTTTACCTCAGGCTTTTTAAATTGCCTTTGACGAGTGTTTCAAGGAATCTGTTTTTTTTAATAAATAAGACCGCTAGGTTTAAACATGTCAACTCTGGTCAGTGGATGGACTCATCTCCTTGCCTATTAATCCTCCAGGTAGCCTCACTATGGCAACAGTCTGGCTGGAGCTAACCGCGAATAACAATGAGCGCAGGCCCCGGACACCGGGGGCGGGCGCGGGTGCGGAGGGCGGGGTAATTGAATTTACTACCAATGAATTCGACAGTGAATTATTAAACAGAAGAATAGGAGCTCCCCGTAGAATCACACAGAAGCATAGAATTGTTATTACAAAAGTAAATGCATAAGGGCGTGCTTAATATAAGAACTATTCTCTTCCAGCAAATCTTTGGCATAGGCGAGACTGGCGAAGGTTAGTACGAGAAAAAGGTGAAATGCAATAATAAAATTACATATGGAAATACACTAACTAACTAAGCTGCTTAAGAAGCCAAATTTTATAATATTTTTAGCAATTTCGTTCAATGAAGACACATTAATTATAAATGGAACCTATTTAATCTTGAAAAATAATGGCTCTAAAATACATAATGCAACTTAGCGTTATAAAAAAGTAATTACACTGCAACAAGATGAGCCCCATATAATTAGCATACCTGTGTAAAGATTGATATTTCCATCAATACTGAATACTGAAACTATTTCTCTTCCTATCAATATATTTGAAACTAAAACTTTCGTAAGCACTATATTTAGCTTGCTCGTAGCTCTAGCTATGCGAATCAGAACAAAATCTGTGACCTAATTACGCGCACCGCACCCAATCCTGAGTGATTCCAATCGTCTAACTGTCAAATTCCATACTAATTTGACAGTTACACGTTTCCATCGTTCAGGATTTGGTAAGCGTAATATAGGGGCTGGTCGGACTCTTCCGGACCACATTACGAGTGAGTAAATCTGGACTTAATAAAATAAAATAAATATAATACAAGCAAATGAAAACAAAAAAACATTAATAACATTTTTTAAATTTTCATTTTGTACCACCTGCCTGCACGGACATACCTATAGTCTGTAAAAAAGTATTATTTGTTTATTTTTATTTATTTAAATATATAACTTCCATACAACGCGATAACTTTTCCTGGTCCCAAACCAGTTAAAAATTAATAGATTATATTCTCAAGGCTGACCTTTTATTGGACTTGGTTTGTAAGAAAAGCCGATGGATAGGCGCATCACTTATTTATTTACTTACCTACGACCTTAACTGTGGGCACAAGTGACCCTCGGAGTCGTATAATTAGTACAAAGGGCAGGTCACCAACGCTAACAGCGACATTACGGTCTTAGGGCTACGAGAAAGCCATATAGTCTGGCTCTGAAGAACACTCCGATATACTCAGACGACGTTAACGTCAATGGCGTTGTTTCTAGTACACGACGAACATACAGATAAAGAGATTTATTTGACAAACATGTGTACAGAAAGGTGGAGTTAACATATTTAGTAAAAAAAAACTTATTGAGAGGCTAAAAATTCCACCCATGCCGGGACTTGAACCCTCGACCTCTGGCTAACCGTGCCAGCGCTCTCCCAACTGAGCTAATGGGCAAGTGCAGGCATCGGCGAAATTTCGAACCTCTTTACAAACTTTATGTCGCTGCCTGTTCGCAATACAGAGAAGTTTGTGAAGAGGTTCGAAATTTCGCCGATGCCTGCACTTGCCCATTAGCTCAGTTGGGAGAGCGCTGGCACGGTTAGCCAGAGGTCGCGGGTTCAAGTTCCGGCATGGGTGGAATTTTTAGCCCTAAATAGGTTTTTAATATTGTCCTCAGCACGGATTAGTGCTACAAAAAGAATATAATATTTAATTTAGCATATTTTGCCATAATAGGTGAATAAATAAATAAATTTTAATAATTATCGAGAATTCAAAAATGTGAAAATAAACAAAATAAAAATTATGTTTTCAGAATTTTAATTCTGTAAAAAAATATCGGTTACCAATTTTTTCCTTGTACTCTAACATACTTTACATAGAAAAAAAATTATTGTCATTCAAATCTAATCAATCTGTGGCTGTTTATACAGGGTGATTTTTAAAATGGTCTTTCATGAAACACTCTAATTAGAATTAGTGTTTCACTGCTTGTTTTTTCTCAGATTTACATTTCTCGAAAAGTGTGTAAACAGTGAATTTTTTTTTTCAATTCGCTGGTTACCCACAACCAATATCACAGGCTACAGTAAATAATTGTCCTACATAGAAAAATGTCTACTCTGTGTAAGACAATTGTTTTGAAGTGGTGCTGTTTGATAGATATGCTTAACATTATCTAAGTATCAAGCAGCGCCCCTAATAGCAAAACAGAAAAGTTGTTGTAAATAACAAACATGTCGGACATGTTTCAGAATTACACGTTTTAGAAATAACCTTATAAATTTAATCCGTCGACAGATAAGCCTACCAACAGTAAATATTTGACGTAAGTTGTACGAAAAAATTGTCAACTATCGGTAGACTAATCAACAGTCGACACTCGGGAGGTCGTGGGTTCGAATCTAAGTGAACGCTACACTTGCTTGAAGCTCACTTGGATTATCAGGTTACCCTACTTTCCAGATTCATCGTCATAATTTCAAACGGTTTGTAGGTAATAAATTATGCATCTCGCAATGAATGAATAAATGTATTCATTAATTTCCAGAGCTGTGTCCGAGTGTGACCACGCGCCCCTGCTCGACTCGGGCCGTCGTGTCGCCCGGTGTCCGGGTCTGGCAATCGATTGGTCACACTACACGCCTGTGATAAACTACCATTGGGGTCACTACGGAACTAATATCAGACAATGTTCGATCGACAAATATCTGTAGTTAAATTTATAAGTGATTTATATTATTTTTCTGACGATACGGACCCAGAAGAAACTTTTGTTGGCCTCAGTGCAAGCTCCTTGGAAAGACAATGGAATTTAAAGAGAAGATACAGGTACTTTACTTACATCGAACGAATAGGGGATGTACTTATTAGCGAAAAAAAACTTTTGCCTTTGCACCTAGGTACTTATACAGTGGCGTACAGTGGCACCTTCACTCACACTAGATGGGTGAAGAGACCACTCGGACGCTGCAGTACCTGGGACATTGTTTTTTAGACACAGTAGCAATACTGTGAAGGAAAACACCGTAAGGAAACCCGCGGTTTGGTTGTCTTTCCTGTGGGCTAGGCCCACTAAGCTGTCAGGACGGTATTAGATGCTGGGCAAGCCTACTCCATCTATTAGCGAGGGGCAAGATAAAATACCCGAAATTGACTTACCCAGAAGTAGCAAGTTATGAATGTTGATGAAACAGAAGAGTTTCGTAAGGACCGTTGCAGGTGACAAACTTTGGCCTCTGACTACTCCTCCGTCCTCCGTCCTCCGGGTGCAAGGGTGAGTTGATGTACGTACGTGTATACTATTTCTGGTGTAAGACAAACCACAATTTTATAAAAAAATATACTTACATACTTGTATCTACTTTGATTTTAGTACTGTCATCAAACACCCATTTCTCTGGTTAGCTTCCTAACGATCTTCAAAGCAACACTGAAAAGTAATGTGAGCAATGATCAAAGCAACGAACGTAGGCACGCCACTTCTACCCCAAGACACGCCACTTATTTCTGTCCTCGGGCACCCTCATCCAGCTACTGCCAGCAATCTGCCCCAGATCGTCTGTCCAGCGAGCTGGTGGACGTCCTACGCTATTAATTTACCTACGAGCGACGTCGGTTTATGACCGGGCTGACTCCAGCACGTCCCGAGGGTCGCGGCTAATGTAGTGTGAACGTATCGGCTTGTTTTATTAGTTTTGTTGAATTCATTGCGCGGCGGCTTGCTGGGGTGACGCGGGACGTTTACATCGTAGCGGGCAGGGGCGAGATACATGTTTATCTTGATAATTGTGGCAGGTTACTTACTAAGTTGCGGAATATTTACTACCGAATTGAATGTGGGTTTTTCTATTCCTTTTTTGTTTTTAGAGGTTGTGGGTTCGAACCCCGTCGAGTGCCTTTCAATGACTTTGTTTTCTAAATTACGTACATTTGTTAAGTGGTATTGCTACTACACATGCACAAATTTAAGTATGAACTTAGAAAACAAAGCTGAAATTGCCAAAAGTGGTTGTGCGAAAGTATGACAGCCTCGCACTTGACCTCTGTCTGACTTAATATTAAGGCTGGATTCTCCGAGCGCATGGATATGTATATTTTTAAGTATCAAATATTCAGTACAGCTCAAATAAAACCATATCTATAGATAATGAAGAATCATGTTCGTGGTTTTTTTTTATGCTATAAAGTTTAGAAAATCATAAAAATAGTGACCGACGACCCTATCGACATTGAAAAGTAATATTTTTTTTTTAGATTTTAAATACTAACCATTAGAAATGTATCTTAAAACACCTGATTTAGGGGTAATGTCGGAGAATTCAGCCTTAAACAAATGATAAGCCCAAGAAGTTACGTGTTATAATTATAATCATAACACATTTTTACCTATTTCAATGAAATCTTATGTTTTCTGGCAAAACAACCTTTTAATCTTTTCGACAACAATTTAAACTTAGATCAGAGTGAGACAGCTTGACAGGTCAGTGCATCAACAGCCGAAACGTATGAAGCGACGATAATCGCGCGTAATGGACAGGACTGGGACCGCGCGGACGAGTCCCGCGGGACCAGTGCGGGCGAGTCTCGCGGGGATGGGACGAGCTAAGTGTATTGCTGACGCGCTAAGTGATTGCCCCGCGCTGCCAAAGAGACCACGAGACATTTACAGCCAAGCCTGTATGTAGGCGCTAAGCAAACTCTAATCTATTTCTTAGTAGATAAACCTGTAAAGTAGTGAGGTCAATCCAACAATCGTCGAGAATGGCGTATTTTTAAAGTCTTGTTGAATCATAATATGTATATATGAATGTTAATATCGAAAAGTAGAGAACAGAGAGTGATTTAAAGAAAAATGGAAATAATTTCAGACTTTGGTGGTTCAAGATTTCAATGTACAGTGAGTCAAAGTTGGAAAAAGGAAAATAATTTGACGATATAGCATTGACGACGTATGGGTATACTTAGGGTCTCATTGACGGGACGTAGGATGTCTCAGAATTCTTCGACCTTTATTTTGGTAAAAGTAACGAATATTAAAGACTAATTACTCTTAAGTGCCTATCGCAAATGCGGATTTTTGACTACACGGATTTTTGGTCAAGTTACATGTCGGCCATCTTATAGAACTATACTATGAAAAAAATAATATTAGCAAATAAGGTCGGCAAAAAGTAACGAGGCCGTTACAAAGTAAAAAGCTAATATGTAGGTAACTTAGAGTGACCTTAAACGGGGAAGAATAACGGCTGAAAACAAAATTAATAACTGCAAGTTTAGTTCAAGTACCCTGCGTCACCCCGGATACCACGCACTTCTAAATTAGATAAAACATTAAGAAGTTATAGTGGAACAAAGAATCGTACAAACATGCATAGGTTATATGAATGAACCCTGTAAACAAATGACACTCCTTTTTGTTGGGGCAGTCACGTGAAAATAGAAACACACACACTTATACATATACTCTGAGACATAATAATGCATAATATATTACACACGCTAATTATGTGTAGTGCTTACGAAAGTATTAGTTTAAAAACCCTGAAACACAGTTAATACAAACCTATTTAGAGGCTAAAAATTCCACCCATGCCGGGACTTGAACGCGCGATCTCTGGCTAACCGTGCCAGCGCTCTCCCAACTGAGCTAATGGCGAAAATACTTAATAAGATGACTATGCCAAGTTGGACAGCCTTCCGAAGTAACGAATTTTTGGCTACCAAGCGAATTCTGAACTGTTTGGCTCTACCAAAATTGCATACATGCATTAACTCACGCCTATATCTCAGAGGGGTAGGCAGAGACCACTATCGCCACTTGCCACGATCCTGACAGGTCACTTTCGCTTCCTCAATATTCATACGTGCTTTAAAATGCATATTGAGAGCAATATCATTCGAGTTTAACACTCGACGTTCGAGTCAAAAATTTCATTTCACAGTCATAACCTAACTTGTACAGATCGTTATCAACCAATAATATATGCGCGAACACGGCCGTTGCTCTCACGCCAATCTCGGCTGTGAACACTGGGCAATAAGGTTAGTTTTGGCTCGCAAGTGGGCCCAAGAAGCGGCCACCCTGCGCGAACCGGGGTAGCCAGAATGGGAGCTAACGCGCGGCGGGACGCTCGCTCTGACTTCTCTCTAGAACTGGAGTACTAGTGAACGTATTCACTGGTGAATTTACTACGTTCGTATTTAAACACTGATCCTACTGAGCCCGCAGGGAATATACAGTGGAGTAGAAGAACATACTGGCTACGAAACGTGACTAAATGTTTTTGGGCAGGCGCCGTCGATTTGCTCCGAGCCGCCACGTCACGGGTCATAGTGGCCGCAATGATAGCTGACCTCCTACACGGAACCACGAGCAGAAGAAGAATCTAAGCACCGTTGGCTAAGGACCACGCAGCAGATGACAGATCTATATGGAGAATTTATATGCCCATAGCGGCTATGATTCTCAGCATTGACGGCCCGATGGATTGGATTGGATTGCTATTTTTTTATTAGTTATTCATTACAATCAATGGTCGGGTGGTTGTTGGTTGGCTTAAACTGGATTTACTGGTTGGTTTAATCTAAGTAATAATGAAAATGTACATAATTTTAAAATAGTAGCCTTTGCCCGCGACTTCGTCTGCATGGAATGAGTAGCTTGGCTCCTATGTCCTTCCCCTGGACCTAAACTACATATCTCCATACCATTTTTTTTATTTCTGCGATGAAAAGTATCTTATGTCCTTTCCCGGGACTCAAACTAACTCCATAGCAAATTTCATCTAAATCGGTTCAGCGGTTTAAGCGTGAAGAGGCAACAGACAGACAGACGCACTTTCTCATTTATAATAGTATAGTATGGATCTTTTGTTCTGTGTTACGTCAGTGCATGTGTGCATGATAGCAACTAACGATAATGTTTGTACACCCAATGGGTACCTACAACACGGAGAAACCTAATAAGTAGCTTTAACACCTACACGAATGTCATCAATGTTATACAAAATACATTATTTATTATAGATTGATTAATAATTTTTGGTCAGTCTTGGTAGAAATTGTTACGAGTGAATAAAATGTAGGTATGTGATTATTTTTCTCTTTTTTTCAAAAATATCGTGTACTGTAGTACACTTAAATGACAGTTTCCTACAGACAGACTACCGATAGTTAATGTAAGATAAGTTACAAATAAGACAAGATAACAACAGAATACAAACTTGTAAAATATGAATACTTTGGTACACAAATAAAAATATGTACTTTTACGTACAGAAAAATAATGACTATAGTAGCTGTATATATTTTGGCTTTGGCATCTTACGGAAAACTGTTGATATTTGACTGATCGTTTGATGGATTCCTGGAAATTGCTGGAACATTGAAAAGGGTCTCAAAAACGTCAAAGGCAATTTTAGTTACTAACACATGGAATATTTTCATAAACATGAAATTTTGAGCTGAACTACGATGAACGTAGAGTATAATGTAAATTTTACAAGTAGCAAAGCAGTTTACAATTTATGTAAAGTAATATAAAATGACGATTCGTGACTCAGTAACTTAAAATCTTCATCATACTATTCAGGTTAAACTCCACGCACGGAGATGTATGTAGCAAACTAGGCCAATTGACATGATTTTCGCGGAATGTCGAGTTATTTCTCTCCGAAGGAATGACACGCCGCTAGTTAGTTATATTGAGGCAATCGTCCCGGGCGGGTTCGGGGCTCGGGGCGCGGGGGGCGGGGGGCGGACGCACAAATTGGCAATCCGGGGGCAATCGGAGGCTCACGCGCCGCGGAGTCACGCCGAGACTGTATGGATCTCCATACAGCGCGGAGGACCGACAGCAGTGACAGTGTAGATAGAGTCAAGTCTACTAATGGTAAATTTAATGCGGGTATAGTATACTTCAACCAAATAGGGGATGTATTAGTGAATGGTAAACGTACTCGAAACAAACGTGTGAGCAGGCAACGACTAATGAATATTAAAGCGAAAGAGGCTTGTCGGGGTCGTGGCAAGCGGCAAACCCTGGGGTCTCAGCCTACCCCTCCGGGATATAGGCGTGAGTTTATGTATCGTAATGTAATGTACACATAATGTACTTCGGTCGTGGTTTCACAAAGTTACAGTTTCACGTCAACGTAAAAAAATACGTGAAAGAAAATAAATTTTAAAATGTTCTAAGCATCACGAGGCGAAGCGCTATAGTATGTGAACACATACTTTCGTTTCCTCGCGATGTTTTCCTTCACCGTCAGCGAGTGGCATTGCTACTGCGAATTTACAAATGTACGTGACTTACAAAACAAAGTCGAGGTACAGACATTTGAACCCACGACCTCTCAATCTAAGGCGAGCGTTCTACCGATGCACTTCGGCCGCTTTTAGGGTTTAGGTGTGTACTAAGTGTGTAAGAATTAAAAAATAATTCTGCCTAGATGCTCTAGCCGTCTAGCGCTTGACTACAAAAACAAAAGTGGTGGGTTCGATTCCCACTGGAGGATGCCGTACTTGATTTGTACAAAAGGCCGCAGTCTGTGTGTGTTTTCATGTTTGTGACGTTCTTGCCTGGTTACAATAGGGAATCTAGTTTGGGACCAGGACAAGTGATTGTGTTGTATGGAAGTTAGTATTATTATTTTGTATCATATGGTAAGAAATAATTCTAGGGCCTTCGCCGTTGCTACCACTGGTGAAGCGAGAGATGGCAAATTCAATTGTAAAAATAAGCAATTACACGTGTCGCCGCGGTGAGATTGTCAATTTGCCAATTGGCGGCGGCCAATTTGCCAGCGAGACGTCGCGAGATGCTAATGGGGATCGTATTAGAATTGACTTGTTATAGGTAGGAAGAGTGAGAAGACAGTGTCCGCTTGGCTCACTTTCAAGAGCTTCTAGTTTCGAACCCCGGTATGTACCTACCAGCGATATTGTTTTCTAAGTTCCTTACACTTGTGAATTTTTAGTAGCAATCCTACTCCTTTAACTCCTAGAGGAGCACAGGACCTCAACCATCCACTTCTGAGAGTCGTTCGTGGCAACTTCCGATGAGGCCTTAGGCTCAGAACAAATTAGGTACTTTTACTTTTTTGTGCTATTCCCAAAAGTAGCTTTAAAATACTATTTGCTTAACATCACCCAAACTTGACAATACATTACATTCAATTAAATTAAATTACATTACATTTCGTTACATGCACCATACAATATCCACCAAGAGCTTCGAACCACATCACATCACAGAACAGACAATACGCAACAGCACATAATACAATTATTTGCTGATGTGTTAGATTTTAAATAGGTATGTCTCGTTACTCTACATTGTAGAGTCCACGATCTATAACATTCTACACGCGGGATATTCCACACATGCGCAGCCGGAGAGTAAGCACTGAAGATGGAAATGAAATGAAAACACGAGCAGTATTTACCTGAGTATAGTCGCTGTACCGCTACATACATGAAACAAACGAAATAAATTAATAAGCAACAGTCCAACACAACATACTGCCATACTGTAACAGACAACAATGTAAAGCACTAACATCTTAGTTTCCCAATAAATTTATTTATATTTATTTCGACTTTTTCTTTAAAAGCTAAAGCTGTGTACTATAGGTTTCAAAGATCTCTCAACTGGTGAATGTGTTAGACGAAATCATTGCTGCCATTGTGAACTGTGGTTGGTTACAGTGATTCGCGCATCGTCTACAAACATACACAAGTGAACACTGCACACAGATAATAGATGGATGAGACGGTCAACTTTAACGGAAACATTTTATAGTTATCGCGTGGAACTAGTTAGCTCACAATAAAAATTATAAACTAAAATGTAACGCATACAAAACAGTAAATAAAAATGAAATAAATGAGTTCATACAAAAAAAAGACTACCAATTGCCTACACCTAGAACGAAATTAAATATTTTTAAAAGACTAGTCCTAAAAAGAGAAGAAACAATGCTAGAGGATACCATAGAACCTTAAATCTTCGCAAAAATAAACCCAGTGATGTCATCGCGACCCCATCGCCTCTCATGTGTCGCGGAGCCCGAACCCAAGGAACATTTAATGAGATATCGCGTTACTTGTTGTCTCCGGCGCAGGTGTGAACAAAAATAGAGCAAGAGCGAAGACGACCGACGAACAACAGCCGCGGCTTTGTGCGCGCACAATGCGCGCTTTGTGCGCGATATTGTGATCTGACGAGATGTCGTTTTGCTCGTCGCCTGTCAGCATCGTTTTTGGTCAGTACCTCTCAGCCTGACCGCAAAAAGTACAAACCTCTCATCACTTTTCTTTGCGCAAGAAGAGCGAGGCGATTGAAACTGCGAGGTCGACAGTTGTTGTGGTTGACGGTTCGTGATTAAAAACACCTTTTTGCATTGGGCCGTTTTCGCTTAGAGCCCAGTTATTAATAAAAGACCGAGCCGTTCTTGATTATTTCATTTTAAAATTGCTTGATTATTGTGTTGTCTCGTGAATTGAAGAATAATGTAACTACCAATAGCCGTAATTATGAAATAAATCGCGTGTAAAGTCGAACAATAACGTTTAATTAAACTTGTGTGTAAACATGCCCGTGCGCTGATGACGTGTTGTTTGCTGAAGCCGTTATAAATGTGAGGATAACGAGCCAAGTGCGCAAGCACAGAACATGGTACTTAATTGAGGCAAATTGTTCGCCTTAATGAGTCTATTAAGCTGTAAACGTAACCCAATTGTTGTGTTTGTAACCTGCATGCTCGAACGGCACCAGTTTTACAGATTCAATTATCAAATTTTCGAGTTAACAAAAGATTTTCTTCAGCCTTCTACGTCTCTAATTTTCAAAAATACATTGGTGTTATTGTCTAAAATGACGTATTTGAAAACCTTAGTCGAACCCAAATACGTTAACTGATTGGACAAATTTAATTTATGAATTGATTGAATGGACGAGATTGGCTGGGGTCTGGCGAGGTTGGCGGGGCGGTGAAGAGACCTATGCCCATCAGTGGGCGTCCTTCATGGGTTGTGTAGATATATAGATATAAGTTAACTGAAAATTTGAATTAAGAAATTTAGAATTTAATTGATATAATATAGCTACAAAAAAGCATGTACAAAATAATAACGTTATGAATCCAACTAAAGTCGGGCGCGTACCTTAGTATTGGGCCGCGAGTCTAAATCCCTCTAATACGAAAATAGGGTGCTCTGAAGGAGGGAAATTACCTCGCCCCGCGCCCCCGCGCTCCTCAGGGGCCGGAAAATCATTTTTTTCGGGGGAAAAGCCCCCGGGGGCGAGAGGCGCGGGGGGCTCGGTATTTTTTGTAAGCGATATTGTTAAACTGGCGAATCGTTACGATGTAATCATAGCAGGAACCGCGCTGCACGAGGGTTCAGCCCTAATCAATTACTTGATTTCTTTATTTGAGACTAATGTGTTGCATCCCTCGCCGCTAACAATATATCTATTACGCATTAGTTTAATACGGTGTCTGGTGCATCGTACAAAAACAACTGCAGTACCTACATCAAAGTTACTAATGCAGTAATGTGTCAAATTGTTTCTCCGTATTTTTATAGTTGTTTCGGACTTGTGTTGTCACTTAATTCCCTTTTTAATTAACTACAAATAATAAATAAAATATTTTCCCAAGTGAATTGGAAGTCCACCCCTAGCCAAATTCTATTGCTAATAGAACATAAATACAATCGAATATAATTTCTCTGTAGCAAAACAAATCCCGGTGCTACGAAAGTGCTACGAACTCGCTAGAAGGGCTACGGCGTAGGCGTCACGCCTTTACGCTTCCTCGGCTGTCTTTAGGGCAATAACAACCGTGTCTTTTTATTATTCGTGGGCTGTTATAACATTCGTTACTCGAACAAAACAAAGGAAGTGCACAAGCGACAAAGTGCCCCAAACAGTGGCGGGCAGCGGAGCGCGCAAATATAATGGCTCGGAGGCCCGCCGACGGTGGGGACGCACGGAAGACCCACTCGGTGAAACACGCCAATATAATATATACTATTTGCGTGCTCAACCAGGGGATGTGTCTCAGTGTGATTAGATTATTGGAGTGCACATTTTATAAAAAAAAACGATGGTGAAGCTCGTTTGGCAACGATAGCGTTAAGAAGATTAGGTCGTCGTCATCAACGGAAGTTTTGTCAAGAACATACCTATATTATCTTTGTCATGCCTGCTTTTGTAAGAAAATTAAGTAATATTTTGGCTTTTAAAGTTATTGATGGCAATCACGTAATCTTATCATAAAGGCTCTGATGCATTCAGCTTAAGGTGATTTGGGAAAAGATGGTCAGAGTGGAGTTTTTTTTCCCGCTGCCTTTTTCTCCACTACAAATACACAGTATCCACAAACCCAAGGTTGAATGGAAGAAAATGCTATTTAGCATTAAGTACGCCTTTGTATAAAAATTGTTTTCTATGCAATAAAGAATTTAATAATAATAATAAATACGGTCCGAAGGCAGCGGCTAAGATAGTAACATTGACATTTAGCAAACAGAATGTGAATTCTTTGCGTTTAAATAAATTAGTGATTTCTGATTTTTAATTGATTAGTACGTACCATTTAAGAATGAAGCACAATGTTCCCAATAATTTGTCTCTGGTAACTCCTACCAAGCGGTGATAGCGGAGCGGTAGAACAGCGGCTTCTTATTCGGGAGGTCGAATTTATTTTCTAAGTTAAGAACATTTGTAAAGTTGTAGTAGCAATACTCCTCCCTAACTGTGAAGGAAAATGTGGTGTTCACATACCTCGACGCTTGAAATTGCCAATCCGCAGTGGGCACGCTTGGTTATTAAGCCCTTACTCTCTCTCTGAGGGAAGGCCTGTATCCTACAGTGAGACGTATATGGGCTGAATACAACCCCAACCAATATTTAAGAGCAAAATAGTGAACAATAAATGGTTTATTCATTTATTCGAATGTAGTCTATCTAACAATTAATAATAATATTTGCAAGCAAAGAGGATCACCTACACAACTTGGTTGTGTTGTTTAATTGGTTGACTGCCTATGTGGGCACGGCAATACGTTTTACTATGATAAAGGGCATGGGTTCGATTCTACTGGGGACCACCGTACTTTGATGAGTACTAATAGATTAAAGGTGTTATCCTTGTCTTATAACTATATCAGAGGATATCCTAGTTTGTGAGCAAAACAAATGATTGTGTTATGTTATGTTATTAATGTTACTAGTAACTTTTATATACATATATACATCCCAACCGTGTTCGGCCACAGCGGCTGGGATCCGACTATCGAGAGCGATGTTCATGTGCTCTCAGGTGACTGATATAGCCAATTTAAATTTTATTTTGTTTTTTTTATTTTTACTAGTTACTCATCACACTGACGTTGAATCAATAAATCAAAAGTGTTTATTGCGCAAAAATACAATAAAAAAACCACTAAAGTAAATGAAATGTCGTAAATAAGTGAATAAATTATGAAAATATTTTACGTTCGTGTTTTTTCTGGTGTACAATAAAGAATATTCTTATCTTAACTTATTATGTTTCAAAGTTCAGACCCACAGATAAAGGTTTATTTCATAGACAATGTCTTCACCACCCGAATAACTACCAGCGTTAATTTGCAGCCATTCAGGCCGAGTGCAACTTTCACGTCTCGCCGTTTTGTGACGAGGGGGGTGAGGGCGGGCCGGCGGGGGGAGACGCGGGGCGGGGCTAATCGGACAGTGTAACCGCCACTTAATGATCCGACGGCGAATTGATTGGCTGGAGGCGCGGCACGCCGGACAAACGGATACACTTGAGTTCCTTGGTACATAGATAGATGAAACTATCTTTATTATAATAATAAGTAATGGAAAGACTTTGGGTAACAAAACAAAATATTGACAAAGGAAATATCTTCTTTTGTAGGGTAACCATTTGTAGAATTTGTAAATGTGAATGTGACTTTGAATGATATGAATTTAATGACAAAAGTGCAATGGAGACAGGTTTAAAACACACATCAATACAAATAACTTTACTTATGACTGAAATCACAAATAAAATATCAGTTTCAAACATGCACTAGAAGAAGGCATTTTAACTACAATGCCCGACAAATAACTTGACCAAAATGACATTTACTTCGCATAGGCATGAATATAACACTAAAAAAGCGCTTTAACGCTATTTTTACTAACTCCGCTCCTTGGACTGTCCTTTGACTGCCTCGTTGGTCGAGCGGTTACTACTAAAACGCTTGACTACTAAAACAGAGGTAGTGGGTTCGAGTCCCACTTGAGGCCGCTGTAGGTACTTCAGCACAGAGCATCTTAGTTTGGAAAGACAAGTGATTGTGTTGTGTGGAAGTTTTTTTTTTATGTTGCACTGCAGGGCATAGTCCTTCTCTCAGAGACTGGGCTTAATCATCACGTGTGCCCACCGCGGATGTCCGTGAATATATTAGCTAGCGTGACGCGTGCTGGTTGCCTCCGTGTCCGGGCATATTGGCAATATTCCCGGGCAGAGAACATTAATACATAGCTACCACTGGCTAAATAAAATTATTTACTGTCTTACACTTTACTATCGATACTCTATCTAGAGAACCAACTTCGGTGACCACCGAAACAAGGAGCCAACGATCCGATGGCCGCCTGTCGCCAGCTACTCTTGTTTTCCGCCTTATTATCTGCTAACAAAGTGATTCCCCGCACTCCGGGGGCTCCTGATTGGGATTAGGCCTTCCCCGCGGCCCCCGCCCCACCCCCGCCGGGGCCCGCTCGTCGTGTAATGAATTAAGCACTTTGGAATTGATCAGACAAGGGCAGAAGACTTACTCCGTTGGGAAATCGCAGCAAGTCTTTTGAATCTTTCTGGTTTAGTCTGTGTGAGACCAACAATGCAGTCCTGCGAGCCGTTTATGACGATCTCACGAGTATACCTATACCTAGGTATATACCTACATACACTGGATCTCTGTGCAGATGGGCGCGAACCGCAAGTCATTTGCTGACATAGGTTATTTTTTATACCTACTCATAATTTGTTATTTAGTTTTTAGGGTTCCGTACCCCAAGGGTAGCAAACGGAATCTTACTAAGAGTTTACTGTCTGTCTGTCTGTCACCGGGCTGTATCTCATGAACCGTGATCGACGAAACCCTTCGTGCGGATCCGACTCCCGATTGGCCGGTTTTTATTTTGACTTTATCTGTTTTTCAGTTATTTGTGAGAGTGATTTGTATTTATATATGGGCGCCTATGCCTGAAATAAAAAACTATTACTATTTTAAAAACCTGTTTAGAGGGTAAAAATTGCACCCATGCCGGGACTTGAACCCAAACTTTTCTGTATTACGTACAGGCAGCGACATCAGGCAACATCATTAGCTCAGTTGGGAGAGCGCTGGCACGGTTAGCCAGAGGTCGCGGGTTCAAGACCCGGCATGGGTTCAATTTTTAGCCTCTAAATAGGTTTTTAAAATTGTCCTCAGCACGGGTTGGTGCAACTAAAAGAATATAACTATTATTATTATTATTATTAATTTATTATCAAAATCCCCATACAGATCCGAAAATGTGAGGCTCTCGTACTTGTCCATATAAACAACTTCTAGTATGGGCAAAATTTTGAAAACGCGATAATAATAGGTATTAGCACGGGTAGTACGATTGCACACGCGTTTTGTGGCGCTAAAACGTCAGAATTTGACCATTAATGTAGTGCAAAGTCATGACTTTTGACATTTAAAATGCGCGAATAGCGCCGTCGTACTACACATGCTGCCGTTCCATAGATTTCAATGTCGCAGTTGGTAACTTTAGTATGGAGCAGTTGTTCTTTTTTCGCCTTTTCGAAGTTTTTCCATAAAAGTTGTTGGTATTTACGAGTAGAACCTCCCATTTTCGGATGTATAATTTGGGTGTAGGATTTTTTACACCCTGTATATTTTAATCGGTAACTTGCCATTTGTCACGCCTTAAGCAAATAGCCATACGATACCAAACGTTAACGAGTATCTTCTTCTTCTTATGGTCCCATGTCCTAGCCACTGTGACCCGTGATTTGGCCTTCGGAATAAATCGATGGAATTTGATTAACGCCCATAGAAATTGTTAATTATTGCATGTGTTAGTAAGCGGTGCATACCATTTCAAGCAAATGTTATATTGTTATTTTCGTTGGAACAAACGGCTACTAACCTAACTCTCGCGTCGATTTGTGGAGGTCGGTCAGCAATCGCTGCACGCCGTGATCTGCAAAAGTAAATATTCGGCATTTTTAGATAACAATAATCACTATACTTAAACCAACGCTGTGGAACCCAAGGAGTCGGTGATAGTGTGTACCTATTTTATTTACTTAAGCTTTTATTATGTGTTTTGCTAGTGATGACTATGGACCTCATAAGAAGGCTCGAGGTCGCCCAACGAGCAATGTTAGGAGTTTCACTGCGTGATCGAATCACGAATGAGGAGATCCGCAGAAGAACTCGAGTTACTGTTACAGCAATCGCTCAGTTGACGAGGCAGTGGGCGGGGCACATAGCTCGGAGAACTGATGGCCGTTGTTGGGGCGAAAAAGTTCTGACCTGGCGACCGCGGACCGAACGTCGCAGCGTGGCCAGGCCCCCCACCAGATGGTCTGACGACCTAGTTACGGTGACGGGGAGTCGCTGGATGCGGGCGGCACAAGACCGGAAAGCTTGGAAAACCATGAGGGAGGCCTATGTCCTGCAGTGGGCGTCAAATGGCTAATGATTATGAAGCTTTTATGAGGTTTTTGTGAGGAAACCTGAGTGTTTGAGGTGTTCACATACCTCAGCGCTTGAAATTGCCAATCTGCGGTAGGCATGCGTGGTAGTTCTCTCTCTGAGAGATGGCCTGTACCCTACAGTGGGACGTACCTATATAGGCGACTTAAAAAAATAGGTTTTATCAATCAATGAGGAAACTGGGCGATATACTGTATTGACTCATGATACTAGATGCCTTATTACAAATAGCTTAGATATTATTATCATGTTATTGTAAAGACGAATAAAAACATGTGCTAATTCAGGAGTCAAAACTGAATACGATTTGTCTGTTAACTTTCAATCTCTTCAATTGCAAAGGGATTCAAACCATATTAAGCGTTCCTTTTTTTATTATCGTCAGTGATAAAACTGTTCACATTTTTATTGGCCCAGAACTCAGCGTGTAGCATTCTAGTGTCACTCTAGTAAGACATCGCGACTGCAGGTAGTACCTAGTTTAATAAGTTAAGCGCTGAACGTAACAGCTTGGTATATTGTCAACATAGTAGTCAACAAAGATATCGATGTGGGTGTAAAAAAGCGAAGCTGCTCTCACTTCCACGTGCCTCAGTTCAGTGAGGAGTGAACGCTCTACGCCGAGTCGTTTGTGTGCGTAGCAGCGAGGCGTCACCCGATAGCGCGCGTCGAAAATATCAAAGCGAGCGCCCATTAGCAATTATAATGGCTACTGTCCTTCACCGGGCTGTGACCATGCACGGGATGAAGTTTGAGACATAATCATAGTTAAGGGGCACCAAGCACCTCCAAGGGAAAAAAACATATTTTCTTTTACTGATCGTTTTTGCAAAAAGTATGTTTCTTTTCTCTCAATAATGTCAATATGTACCTACCTAGTGATTTATAGGACCCTCGGCAGAGAAGTGGTAGAAAGTCTTGATATTCGATAGCATTTATGCTAAAAATGGATTTTAACGTTAATACGATTTTGTTTTCAATTAAAGGCAGTCTTGAGAAAAACCGGCCAGGTGCAAATCGAGCCAAGTCGGACTCGCGCACCGAGGGTTTTGGCCGTTTTTTATTATTTGTCGTTAGAATGTATGATAAGTCTCACAATCATAAGTACCACATTTAATAAGTCCCATGTGATGCCTGTATATATTACAGTTTTTACGATACAGCATAAGCAAAAAAACGTTATATGGAGACCCTCATTCTTTATAATTTTTAAAATTTAGTTATTTTTTAAGTAATACGCCGTAATAACACATTCTGTGAACTGGCTACTTATTAAAGCCTTTAAAGGTCGGATGGATAGACAGACACTTAGACGGATAGACAGGCAGACAGTGGAGGAATAGAGTCCCGTTTAGCACCCTTTGCGTACGGAACCCTAAAAAGGAAGACGCTTATTGCAGTAACCATCTGCTTTTTTTTTTCATTGGTGGTGCTAGTGAGCCTTATGGAGTATATGGAGCCCTTTAACCAAATTGCCCATATTTATATCTCAATCATTAAATTGGAATACCATTAGTCCGAAAATTTTGGAACAATTTGCACGTATTTCATTGGAATTGTATTATTATCGTAATATAATAAAAGTTGCCACTACATTACAAACAACAATTTGTAAACGTTAAAGAAATAAAGATTATTATTATTATAATGTAAGTACAAGAAGTGTAGTGAGCCGACCACCAATCTCCACCATTACTGAAGAGCCATAATTAGAAGAAGATAATAATAGTCACGGTAAACAGGTTGGTCCTGAGGTTTTGGATTTACCAACTTAAACTATTCTATTTAACATGCGTTTTTTGCTACCGTGAGTTTTATCTTTGTTCTCTTGATTTTCATTTTGATTTTGTCAACGACGAATAGATCGTCCAACCTGAAATAAATATATTTGTTTTTTTTTTATTTCTCCCTGAGAAGGCCAATAGGACGTTCCTATGTAGCATATGTAGGCTACATAAAAAAAAAACAAAATACATGTAGGGAACAGAAAATAGGTTTTTGATTTTTTTTCCACAACGCCTGGTCACCCTTCTAAGGCAGTAAGTGTCGGCTCATTACGCCGTAAGACGCCTAGTTACTCCTCAAACTGCTTGATATTCCGATAGCCACTGCGCCCGCCATTGAGCGGATTGCGCGGACATCAATCACGACCTCCTCCTGCTGGAAGCGTGGGGCTGGGGCTGGGGCCGCTTACACTTTCATCTGAAGCGTGGGGCTGGGGCCGCTTACACTTTCATCTGAAGTGCTCTAGTTAAGCCTCAGACAGATTACGGCATACGAAGTATCAAGATTTTATATTTGACTAGTATTGATGAGGCGAACGACATCTGGCAGCATCGTGGCAAATGGGAGACCCTGGTTTCTGCTTACCCCCTCAGGATACAGGCGTGAGTTTATGGTATGTTATACTCGACTAATATCAGAATGGTTACGATGCTAGACATTTCCGATGCGGCATCTGTATTTCAGCCGTTTCTTATATTTAATTAGTCTATTGTTAAACTTACCGACAATTAGTATTGACCTTACCCATAATTTAGAATTGTTTTAATTGTCGGTGAGCTTAACTATAACATGTAGGTAATGACGACCTGATGGCGCAGCGGTAGTGCGTCTGCATACCATGCGAGAGGTCCCGGCTTCGAATCCCGGCTGGGGAAAAAAAAAACCCCAGGTCTTGGATGTTTTCATGTTTGTGATGTCGTTGTTTCTGGTTCCCACGACACAGGGTATTCTAGTGTGGGGCCAGAAGCAATGTATGTGCCTGTATGTAAATGTTTATGTTTATAATTATAATTTGTTTGGAAGAAATTCTTTACCTGTCAGTTCTACGATATTTACCACTTCCAATAAAGTGGTTAGTATCGATACTAAAGAAACTGTTCTCAGGACTTTCGTTACTTTAGATTGAATAGAAGAAACGGCCAAGAGAGGGTTGATACCTTATATTTCGTAAATATTCCCGTTGCTCTTCCGTGGGACGGAAAATAAAAATATTTTGTCTCTCTCTGATTTATCGCACACAGATTGGCAGTAGGTAATGTGTGTGTATTTAGTTGAACAAGGGTAAGTGAGACGGTAGTTAAACTGACCGCTACAGTAGTGTTGTTACTTTGTCTAATTGAAAGTGAAGTGGAGGTCTCTGGTTACACGCTCTCGAGTGAGTGTGAGAATTCCAATGTGACTAAGAGTGAGTGGTGTTATGGTTTGTTATTTTAAGAAATGGAAGTTTAATTTAGATATTGACCATGATTTTTATTTAAAAAAAACAATGTAATGAATGTTGAGGAAGGGGAAGTAATTTGTCAGGATCGTGGCAAGTAGCAGTCCCTGGTCCCTGCCTACCTCTCTAGGTTACAGGCGTGAGTTTATGTGTGTAAAATACATTTATTTGACGATAAAAGAAACCGTTAATCAAATTGTACGTTTCATGTGTCTGCGACTGTGTCTCCCCTCAGACTATGGAGCACCTCTCTGTGCGTCCCATGTGCCCGTCCACATGCACTCGCGAGGACTTGCTGGAGGCCACAGACGCTGGAGTGCGCGTGGCCGAGTTCTGGGCCAGTAAAATCTAATTGGTTATGTCACCGACACGATAAAAAGACGATCACTTCTTGCAGTTAAGTTTCTCAAAAATACCTCAAGACTTCAAATGTGGCAGTGGGCACGCGTGTTGTTTAAGTTCTACTCTCTTTGTTTGTCCTCTAAGAAAAAGTTTGGGCTTTACCGTGCGACCAATATAGCTACTGCTTGTTACAAATGACATCCACATGGAGACGTATCGCACATGCTCAAAAAGAGGAAGCAAATTCTTTCCTAAATGAATGCTGTCTCCTAAACACCAGTTTTCCGCGGTTAGGATCAATGTCACTTGGTCCCAGAGCCGCCGAGTCCCACGCCGGGGCAGGTGGCACTTGTCGACACCGGACACCACCATCACCAGCCACCGCCTGCTACCCCTTGTTGACACAGCGTGGAAGTGCTGACAGATACACGAACTGCAACGCCGCAGTCAATAACTAAGTAAATTTCAGCGAGTTCATTAGCATTTTGTTTCGGTAGGGTGATTTTGGGATGGCAGTCCGCAACATTCATTTAAGTTTTCTTGCTTTTCGTCCATTTTCAGTATTTGTATGTTTGCTCTGTGGTATTAGGCACACTACAGGGCACTTGTAGATTGGTTCTAGAGGTTTTTCAGATGAATATCTAATATATAAAAATCTCATGTGACAGTGTTTGTTATCGAGCTACTCCGAAACGGTTTCACGGATTTTTATAGTGTTTTTTGTTTACCTATATTTGGCAAGTCTGAGAATTGGTCGTAGGATAATTAATATAGCAAAATAACGTTTGCCGAGTCAGCTGGTATTAATTATTACATAATTTTATTGAATTCACGCGTTAGCTTCACCAATATTGGAGCCTCTGACAAATCACTGTCCTACAGAGAAGAATATCTATTCTATTTTTATAAATCAAACAGCGCTTCAACAAAACAGAAAAACGAAAGTTCTTGTGTAAGTAGGTAGGTATGTCAAAGCGCACAATTTATTATGGAAAATTGATTGAAAACTTTATAAAGTCGTAGAACAACAGTTATTATAAAGGACAACGGGCGGGATCTTGCGTTTTAGAGGTAACCTTGTACCTAGTTGTATATTTAGGTGCAATTTTCCTCCATTTACATTCGCTTCATTATTCTCCATAGGCAGCAAATAAGTATTTATCCGTGGTACTAACTCTATGGAGGTCAATAAAGATGTTTTCGCGGTGTTACATTTCATTATTTCTCACGTACAAACTCTCGATATTGAACTTAACACCGTGACTGTTCATATTCACGCGATATTGACCATGACATGACTCCACACCATGCATGACAAAGCAGCTGTCAGCAATCAGAGGCGTCATTTAAAGAGATCAAATACCGTGTCAGAGTAAATTAACAATCAACACATGAGAGGAGCCGCGTCACCGGAGCAGCGCGTTGCGGCATGTCGCGCGCGGGGACGCCGGCGCCGGCGCCGCTTGTAGCTACTGTGGCGCCTTTGACACCCGACACCGCGCGGCCGCTACACTTTGTGGCAGCCACTACGTCCGACGCCACAGAAGGACCACTTTGCTATTTCTAGAAGACATTGACTTAAATAGAGTGTATTCATTTGTCTGGATATACAGGGGTATTTCTAATTAGCGCAATTCCTGAAACATATCGGTTAGAGTATGTCATTTATAACAACTTTTCCTGTAATAGTTTTGAAAAATTCTTGTTAAATTTTGCTTTTTTTACAATTTGTCTGCTATAAAGTGGCGCTGTTTGATAGCTAAGGATTTTAAGACCGTGCATTAAATAGAATATACATTTTTCAGTGATTTACTGAAGCTTGCGCTCTTGGCAGAGCACGCAAATCTCGAATTTAATAAAGTAATACAAGCCTTGATATTACAACAAAAATTGAGACAAATAAAGACTGAGAAAAATCTCATAAAATAAAAGTTCTTACCCAACATAAACTCTAATTGGGGTGTCTCAAGAATTGCGCATTTTAAAAATCACCCTGTAGTTTTACACTGTACACTTACTCATACATACTTACACAAGACTAATTCAAGACTATTTCAGCCTCCTATTTCTGCTGACTTCGGACATTTCTATTCACGATATCATTCTCAGTTTTATCCGCATTCGTGAACCCTTTTTCTGCCAAGTACCATGTTGGTACCTTCTTCTGAACAAAAGTAATTATATAGCAGCGCTGTCGCCTTGAATCGACAAAAACCTCTGCATTGCTCGCAGTATTCAACAGTTCTTCTGTCAGCGAACGCTTAGTTGAAGCGGCAACTTGTTAATAATCTCTTAATCCCTCTTGTCAAGTGTGAACTCGTGTAAGAAGTGTTTCCCCAACAAATGTAGCGCGTAACCGAGAAGCTTGCGGCGCGCGGTGACCGGGCCGCGGCCGGCAGCGGCGGAAGCCCCGCTTTTTGCTACTTTCAGTTCAGGAGACGATTGTGCTATTAGTGTGATGCAGACAGTTTGTTCGTGAATGCTCTGCGATGGACGTTGCAAGTAAATAGGCATGTTTTCAGTATAACAACATTCTCAGGTTTTTTAATGCATACAACTTCATTACGTGTTTTGTTTTTTCTTTCTATTTGTATCTCTGTAATATCTGAGTTGCTGTATATTTATGTTGTAATTTCAGTATTGTTCCGTTACATAAATGTTTCATAAGTATATATAGGTACTTATCTATCTATTATATCGTTGTAAGTACGATGTGTTCATTTGTATTGTACCTCTTTTTTCTGCGGAAAGTAAATTTGTAGAACAAAAGTGTTCAATGAGTTCAGGTAAGTGCTCAATCAAATTTACGAATTAACACCGTGTATATTTTTACTCTCTCCCTGAGAGAAGGCCTGTGCCCTACAGTGGGATGTATATAGGCTGCTTATATGAACTGAACTATAAACTGAAGAGCACAGGGATTTTCTCAGAGACAAAGAGAAAAGTCGAAAAGCAAATGTAAGACGATGCCTTCTACGTGTTACGAGTAGGTGTGCTCCTATACATTAAGTCATTGTAAAATTTTATACACTGGTCTGACGCATGTACAGGGATAAAATTAATCAATCTTGATCATGCTTTTATAGGCCTATTTTTAACAATAAAGACTCAGGGTGGAGTCTAAAATGGCGCAAGTGACGAGGGGTTCAATTGAAGTTTCAGACCCAATTTGGGAGCTCGTGAAGGCGCCCCGAGGCGCACTTACTGATTGGTCGGCGCCCGCTCCAACATGGCGGCATAAACAAAGCCGAGTCAAAAGGCCAGCGCGTGGCTTTGTTTTAAAAACAATAAAACCGCCGCGGCCATGTTGGCCAAGTGTCAAATCTGTGCTCCGAATAAAAATACAGTAGAGGGCAAAAATACGCAGTTATTTGGGAGAAGGATATGTAACTGGAGCTAACCAGTAATATTTTTATTTTTTGATGGTTAACTCACAGTTAGCTAGGCCAAAGCTAACTTTATTATACTCGGTCAGGTGATGACTCGTTAAAACTAATTTTACTATTATATTAGCTCAGATGATACCTATGCCTATCAGTAAGTAGATAATTTTTTTATGAAGTGCCATTAATGTCTTTTATTTGATACAGCCATCAGATGTTAGGTAGACACACGGTAGGTTAGGTGCTTAGAATGATAATCGTACACTAAAATCTTAATCAATCTAAAAAACAGTCCAGTAATCATGTTACTGAGTCATCTGAACTTCTCCACTGCACTGTTATGTTGTTCCCTACGCTAGCTCTTCTCTTGTTGTGTTTACTTTGTGGTTCCACCAGTTTCACCCCGCGGCGGCGGCGAATATGAAATTCCCGCGTAGAAATGGCGGCGGAGGCAATTTTTAGAAATGGCTGCCGTGTGGGGAGATGCAGGTGGTGACGCAGACAGCGGGGCGTGGGGCGCGGGGCGCGGGGCGTGGGGAGTGTGTTACACCAAGATTTGTTTTTCTCAAGTGCCGAGGGAAAAAATGCCGCGAAAACCCCATTCGGTATTAATTCAGGCGTCGCTATGTGACGTCTTTATCTCGGCCGCACTTATTTGCATTTAACAGAGCATTTCTAACCTCACGCTCTAAGCAAAACCTTCGCAGTTTCTGGCCGTAATGTTGTATTTTGTAAGCGTTTCCAATAGAAAATGGGGTCTTGTTTTGGGGTGCGAAGGTTGATTTTCCGACAGGTGGTTTAGTCATGTATGACGCATTGTGGCGGTCGGAGCAGCGTCGCTCGGTGACGTTTGGCGGATTCATTACTGAGACAAAGGAGGGTCATACGGGCGCCAGCGGGGGTGTCGAGGGGAGGCGAGGGCGCCCCCCTCCAGCCGCCTCCCGGGCCACTTTCCTAAATCACTGACAAACGCATTGTTTGCCGCCTCACTCGATTGGGTGCACATATTAGTTCAGAGAAGTAGTAGCCTTTATTAAAATTATATTTTTATTTAAAATTTTGTGTAGAGGTCTTAACTAAAGGCTGATGTGTTGCATGAATATACATACACGTAAAAGTCTGGTCAAGCAATAAGGTTTATCGGACCGTCATCACCTAGTTAATGTGGACCTTAGTACGCAGTACTAGTCCCATGACTGTTATGATATAAAGAAATGACCGTGGCTCACCTGTAAGGTGCGGCTGCGAGGAGGGGCTGTAGGGGGACTTGATCTGCGGGAAACCTGCAACAAGAACAAATACTTTATTGAAAGGAGAAACATTTGAATAATACCTTCTCTATAATTTAACTTTGTACAATAACGGTTTTTTTCTTTAACAGAACATAATTTAAATTAAGAAATGCACTTTTAACCCCATGATAATGGTCGAATTATTAGGTGAGAACTCGCAACTAGGCCCTCAGGAAATCAAAGTAGAAACTGCTCGTCAGCGCTGTGCAGCGTGCGGCGCGACGTCAGCTGGGGGCTTGACTTTTCGAATTGTTCCTGTGCTGAGTCACAACCGTTTTTTATGAGAAATTTAAAAACCCGAACTTGAAAAAAATTATAAATCTTCGTAAGAATGTTGTGTCTTTTACAGCAAAGTTAATTTAACAATCAATCACTCCAGGTCTCAATCAGTCAATCTAGCCAAATAATGCTTTTTTTTCTGGTGTGTACAATAAAGAGTCCTAGATTAGATATCTAACGACCCCTCATAGAACTCTTTGCAATAATCATCAATCGCCTTTGTAATCTAAATTACGATTTGCACTGATCCTTTAAAGTCACCTAAGTAGTCATTGAAATTGAATATTTATGATGAATTTTAGTTAAACTCTACTTACGGCTCGTTTAACAAAGTGGTAAAAACAGCTTTAAAGGCTTACTGAATAGAATTTTAATCCAATATTTAAAAAAAAAATTGTTTCAAAACATAAAAACATGAGGACCAGTTTACGAAGACACCCTCCGTCACTCGGCATAAGGCAAAAAGAACCGGTAAAAAGGTAAAAAAAGTTAAACACGAACCCTAAAAATAAAAAAAAACTTATCTTCAGTTGGGCAGTCGCGTAATGAAAAGCCCATACTTTATGTCTCAGCTAGGCAAGGCACCGCTGGAGATAGCATGGCAAAAGCGTGGCCCCAGCTGTAACGAGAAGTGAGCTAGGCTCTCCGGAAGTCGCCAGTCACTCGTAGTAATTGAGTATTTGAAGTTTGAAATGCGTCAGCGGGATAAAGACTGGTATTGGTTCGATCAAATGGCGCGCCAGAGACAATGGCGCCGAAACAATCGATCGCGAAACCGAAGACAGCGCGCGCCAAAAAACGCGACCGTTTTAAACCGCTTCTGACAGCCTGTTAACCTGCTTACGATGTACAGATGGCCCGCTCAGCATCGAACAAGCAGTAGACAAATCCTAATCCCAATTTCACCCTCCAAACTTTTGGTTGAGCTGAAACTTGTTGAGGTACTGGTTGCCGGTCACAAGACTGTATCGTGTAAACAATAAAAGTAACAATTGAATTGGCCACCTATCATAAGCCGCTTGGGAACATGGCAATTATAACTTAAGCAGCCTATATGGAGCCCACTGCAGAGCGCAGGCCTCTTCTTAGAGAGAGAGTATGTGCTTAATCACCTCTTGTACCCATCGCGGAAACCTCAGACTCTAGTATTATTTTCTGTCACAGGAAATAATTCAAGAAGAAGAAGAAAGACATTTATTATACCAACAAGACCCATAACAGAAACAAAATAAACAAATAAGTAACATAACAATAATATGCACAACAACAGAAAAAAAACTAAATACACAAAAATAATATTGGCTTCTATCAAGATCACAAGAGACGATTAAACGTTATATTACTGAAGTGGCAAGCGTACAAAACAAAATAAATTCAAAGTAAACCGACTCCGACCCTTATCTAACCTTCTATGTTCTCCTCCGTTACCGCCAGGCTGCCTGGGTGTTAAACCCTTGTTAGGAAAGATTAAAAAAACACAAAAGGCTGTCGAAAGACTTCCTCAATTACGTGTGGAACCGGCAGATAAATAAATAAATGAATTGGAGCATGTAGCGCATTGTCCGCTGACCGCCATTATGCGAGGCTATGCAAAGACGCAGAACGGCCGCTCAGCGTACCAAGACGTGGCACAGGTCACACAGTACAATGGGTGCTGTTCGTGTGTCTGGCCGCAGCACTAATGTTTTTCCTACTTTTGTAAGAAGTGTTATTTTGGCTTTAAGTTATTGATGGCAATAACGGAATCATATCATACTCGTATAGGCTTTGATGTATTAAGTTTAAGATGATTTGAGAAAATATGGTCAGAGTGGAGTTTTTTTTGCCACTGCATTTTTCTCCACTACAAATACGGCCCAAAGGCACTGGCTTAAGATAGTAACAAAACGTAGTCAGACAGTCAGCAAACAGAATGTAAATCATTCTACCGAGACCACGGGACTTGCAAAAGTACCGAAACGTCGGAAAATTGTAAAATGAAAAAATAAACGAGTAGGTAAATATCCATGAAAATTCAGTTTTTATTAAGTCTAGTGCTCGTGTTTACCTTGGAAAATACTGGGATGTAAATTCTTTACGTTGAAATAATTTACTGATTTCTGATTTCAATTGAGGTAACTGTAAATAAAACCGTTCATTCGTTCGTCGCGCAGTTTCTTACATTGACTAGGTACTTAGTTAGTTACGAACGTTATTTGCTACCAACGTTAAAAGCAATAGGATAAATAAAGAATATATTTTATAGTGAAGAATTGCTACACATAAGAGCATCATGTTGTAGCTTTGAAATTGCAGTTTTTTACTTTTTCTTTATTTTCAATTAAAGACATAAAAAGTACCCGAAACCGGCGTGCGTGCATGCAACCACGTGCACGGATGTAAACACGTGCTGATAAAGTCAGGTGGAAAGACAATGAGCGACTCTCCTCGAAAACCCGAAGTATAGGAATTCCTATGCCTTCCTCAGGCATAGGAAGCCTACAGAGACATTAGTAAGTGCTTGGCATTTATGGAGGAGCTGAGGTGGCAGGAACACATCGAAATCTTCCAATACGTAAAATAACCTCGCTATACTCCATTCCACGAAACGAGCTCCAAAAGAAAATCGTCCATGGACATCCATTGGTTAATGCGCGTGACTTTCAATAGCCACTGCGTAAAGTAAACCTACCCTATGAAGCGGACCGTCTTCGCTAATTGTTTCGCTTATCTGTAGCTGCGCGCATTGACAAATGAGCTGCGGAGTATTGTGTTCCCTAGGAGTTCGACTCGTGGAACGAAGTATAGTAGTACTATTAAACGTAACCCTCCGGACAGGTGTGGTTGATAGTGCGGTCCAGTACAATCAAAGTAAAGTGGTATTTCTGTTTAGCAGTCTATGTACGTAACGCAAGTGACCGCGCGGGCTGACGTGGCGGAAACGTGAATGTACCATTCACCGAAGTTATTACTTCAAGCAGCTGAGGAAAGTTCCTTTGCCTGTCTACGATACAATGCCCTATTTGGCTGATGTAAACTTACTATAAATAATTATAATATGCATCCAGTTCTGGCGGTTAACCTGACAGTCGTTTTGCCGTGCACTGTATAAGGCGTATCGTAAAAACCCTTTGTAACACTATTGTGGTACTTATTCACCATGTACCTAGTCGACATGTCATTTTTGCTTCATTGATGAATAAGCTGTAAACTACTGAATTGTAAAAATGAATAACACATGCTCTTGAGAGATGCCAAAATACTGTCGTGCAGTTTGGCAGAAATCTAAAAGATGTAGTTTTTGTATTTAGTTTTGAAATCAATTATTTACTTTCAGTAAGAAGGTGAAGTGTCTTCTGAGATGCAGAAGGCTTGCCCAGCACGCAGGACCTTTATCATACTATCTAAAGTAGTCTCTACGGTGCTCTCTCAGGCTAGTCGGCCTCATCCTAAGCCGTGGAAAAAAACACTATTCTCGAAATTGTATTTAAATTTCTTCTTAATTGAAACTAAACTGTTCTAATGAAGGCGCAGCGCAACCCGAAGCCGGTACACGAAACCGCACAAAAAGCTCAGTGGGGCCCACATTCCGCCCAATCGAATTACAACAAATTAGGCCCCAGCGGTGTCGGGTGACCACGCTTTGTGGAGACGGAGGACGACAATGCCGCGGATCCTGTTTCCGTAAACAATGCGCGCATACTCAATATCAAGACGTGAAAGGTTTGCTTAGACTGGCTGGCCAACATATTATGGCAAGAAGTGTTCAAGAAGATAGCTTCAGAATGTGACTCGACCTGGAGACAGCTCACATTTTACTTACCTTGAGCTGTGTGCCCCGCCCACTGCCACTTCAACTGAGCAATTCTTCGAGCTATATCAGTAACTCGGGTTCTTCTGCGGATCTCCTCGTTCCTGATTCGATCACGCAGTGAAACTCTTAACTTAGCTCTCTCTAAAACACTCCTCAGACGTTGTTTAAATAATTTGTAGTTTACCACAGACTAGATTTAAAGTGCCTCTGAGAGTGTTTTAAGGAATCGCGTTATCATAAATAACACCATCGGTCTTCCCTTCTGTTTGGTGGCCCATCGTATAATACTATTGGTGTAATGAAAAGTGTCGCCTTACAAGCGCAGCTCTCAGCGTTTTTGTCGCCATCGTCACTTATTGCCTCACTCAATACGTCAGCCACCCGTCCGTGCACAAAAGCTCCCTAAACTGTCCGGTATTCTGTTGCAAATTAGCAAAAGTTTTTTTTTTATATGAATATTTCCTTCCTAAAAAGTAATCGTAACCGGTGTGCGCGCATGCAACGACAAATATGTTGATAAAGCGAAGGTCTGTCAAGTTCGTGGCAAGTGGCAAGCCCTGGTCTCCGCCTACCCCTTTGGGATACGGGCGTGAGTCTATGTAATGTAATGTCCTTGTATCTGTTTCTAACTTCACTGGGCTTCATGTAAAAAGGACGGACTTAGAACTGGCCCTAGATGATGTTAATTCACAATTGCAAAAAGCCATTATCAAGCCGCTGTGTTGTCGTAGAAACGCAGTTTGGTTTTAATTTATTTAATAAACAACAATTTAATTTAAAAACAATAACCGGTGGTAGCGGAGCGGTAGAACGCCGGCTTCTCATTCGGGAGGTCGTGGGATCGAATCCCAGAATGAGTTTGTTTTGTAAGTTACGTACATTTGTATGTGCCTGTATGTAAATGTTTATGTCTATGTTTATTTGTGAAGTTATAGTAGCAATACCACTCGGTGACTGTGAAGGAAAACATGGTAAGGAAACCTAAGTGTCCGAGGTGTTCATACACCTCAGCGCTTGATATTGGAAATCCGCGGTGGGCAACTTGTTTAGATGACATCGACATTTTATAGTAATTACACACAATAATATTTGGAATAACACAGCCTTGTTAGAATGCTATACAGGGTGTCCCAAAGAGTTCTATAGAACACCAAACTAAATAAATATAGGTACTCTGAAATCGCGAATAAAAGATGACCTGCTTCATACACTCGCTGCATCAAATATCAAAATGCAGTATGCTGCAGCTGATCATTTTTTTATGATTTTAGAGTCGCTCTCCAAATAAAAGTTGTATTATAAGACTAAACTCCAGATTCTGAATTGTGAATTTCACTATGAAACGTTTTCTGAAAATTTCAATAGCTAAATACGTAAGTACCTATTGTTACTCTATGTACAAGAACAACTGCTTCTGACCTGCACCAAATACTAAATGATAGTCTTGTAAATCAATAGTAATGATTATATTATATTATAATTGGGCGCCCAAGTAACTAACAAAGAATTTTATATTATCTCTTTTACGGCGAGTTCCATATTATGTTGATTAATAGAAACTCACCGGACCCCACCAGACTGACTTGACTGGCAGTCGAAATATTTACCATCAGAGAGTCGCACACTAACTTACTACCGAACAGTAACTGGCACAAATTTACTTTTTGGCAGCAAATTTGTGTACAGGTCAAGCTAAATCATTCAGCAAAATTTTTGACTGGTTTTGTAGTAATTTGAGAGTGAATAATTACTTTTATAGCTTTTTACTGTTCATGCGTGTATTTGATAAAAGATTTTGGATATATCTAGTCGACCTTCTGATATAAACTTCCGGCTCCGACAGCTCCTCTCAGCAAACAATGCATTAGCTGAGTAACCGAGCGAGGATGGAGCCTCTCTTATTGATTAATTTGAAACTCAAACAAGGCTCGGACAATCATAACGACGTCACTTCGACAATACTCGCTCTCTATCATCTCAAACAAGAAGGAATGTTGTGAGGCTGGCGCGCTATGAATTCCTCATTAATGCCCACATTAAATAAGATTTGCAGAAGGTTTGTTCAGTCGAGAAGGCGAAGGAAAAAGTGTACAGTAACTTTACGAAAAAACTAATCTAAAAAAAATCACAAGAGATTTAAGCAGCCGAGGCTTAGTTTCACTGGTCATTCTAAAAACAAAGTTCACAAACCACTCAGAAATTTATTTCTGTCCTTGGCCATCATCACCCAGCCTCTCCCGGTGGGGTAGTGTTGGGTGTAATAAGGTCTATTTGCTTAGCAAGGATTTGTAGAAAGAAACGTGGTAACACTATAAATGCTTTATTGGAACTGATTTGAATGAGCTCACGCTTAATAATTTAATCAATGATGTAGGTACATCTAGGTAGCATGCATAACAGGTAGAAATGTTCTCGAGTGAAGGTCACGGACCGGCAAACGTAGCGTAGGTTGCCCGCTAGGTCACTGAACCGAATGATCTTCCTCAAAATTATTGGTATAGACTCCACGGGAGAAAAGAAAAAGGAAGCTCCACGCATGCACGCAGTATCAAGGAAAGTAAGTAATTTTGTTTGAGTAGGTACGTCCTTTCCACAGAAGTATCGGAGCACATTGAGGTACAGTTTGAGTAATCATGACAATCAGGAATCCAGGTCGGGCCAACCTTCTATGTAGCTACTTCTGATTCTCGTTATAATTCATTAGGCGACGCCATCTTGCATTAAACGCGACACTGTAAGCGCCGACACGTCCGATAACCAACTGAGACCCTTGCTCTGGTGACCCTCAGCTCGATACAGTCAGTTCCTAGAGCTAGCGCCCAGGCCTTCTATCGAGCGATAATGCTCCGTGTCGCACGCACTGTATGCACGGACCTGTATTTACTGCAGCACCAGTGAAGTATTGTGAGGGCGTGCTAAGATTAAGTGTGGGCATGGTATAGACGTACTATACTGAAGATTTATCTAGGTATTTTCAACGTGGCGGGTAACGCGTTAGATTATCATGCCAGAGGTTCATGGGTGGTGTTTTTCCATGTTTGTGATGTCCTAGTCTGGTTAACATATCGCAGGGAATCCTAGTTTGGGACCATTGATTGTGATGTGTGACTATTACGCTGAAAGTATCGTGAGGTTGAAAGGGGGAAGGAGGGGGGGGGGGCTGCCCTTGAACAGATTCAAAGAGGTTGTGGAAGTGTTTAATGCAAAAAAAGTTAAAACATACACTGTAAATACCTTTCTCATCATTTTACCATAACTAGAGGTAGATACAATTACAATTCGATGATTTGTGATTGATCGCATTACTCCTCCATTATTCACAAAAAGACAAGCGATTGCCAGAGAGACAGAGATGGAAGTAAAGTACATTGTATTGTGCATAAAAAAGGAAATGCAGGACTGAAAGGAAAACAATCTTTACTTTGTTCAGTAAACGTAATCCATCGATCTAGACGACTTGTTCTACACCTCCTAGAGGTTATATACCTCGAGGTTATATACCAATAGGAGATGCAGGACAAGTCGGCTTCGCACCTGCGCAGGGCGACAAGCGGATCCGCACGCAAGAAACAGTTGACAACATTTGAAATGGCTAACTATTAATCATTTAGCTATTAATAAGGCAGCGAGCTTACTAGGGAAATCGTCAGCAAAACAATTTGCCGGCAATAACGCGGGCTAGGGCGCAGGGCCGCAATCGACCGGACAGTTCAGATCATAGTACTCTATTCGGTTACGTTACGGGTGATTTTTCAGTGGGAAAAGTGAGGGTTGCTAATCTGTTGAGCGTACGCCGGTGAGGGTGTAGCAGGGCAGTCAATGAAAGCCGGTAGATAATCCGGCAGGAATGCGCGCCGCACCGCGCCGCCAGCTGGCGATGGTCTGTGGGGTCGCTCGCTGGCTGCGGCGCCGGCTTTGTAATTAGTTGCGAAAAGTGAAGTGGGTGACGTTTTACCAAGTGTCTCTTTTTAGATTAGGTTGTATTAGAACTTTACTTCGTCCTAATACCTTCGGTGGTTCTCTACTCTACTCTACTCATCAAAACAATTGAAAAAGTAACTGCAGTCCCGTTATTAATCGTAATTAACATTATCTAACAGATCAAGAACTCCAACCGCTGCTTTGTGAGTTGAGAATTTCAGGAGAGAAATGCTTAAGTATCAATATGAACAGATTCAAATGAACGAAACCGAGCTTAGTGAAATTCGTATTTTACCACGTAAATGGGCTCCAGTTACAGATACTATATAGTAATAGTTGATTTCATAGACTTTTGGCCAGTTTCTGAATTGAGAATTTCGCTAAGTAAATTTTTAACTGTAGTGATGTCACTTCGAATTTCTCAGAAAAGAGCGTGACAGAACGTTACTTAAGTATTTACTTAGTGAAATTCTCAATTCAGAAACCGGCTCTTTAATAGACTATTTTTACGTTTTCTTAGCACGCCTACAATATTTCTCCCTTCTCTTGTCACTCCTGCGGGTTAGCTAGTAGAAAATTTCACTAGCATTAAGCATATTCCCTTGTAAATTTTTCTTTGTGTAATAAATAATTAATAATAGTTACAATATGATTATTATAACTGTTATTAATCTGATGATTCAGCTGATATTTTTTTTTTCACAACGTTCTCAATTTTTTGTTGGACAGTATTTTTACAACCCTGGACGTAGGATTGGCCGTGGAGACCTAGTAATCTTGAGAGATTCTATAGCAAACTGGTTAATTGTGCCACCCCGCGGGGTCGCGGACCGGCCCGGCCGGCGGCCGGTCGCCTGCTAATACCGTCTAATACGCCGAGTTATTTCAATAACGGTCCGAACCCTAATCTATGAACAAAGAGCCCGGCAGAGGGCAGCCACTGTGCACCGTGAAATTAAAGTGAGTTTACAAGAGATTACTCGCAAGAATCTTCGTTTCCTTTTGAAATTATAAGCGCTGTAAATGTGCGGCGGTAAGCACAGTCGGTAAAACACTTGCGTCACATTCGAGAGGTTTTGGATTCGAATCCCGTACCAATGACTAAGCTTCGCACATTTATAAAATTTTTAGTAGCAATACCTCTCGCTAACTATGAAGGAGAGCATTGTGGTGAAATCCGAGTTCTTAAGGTGTACCTCTGTGCTTGCAATAGCCAATCAGCGGAGGGCACGCATGATTGTTATGCCCTTAGAGTATGGGCTTAGTAACCACGCGTGAGAGAAGGTCTGTGCCCTACAGTGGTACGCCATATAGGCTGCATTATTAGCTGTAGGCGACTAAAACTGGGCGTTTAACGGCCATGTAAATCAGCTTTATAGAATCGAAACATACAAGTTGTGGCATGAAAGTACCAATACCTATCTCGTGAAGCGTCTATATTGCAGATTAATACTAAAAATGCGTTTAAGACCAGCGTTCACTGGGCGGTGAACCTAGACAGGTTTCAGGTTCTGATAACGCGGTATTTATTTAAATAGGACAAATTGAGAAACTGTTACCCACGCTTACCATTTTTTACTTATTAGTCACCGATTTCTCCTACTTGTAGTCCGCTTCCAATAACAATCCGATTCAGTAGAAGCGACTCTTGTCCAATAATTATGTCCTCAAAAGACACCTCATCTCGGAAAGCCGTCAGTGTACGCAAGTGGCAAAGATAAACAGTGGCGCGAAATTGTTGCCATAGGATCGTGGGAAAGTAGCTGGTAGAGAGTGAAGAGCTCATTCAGCAAAGCCGATAGCAAAATACCATTTAGTTGTAACTTTAGAGGTGTTGTGACTGTTAAAATGCAAAAAAGCGGCGTTCCTTAAATTTCAATTCGTTTGTAATTTTGTAAGACACGACCAAGTTACGACCCATTTGTGATCTGCTTACAAATGGTGAATTTTTATAAGACTATCGATAAAAACCAGCCAAGAATAAATATAATTATCTACTATTATCCCTAATTAAAAAAAAAAACAATATTTTAAATATAAAAAATGTCCTAATTACTATTTCAAATTTCTCAGCCACTTCCTGCTCACAAGTTCGGGGATACTCAAAACTCTGTATTACAGACTGATCTACATTTCACCTCATTGAGTAGACAAATCTAAGTCACGCATTGTCACCACACTTTTGTCATCGCTAATTCTGTCGCTCCACAAAAGGCCCTGACTTGAACAGATAAAGGAGAAAAAAACACGTTAAAGGAACGAAATTGTCGCACAAAGCGGGATACCTTAAGACTCCGGGTGGCGAGGTAATAATAGAGAGAGGTGAGGCCTGTCACAATATTTGGTGACGCGAATGAATGCGTGAATGTGCGCCTCTGCCAGCCCCTTAGCGGACAAGGGGGCGCAAGGGTTGAGGCCGCCTCCGGGGTACTGTTACATTGTGATTTTATTATTTAAACACTGTGTTAAGTTTGAATAATTGCGCTGTGCATTATGTACTTCTTTATTTATGCAAGGTTTTGGGTTAAAATATTAAACAAAAAAAAAAAAAAGAAAGAAAAAGAAACCTAAACTATGGGGAACATGCACAAATTCTTCTTATTTACGTTTTATATGGCATAAAAGCAACGTCACTCCAATCTAAGTGAGACGCATGTTCTCCATTTTGCGTACCCATTTAATTAATGTAAACAAAGCCTTACGAAACATCGATGTAACTGGATCGTAGTTTTGTATTAAGGACTACCCTCTATTATTGTTTTAATTCTTATAACTGTCTGTCGATATTGTATTGTTACCTACTTAACGAATTGTTTCTCAAGTAAGTGAATTTATGTATTCTTATTGAGAAATAAATATCTTAAACCTTAAACCTTAAACCTTAACATGTAAATTTTTTCGAGTGTAATTCTGATAAAAGGAAAGCGCTATGTCAGGATCGCGGCAAGTGTCAAATAGTCCGGAATACATACATATAGGTATATAAGTAAGTATAGAATATATTCTTTTTTTGTTGCACTAACCCGTGCTGAGGACAATTTCAAAAACCTATTTAGCCTTATTTAGCGCTCAGTTGGGAGAGCGCTGGCACGGTTAGCCAGAGGTCGCGGGTTCAAGTCCCGGCATGGGTGGAATTTTTAGCCTCTGAATAGGTATTTAAAGTATAGAATAGCCCAACTGTAAAACACAAATGAGCTTCTTGGTCGTAACCTCTTGACTGATCGACGTGACTGGACTCTTGTTCTCGCCACCGGCGCCACTTGTAGGGTCCCTCCAGTAGCTTCTTTTATGGTGCCCACTATGGGTGCTCGTCCTCTGCTTCATTTCCCGACTGCACGGCCGGTAAAATAGATATATGGACAAAGAACACGTTTGAAATTATCGGACCCGCGCCGGACGTTATGTTAGAAGAACTTTAAGACTCGCGAATGAGAAGCGTCCTACCACTGCGCTATCACCGCTATCTATCTATCTATACAGCTCATGAAAGACGCCCACTGTTGGGCATGAGGTCTCTTCAGAGTCACGCCGAAGTTTCCGTTCCCCTGTCAATCTCGTCCATTGCCGTCATAGCATATGCAGCCTATTATACGTCCCACTGTAGGGCACAGGCCTTCTCTCAGGGAGAGAGTACGGGCTTAATAACCACGCATGCCCACCGCGGATGGGCGATGTTTTCCTTCACAGTTAGCGAGTGGTATTGCTACTATAACTTTACAAATGTACATAACTTAGAAAACAAAGTCATAGGTACATGCCACCACTAAGATACTTAAATATAACATAACATAAAACTCACGCCTGTATCCCGGGGGGCTTGGCAGAGACCAGGGACAGCCACGTGCCACGATCCTAACGGACTTCTTTCATTTCATTAATATTATTAAGTCGTTGCGTGCATGCACACCGGTTTCGGGTACTTTTTATCTTGCTCTTTGCTAGAAAATGCCATTTGGGCGAGATATGTCCGTCTGGGTTATCCCTTACCGGTCTTTCCACCCACTTTCGCTCGATATATTTCTTAAAAAAGTAAGTTATTCAGTTTCTGTCAATAAAACCGGTAACAATTCGATGTGGAACTTTAAGTAATTTATTTTATTTGATCAGGCATTTTTGTTTTTTTTTTTTCAATTTCATCAAGAAATCCAATCAGAAGAAAAAAATCCACAAAGCTTCCCTTGTTTTAGTACTCTCGCCGAAACCATTGTGCGGAGAACACTCGAGGCTAATCCCACGCGATTATCGTCCCTCATCTCATCGGCTTAAGGTTTGTATTTACTTGGCTTGGAGAGATCAAAATAATGGGATGGATCAAGGTAAACTGAATTTTATTATGTAAGTCGTTCGATTGAATGCCGCTTGAACCCGAGCGCGGAAATGAGCCGCGAGCGGTGTGAAGCATAGTGCTGGGTTGTAGTTACGATACCCTTTAGATAAATTGGTAACAAAATATCTTTTAAATTCATAATCACCTGTATCACGAGGGTGGAGATGGATTGTCACATGGATTGTGGAGGATTGCTACTTGCTACGATTATGGCAAACCTCTGTCGCTTCATCAACAAATTATTTAACCCAATTAGACAATTATATTCTTTTTGTTGCACTAACCCGTACTGAGGACGATTTTAAAAACCTATTTAGAGGCTAAAAGTTCCACCCATGCCGGGACTTGAACCCGCGACCTCTGGCTAACCGTGCCAGCGCTCTACCAACTGAGCTAATGGGCAAGTGCAGGCATCACCGAAATTTCGAGCCTCTTTTTTCGAGTAACCCACTTTGCAGTTAGGTTTTTACATCGGAATGTTATCGGGGCTGCAAGTGATGTAAATTGCTTCGGCCAGATGTCACTGCCTGTACTTAATACAGAGAAGTTTGTAAAGAGGCTCGAAATTTCTATGATGCCTGCACTTGCCCATTAGCTCAGTTGGTAGAGCGCTGGCACGGTTAGCCAGAGGTCGCGGGTTCAAGTCCCGGCATGGGTGGAATTTTTAGCCTCTAAATAGGTTTTCAAATTAGACAAGTTAAATTTGCTTGCAATAACTTTAACACGAGTAATCTCTACACTAATATTTAGAAACACCTAAGACACTTTTGGTACTTCACAAATGATCATAAAATAAAACTTAGACAACAAAGTCAATGGTGCATGCAGTAATCGAACCCAGGACCTCTAGGATGTGAACCAATCGTTTTACTGATGCGGTGCCGCCCGCCACTCTCCAGTGGCCTTTCTAATGTTGTATACTTGTAAGCGACAAAACATTTTACTCCGAATTATAATCCATATCCCAGGCATTTAAATTTTTACTTTAAATTGTAAACGTAACAAAACATAACATAAACTCACGCCAGTATCCTGGAGGGGTAGGCAGAGACCAAAGTCTGCCACTTGCCATGACCCTGACAGGTCGTTTATTTAAGTTGTATATTGAGTAAAAAATTACCTAGTGGTAAAGTAGCTATTATTGGTTATTGGTCTACCATACCACACCGCGAACCGTGTACATCACTAGCGCGCGACGCGAGGGGTGAGAGTGTTAATAGCAGGCAGTTAGACCTCTTTGTAGCACGTGTGAAGTGAACACACACACAAACACACGTATACGCACCGTCTATGTGTGTAGTCCGTGCTAGGTGCACGTCCTCTGGACGTAAACAAATTGATAATAAAAAGCATTAAAATACGAAAAATTCGTGTCGAACTGGCAAAGGCAGCGTAGGACGTCCACAGCTCGCTGAACCGACAATCTGTGGTAGATTGCTGGTAGCCGTTGGATGTCGATGGACGAGGACAGAAAGAAGTGGCGTGCTTTAAAGGAGGCCTATTTCAGCAGTAGATGAATACAGGCTAAAAGATTGATTGAATTAATGTTTATCTGTTTTTTGCTATATATATTTATTCAAAATAAAAAACCTTAAGTTAATACACAATTTCGCCCAACTGCACAGCAGTTTGCTGGCGGAGCGCTCTATCTCTATATATTATTTATTTACTTATAAAGTTTATATTTATACTTAATATAGATCTTTGTAGACCCAGAACGGCACGCAACATTATTCTATTCTTAGTCTGTCAATAAAATTTTACAGACTAAAAATGGATGCTGCTTATAAAACCGATTATAAAAAATGTTAAAATCGCGTCAAGCGTTAAAAGAAATGGTGGAGTAAAGAAACTGACAATCATGAACCCTGAAAACATACCTACTTCTTCTTTTGTTTCCTTAGTCGTGAAAAAATAATTTGTTTACAATCAGACAAAGTATAACTGGCTCGGAGTATAGAGTCGAGCATGCGGTGTGTAAGCTGGGACTGATCATAGCGGCTGTATCGCGTTTGACTAGTAAGATTGGAAAATAACAACATTGTGCAAAACAAGTACCGAAACGTCAAAAAATTGTAAAATGGAAAAGTAAACGAGTAAATATCCGTTAAAATTCACTTTTATTATCTCTAGTGCTCGTGTTAAGCTCAGAAAATACATAGGTATATAGGGAAGAGCAGGTGATCGTGGTCTTCCACTATAAAGGGAAATTTCCCGCCAGGCAGATCGTATGCCTGGGGACGGCCGGTCCAACTGATGTTCGTCGGACGTTATATTTATGGTATGTCATGTGAAACATTTTGCTTGCGCGATGTAGGAATGTTGGAGTTTATAGTGCGCGCGCAGAGTTGACATGTGCTCGCCACATCACTCCCCTTCAAGACCGTAGCTACGCATAGCTAGGTCTGATAGGAATCGAAGTCTGTGCTCTAAAGCCTGCAAGTGCCAGGAGGCGCTGAGTCAGTGAGTCGACTAGCGGTTGAGGGTGTTCGGCGGCTAACAGTCACTTCACCGGCGACAGTACCATGGGGACCGCGCATGTGGTAGGAACCGGTGAAGGCTGCTGTACCACTGGCAACGTGCGCTGTTGCTGTGTGGCTGCCGTGCCGAGGGGTTGGGGGAGATCACCATCAGTACCAGTAGTCGGTGCGTTGACTGTAGTGGAACTGATGAGGTGAGAGGGAAGAGGATGCTGGCCTTGCTTTGAGACTGGTTGTATGTGGGGTGCTGCGAGAGCGAAGGAAGGTTGACAATGTTCTGTCGGGGGTCACCACTATATGGGAGGAGCAGGTGATCGTGGTCTTCCACTATAAAGGGAAATTTCCCGCCAGGCAGATCGTATGCCTGGGGACGGCCGGTCCAACTGATGTTCGTCGGACGTTATATTTATGGTATGTCATGTGAAACATTTTGCTTGCGCGATGTAGGAATGTTGGAGTTTATAGTGCGCGCGCAGAGTTGACATGTGCTCGCCACAGGTACTTACTGAGTTCAGTGGATAGCACATCAACCTAATAACCTACTCAGTTACGATAAGAGCAAGTTTGCAACAAAAATGTTAAAGTTGCCCTATGTCGACTGTCCAATTTTATGTTTATCTGTCACCAAATAAGCCAAACATAGCACGAACAACACCTTTAAAGTTATAAATACATTGACCATTGTTTATTAGGTAAACTTAATAACCTTTATTCCTAAAGTATGAAAGGCACTCAACTAAAGCGCATATTTTAATAATTAAAATATTTTTGTAATTTTCATAAGTTTTGAAGGAAGATGGCAAATTGCAAATGGCTTGTGCAGGCAACCTCAGCAAATTAAACCCAATTCCGTGTAGCCCGAGGACGCTCAAATCTTGCCGCAACTAATGTAATTGCATTTCTTTATCCAAACAGAGGTGTCAAGGAAGAGGGTCGCATTCACAACGTGTTTTGGGAAGGTTTTGTAGAGCTTAAAGGTGTTATTTTACTCAGAAATATAAGCAAAATTTACTATAGTACTAACTCGGAAATCGCAAAAATACAGCCTTTTCATATCTATATCCGATATTTAAAAAAAAGCAAGTAAATTGCTTCGGCCAGATGTCGCTGCCTGTACGTAATACAGAGAAAGTTTGTAAAGAGGCTCGAAATTTTTCCGATGCTTGCACTTGCCCATTAGCTCAGATGGGAGAGCGCTGGCACGGTTAGCCAGAGGTCGCGGGTTCAAGTCCCGGCATGGGTGAAATTTTTAGCCTCTAATCGCCGCCATACGAATCGGGCACAAAATTACCGACGTCACAGTATACGAAAGGCGGACATGATAATGTGAAGCTCCTATCAATACTTGAGTTATCTCGTAAAAAAATCGTTAACGTGTATACACTTTTATCAAAGAAATGTTCAGGTTAATAGAAAAAAATAGTTTTGCATTTTATTTATAATTCCAGTAAAATGATTTTTCACATTTTCACACAAAAAATAGGAGTATCGTACCGTACCCGCTAATCAGTGTAAATGCATATGAACAGTAAAATGTCTATTACAATCCCCACATATAGCGCATCCACTCAGCCCTTTGAAGAAGTGTCTGTCTGCCCCGGCAGCCGAGCGAGGGCTTGATTAAGGGAGTGGGTCAAGTTTTGCTTTTTTTTTCGGCACTTTTTCTCGTTTGGTTGCATCTCGTCTTTCGCTCTAACGGGACGGACGGACGCCGTTTGAATCAAGTAGAATGCTTTTTTATAACCTCCAGTGACTTATTTTCTAAGCCTGGATTATACCTCATATTTATATTTTATTTTTTTAGGGCACTATTTAGAGGTTAACAATGACTTTACGTAATACAGAGAAGTTTGTAAAGAGGTTCGAAATTTTGCCGATGCCTGCACTAGCCCATTAGCTCAGTTGGGAGAGCGCTGGCACGGTTAGCCAGAAGTTGCGGGTTCAAGTCCCAGTATGTGTGGAATTTTTAACCTCTAAATAGGTTTTTTTTAAAAGGTTATGTTTGGCAATATTAAATAGTAGTTAGATGTAACGTCCTGGAATTCGTTTCCGATATCGGAAATTATAAGTTCTAATATAAGCTACGGCGTGACTTACATCTTACGAGTATATAAAACGTCATTGCTCATATTCTATCTAGTGATAATTATGTTGGCAATACTATACTGTAGCGAAGAAAGTGAGTGTGCACGAGGCTGCTCACTAGTCGCAATTTCGTCATTCCGTTTTTGATTCCATTCCATTCCGACACAGCAAGCATAGTGGTAAAGACAAGTTTTTTCCACACGACTAATCATCCATAACCAGTGGGCAGTGGTGGCCAGATGATGACGATACCGAATCATTCGCAACTCTGCAAGAATAACGGGTAGCCGTTACTAGGAGAGCGAATATTTCATTTTAATTGCCCCTTTACACAGTCAATGAAGGAGCCCCGAGCGGAATCCACTTTAATTTAAGAATGCAGCAGATTTTCAAAGCGCCGCTGCAAGGAGCCTCCACAGAAATCTGGAAATATTTCATTAGCGCGGCTGAAGGAGCGGCCAATTGTATCAGGCGCGAACACCGCCGCCAGCGCCGCCGCGGCACAAAAATTAATTAACAATGAGATCCAGAGAGAGCCCGCGGGCCAGCGCCCCCCCACCTCCCCGGCTTCCTCTACCGCCGCCTTGCCGAGCCCGAAATTGGAACAAGCGCGACCAATCTCGGCTGAATTTCACTAATATTCTAATTGGAAAAGTGCTCCTCTTCCCCGCATTAAAAAACGCTTAAGGCGAGTGACGTATGCCTCTGCGGACTAGCGGTTAAAGCGCTTGACTACCGAAACGGAGGTCGGTGGTTCGATTCGCACTGGAGGCCGCCGTACTTAATTTGTACAAATAGCTCCAGTCTGGGTGTATTGCCATGTTTGTAATGTCCGTGCCTGGTTACCATAACAGAGGGTATCCTTGTTTAGGATGAGGACAAGTGAATTGGTTTTGTGAAAGAATATTTAAATTTTGGTCACTTAAATTGCAAATTAAAGATATTATAGATAAATTTAATTTTCCTTATGGATTCCATTTTAAATTTAGTATGAAACAGCGAATATGGTTTTCGTGACAAACCCCCGGTTTCTCGTATACTAACAAGCTGTTAATCAACTGTTAACAGCTGTCAGTGTTTTTTTTTTGTATGGACTTTGGTCAATTGACAGCTAGATTAACAATAAAAATCTCTAACCCCCTTACTAACACGCTTAGTGTACGAGAAACTGGGGGTTAGAGTAGGTACCATATTAAGATTTATTTTTATTGTTGAGTAGATTAACGCCCTTCAGTTCCACGGAACCATTCTGAAGTCCGTAGAAAAATAAACATAACACCAACTCACGCCTGTATCCCGGATGGGTATGCAGATACCAGCGTCTGCCACTTGCCACGATCCTGACAAGTATTTCGCTTCATCGACATTCGTTAGTAGATGAAACGCAATACGCAAAATGAATTGAATTGAACTGAATTGAATTGAATTAGTCACTGCATGCACGCACGACGGTTCGCTAATACAAAAAAAAAATACATAAAACTCCTCTAATGCTGCTGTTGCTAAGTTTATCAATCGAGGGTAGTCACAATCCTCTATCAAATAAAATAAAGGTAAAGAGTGGCAATAGATTAGGCCCGAGGAGGTGAAGTTATTCAACCAATTAAGTTTAATTGTTTCCCTCTACTAGCCTACTTTATTTGTGGCGCGAGCGGAGCGCCGCGCATTCTTCGCTAATTACGAGCCGTTCTCTATCGCCTTTGGGAGATTATTGCAGCTTGAGTTTTAATTAAGCCGTGAAAATTCAATGGGGAGAAGAAACTCTACTTGATTATAAGAATGGGCACCTCTTGAGACGCTGTTCTATGGGCGCTGGCTTCTAAGTCTGAGTGGGGTAGCAACTAACAGACTCTTACGAGTGTTTAATAGTAATAATAACTTCCACACTACACGATCACTTATCCTAGTCCTAAACTAGGATACCCTGTGCTGAGGCAGCCAGGCAAAAATTAAAAAATGAAAGAAAAAAATTAAAAATGCTTTATTTACCATCAGTTTTGTCAGAGATACAGAACAGTGAGCCCTGCACTAGGAAACCTTGTATTGCAGGCAGGCAGGCAGGTTGATTGACGATGGGCGCATAAATGCTCTATCAACCCGCTATGCCAGTGGTTCTTAACCTTTTAGCTTAGCCACTGAACATAACGGTGCAGTCGACAGCAGTTTAACCTTTACATTTTAATTGCAGAGTCACCCTCAACGTAACTGATTAGATTGCACGTATGTAAATATTGATATCGACGACCTCGTGGCGCAGCGGTAGTGCATCTGCATACTATGCGAGAGGTCCCGGGTTCGAATCCCAGCTGGGGCAACAAAAAAAAACCCCAGGTCTTGCATGTTTACATGTTTGTGATGTCGTTGTTTCTGGTTCCCACGACACAGGGTATCCTAGTGTGGGGCCAGAAGCAATGTATGTCCCTGTATGTAAATGTTTGTTTGTTGTACTGTCGACCGTACTGGGTAGATTATAGATTGCATGTGAAAGTCTCTTTACAGTGTTGCTGTAAGTCCAATAATGTATACGTTCCTTTGGGAGCACAGTAGACTTGTTATGTAACACTTTGATTTCCCTGCCTATGTATTCACATAAATCAAAAATAAAAAAGTCGATGTGCTATCAAGTGTACTACGAGGCTGGCCGTCTAATCGCTAATCCCGCAGTGGAGTGCGGTCCTAATGGTGTTGCCCCGGAACCGACCCAGCCGTCAGTGGCCGGTACAGAAGTCCAGCTTATACGTTGTTTGAATACTGGAGCAACTTGGGCCTTGAGCGGTGGTAGCCTAGTGGGTAGAATATTGTACTCGGAAGCGAGAGACCAAGGTTCGATTCCCCGTGCGAGCATGTACCTATGACTTTGTTTTCCAATTTATGTACATTTGTCAAGTTTTAGTAGCAATACCACTCGCTAACGGTGAAGGAAAACATTGTGAAGAAACCTGAGTGTCGGAGCTATTCACATACCTCAGCGCTTGAAATCGCCAATCCGCGGTGGGCACGCGTGGTGATTAAGCCCATACTCTCTCCCTGAGAGAAGGCCTGTGCAGATAAGTTACAGATAAGTTATAGGTTGTTATCAAAGAAGTTCATGAAAGTGTAAAATTAATTACTTGTAGGTATAATAATAGGATTTTTTGCGTCTTTTTCGCTTCATCAACATTCAACATTAGTCACTCCGGATGTTGGTACCACATCTAGTTATACTACATCTATGTTATATCTAGTTCAGTAGTTTTTTTCACGATTCAATCGGAATATGCAAAAATTTCTAAAATTTATCGTAGTTATCGATAGACTCACTTGATCATACGTCCATTTTCACACCAGTGCACTCTGCTCATTCATGTTACGGGTAATTTTGCCACTTTATAAATTTATATGTCCCAGCTGTTAACCGTAATCGGCATGCAACTACTGTCGCCTTCCGTGTTTGTGACCAAAAGAACGAAATTAAGCCATCTTGGGTTAAAAAGTCTAACTGTAGAGTGTAGAGGGGGTGGGGCGGGCGCGGGGAGGGCCAGGGGGGAGCTATAGATTTTTGGGGTGCGTTTTGGCTGAGTTGAGAAAACAACCATTTAGAGAACGATACAGTAGCGTTGGCAGAGGAAAACATTTTATTTTATTTTCTTACGTAACAAACAAATAATTAGTAGATTACTTAGAGACATAGGTACGTCATTTACGGCAGTAGTATTCATGTATGGACCGCCACGGCCACCCTCACCGCGTCGTTGTGTTTCATCCTTTAGAATGCTGATAAAACAAAAGCAAACAGGAGAAACATCTAGTAGAAGGTTTTACTTCTTTTATGTCAAAAGCACGAACTTTTACTGTCTTAAACAATAAGTATGGAGTTTTTTGTTAATTTGTTCTCCATAAAATGTAGATCGTGCTTGAAATGGAAACTTATGTTTAATTGGTAGCTCTACTGCTACTGCTCTATTCTCTATGTTGAACAACAATATGGTGATTTGATTTGAAGTGGAAAATTTAAGACCGGTATTAGAATAGCCTTGCTGTCGCTACCCTACTGTGCGTGTGGCGTGCAGCTATATCGGTACGAGTTTCAGAGCCACAATGGGTGGACTGGGGCACGATTGCTGAAAGAGGTCTTATTATGAGATTTTAAACGAGCCTTCGTCGAGTCCAAAGCCCATCGTCGCTGGAGAAAGTAATTGTTGGTGCTTCTGTATTTGTGGTTTAAGTTTGAACCTTATTTTCCACTCATTATGACTCATCGTGTTATTTAAATAATGCAAAATCCAAAAATGATAAATTAAACCGCAGTCAATAAGCAAAACATTAGAATTTTGACTTTATATTTTATACTATCTTGATAAACCCGGTCAATTTATTTTAAAAAACATTGTTAAATTCATCTTCTAAGACTTCCTTTGGGCCATTGTTGAAGTTAGCTAGCCCTTGATTGTTTTAGTTGCTGGATCTCCACCTCAACTGAAAAATTTAAAACTTACAACTTTTGTTTAATGGAAGTGAATATACGTTTACTACCAAACCTTTCAGGTCCTGATTTTGGTATCAGCCAAGATCTCAATCTGATTATAAATGTTTATGATGTGAAATGCCAATGTGATGTGGTGTGATGTGATGTGATGTGAGAGGCCTGTAATATTGGGCCCTGTTTTGGGCTGATTAGATAGATGATGTGAAATGTCTGCACACTAAGATAGCGCATAGTATAAATATTATTTTCAAAAATAAGCGTCGCAGAAATATCAACAGAATGCCAAAAATCCAGCCATTATTTTGGTAATCGCTTTCAGCCGTCAATAAAATTTCCATAATAAGATAATATAACGCGCGCATTAAATAACTCATTGTAAATAAGGGTCCAATTTATATTCAGCCGGGAAAAGCATTATCATATACCAGCGCCAACACGGCCGGGCTGCTATGCGTCGCTCCATTAGCTCTTAACACAAGGGACGAAAGTCTATTCTAAGTTGTTCCAGGGTGAAAGAGGAAATTGGTCGAACTGTAATCGGTAATTTGCATTTCGTCAGAGAAGGAGGGCAATAAACAGCTCCGCGTGAGTGCGAGAGGGACGGCAGAGGCAGCTATTTGGCGCTGGAACCAGGTTATTCGTCAAGTCACAGTCGCGTTGCCAAAAATATGATTTTATTGCCATTTCTATTATATCGTAAAAGCCGGCTTGGGAACTGGCTGCTTTGTTCAAGATTAGATCGAAATATTGGTTATATTACGGTACGTATGGTAACGAGCTGTGGTAGCGGAGCGGTAGAACGCCGGCTTCTCATTCTGGAGGTCGAGGGTTCGAATCCCGGCATGTACCAATGACTTTGTTTTCTATGTTACGTACATTTGTGAAGTTATAGTAGCAACACCACTCGCTAACGGTAAAGGAAAACACCAAATACCTCAGCACTTGCTACGTGACTAAATGCGGAAATCTCCAGTCGAACTAGAACAAGTATGGTAACTTTTCGAAAGGTAAGTTACTTGACCTTCGTTTACAATTCAAATTGAACTACAATTCATGGTTTACTGTGACAATTCGTTGTACATTGCCAAGTCGATTAACCCACCGACTAAGAAGTAGGAAGACAGGTACGCAATGTACATCGAATTGTAATAATGGACTTCTTGTGGCTGAATGATGGTGATAATGATGAAGTTTTTAGCCGAAGGAATTGGAGCGACAGGGATTTTTTCTGTGCCCAGCAGTGGGCTTTATTCATGTGCTGGATAGAAAGATAGAAGTTTTAGCTAATAAAAAATATGGTTAACAAACTTTCTATGTACCTAACCATTTTTGTGAAATAATTAGATAGATTATTAGAACACTTAATTGCGCAGCCAGAAAAAGTATTACAAAATATGATTTTCTATATCTACGTAAAATACCGAATGTTATACATACAATTATCTAATGTCTTACTAACTTTGCTCTAAGCATTCACAAAAATGCCTCGTTAGTAGGTGTGGTAACATGTTTTATTACCGAGACAGATTTCGTGGGTTCGATTCCCGCTGGAGCCCGCCGTTCTTTGATTTGTACAAATGGCCTCAGTTTGGGTGTTTCTTCATGTGTGTGATATATTTGTCCTGTCTTGTTAGCATATCACCGGGTATACTCGTTTGGGATCACGACAAGTGATATGTGTGGAAGTTATTTATTTATTCATTGACAGCTTTAGAAAAAGAAGATTATCCCACTAGTGGGCTTCACTCATGGATTGAATGGACAGACAATAATTATAAAACTTTACAATAATTTGTCATGTTTGCCTAGCGTGTGGGTACAGTTGATAGTACATCAACCTTTGCATACGTGAATCCTAATCCGATGACTTATTGCAACAAAATTGTAAAGGTTGACCTGCTGGCAAAAGCCATTCCGCTCTCATCCACTATTAAAGGCGTCACAGACGGCGAAGGTACGATAATATTTAATCTTAAGATACAATATCGCTCGCCATACAATTCAACGTACAGGTAATTGGCAAGCGACATTGTATCTTAAGATAGTATCTTCGCCGTGTTTGATGCCTTTTAACGCTGCCATTGAATTTTTTTAAATTCAATGACGCTGCTAACGATAGCTGTTTTAACGGTTGATAACAAATTGTTAGTAAAGCTCCTGGAGCATTGGAGATGCCTTGGCGCGAAAGAGAAGAGGCCTATGTCCAACAGTGGGCTCTGTCTATGGGGTGATTAGATAGATAGGTTTGACTGACTAGCGACAGACTGACTGCCTTGGTCTTGGTATGCTTGAATACCAAAATAGGGGTCATGGGTTCAATTCCCACTGGAAGCCGCCGAATACTTGATTTGGACTAATTGCCTCAGTCTGGGCATATTTTCATGTTTGTAATGTCCTTTTCTGGTTACCATAGTACAGGGTATCCCTGGGAGCAGGACAAGTTGTGTGTTGCGTGGAAGTTATGTTTATAATAGATAGTGTACGAGAAATAGGAGCTAAGGCTACGGTAAATTCACAATTTTGGCACACGTGCAGATTCGTGTTCGCGAACATCGCGGGAAATACCTCGCTCTCCAAGAGGTCGAGTGGTTCTATTATTACGGCCTGCGTGCCGAGCGAAATGCAACCGTGTCCCTCCCCGAATAGAGTCGAGTGCCTCACATATAGTTTCGCTTTTAGGCTAATCAGCGACGGAGCCGGGCTAAATGTAGAGTTCACGCGAATTTTTGAAGAAAAAAAAATGCGATTTTATAATGAAGTAGCGTTTTTTCACGAAATTTATAAATATTTCCTCTATTTGCAACTGGATATTCTAATTTGAATGTACGCTACAAAGAAGTGTAACATTAATTCATAGACTATTTTACAATAGCAGAGCCTATGATGAGATAGACCTAGTAACCTTCTCTAAAGCTTCGGTCACACACAGCGACTAGTCGTTGCGAGTACACTCGCCGCGAATGCTAGCCGCAGCTACAGTTCGCAGCCTGCCTGTCTCACACAGCGAGTTTTATACGAGAATTTCGAATGTCAATTCCTGATACGTGACTAAAACTAACTGAGCAAGTGTATAGAAATCGTGAGTCATTAAAAATAGTGTTTTATAACCGACTGTAACAAAATTAGGAGTAGGTATGCTTTTTCAGTGATAATTCCTTACCTTCGTGTCCAATTCTATGTTTTTTTTTTTGTTAAAGGGGGTACCTCAGAGATAATTCGATATAAATTTGGTCAAAATCCGTTATGTTACAGACGGGATCTGTTTAAAAAAAAATATCAAACTCTTCAATTAGCAAATGCATCTTCACGGCATTATGGACACAATCACACCGCGATAAAGAATACTGTCAGCGACACCTAGTGTTCAAATTACCGAACTATAGTTTCTGTTTAATGCGTATTTCGTAGTAGATTTTTTGTCTTTATCGACTAGTAAAAAATAAATAATGCAGCCTACAGGCACAGGCCTTCTCTCAGTCTTAATCACCACTCGTGCCCACCGCGGATTGGGGATTTCAACCGCTGAGGCGTGTGAACACCTCAGGTACTCAGGTTTCCTCGCGATGTGACTTGTAGTTTTTTTTCTCTATCGATAGAAACCGCTGAGTCTTGTGGCCGAGACCTCGCCACATCAGCGCGGAGGGCGCAGTCTTTGTGCGGAGGTGTCGGCCCGAACTGCAGCCCTACTCCAGCGGAGCCCTAACGACTAAACTAATAGCTGCCGGAGCCCTACGGACTAAGTATCGCGTAGACATGCCACTCGGAACGAGAACTGATTGTACTTAAGGTTCCGCATAGTAGATACATTTTTTTAAATATAGGTATGAGATTGATAAGTGAAATGTCGACACGAAGCAATATACAATTACAAGCATGGCTTGCGTTGGTTACCTACCACGCTAGACGTAAATCTATACGGTGGTAACCAGGAGAAAGTTTAACAATAAGTATGATTAATTGGCGTTTACCGTTATTGGTTTGTTTCATACTAAACAATATAACGTTTACATTTTATTTCATGCCACATAGTAATGTACACTTTACTGCATTATTCATAATTAGGAACTTTGAGCTAAACCTAACCTAACCTATGACGACCTCGTGGCGCAGCGGTAGTGCATCTGCATACCATGCGAGAGGTCCCGGGTTCGAATCCCGGCTGGGGACAATAAAAAAACCCCAGGTCTTGGATGTTTACATGTTTTTGATGTCGTTGTTTCTGGTTCCCACGACACAGGGTATCCTAGTGTGGGGCCAGAAGCAATGTATGTGCCTGTATGTAAATGTTTGCTTATAAAAGAAAAACCGTCATACAAACAAACTTCGAACTCATTATTATCATGTCACTTGAAAACTCGCTAACGGTACCTGAAATATTCCACATACTCATGCGCTTAAAATTGCCAATCCGCTGTGGGCACGCGTGGTGATTACGCCCACACACTCTCTCTCTCTCTCTCTCTCTGAGAGAAGGCACCTGCCGTACAGTGGAACACCTATAGGCTGCATTATCACGACTTTAAAACTTGGATCGAAACTTAAGCGTTCTTTCGATTTACTTAAGCTCTAATAGTGAAACAGACACAATAGGTGAAGTAACTATTTAGACATTATTATCAGAGACAAGTGGCAGACTCTGGTCTCTGCCTGCTCCTCCGGGATACAGGCGTGATTTTAAGTTATGTCATGTCTGAAAAAACTTTTTAAAGATGTAGCTCCAGTAGAATATCCTAAACATCCTCTCAGATTGGTTAGCACAGTTGATGCAGAAGAAAGTCAATACGCCCAGAGCTTACTAGGCGCAGATTCCCTCACAGCAACCTCGAAAAAAAAGAACAAACTTAAAACTGTGGAAAAAGCTTACAAATAATGCACGAAAAACAGACATAACCCAATTATGCCGCTACTCGGCGCGGAGTTTAGCTATGTAGTCTACGTAACGCAAATAGCAAGAGGTTTTAAGCTAAACAAGGAAGTGCCTGGGGCGGCGGGGCGAGGCGCGGGGTGGCGGGAGGGGGGGGGGGGGAGCGGCTCACACCTCGGCGGCCGCAAGACTTCACTCCGGCTTAACACACAAGAGAAAGTAGCGTTGTGGGCTGAAGTAAGCTGGTGATAAGGGGTGAACTCAATTTAATATGTGGACCAAAAACAGAGGAATTATCTGGCCAAAATACTTGTAAAAATGTCAAATTTGAAAATAAAAGTCTATTATCTAATTTAGCCCAACGGATTAGTAAGTTACCAGGAGACGGGCAGCAGTGTCTTCCTGAGATTCCCACCACATACCGCGATCGTCAACCCGCCTGCCAAGCGTAGCGATTATGGCAAAACCCTTCATGATTATAAAAACCACGAGGGAGGCCTATGTCCTGCAGTCGGCGTCAAATGGCTGATGAACATTAGTAAGTTGAAGTGGCAGTGGGCGGGGCACACATAGGCACGTAGAACTGATATCGGATGGGGCCGAAAAGTTCTTGAATGGAGACCACATATCGGCAGCGCAGCGTATATAGGACGACCAGCCACAAGATGGACAGATGACCTCATCCAAGTGGCAGGAAAACGCTGGATGCAAGCCGCTTCCGACCGGTTTTTTTGGGAATCCATGGAGGAGGCCTATGTCCAGCAGTGGACTTCTTGTGGCTGAATGATGATGTCAACATCTTTTTATTATGAGACCAACTCTGAAATTTCCAAAATATGTCAACTGCTCCATACAATTTTTTATACATGCTTCAACGCCTATAATAATACTAGCTGACTCGGCAATGTTTTTAGCCATACTAATTAGCCTATATGACCTATTCTCAGACCTACCAAATATATACAAAAAAAATCACAAAAATCGGTGAAGCCGTTCCGGAGGAGTTTGATGACAAACACTGTGACACGGGAGTTTTATATACTTATTAGTATTAGATGAAACATATATTTTTTCTCGATTTCGGAGTTGGTAAGATCTGTAGATATTAGGTTTCAACGGACCTTTCTACCACACACTACGCAAACAAATCCATTTGACAGTTAATTTCTTTCAATGTTAGGACACTATGTTGAATACTTTTTACCAACCTTGATCCGGCTGAATGGATTTGGATAACATTTTGTAAGTATACAGATAGTTAGAATTCTTCGTTAGTTAGGATTGTAAATAACATCCTTTAAATATTAAGTTGATTAAAACAACAAGATACTAGTTTTTTTTTTCTTTATTATCATCATCAGCCCACCTCTGCCCACTGCTGGGTATAGGCTTTTTCCCCATCACGTCATCCATCGGCTGCTGGTCTACCCACTGACCGCCATTCGGTTCTTGGCAGCCACTCCGTTATTTTATTATTAAATGCTCAAAAATTTTGAGATCTCTGAGTATCAGCGCTTTCTCTGTTCATTTGATTCAGTATCGTCACTTCATTGAATATCGTTCCGGAAAAATACGTAATAGTTAGAAATTCAATCTAAATCAATGACTAAAAAATTAAGTTGCATAGAACTTTTTATCCGAATCTTACGTGAAAAAAATCACGAAATGATAAGTGCCACTCCAAGATGAGTGCGAGTAATAATACCTCCCTCTGTTCTCCTTACACTTGGGCCACACACCAGCGCCGACGCTCGCGAGAGGGTTAAACTCACACACTCCCACACGCGCAGCCTGCACACACACTCACACACAAGGCGAGCAGGCGGCGAGGGCGACCTTGGAGGCACCGAGCTAACTGACAACAACATAAACAAGACAATCGGGTTTGTAGCCTAAAAGTGCCCTACCAATGGAAAGAAATTTACTGACGACTCTCTGGAAGCAACCTTATGCATTTACGTTGAAATAACTTGATCGAAAATTGGCGAATCCCATAAGAAACCCAATGAAAAGACAAAGTACCTACCAAAAGTACGGTTTTGGTCGGCCATGAAATCTTTTCCGTCAGCGATAAAATTCTTTTGATGAAAAAATTCAACTTGTAGTCGGTAAAAAATACTAAAAGGAACAGCAAAATAATCAAATTCAGCATCAGAACATTTCAAAAGAAAGTAAGGTAATGAGATGGGGTTTTCCTTGTACGTGTATAGTTTAAATTGCGAAAAGAGCGAAAAGGAGAAAAATAGCAAAAATCTTTCTTTTTTAGTATTTTATGTGTCCCACTGCTGGGCAAAGGCCTACCTTTAGATTTCCACTCCTCTAATTTTTTTACGCGCTGTAAGCGAAATGTGGTCTTGCTATGCTCTTATGGTAGCGTATTGTAAGATTGAAGCTGCTGCAGCCGGCTGGGGTGGTCCCGAATCTGCCGCGATAATGTGCTTGTCTAATTCGCGCCCCGCAAGACGATCCCCTGCCCGGGAATGTCACTGACCCATATTAGCTCGGTACTTGCTAAAAAACAGTCCAACTGTTCCTTGCGCCTTTCCTTATCATGTTCAATCTCACGGTACCACGTCATCGTCGTGTCGTCGTCGTGTCGTCATCGTCGTGTTGTCGTCATTTACGCACCTTTGTTCTTACGATCTGGTTTCTATTTTTTTAACTCAAGATATAATTATGTTATACTGTACTGTAAAAAAAACCACATAAAGTCATCACCATTCAATAGTCGTTCCATGCTTGTTTTGGGTACTATCCCGGGGCTATATTGTAAGCATAAAACCTACTTATGTTTGAACAAATAAACGTATTTGAATTTGATTTGAAACGTAAGATTTGATTTGGAAGCTTTGCCAATCTGCCCAAATATGACGTCATAGTATTAATGAAATTAATGGGTAGCTATGGTGATAGTATTAAGGGAATTAGTGAACAGTTAATGGTTAAGTTAGTGGATGTCCTTAGGCAAATCTATTTATAAGCTGATTCTAATTATCCCAGCAATATTGAAACAATTAAGGATGGTGGATACATAATTACACAAAAATGACACTTAAGGTAGAATAACCCAAGCTGACAGAAGTACACTTTCAAATCGAAACTAATAAACGTACAAGAATCCTGAAAACATAATTACTATTCTACTATTTTTATTGAGAAATGTTGCCGTGCATAAAACTTACTGACACAAAAATTACAAATATATGCATAAACTCATGCATGTATTCCGGAGGGGTAGGCAGAGGCCAGGGTTAGGGTTTGGTTAGACCAGGGCTTCATAAACATTCACTAGTCGTTGCATGCACGCACGCCGGCACACAACATAGGTATATAATTTAGTAATATGACAGCTCAACAGACCATCGACCAATTCGCTCTTGTCCTGAACCCTCTAAGCACTTCGTCAACACCTCAGTCTTCACTCCTTGCGCCTAAGCAGTCTATCAGTGCGCAAATCTCGGCGTGTGAACGGACGCGGATTGTGCGCGCTGCCGTGCGCACAAAGCCGAGGCGCATTGAGCGAGGTGTCGACGTGGGCCCGCATTGTGCGCGGACCACGCGCTTCTGGCGAGTCCAATGAAGTGAAGGAAAAAAGACAACGGAGACGAGTGGTTGTTGTCCCCAGGCTGTGGGGCTACTGTGGACTTGATATAGTCAGAATTCAGTCTCATCGAGTCCGCAGTCTGGGTGTGTTTCCATGTTTGAGATGTTATTATAATAATAATAATAATAATATATCATTTATTTCAGACAATTTAGGTCCATATAAAAACAATTTAACAAATTATAAATTATAAAATTATAAAAAACAAATTATTGCCTGGTCACCATTGCACAAGGTATTCTATTTTGGGACCAGGACAAGTGATTGTGTTGTGTGGAAGTTAATATAGATATTTACAACTAAGCAGGATGTCATTGTTAGAAATGGCAGTTGTTGCTAGAAATAAACGCTTGTATGAGATGCTTTAAGGCGCGTATTGCAAATTCAAGGTTTGGAGTAAAATTGTATCTCTTACAAAAGAAACCTTGCTTTTTTCGCTTTAAAAATTAACGAAAGCTGGGCCTGGTCTACATTATATTAGTATAATATTTTATCGAAATAAAATATAAAAACAGAACTTTTCGTTTGTAAGCGTTGCTTTGTATCAAGCATTTCAATGCAATCTCAACTCTTTTAAGTATTTTATTTCATTTATTTGTTTTTGTTCATACGAACGAATACTTTGTCCAAAGAACAATAAAAAAACCTTAAGTATTTATTCGTTTTAAGTTGATTTAATTATTTTTTAGAATTCTGTACCCAAAGGGTAAGAGGCCCTATTACTAAGACTCTGCTGTCCGTCCGTCTGTCACCAGGGAGTATCTCATGAACGGTGATAGCTAGACAGTCAAAATTTTCACAGATAATGTATTTATATTGCCGCTAAAACAACAAATACTAAAAACATAATAAAATAAACATTGAAGGGGGGCTCTCATATACCAAACGTGATTTTTTTTGCCGTCTTTTGCTCGATATTAATAACGGTAACAGGTAGATGCTTGAAATGTTCAAATGTTGTATAGATAATGGTACGGAACCCTTTGTGCGCGATTCCGACTCGCACTTTGCCGGTTTTTTATGTCCATAGTAAGGTGTGTGGTGGTGTGGGCGGGGAGGGACCGCGCTCGAGATGTTTGTTTTCGTTTTCTGCCAAAAATATCGGATTGTGCGGGAGCGAAAACACGGACTTCTTTGACGCGAGCTTTTGTGGGTTTTCAGCGAAAACACGTATGAAAAGAAGTAGGAACTCAGATCGGTGGTTTGGGGAGTATTTGGGTACAAAATATGTGTATGCTCTAACTACGGCTAAGTGCCCTGCATGCACGCACGCCGCTTTTGGGTATTTTTATCTTGCCCTTCACTAAGACATCCCCTATTTGGTTGAAGTAGGTATGTCCGCCTGGGACTTCCCTCACGGGCCTTTCCAGCCACATTCGCTCGATACATTTCTTTCGTCAATCTTTCTTTTTTATCTTCTCCATATGTCAACATCACGCCAACATCCTTTCTCAATTCTAGTTACTACGTAGGTACTCTTTTAATCCGCACTATTGTGGTGAGAACAGTTCTACCTAGTATCACGGTGTTGGCAGTTTGAACTTAGTCAAAGATTAGTTTACGTATAATAGATAAGATAAGATAAAAAAGTATTTATTGCCTCATCAGAAAAAACACTTAGAACAAAGTAAGGCTTAACTAGTGATGACATAAAATAAGGCAAAAGGTAGTGGCTCATATAATATGGGAGTCATGTTATAAATCATTAAAAAAAATGTAGATAGAGAACCTTTTATTGAAACACTAGCTGTACCGGCGAACTTCGTAACGGCACAGAATCCGTTTATACGATTCTTGTTACCATGGCAACGCAATAAATAAGTATCTTAGAGTTTGGCTTGAGAAAACGTTACGGTAATAATAAAATATTATCTCACGGGAACGTATTACTCGGATATCAAGTATTCAGATCTTTGTCTATCTATATGCCAAGTTTCATGTAATTCCGTTCAGCCGTTATTGCTTGATTGAGTAACAAACATCCAAACATCTTCATAAACTTTTACATATATAATATTATAAGTAGGATAAATATATCCTCGCTTTTGCCCGTGACTTCATCCGCATGGAATGAGTAATTTCCGGAATTAAAAGTGTGCTAATGTCCTTCCCCGGAACTCAAACTATCTCTATTCAGATCTTTGTCTATCTCCAAACCAAATTTAATTTAAATCCGTTCATCTGCTATTGCATGATTGCATGAAACAAACATCCAAACATCTTCACAAACTTTCACATTTATAATATTAGTACCTACCTGGATGACCGAGTTTTTTTGGTTAATCGTGTTTTTTGGAAATTATAATTAGATACTATGAAAAAGGGGAAAAACCGGCCAAGTGCGAGTCGGACTCGCGCACGAAGGGTTCCGTACCATTATCTATACAACATTAGATACAAATATAAAAAAAACAGCAAAAAAAAATCACGTTTGTTGTATGAGAGCCCCCCTTAAATAATTATTTTATTTTGTTTTTAGTATTTTTTATTATAGCGGGGACAGAAATACATCATCTGTGAAAATTTCAACTCTCTAGCTATCACAGTTCTTGACATACAACCTGGTGACAGACAGACAGACAGACAGACAGACAGACGGACGGACGGACGGACGGACGGACGGACGGACAGACAGACAGACAGCGAAGTCTTAGTAATAGTCCCGTTTTTACCCTTCGGGTACGGAACCCTAAAAAAAGGAAAAAAATAATCGGACTGGAAACAGACTCGAACCGGCGTCTTCTGGTTTCGGGATCGCCTGATTTCCCACCTGAGCTATTACAACCTTGCGATGGTGAAATTTATCTTCGTATTCTAATGACATTTTAGCAGTTTTTCAATGCCTAAAAACAAACACGGATAAAACGACGTTTTCTAAAGATTAAACCTAGATCGATTTATCTCGTCCCCGAAGCCCTCTGCGTACTACATTTCATGAAAATCGTTGGTGCCGTTTCCGAGATTCAGATTATTTTATATATATTCAAGAATTACTCGTTTGAAAGTATTATATATATTATAGATAGATAGTAGGATAAATATTTTTATCTCGTATAAAGCTGCACGTTTGCTCGGTTTAAAACGGCAAGCCTATAAAAATGGCATGTAAAACAATCGGAGCAATTAGCAAGATCCTGCATCGGGGCTTCCTCGCAGTACTGGCTGGCTCTCTCTCGGCAGACCAGGGCCGGCGGCAGGCGTGGGCCGGATCTAACAACGTGGGTTACTTAACAACACGGTTGTTCTGGCCGTTTTATAACTAATATTGAGATTCGCATTCGAAACCACTCGTAAAATAAAAATTAAGATTTCGTTACATATTTAGGTACTCGTACCAACTAATGTATTAAATGTATGTGTTTTTTCGACGCATTTTTCTCCACTACAAACTCGACCTGAAGGCAGCGACTAATAGAATGTAAACGAAGCAAGCTAAGAAGAGAGATTTTAAAATGAATACTCAGCGCAGGCAATACTCAATCTCTCATTTTTACACAAGCTTTTAAACACTCTTGTTTAGTATCAGAACCATAACTCCTGAGTAAAATAAATTTCCACATACCTCGTCCCAACACACGCCAATCTCAAATAATTACATTTAGCCCAAACCAAGCTCGTACAAATGTGGGTAAATCTGCACCTCTCAATCGCCTACAACGAGTATGTAGAACACATAAGAAAAGTCACTTGAACTAGAGGTTCACTATGATAAGTTAGTAATGTGCAGATAAAAATGTTGCAACCGAATTTAATTTCATTTTTGTTTAATTTCTTAAAAATTTATTAACGGATCCCACATAAGTTTATAAGCCATATAATAAATTAGTTTTGTAAGTAACTTTCAGTCAAGAGTGTTGTAACAGACGTGCATGTAATTGGGTGTTAGGCTAGATTATAAATTATATTATGTATCTGTAATATGGTTTTACCTAACATATGTTGGCTGTATCTATTAAGTAAATCAATAAGTTTTCGATTTCAGATATTGTAGTTCGCTTGTGCCCCACCATAATCCGCTCCTGTCCCACTGAGCGCTCGTCACTCACAATAATGTATTAATTAGCGTTGGCCGCTCCGGCGCGGCTTTGTGCGCGCGGCTTTGTCTCCGCCGCGCCAGCTGCCGGCTCTGCTGCACCAGATATAAACTCCGCTTTTGCATCAAATTCATATTCACAGATATTTCGAAGTACATTATTCAATTAAGTATTTTCATTCGAGACCAGTCTGACAACAGTAAATAAAGATGTTGCTATCAGTGGCACTTAGTATTCTAGCCGCGAGATTCTTCCAAAAAGGTTTGATACTGAAAGCTATAGTATGTGCGTTCACCTTAGTGAACGCACACGTAGTCGAGCTGAACGCGCCGAACTTGCCGAACGAAACAAATTTTATAATTCTTTGTAGAACCATATAAAACCTGGTTCCTGATGAACACATCAACCCGGGCCGCATTGGGCGAATTTGGAATTAAAAAATTTGGAAAGCGCCCAATGATTTCGGTGCGGTCGATACTTCGGTTCGGTTTGGTGCGTTCTCTTACCGACAAAACCAAAAATACACACCTAGTCAGATATGGGTATGTGTCCCGCTGCGAGACATAGGCTTTCTCTCAGAGAGAGAGAGTACGGGCTTGCCATGCCTCGCCATGCGTACCCACTGTGACTAGCCATTTAAAGCACCCAAAATAAAAGACTAAAATATATTTTAAGGGTGACCTAACCTAACAGAAACTCATGTAAGGACTACAAGCATGTGACCCAACTGGAACAGTGGCAAAGATGGAGTAAAATTCTAGAGGACCTGATCGGACGACCAGTCTGGGTGTATTTTCATGTTTGTGATGTCCTTGCCTGGTTACCGTAGCACAGGGTATCCTAGTTTGGGAACAGGTCGGTTGTGATTGTCGATGATGATGATGTTGATGTCGGTGATTGTATTGTGTGGAAGTTATTATTATTATTATTAACCATAACATTGGTTTCTACCTAATTGCTCTTTTCAAAGTCATAGTCATGCTTGTAGCATTACGTCCACCACAGTGCCATTGTAATATTTACTTATGTACAATTATGAATAACAATAATCTAAAAGATTAATTTGATTTGATTTAGCTGTGAGCACGCCTTTGCTGGGACTCCGTTACATCTCCGCCTACTGTACTAAATAAATACCCCATACATTATTGTAATATACCCAAGGCTGAGAGACAAGCATGGATTTAATTTTAAGACAGGTAAAAGTAGAGAATCAATATTAAACTGAAGTAATAATGTAATGGCGATGCCCTCGTTACATACTTAGGTACTTACATACGTATTGAAACTCCCGACGGTATAACCTAATCCTTGGTCTGGTTTGCCACCAGCCAAATAATATTTTATGGCATTAGAGAGAACCTTCCTAGACCGTTTTGACGCAAAAGGCAAACATGAAGGATTTCTTTTTATTTGATTATATTTTCCAATTTATCAAATTCAAATTTTTTTTACTCAAAATAGCACAGAAACTGCGACTTAAAGAACGTTACAAGTAAAAACTAGGTGCCCATTTCAAACTCTAGATCATTTTGGAGAAAAAATGGAAGCACGCCCTTGTACACTTACAATGTAATTAGTGCAATAAAGAATTAAAATAAAATAATAAACTTAGTCTTTCCAAAGTCCTTAATTAACAGAGTTTACATAACTATTCTAAAACAATGCATTGAACTGCCCATAATTCCAGACATCATTGTCATTTTAATATAGTGTCATGCATTATTTCTCACAAATATTTCTCTCTGTCTCTCTTTGTTAGAGTTAATTTCACCAACGATCATTCGATTCTGGCTCTGAAGTTAATACTCAGTAGTATCAAAAAAGGCTTAACAAATCTTAAGTAAAAACTGTCAGTCAGAATCGGGTCCAATAGGAACACAATTGCACTGCACGCTCGGCAAATATTGCCGTCGGCAACCGCGCGGCGCTCGATATCCTCTGTAGGCTATTCTGCGCAATTCACTTTAACACAGAGTAGCAGACTAAATTTCCAGTGTATACTTTAGTATACATTTACACCGCTTGACAGCCATTTTATAAGAAGATATATTAACTGTTTTGTCCAGCAACTCAAATTTTTGGCTTCAAATATGTATATGTTCAATCCAATTCATCAGACCCTATTCATCCACCGCTAGACGTAGGCCTCCGTAAGTCACGCCACTTCTTTCTGCCATAACCTCATCCAGCCGCTCCCGGCAATCGGCCTCAGGTTGTATTTGTCGCGGTCTCAACTCTATAACCTTAGTAGGTACCCTATCAGTTGACAGTTTTTCGGCTACAAAACCAGCCCACCGTCACTTCAGCTTACTAAATCTTATGCCTTTTAGCTATGACAATTGCCATAGTTATTTGTAGAATCATGGTGTTGGTTTTAGAATACTTGCGTGATTCAGTGGTTTGAAACCGGTTCGAGCCGGTGCGAGACGGCGGCAGGCGCGATCAGCTCTTATAATTAGCGTCTCGCACGGCAGAGATAATGGGGGTGGCTTTGTCTCGCGCGCGGCCTTTGTCTTCGGCCCGCGAGTAACCCGACACTGGCTGCTCTACTCGAAGCGAGGTCTTGAGTAGAGTTAACTGCTCTCGACTTGTCGATGGTTTAACCAAGAGGCTGTTGGTGATTTTTTTTACAACGAAACACAGTTTTACACCCTGCCTCTTTTACAGCTCCTCTGTACGCCCCCTTGTACAGAGGAGCTGTGACCCTTAAGAGCAGTTTGCTATACGCCTGACACGTAATTAGAACTATTAAACGCCAGAAAGAAATTACAAAAAATATCTCGTCTAGTAGGTAGGTGCAAACGTTCGATCTACCTCTGATGATTATGATTAGGTTTGCTCATAATATACTAAGTGAGGTAGGTAGGTACTAACAAGTAGCACCCAACGTTCTTTCTAAAAAATAGGGTAAAAGTTGGGATTTCAGTGACCTGAGCACTTAAGATGTAAAGTAAATGTAAAGGTAAGCACTGACCGGGCGGCGGGTGCAGCAGAGGCGGCGCGTGCAGGAAGGCGTTGGCGACGGCGGCCTGCGCGTTGAACGCGGCGGCGTACGCCACGCGGCTGGCCACGGACACGGGCAGCTGGAACTGCGGCGCGTACTGGCCGCGGTCCCGGTCCGACAAGTTGAGCACGCGGTCGCGCTCGCCGTCGCGTGTCTCGAAGTACCGATCGCGGCTGTCGCGCGCGTCCGACAGCCCCAGCAGCTCCTGGATGGCGAAGGGCGAGCGCTGCGGCGCGCGCGGCGCCGAGCTCGCGCTCATCGCTTGCATCGCGCCCCCGACAGTCTGCACTAAGCTTTATACTACGCGGCGCGTGACATTTCGGAGCGCTATTTTTTAAGTCGAATTTGCATGTCCGAGATACGTACCTATGCGAAAATTCTTATTGGTTTTTTTTTATTTATGACTGTTTTTAATGCACTTTTAGAGTCAGTATCACTTGATTTATTTACGTGTGATTTAAAATTTTAAGCAAACGCGAAAAACAAAATTAGGCCGAAGAAAAATTAGGCTCAGAGTCGCAGTCGATTTTCCAGGGGGTGGAAAATTCGCGAAAAATCGTGCGTGGTCGTCCGTTTTTGACGCGGAAATGAAGACGCTAGCTCTTGCCGCGGCGTCCAGAGCGCGTCTGTCGGCGGCGGGCGCGCGCCGAGCGACACCCCCGCGCCAGGCACGTCGCCGGGGCCACAGGGCGTAACCGCCAGCACGGGGCCCCGCCGGGGGACCTTACGGTTCTAGCGCGGAGCCGCGCGGGGCCTGCGACCTTCCGCCGCGCGCGCCGCCCCCCACCCCGCCGGGCGGGGCCTGCTAATAGCCAATACGGATATTTTGTTACCGCACTCTATTGGCCAGATTTCTTCGCGGGAGACACGCCTACTTAACTCCGTGCCGTTCTGAACTCTACTCTACGGTTACGAGTTACGTGTGAGATTCAGCCGGCCGAGAGGCGGTTGATTTAGTTTTGATTAATTGTGAGAAATGAATAGAGCCGCGGTCCGAGGGGGCGGCGGGGGCGCGTGGGGGCGGGGGCCGGGGGGCTCGGACAGAGCGTATTATTTTATTTGTTTCGTCTTGAGCAGGTGACCGCGGCGCCGCCGGTTCCACGCTCGCTCAGAGTCCGTCAATGGCGGTATTGGTTTACGAACTTTTTATTTAACGTTAAATAACATAAAGACACGTCCTCCTTACACGCCTGCTTAGGTATATTGAGCTAAGGAGCCTCTCATATAGGTACATATCTAGGTATTAGTTATAAAAAAAATTTTATGACACGACATGAAAAAATTATGCTCTTGTAAAAATTTACCCCCATGTATTTTTATGGTGTTTATCAAAATTTTATTAAAATATTGTTACCCATCTTCATGAAAAAAAAATAAAAAAAAATATTAAGTAGCCTACACAGAGTTGAAAGCTGACGCGAACCAAAATAGCCATTTACAAAATTCTGGGCGATCATTATTCTTTTTTTTATTTTAAAACATAAAAAATATTAGCACCTACCTAATAGACGCGTAGTGTTTACCCAGCACTTGTTTAAAAAATCGGTGTTGTAAATACGTTGTGCGTTGAAATAGGTAGGTATATCAAATTCGTTTTCTAAAAGACAATTCTACATTTGGCACTCGTCAAATCTTTGAAAATAAAACTACTACTTAATTTTCGACAAAAGATGCAAATGAAAAGCTCGATTTGGAACTATAGTATCTCCGTAGACAATCTCTGGAAAGGGTGTTAGTAGGTACCTATAATAACAATAATAACTTCCGCACAACACGATCACTTGGCCTGATCCTAAACTAGGATACCTGCCCTGTGCTATGGTAACCAGACATCATAAACATGGCAATAAACCCAGACTGAGGCCATGTGTATCATCATCATCATCAGCCATTTGACGCCCACTGCAGGACATAGGCTTCCTTCGTGGTTTTCATAACCATAAGGGGTTTTGCCATAAGTGCCACGCTTGGCAGGCGGGTTGGCGAGTTGGAATCTCAGGAAGACGCTGCTGCCCGTCTCCTGGTAATTTATTTCCTTAGTCGCCTTCTACGACATCCACGGAAGGAAATGGAGTGACGCTATTCTTAATCCGGCACCACACGGATATGTATGCACGGAATGCAAAAATGAGACATGTAAGCCTTAATGTATTTTGCTTTCTGGTTTAACACCCGATAGTGAGTAGGAACCTAGGTACGTGTTACTGCAGGGCATAGGCCTTCTATAAGATTGCGCGCAAATCAAAAATATACCTAAATTATAATTCTGACCGGTTCATACCCACATAGGTAGGTAATAAATAGGGATTGGGTAAATATTGAAATGGCCTATAGTGGAAAATCAAATAGCAGTAAATAGGTTTTTATGATTTTTCCACTCTTTATACCACTTAACTTTAAAGAACCATATTATGGATCTCGTGATCTATGGAAAATCTAAAATTACTTGCAACAAATTATTTAATCAATATTTTTTATGAAAGACAAATAGGTACCTAGCTGTTGCAAAAAATATTTTAAAGAGTACGCTTATTGATATTTTTATTGAAATAAACTTGTTTACCCTTCGTTTAGGCTCGAAGTATAAGTATTCTTATCTTTGTGCAATATTTACTCTACTTGCTGTGTATAAAAACACTAAAACGTATATAGAAAATATTTTATTTCATTATCCAACTATATCTTAGACAAAGTACCTACCTTGACGGTATTTACCAGTAAGTATAAAAATGCCTGTATCAGTAGACACCGCTCCAGAAAAAGGTTTTGTAAAAGTAGAGGATAAAATCAACACAACATAACAACAATAGTTATCTTTTTAGCGCATATTAGAGCGGTGGTAGCTTAGTGGGTAGAACATTGGACTCGGAAGCGGGAGACCCAGGTTCGATTCCCAGTGCGGGCCCGCACCTATGACTTTTCTTTCTAAGTTATGTACATTTGTGAAGTTATAGTAGCAATACCACTCGCTAACGGTGAAGGAAAACATCGTGAGGAAACCTGGGTGTCTGAGCTATTCCCATACCTCAGCGCTTGAAATCGCCAATCCGCGGTGGGCACGCGTGGTGATTAAGCCCATACTCTCTCTCTGAGAGAAGGCCTGTGCCCTCCAGTGGGACGTATATAGGCTGCTTATACTATACTATAATATTGTTTGTTTTCTTCTCGAGTAGATTTAATTATAAGATATTTATGTATGTTTATATATGTAATGGCTTATGTAGGTATATTGTTATCATATAAGTATGTATATTAATATTCATACTTGTACCGACCGCCCGTCTCATTTTTCCTTCAGCAACTTTCCGTCAGAGGGTTGTCTTTAAGAAATTGCTTTTAGCAATAGGGCTGCCAATTCTACTGTGTGTTTTTCAAATGTTTATGTCGTGTGCTCTAGTCCGCAATAAAGAATATTCTTATCTTATCTTCCTGCAGTCTTGCAGTCACCCCCGTGCTGCAGACTGTACCTAATGAATACTTTGAAGTAATCATGAATGAAGCCTTCTCATCTAAATCACGTGACTGCTGTGTGACTCATTTAATACGGCAGATATTTTAGTTGTATTTAAAGTTATTAATTTATAGATAAATCTTGCGCTTAGCCGCATTACCATTTATTTCGTTCCCTACATATTATGAGCATTGAAATCTCAGTGAAAACGTCGAGATAAATAGCACAAAGCCTGCTATCTCATTGAACCGTCATCAAGACGTGACAATGAGGCTGTCGCGGAACACACTTATTGAAACTAAGCCTCCGATTCTTAAAAACTGTCAATTTCACACAAAAGCCTGCCAAAATACGAACACCAAACCTGCCAAGGAATTTTCGGTCTTGTGCTTCACATGTTAAGATAGTGAGAGAGGGCGGTAGGTGTGTGAAACCGAAGAGGCGGCGATTGTTTGCGCGTCCGCCGATCACAACACACGCTTTGTCCCGTGGGGAAACCCGAGCCGCGGACGCGACACGTGGGAACAGGCAAACAAACAAACACTCGTCAATTCACGAGCGATGTTTTGACAGCCTGCTTGATAAGCGACAGGCCTTCAATAGAGCCTAACGCTGAACCAGATAAATGATCCCGAAGAAGACATTAGTCACACAGTTTCTCGAGATTTCAATAAGAGTAGTTTATGTTATACTATAGACGATGGACAGAATTAGAAGAAGAAGAAATACATTTTTAGCAACAACAGTCACACACACAAAGGCACAAGAAATTACAAATACAAATACAAAGACATTAATACAAATTAATTAATTACATCTAAAATACGCAATTCATGAAATACTTCAATAAGTGGTGCTCATCTATAACTTTTATTATATGACATTGAAAATTTTTGCTTTTATTTTTTAACTAGATTTTGCCCGCGACTTCGTCTGTATGGAATTAGTAATTTCCAAGATGAAAAGTATCCTATTTCCTTTCCCGGGACTCAAACTATCTCCGTACCAAATTTCGACTAAATCCGTATGGCGTGATCGAGTAACAAACATGCAAACATCTTCACAAACTATCACATTTACCTATTATTATGCAGGTTTTTTTCAAACATCGTGGTTGTACTGATTGTATGCTTTATATAGACCCTGTTTGATAGACAATGTTAAAAATCATACCTGTTAAACAGAAGAATAGTTATTATTTTGTATGAAGGGCACTGATTTACTAGAGGCTGGATTTAATGGAGTCATTGGTAGGTAGAGAGAGTAAAGTCTATTTGATAAAATAATAGAAACCCCGATATTCTGAGAAAAAAAAATTGCCCTTTTCATCTACGTAACGCACCTTCACTCACACTAGATGGGTGGAGGGACCACTCGGACGCTGCGGTGCTTGGAACATTGTCTGGAAAATTTATTTATTGTTATTTTTTTTATTGAGAAAAATCTCATACAAAAAAGTTGCTGGTGTCTAACAAACTTTAGTTGAATTATTTCAGTTTGTAACTTTTTATAAATCTTCAATTAAATTGATCACTAAGACGCTGCAGTGTTTGAGACAGATTTTATGATAGGTATAGTAGGCTTGGCCTGCATCAGTACCATTCAAGCTGAAGTCGAAGATGAAGAGGAATAATAATTGGACATACAAAAAAATAAACAACACTGGTAACTTTTCGTTAAAAAAAAATTTGATGAAGTCAATAAATAACGCATGACCACATCGAAGATTTCAATTATAGAAATCATTATCAATTTCGTTTTCCAAATTCATACCTACGAACGTACGTAATTAGAGGAAGGTAGATCAGTTTTACAACTGAAACTTTCGTAAGCACTGCTCATTTCATATTTTGGTTTAACTTCACTTTTATTAACGTCGGGATAGCCAACTAGTTTCGACCTCGTTCGGAGCTATGAGCGCGGGCGCAGCGCCTGCGAGCCCGCACCGCAGTGAGAGGTCGATGGCCGCGGCGAACGCATAGACTCTCCTCCATGATTAATGAATGACGAGGTAAAAACTAGTCGGCTACCCCGACGTTAATAAAAGTAAGTGAAACCGTTAAACCAATATATAAAAAGAACTTAGATCTTTCTATGGCAGGTTTAAAATCTGGAAGTTCTTAAAAATGTCAAACAGGTAGACAGGTACATACATAAATAAAGATTCGTAAGCCGAACATGTTTATAAATTACTACTAAAACTAATCGTTATTAACAATTCACTATCATCATCGTCAGCCATTTGACGCCCACTGCAGGACATAGGCCTCGGTTTATCCTACCCCGCCTGGTTATGAAAACCATGAGGGGTTTTGCCATAATCGCCACGCTTGGCAGGCGGGTTGGCGATCGCAGAATGCCGTTGAAATCCCAGGAAAACGCTGCTGCCCGTCTCCTGGTAATGTATTTCCTGAGTCGCCTTCTACGACATCCACGGAAAGAAATGGAGTGACGCTACTCTTAATCCGACGCCACACGGAATAACAATTCACTTATATCCTTAAAAATATGTAATTTTCTTTGTACCTACTTAATTTCCTTTTTTATGATTTCAGGTTATTGTCAAATCATCCTTTTGTAACTCATAATGTAGTAAGGTAAGGTCACCAAATAAGGCCTACCTTAATTTTTTTATCACCTAACTAGCAGGTTTATAATGAAAATGCACTGGTAATTTGAAATACTTATATTTACTTATTAAACTTTGTATTAAATGAAACAAAATGGCTTTAGAAACAAAAATCACACTTTTGTGAACACAAATAACTAAAATGTCACTTTGGCCTTTTTTGGAACCCTGTGTCTTAATAAAGCATTAATAAAAACAATTAAGCATTCAACTTCTTCATGAATACAAAACGTTGTCAATACTTATATTAAATCTAATGAGATCCTATTAATTACTTTTGGTCATTTTAGATCAGACTTAACGACTTAACTTGTAAAAGTACGACGAAGATGAAAAAGGCTGATTTTGTTACATCTTGAACCCTGTAATTCAGAGACTTCTTGCGTGGAGCAGTCGCTTTAACGTTAAACTTAGGAGTTGGTAAAAATTCATGATTCTCACACGTGGTTGATTGATTGTCTATCTTATGTAGAGTTTCAGCATTCGGATTGTTTTTGAGAGCAAGGACAGTGGCAAACTCTCAGTATCGGTGCCTGAGCCATCTCAATCTTCCACATTTGCAGTTAAAATCTCTTGTTCCTCCGATTCATCAGATAAGTCAGCAATATTCTCACTGTTTGTAGTATTTGGAAGTTCTGAAAACGCAGAGAGCGCGAACCCCTTTCTACCATTTTAATAGCGTTTTCCATGTGTTGCAAAGTTCATTGAGCCCTGTTTTTCCTTGTGGTAGAAGCTGGTGATCCGTTTTCCATAATATTACTGAAAACAAGGGTTTAGTATTTTATTGTAATACTTTTCTAACTGACATAAAACATTGTCCTAATACGGCCTGTACCTGTGCCGTTATAAGGCCTATACATTTTTTTCATAGGCTTTATTAGGGCATGGCACATGGGTAAACAAAACAACAATTATACGGATTACACCGATATTACAGCTTTTTCACTTATATGAGGAGATGGCTAAACGTATCATTATCCTGTAGACAAAACATAGCACACCGTGTACGAATAAAAATAAAAATACTTACTGTTTACTAGGCCAGAATTTTATAAAAATAAGCGTGCGCTCCACGTCGTGGTTGTTTTTGACTGCAGGTTCCAAAACGTTCGCGGCACAGGCCGCTTGCTGTGCTTGTGTGCGTTAGTTAATGTACACGCACACTTCTACGAAAATTGGCGGTCATTTGAATTCGTGAAGCGGGAAATTTAAAAAATAGGCCTTATTAGGACATAGGCTTTATTTGGGTCACCCACCTTAGATAATAAAGACCTCTCCACGTTAGCAAAGAACGACCAGGGCTGAAAGTAACAGCGTGTTTTAACTATACATTTTAATGTATACATTTCAATTAGAATTTTCACAATCTTTTATTTATAACCTTCGCCAGAACATAAATTACCTAATGTAGCTAGTAATCCACAGAACTTTGTAATTTGTATTAGAATGAATACGAGTATCAAATAATCTCGCCTTTGTGCAGATGTATCTCTTGTCCAATAAAGAATTTTCAAATCAAAATCAAATCAAATAATAAACTTGCTTTTATTTTAAGAGTTGTTTTTAGTTTTTTCAAAGGAGTTCCAAAACTTCAAACTATTTAACTTCCAAATATACCAGGTACTTAATTTTATCTCAATGAGTTTTAGTAGCGCAAAACATCCATTTCCTTGGTTTCTACTGGAATGGATATTGAACACCCTTATTTGAATTTTGACATTTCGTAATGTTACAACCAATACAGTGAATAGTAGTTGTAGAATAGGAAGGCTGGCTCTAATGTAGCAGTCATTGTTATAATCACTTTCCTCGTCTATAAAAAAACCACTAACTCCAAGAAAAAATAAGTCCTTGTGAATAATACGGTTCTAAAACACTTTGCAAGTGACATGAAATAATTAAACTCTCTTCATTGGATCTATTTGGTTAAGTAGTTAGCCAAAGGTATAAACTATCTCACTAAAACATAAATGGAAAAAACTGGGCATCTTCTCGTCTCAAAATAAGTGAGGAAGATTTTTCTAATTTCCTTCCTTTCACACAATTAGCAGTGTTTTGATAAACATGGAAATGTATTGTTCCGCTTTTTGTATCATATTGCGTAAATTAAAAAGTCACATAGGCACATAGTATTATGTATATACATATATATATATATACATAATACTTTTCCGTATTTATCAAGGCCAACATAATGAAATAGTATATTTTTATCTCCTCTCAGTAATATTAACATTAATTAACTTTAATAAGTGGGGCAGGTCATCTATCGAAACTTTTCACTTTCTACAAGGGATTAGGTAGTTGCGCTTACTATGTAGCCTCAAATTATGACCCTGCAGGTAGAGATGGGTAGTGGATTATAACCCAGTAGTTATAATCCAGTTTTAATCCGGGTTATAACGTTATCGACCAGTTTTATCCCATTAACTACTTTTTTGGTGGGTCAAAATGAAAGACAGGAGCGATACGATTTAACAAGAACAAATTACAACTAAACAAATATGCTTTGGGTAATCGGGAGTTTTGCTTGACATTATAGTGCCATAGTGATTTATTTTTGCACCACTGAAGTATTTTTAAGTTTTGATGAACTGCATACACTTTCAAAATACTATGTTTTCTATGAATAAAAGTACAAATAAAAGCGTGTCGGGCCACGCGTAGCTTAGGGTTCCACAGACATCTAGTTATTACAACCTATTACCTAACAAAATCACAAAATTCAGCTATCAAACAAAATAGGAGGCTTTTTTTACTAATCCCATTAATGTAATCGACCATTAACCTGTAAAGCCTAGTCAGCTGTGACAATTTTTCTTTTAAATTTATTATATTTGCTACTATCGTGATTTTTTTTTATTTTTAAATGCAAAGGTTTAGATTGTAGAAGGGGGGGGGACACAGGTACAAGCTAAATATTTCGAAAATGGATGCCTCAATTGTAAAATGATCTTAGTAAACTCCCAATGTTTTTAAAATAGCTATCCAACGATTCCCCACACGGTGGGGTAGAGAAGAAAAAAACGCCCCCCCCCCCTTTTCATGTTTAAGGTACATTAAAAAAAACTTTCTGACATTTTATTATTTAACTTTGTCGGCGTGATAAATATGTATACACATGCCAAATTACAGCTTTCTAGTACCACCGGTCTTTGTGCTAGGCCGCGGACGGACGGACAGACAGACAGACAAGTACCACCGGTCTTTGCGCTAGGCCGCGGACGGACGGACAGACAGACAGACAGACAGGCGGACATGGCGAAACTATAAGGGTTCCTTGTCGGACTGCGGAACCCTAAAAATGAAAGATTTAACCTAAGTAACATGTAAGATTTGGACTAAGTGACACGCTGCACTAAGTGCCCGTGAAATATTTTCAGATAATGTAGTCCTAATAATGATTCTGCATCTATACTTTATAAATAATCCAGAAATATTTAAGTAAAACGCCAAGTGCATTCAACACAGGCGGGCATCATCACTTCATCAGGAACTGCAGTGAGTGACTGAATCCTTTACACAATGAAAAAGTGCATAAAATATCGCGTTGGAAGTTCAGTCAGCATTCAGGCCAAAGTCATTCAGGTAAACAGTGATCACAGTAACAATAAATAATGCCGGTTCGATAAAAAAAAAAACACGAAATTATACCAAAAATCGCTCGTGCGCATTCTAAGCAACAAAGTACTGGAGTGAGTGCTGTGCCATACGCATTGTGCACGGCGCAAGTGCGAGCGAGATTGACGATGTCGTTGTCCCACTCGCTCACGCCCGGGGATTTCCGGCGCAAAGGATCATAAAAGTGTGGCTTGCTTGATATACTTTATGAGATGCATTACCTGCAATGCTTAGGTTTAAATGTACTTAGGGCCACTTGCAGATCTCGCAAACTAGAGTTTAAGTCAAGCATTTGACTAGTTTGCTTAGTTAGTTTGACAGATAATGCACGAACTGTCAAAATCTCGACTAAAACTCCATTTAAGACACTGGCCCTTAGTACAATGCGAGCGCAAGAGATAAAAACTAAACATCGAAGTGAAATCCCAACCTAATATTGTATTGTATGGAGAATTTCCTGTATATTTTTGCGTGCATAATTTCATAACGATATATGCAGCTTACAACTACAACGCCGTGCACATTATTCGACGTATTCCGTATTACTATTGAACGAAATCATTATGAACCGCCATAATGGGTTATAACGGGTGCATAGCTGGGTCAAAACTGGATTATAACTCACCAGTGGTTTATAACCTGGGCCATTACCCATCTCTACCTGCAGGTCATAAGGTCATTATTCGAACACACTCAACGGCCTTTCGTCGGACGTGCTATAGTACGCCATTTCAGCGCTCGCGCTCGATTGCAGTCAGTTCCAAGTCAGTTCGCAGTCAGTTCCTTCACTCCGTTCTTTTAATGGTCATGCCCGTGCCATGCCCGCGCAATGTCCGCGCCAGGTCCGTGCCAAGCCAGATCTGTGGGGTAAGCCTTAATCCCTTTTGCATTATTTCTTAGTATATGCATCTTTAAACGGTTTTAGTTGTCACATTGGACTTTGATCTTTGATCTTTATGAATAGCAGCATCCATAGCCATAAAAAAGTGAGAATTGCCACTTTTCCAAAATCTATGAATGCAGTTTTTAATTACTTTACAGCTGAGAACATTTTCCAGTAACTGCAAAGATGCAGGCAGTTCTACTTGTGACCCCATTTTGTAATTTAGGCGCCCTCTTAGGGGGCACTCGACGTGTCTTTGAACCAAATATCGAAGATATGTAATATTTTACATGGCAGGTCTCAGACTCGTAGATCGGGCACGCAATGTTGCCGTCCGTCACTGGACGAAGGTCGACGACATTGGCGAAAGAGTCGCGAGATTGAAGTGGAAACAGGCAGGACACCTCGCGAGAAGACGGTAGATGGACCAGGGCAATCACAGAGTGGTAGACGAAGGCGGGACGACGGTCAGTGGGTAGACCAGCAGCCCGATGCTGGAACGATATAGTTGAGTCCGTGGATGCGAATGAAATATAATTTACTTATATTACTCGCGAATTGACAGTGAGGTCATATTGCAAGGCTTATTTCAATAAATAACCTAGACAGGTTATACTTTAGTGTTTATCTTTTACTGTAACTATAGATATTTTTTTGCTCATTCATAAACATAAATAACAATTAATTATCTTACTTTAACCTTAGTGTTGCTAAAGTGATAATATATAGGGTTAGTGCTTGCAGAAATATAATAATAAACATAAACAGATTACAGTTAATACACTAAATTGAAACCTAAACTTAATTGTGTTGGATGCGGGTGGGGGGGGTATTATAAATAGATATAATATCTACATAATATAAACAATCTATAAATACATAAAATAACACGTAATGTACCTACTAGTGATAAGTAAACAAGAGTACATACATAATTACCGTTTTTTTTTTATTAAGGAAGTAGTTAAAAACGTTGGTCTTGAAAACATTTAAAGATAGGGCATTTAAACTATGAATAATTCATACATACATACAATAATACATACAATTATTGTAACTCTATGAAACGCGGCTCAGAAGTACCTAATCCATGTTTTTGACAACCCTACGTCACATCTAGGGTTACCAAATTCACGCAAACTACTTTTTATTGAGTGTCTCGGCCGAGGCTGGGACAGGGTGTGCGGAGGGTGGAGGGGGGGCGAGGGTGCATAATTACGCAGCCTCCGTGCATCCTGCTCGCCGGAAAACTCAGTTATAGGCATTTTGCGTCTTTCTACGTATCCAACTCAATTTGCGAACGTATTTTGTGGAGATTTTAAACGCTTTAACCTTTCGACGTCTTTTATAAGCATTTTCGAGTTCCCAAGTAAGTACTGTGATCTTAAAGCGAAGGGAGAATTAGAGTTTTATTGCAACTTTAAACTAAGATTATTACAAAATCTCTAGGTACCACACAATCAATGATAGGTACAGGTACATTTATTTTGAGATTGGCAGTGTACTGTTAAATGTGAAATATTGTAGAATTCCTTTTATACTTTTACTTTTTCCACTTTACTTTATTATATGCATGAGAGAGAACGATCACTCATCTAGTTTATGCTCCAGTCTTGTCGCAAAGTCTACCGTCTGTCCTATATAAACTATACTTGATTTGTTGATTGAGAAAATAAGAACATTTGTATAATTTCTGGTAACTGACTAATAAAAATTGATTTTTATGGTAAATAAATATTTTCACTTTCACTTTCAACTACCTACTAAATCAATTTCAATCCAATAGCTATGTATGAAATTCACTGTGTTGCCAGATGTGATTCTATTGTCAAAATTCTTTTATTTTAATACGGCATCATAAACAGCCTATATACGTCCCACTGTAGGGCACAGGCCTTCTCAGAGAGAGAGAGAGTGTGGGCTTAATCACCACGCGTGCCCACCGCGGATTGGCGATTTCAAGCGCTGAGGTATGTGAATAGCTCAGACATCCAGGATTCCTCACGATATTTTCCTTCACAGTTAGCGAGTGGTATTGCTACTATAACTTCACAAATGTACACAACTTAGAAAGAAAAGTCATAGGTACATGCAAGCACTGGGAATCGAACCTGGGTCTCTCGCTTCCGAGTCCAATGTTCTACCTACTAGGCTACCACCGCTATTAATACTGCATGCTGCTTGAAAATTGCTGTGCCCTAAGTGGGCATCATGTATGAGACAAACCCTAAATGTAACATCTAAACAACTACATGGTCGCAATAAAGTTATGAATTACAAATTATAAAATCTAGGTTGGGACTACGAGTAATCATCATCAGCTATTTGACGCCCGCTGCAGGACATAGGCCTCCTTCGTGGTTTTCATAACCATGAGGGGCTTTACCATAATCGCCACGCTTGGCAGGCGGGTTGGCGATCGCAGTATGCGGTTGGAATCTCAGGAAGACACTGCTGCCCGTCTCCTAGTAATTGACTTCCGTAGTCGCCTTCGACGACGTCCACGGAAGGAAATGGAGTGACGCTATTCTTAATCCGGCGCCACACGGATGCACGAGTAATATTATCTGATAAAGGAGAGAGCTTTCGTATTACGCGTTACATGACATGACTGCATTATGTTCCGAGCACAAGTCGGTGTGGGGGATATGTTGCATTATCATAATGGCACATGAGTGGCTGTCGCTCAAAGACTAGAGAGTAATAAATATTCATCAACGACACAGTGTGCCGTAGTCATCAGCGTGATGCGATACTGCGGTACTCACCAACGAAACCTAGACCCTTTCAGCTCACACTACTTCCTCGGCAGCTAGGTCACCAAAAGTGCCACCAGCGTCTTAAGTGTGACTGTTATCACACTACAAACAGGCTGAAAGAAACAGAAGAGACGCTCTATAGAGACAGACAAACGCGATGATGACACTTACAAATTAATCTATCGTCTGAGGAGCTCCGCCTTTGACTAACGCTACGGGGCATCTTTGATGCAGAGGATAGCCCTGGCCCTGCAGCGCGATATGTCTGCCAGTGCTCGGCAGTGAGGACTTGTTGGTCGGATAGTTCTCTGGGCATTTAGTTAACTGTATTCGTAGGTGATTTTTTCGAATTTTTGTTCTGTTTTACAAAACGTTCCATTAACTCCCGCTTGTAGCCCAGAGGAGTGAACAGAGACCAGGGTTTGTCAGGGTTTGCTACTATCCCAACAGACCTCTTTCGCTTCATCATCATCAACAGATTTTCGGATTTCACTTTATTTTTATTTTAATAGTAGGTACCTTATTTTATTATTATTAGTAAACTTTATTGCACACGAAATGTTTAACCGAACGTTTATTTTGATTGTTTTATATTCAGGGTTGTCAGCATCGCCGTGGCAAATGGCAAACCTGACGCAAACCCGACGGGTTTCGTCACTGTCCTGGTGCTTGTGTGTACTTAGGTACTTACATCACTGTAAGGCTGAAATGAAAATGTTAGAAAGCTGATGAACCTGTGATGTTTTAGATAGTATTCGATTATTTTACTTGTGTATGCAAGCATTTTGTTTCGTATATGATAATGATCGCTCGTAGGTACATTAATTTAGTTCAATTTATTTCTTAGCCACTGCAAGATAGGCCTCTTCTAAGACATACCACTTTTTTCTATTCTCAGCCATCCTCATCCAGCTTTTTTCAGACGACTGGACGAATACGCGCTGATTGATTGATTTTTTTCCAAAAATCCGTGTCAAAAAGAAGAGGCCAGAAAATGAGCTGTGTTTATATCCTCGTTATCACTGTATTTTTTATAACCGACTGGAATAAAGGAGAAGGTTCTTAATTCGTCGGAATCATTTTTGTTAAGTTATAACGTCTTCCTGGATAATGGACCTTGTAAATACTTTCACGAACTTCTGGTGCCTAATTAGGTTGCTTTGTTCCTGCTGACACTACAAATTTAGTGCAAAAAGCGTCTTATGATCCTTTACAAAAGAGACCAAACCCTCTCTTCATCATACTCTGTGTAATATCCTTTTTTCGTGTACAATAAAGTGTTCTTAACTCAGCTCTATTAAGGTAAACATAGGGCGAGCGTCTAAGATGGCTGACCCCGTCCATAAAGAGCTTACGCTGAGAGTGCAACTCGGAAGTCAGGTCCTTCTAGGCCTCAGCGCGCTACGGGGGGCGCGCTAACACGGGGGCGCAGTCCCACGCGGCGCTGCATTATGCCGCATACTAATGATAGAGGGCGGTTGATTAAAAAAACTAAGTATCGGGGCGTGGCGACCTGCCCCCCTGCCCCCACCCCCGGCGAGGGGGCTAGGGCTGCCACGACAACATTGGATTATAATTTTGTTTCTGTAGTTTATAGTACCTACTGGTACAGTTTGTTATGTGGCCATAAGGAACTTCTTTATGCATGAGACTGATGCCTACAAGAGGAATAAAAGTTTGCTCTGCGCTTACTTTTTGTGCTATGGTACGACGTGTATGTATTAGGTGTATTTTTATACCAGTAACATAGTTCGGTTTACAAATTATTAGATTTGTGATTGAAATATTTACCTTTTTATATAATAATGACAACTCAACATAACGATAAAAACTGAATTTGCACGGATATTTACTCGTTTAAATTCAGTTTTTATTATGTCTAGTGCTCGTGTTAACCTTAAAAAATACTATGTCAACATAACGATGTTTAAGGATGAAAAATGGCAATGTATTATTTGGGTGGTATTTCATTTAAAAAACCACTCGATTTTAGTATATCTACCTGAACCTAAAAACTCGCTCTTGTTACTATGTGCCTAGTAAATAGAAATTGAAAAACGTCTTGCACCACCAGTACGCTGACGACCCCCGGCCCCGTACTGCAAGAAACTTTTTTCAAGAGAGTGTTATACAACTCTAAAATAACACTATTGGAAAATCAGTTTCTTTTTGTTTTTGGCACAACTTTTTATTTTACAATCCTTTAATTTTAACCCCAAATAAGTATTTACAAAAAATTGTCCTTGAAGGTCGGGAAAAATTCGGAAAAAACTGCGAGATCGATTCCTAAACCATTTATAGGTAATACGTAATTACCTATCTACAAATTTATACGGAATCCTCGGTGCGCGAGTCCGACTCGCACTTGGCCGGTATATTTTTTAGAGTTCTGTACCTCAGCCTACTCCAATGTCCCATGTATTTAGGAAGGTAATGCAGGACGACCACCTGACATCGACTTCCGACTCAGGACCACGCAGCGTCCAGTTCAGGAGTTTTAGCACAGGTGGTATAACAGGAGGTATGATGTGGTTTTCTGGAATAAATTGCTATAAGCAATAAGGCCGCCACAGGTATCTCTTCTTTTGCAACTACACAACCTAATTGTTTTCTGGTGTGTAGGTAGGTACAATAAATAATACTCTTATCTTATGGGCGAAGGCAACCACAACATAGGCTTGACCTAGAGTGGCGACCACAGTAAACATGGAGGTAACTGATTGTATGTAACCATTTTCATTTACATAAGCAGCCTATATACGTCCCACTGTAGGGCACAGGCCTTCTCTCAGGGAGAGAGAATGGGCTTAATCACCATGCGTGCCCATCGCGGATTGGCAATTTCAAGCGCTGAGGTGGGTAAGTGAATAGCTCAAACACTCAGGTTTCCTCGTGATGTTTTCCTTCACAGTTAGCGAGTGGTATTGCTACTATAACTTCACAAATGTACATAACATAGAAAACAAAGTCGTAGGTACATGCCCGCACTGGGAATCGAACCTGGGTCTCTCGCTTCCGGGTCCAATGTTCTACCCACTAGGCTACCACGGCTACTAAACCATTTTCATGAATCAAGAACTTTCTACTTTACTTTTACTTACTTGAGGACATACATGTTGTTGATGTTAAGTATATGATTTTGTTTTTATAGTGAATAAATTGTTGACTTAGACTTTGACTTTATGAATGTTGAGGAAGCGAAAGTGATATGTCAGGATCAGGATCTGAACACTCTGCCTACCTCTTGTATACAGGCGTGAGTTTATGTATGTATGTATGTTTTACTTACTTATCTTATCTTACTGCATTTTCACCATGAAAAGAACGTGTTTATATATATTTTTTGATTGGGGCCTTTTAAAGGGTACTTTATTTTAACAAAGTGTTTAACCTAGACGTATTCACACTTGCGAAACTAAAACAGTGGTAAGATAATCACGGTTAGACCGGTTAAATGTACGGGTAGCTGGGTACCAACGTCGTGCTCCAATAGAAAAATAAAAATAATGCGCAGGCTTTATACTTATTTCGGCTTCTCGCAGAGAGAAGAAAATAGAATCATATAGAAAACAGTTTTAAAGTATTTTTATTACTTTAAAACTCCACATTGATTCTGTTCAATTTTATTGAAAAGAATCAAGAAATTCTTAGGATAGATAGATAAATAGAAGGTTCTTTCTTGCATGTACACCAAGAATTACATCTGATGCTTAAACCATAATACAGCTTATTAGCTTCTTCTCTGCACAATATTTTAACAAATTTGACGTTAATTTGGCAATTACTATTTTAGAAACCTATTTAGAGGCTAAAAATTGAACCCATGCCGGGACTTGAGCCCGCGACCTCTGGCTAATCGTACCAGTGGTCGGTCAACATGGATTAGTGCAACAAAAAGAATATAATTACTATTTTTTTTATTACAAATATTATTTTCAATTTAATTGCATCGAATCAAGGCTTAAACTGCTGTATAATCAATTATCATTGCTAATTCGTCTAAAATAATGAAAACTCTGAAAATTGTCTAGGTTTTTCAAGTCTCGGGACAAGTTATAACAGTTTTTTCCGCCCAGATCAGTAAGTTTCACGCCTGTGCTCTCTGGGGTGTTTACCAACATTTTTATGATTATGAAAGGTAATTGAAGAATAGTTACTGTACCTAAGTCATAAGCTAACGTGAAAAAAAATCCATGTTCTAAGAAAAATATATAACATATGAAAATTGCAAACCTTTAATAGGTAGCACGCAGCTTTTACAAATCTTCTTTGAAGCCTTTTGTTAACTTAACAAATTTCGTCAGGTAACTATGCATTCATCTATTTGGTGTCATCGGAAAAACTATTAATATGTTGACAAATATACGAACTGCATTAGGCAGTAAGGTATCAGTTCTCGAACCAAAACTTTCGTAAACATTATTAAAAAATCAAGTGAGTGTCTTAATTTAATTAAAGTTATCGGTTCATTCAATTATTTCGTTGGTTGCTAGTTTTTGAAGGCATTCATGCATTTGACTGCATGCTAAGTAACCGCTACATCAAGCCGATATCAGGCGTTGATACTAAAACATCAGTTCCTATTTCGAGACGTGTAGGTAAATGAGATCCACTCCACAGATCCCACTCAGAATCCACTCCGGCCCCGGGCTTGGCCGCCCGCTGACCGCCTATTGCCCCCGGCTTCCATAAATGGCGACCGATGCTGACTATATGCCACCAAATAGCTAGTCGTATCTGGCGATAGGTGCTTACTGACCTAGTATAGCAAGTAATGGTCAGCTTCAAAAGGTTTCAAAAACTTTTGCGTTTGAGACTAAAATGGCCGTCGAAGTTAGACAAGATATATCTGAGATTCGACGTGCGAAATGCAAAATATGGACGTTTTCTTAGTTCAATCATTTTACACATATGTAAGATTATGTTAAGCGGCAACTCTTACCTACACAAGATAGGTGCAGTGACCACTCAGACGCTTTAGGGTCTCAGACATATCTTCGTAAACGGGTTGGCTGGGTACACTATTTAATTTTTCTATAAATGTTGTATTTTATTTCTGTCTTTTTATGTGTGCAATAAAGTATAAAGTAAAGTAAAATATTTGAAATAGGCTTGTTTTGCACCTAGTATAGGTAATAATCTCTCCACTGTCGACTTAACCCACGAAAAAAGACGTCAATAAAGGCAAATTGGATGGGGGTATCCACACGATATTTTTCCTTGACCATTACCGTCAGCGTGGCGATTATGGCAAAACCCTTCATGGTTAGAAAACTATGAGGGAGGACTATGTCATGCAGTGGGCGTCAAATGGCTGATGATGATGATGATGATACCGTTAGCAACAAAAATCAAAAATTTATTTCAACATTCCCCTTGTTGAATATCAATTTACAATGTTATCGCTGTTTTTGGGTCGAGTTGTAGTGGAGAAAAAGATAGTGACAAAAACTCCACTCCGACCATCTTTTCTCAAATCATCCTAAACCTAATACATAAGTTGATACAAGTAGGTACCTCCCTAACAAGATCCCATGAGTGCAATCAACAACTTGTAATTCTAAAACATTACTTGCTACTCTTACAAAAGTAGGAAAACACTAATGCTACGGCCAGACACACGGACAGCACCCGCTCACGAGCATAACGCAGGGTCAGCCATCGCGAGTCAACCACATTAGAGGGGGATAGGCGACAAATTTACTTACCTGACTTAAAAACTAATAAGTTGAAGACTTGTTTCGCTTGACAAGAAATGAAGGAGAATATAGAGAGAGATTATTATTATATAGAGACCAAACTCCATTAGTGAAGAGATGCATGCTGGGATTCGAACTTATTACTTCTCGCACGCAGTGGGCAAAGGCTTGACCACTTTTAGCGTTCTTTTAACAGTCGGGTAACTAAAAACATGCAGCTAATTTGAGATTCCTAAGTTGGTAAGTTAATAGTTTAAAGGTAAACTTACTGAACTACCGCAAAGCCGAGCTCCAGCCAGCACTGCACCGCTGCAACAAAAGCGCAGAACAATCAATTGCGTTTCACCACTCTGGCGCCATCGCGAGACTGGCAATCGTTAATTACTAGAACAATGCATCCGCGGCGGCCATGCTAGCAATAAGCAGGCAGTCAGTAGCCCGCGCCGTGCCGCAGCGGGCGCCACCGGCCAATGAGCGCGCGGCGGCTGCCGGCGGCGGCCAATCAGCGCGCCGCGAACGCACCACCCCGGCCATTGGCCATCTGCCCCTAAATTAAGCGCGGGAAACCCTAATTACATTGATTGAGCATTGTCAAAAGCGCACAATTAGTGCCATTCGAACAGAGTGTCCTTGCCGCGGCAGATTCAATGAAACTGTAATGGCTAATGGCTCCGATTGTGATTTGGGTAAAAAATCACGGTCCCACGGCGGCGACAAATTGATTTAAATTTTGCTTTTAAATGAATAACGAAAATAATTGTAGCATCCACATAAGGACACGCTATTTGGTTTTTCCAACAAGATGTTTTTACGAGGCACCTCGTAAGAAAACGATGCATTCTCATACTCACATAGTTTGGTTTTCATATAAGCTATAATGCAATTTTTTATCTATATGTTTGATTGAGTTTATAATTGAGACTAAAAAAGGTCAAGTGGCAAAACCTGGTCTCTACCTGCCCCTGCAGGATACAGGCGTGAGTTTATGAAAATGCATAAAAAATAAACAAGAGCCTTATCATATAAACTTAAGTTGAAAGGTTTGTTTTAAAGATTAAATGTGTAGTTTATCTGTTAGCTTATTCTCCACGTAATCTATTAATCCGGAAACTAACCGCTTTGACGGTTAACCGCGTTCATTAAGCAATAATTTTATTTTTATCTAATAATAGGGGTTAAAGTATGAAATTGCCGTTTTATTGCAATAGGTTCTTTGAATTGACATAGAATCTTCATGGTTTGAGGTTTTCGAATGAAACTTTTTTCAAATGGTTTCTATGATGTTCTTTTTTTAAAAAATGTGAAACATTTGAATATCGACTTTCAATTGTTTTTGTTATTCAATTTAGACAAGAAAGATGGATACTGCGAAAATTCAAGTGATTTTTGAATACTGTTGTGGCATTTGACCTGGGGTCAGCCATTGCATTTTTCTTTTCCGGTTATCATAAAGAATCCACTTTTCATCACATGTTACAATTCGATCCAATATTCCTTCATTTCTGTACCGGTTCAACAAGGCAACACAAGTTTCAACATGCGTTTCTTTCTGCAGATCAGTCAAATCATGAGGCACCCATTTTTCGTATTTTTTTATTTTATTGATTTGACGCAAGTGAGTCAATATTGTGGGTAAGGTAACGTTAAACCATGCCGCTAATTCCTGGGTAGTTTGACTAGGGTCGGCTTCCACTATCTCTCTTAATTCATCGTTATTCATCGTGGCTCGTTCTTTAAGTCGAAATTTCCATCACGAAAGCGTTTAAACCAAAATCGCACGGTGCGTTCATTAGTAGACCCCTCTCCAAACGCAGCATTGATATTGCGGGCTGTTTCTGCCGCGTTAGTTCCGCATCGGAACTCGTATTCAAAAATCACTCGAATTTTCGCAGTATCCATCTTTCTTGTCTAAATTGAATAACAAAAACAATTGAAAGTCGATATTCACACATTTTTTAAAAAAAGAACATCATAGAAACCATTTGAAAAAAGTTTCATTCGAAAACCTCAAACCATGAAGATTCTATGTCAATTCAACGAACCTATTGCAATAAAACGGCAATTTCATACTTTAACCCCTAATACTTATGTATAAAAATCTCATGTAACAGTGTTTGTTAACTCCTCCGAAACGCCATTAACGATTTTTATGAAATTTTTTGTGTATATACTGAGAATAGGTCGTGGGTTATAATTAATACAGTAAAAGAACGTTTGCCGCGTCAGTTGTCAATCAATTGTTTTTTGTAATTTTCATTTTTACGTTTGTATTTATCGAAATCCCTCTTAAATCCAAATTCCAATCTCTCCATAACCTATAAATTACAAACAACTCATCGAACTAAGTACCCACGTACCGCCTGTTTGCCACTGTGAGGTGACAGGTGCACAAAGCGGAGCTGACGGAGACGAGCCACGAGTAGCGTCTCGACTCGAGCACAGCTTTGATCCAAATTGGATCACCCGGCGGCGGAGGAAGGAGAGCGACGGAGTGGCGAGGAAGCGATGAGTGACTCTAGAGCAGACGCTTCAGAATTAAGTACATATGTATTGCCTGATACGTCCTGAGTATTTCGGAAAATCCAGTGTAACTTTTGGGGGTTATTCTACATAATCAATCAATTAAACAGACCGTTCTCGTCCACTGCTTGATGTAGGGCAAGGCACGACACTCCTTTCTGTCCTCGGCCAACTTATTTTAACGGCGATGTCACAAATTGCCGCTATAGTAACTGATAACTTTTGCGTTTCTGAAATCAATCAGTCAACCTGAGTTCGTCCACTACTGCACATAAGCCTCCTTGCTGTTCTGGTGAAATATCGGAAAAAGTACTGAATTGAACTGAAAAATACGGGTTAGGAAAAAAATTTACCTACCTATAAGTGCCTGGGAGATGAATCAATCAGCTCGTATACTCGCTAAGTGCTGGGCAAAAGACTCCCCCAAGGCATGCCATTTATTTCTGTCCTCAGCCATCCTCATCCAGCCACTTCCCGCTATCCGTCCCACTTTAGGGCACAGGCCTTCTCTCAGAGAGAGAGAGAGAGAGAGAGAGAGAGAGAGAGAGAGTATGGGCTTAATCACTAGGCTGCTACCACATTTGCGTGAATTTAAATAAGCACACAACTTTTCAAAATTGTAAGAAGTGTTCCAAATCGGGCTTGCAATCGAACTGAATTCGAGGAAAAAACATCTTATTAAAAATGTAATAAATTTAATCGGGTGAAAATGCCATTCTAGTTATTAACATTCAACTTTTATCAATTCAATTCAATTCAAATATTTTTATTCATTGTAAAAACAGAATGTTTACTTAATGAACGTCAAAGTTGTTAGTTTTACAATTAATGGATTATGTGGAGAAGAAGCTAACAAAGAAACTCCACATTTATTCTTTTCAAAACACGTTTTAACTTAATTAACAGAGTTTTCAACTTAAAATATTAGTCATGAATGTGTTGAACACTAGTCACAATCGTCCTTTAAATAATATTAATCTACTGTTTAATGCCAAACATCTTTGTCTTCTAAATAATCAAATCTTGAGAACAAGTCCAAAATATCAAAAAAATATCAGTTACTACATATAAAATTTTGATATTTGTTCTAGCGATCGTATATAGCAGCTATTATCTTAGCAGATATTATCTTCGATATTTCGGAGTTGGTCTCGTAACTAAAGTGGTCTGCATTGATGAGTAGGACTACTAAGTTCAGTAGCAACAGTTCGACCTTTGTAAATTGTATTGTTTTTTATTCATTTCAGGCAATGTCCGTATAGTGTTAATGACAATGGTGCTATGTGAGCAATAATATTAATATTAATGTGTACACATTTAATTAAATTTATATTAAAATGATAATTATTTTATTTATTACTTGATGACCCCGTGAACTTCGTAACACCTACATCAATCTTTTTTTTTCTTCTCACCTTTTAAACCTTCCCTGTACTTTTTATACACATAGAAGATTTAATAAAATTAATTATATAAATGTATGTTTCTTTTTATATCACCACACTACACTATCTAAGGCGCCACTGTTCCATCTGCCAGATGAGCGGGCAGTCATATCTTCAAACACCCTGTAGGTATGTGTTTTTCGTCCAATATGATGCCATAGTACCAAAAATTCACAAGTGTATACACACTAACGGGTACCTGCTTAATAAATAATAATGAATAACTTCCACACAAAACAAACACTTTTCCTGGTCCCACACTAGGATACCCCGAGCTACGGTAACCAGCCAAGGATAACACAAACATGGAAATACACCCAGACTGAGGCAATTTGTACAAATGTACGGCGGCCCTCAATGGGAATAGAACCCACGACCTCCGGCATGGTAATCAGACGTGACACCGCTAGAGCAACGAGGCAGTCAAGCCCGCTGCAGGATGTTCTCCCAGAGTTCTCCCAGAGTTCTCCCAGAGTTCTCCCAGAGAGTGAAATGATAAGTAGGTAATTAGATTAGATTAGATTAGAAGTCTTTATTGCACGCACCAGAAAACAAAATACATTAGAAGACTTACATATCTAATAATCATAACTCGTGCCCCGTAGATTGACGATTTCAAACGCTGATGTACCAACATAGACAAGATAAGATAATGTTTGCCTGAAACACCTCGGACACGTTCATTTCCTTATGGTTTCGTTCACCCTGAGCGAGTGGTGTTGCTAATACAACTACACAAAATTACTTACAAAACAAACTCAAACACAATCTACCCACAAATCATGCTACAACAATATCAATTACAACTAAGCAGATCTCACTCAGTTATAATCTTGATTGCATGCTATGGATTTTTTTAATTTCATTTCAGTACCTAGATGATATCATCATCAGCCATTTAATGCGAACTGCAGGACATAGGCCTCCTTCGTGGTTTTCATATCCACGCGGGGTTTTGCCATAATCGCCACGCTTGGGAGGCGGGTTGGCGATCGCAGTATGCGGTTGGAATCTCAGGAAGACGCTGCTGCCCGTCTCCTGGTAATTGATTTCCTCAGTCGCCTTCTACGACATCCACGGAAGGAAATGGAGTGACGCTATTCTTAATCCGGCGCCACACTGTATTATTGCCGTAATACAATATACTTACGATAAAACTGTCACCCACGATAGGGGGTCTCCTAGTGTGGGTGCCGCTGGAAAATGTATCTACTTTTAAGTTATGAGCAATAAACCATCTTACTTTTTTTACAACAATAGGTATCTAGGTATTTGGATTCGTATAAAAGGCATCCAAAATTAACTGCCACAACATGATCAATCTTTCCATAAGCCACGTAGCATCCAAATCCGTTCAGCCGTTCAAACATGACTACATGACAAAAAAACGAACTTTCTCAATCATAACATATTTAGTGGCATTTTCCTTTACTACTAGGATCATACAGTGTGGAGACTAAGAGAACAAATATGAACTTACAAAAATCTAAAACTAAACTAAACAAACGTACATATGTTTAAAACTTACGCGTGTGTCTCGAAGGGGTAAGCAGAGACCATGGTTTGCTACTTACCATAATCCTGACAAACATCTTTCGCTTCATCAGTTCATCATTCAATACATATTAATTAGTCACCGCATGCACGCCTGTTTCGGGTACCCTTTATTATCATTATACCTACTTTATTGCACACGAAAACACAATTCAGGAAATATAACCCAAGGAAATACATGCGCAAAGACGATCTTATCTCCGTGAAGGATTTGTTCTAGCAAACCTTATCTTATTACCTAACCTAACCTAACCTTACCCTTTTATCTCATTTTATACCTACTCCGACGTGATAGAGAAGTTAAGAAGTTGCCCAGCAGTGGACAAGAGGCAATGGGCCGGTTTCTAAGTTGAGAATTTCACAAAGTTAATACTTAAGTAACGTTCTGTCACGCTCTTTTCTGAGAAATTCGAAGAGACAGCACTACAGTTAACTATTTACTTAGCGAAATTCTCAATTCAGAAACTGGCCCATATACCTACCTACTTACCTGCTTTACCGATTAAACTGAGCTGGCTTAATCTATAGATCTACCTTAATCTATTACGGTCTATAAGTCCAGATTTCTGCAGTGGACCAACACCTACTTAAGAGCCAATCACGCTTTTTTTCTAGAGGAGAGCCGTGGCTTAAAATCTTTTTGTCAATAATATAATATATATAGATAGACAAGGTGCTTTTAAAGTAACAAGCGTGGAGCCGCGCTCATCAATCATTATCGAGTTGGATGTCGAGATACCGGCAATCGGTTGTACAGGATGATGATTGTTGGGAATTTTGATTAGTTATTTGCCTGAAAGGATATTAGAGGATTGTCACACCAATGGTCTATTCATTACTCTGTGAATTATATCATTAAATTGTGAAAATTACTTTGCTAAATTCCGCCAAAATCCCACAAGCACCATGCGGTTAGTTAATGCACCGCCCTCCCTCCCACTTTTTATAGCAGAAGCAAGATACAAACACACCACCACCGACACCAATTACTTGTGTGAAAAAATGCGTTGCGACGCGTTTTGCCTCTAACACGAGGCATCCTCAGGCTCCGGTGGTCGACTGATAAGTAACCGTCACCCCAACAGCACTCCTTATTTATAAGCTACGCCGCCCCGCCCCCCGATGACATCATGTAACCGTCAAACCGGTGACCGTTAAACCGTCAACCGCCTAACGGTAATTATAGGTAATTATAATACAAGCCTCCGGAGACATTTTAGGGCAAGTTTTTGCTGTTTGATGATGTTTCACTTGCATATTTCCATTGAAAAACCTCATCACAAAACGTCTATATAGTTGGAAAAAAAATCTTCTCAGCATTTTCTCTGAAAGGAGTTAGCAGAGGTCTGCTTGCCCCGGGGGCTATAGGCGTTAGGGTAGATTATAAATGCTACTAACCGTTGAGGAGTACCCGCAAGAGAAGACAATCCTTGCTGCAGCATCAGGTCATGGTAATGATTTACTACTAATCGCTGAAGAGTTATTGTCTACAGCATCAGGTTATTTCTATCATTCTAGTGTATTGTCATAAGCACACCAAATTTCAAAATTGTAAGTTTACAAGAAGTGTACTTTATACTTAAAGGGGAATCCCAGCAAAAGTGTATGTTAGGAATAGAATTGGTTGGATGAATAAATATTTTTGTATTTGTATTTTGTATTTGTATTAGTGTTCCATGCAGTCATTATACATGCAGTCTGTGGACGAAATACACGCAAAAGTCTGTAAGCGCCCTCCGCGTCCAATACAACAATGCGCTCAGGATGCTGCTGCGGCTGCCTCGCTGGTGGAACAGCATCAAAAGCAGCAACAGCATCCTGGCGAGCATAGCGGACCGGTTTGATGGTCGCTTCCTAACTCACTGGGTTAGGACACATGTAAATAGTAAAAATAAGTACTAACATTATATCTTTCTGTAAGCATGTTTTTGTTTTTCTGTGTTACTAATTCTTGTGTATTGTTGTTGTGTTTCACTATGGATTTTATTAAATCGGGCTTGCAAGGTCTTCATTGAACTGAATATACTTGAAGGAAAAAACATCTTATTAAAAATTGTATAAATTTAATTGTGTGAAAGGCGGGCCATGCAACGTTGGCTCACAGTGATAGTATGAGAGGACTGCGGCCGCTTTGTCGAAAGCTTAGCTATCAATGGAGTAAAGAATCACCAGATTCACCACTGGTCCCGCCTGGAGGCACTTAATCAGTCGCGCGATCAGAGCACCCTGTGGACAGCACCGCCACACGGCGGCGCGCTAATTCGCGCCATTAGCGCGCCGCGGCGCGATGTCACGCGCGCCCCGCGGCTATGCCGAGCGGGCCAGGGCTGCCACCACACACAAACCCAATACCTAACACAAGAGTGCAGCTCCATTGGAATATAGACTTAGAAGTAACAATGCGTTTAAATAATCTTTTCCACCCAACACAATTGTACGGGCGAGTCTGTCTGTCTGTTTACCTACTTACCCTTGTCCCAAACTAGGATGTGTTATGGTAACCAGGCAAGGACATTACAAATATGGAAATACATCCAGACTAAGGCTATCTGTACAAATCGAGTACAGTAGCCTCAGTGGGAATCGAATACACGACCTTTGTGTAAATGGACATGGTATTGGATGTATCGTAGTTGGTTTGCTGTACGAAGTCGAGAATAGAATTGAATAAGAATTTTATTAAAGCCAACGATCGCAAAAAACGTTTCCGACAGTACACGTAACATTACTGATAATTATCCAATGTATATAAAATACTAGCTGACCTGGAAACTGTTGTTTTGCCATATTAATTAGTCTACGACCTATTCTCAGATCTACCAAATATACACTAAAAAAATCACAAATGTCGGTCTAGCTGTTTCGGAGGAGTTCGATAACAAACACTGTGACTTGAGATTTTTATATATTAGATTAATTAACTAACTTACATTATAGATTAGAAAGAGCGGAGCTTTCTAGTATGGGTAAATATTTACTTAAAGGAGATTTGAGACGACATTAGGAGAAGAAAATTTCTGTTGTGAACAATGTTCTGTATGTGCATGTTTTGTTTAAATAAAGGCATTTCTTATATTATTTCAAACCCTATATCTTGGAAACTATAAGTACCTACTAGCTGGATGTATATCATTGTAATTTTCGGTCGTGTAATTCAGTTCTAGCTTTGAAGATAGAAGGGCGTTGAAAATTGGACGAATCGGTTCATGTATTTATATGCAAGGTGCGATGAAGCCGACAAATTGACTTAACCTCCTCAGTCCTGACCTTGAAAATAACAATTGAAAACCATTGTTATTTTCAAGGTCAGGTCTGAGGAGGTCAAAGCATAAACACTGTCCACCAAATATGATAGCACCAAAAGGTTACCGGCATGGGCAGCCCTGCCGGGTTTTCGGTTGGAATTAGTCGAGAGTGTATCTGTTCTGTAGCGATCGAGTCAATCCGCAACTTATAACGAGCACAATGCTCTAATGAGTGGCGGGCGGCGGCCCACGCACCAGGGACACTCAGAAGTATCTTTCTCTAGAAAACAGCTCTATGAACATTATTCATGTGGCGCCGGATTAACAATAACGTCACTCCATTTCCTCCCGTGGATGTCGTAGAAGGCGACTAAGGAAATAAATTACCAGGAGATGGGCAGCAGCGTCTCCTTGAGATTCCAACCACATACTGCCTGCCAAGAGTGGCGATTATGGCAAAACCCCTCATGGTTATGAAAACCATACGGGAGGCCTATGTCCCGCAGTGGGTGTCAAATGGCTGATGATGATGATGAAGATTATTTGCAGCTTCAGGTGTAGGCTCTCTAGCAAGCAGGTACATAAAGATTGTTCGCAAATTCTGTATGGGTAGCACGAAGACGCGAGACGTCAAAAGTCGCGACATTTCAATACATCAACTGTCAAATTCTGACATTTTAGCGCCACAAAACGCGTGACTCAGGTCTTCGTACTATCCAAGCAGGTGTAGGTAGGTACTTAATACACAATTATGCATTGAACAGGTCTAATCGCGATTATTTATTAGGTAAACTTAATTAATGTAATTCCCGACGTTAACTGCGTATGAGCATCGCGAGTCATTAGGAAATTAATCAATCAATCAGCCCGTCCCATAGACGTCCCGTAGTGCTGAATATAAGCCTCCCCAAGGAGTGCCACTTCTTTCTGAAAACTAATGATGGACATCGACAAAGTTTTCTGATTGCCAATTTGGCTGCCTTCTCGACTTGGCCTACACAGCCATTCAGGAAAAAACCATTTTTGTAGGCAGACTCGAAGAGGGTCTTGAAATAAAGAGGCAAAATACTGAGAATTGGGAAGAAATTGTATTGATTTTGTGCTTATACATATAGGGCTTTTTGACATATTATCTAGTATAAGCTATAACGAGTATTACAGGAAAGGGCGTGGCTAGCCCAGGCGATTCGAAGCAAACAACAATTTCAGCAAACTTAAACTATTACAATAGCTTCTGACATTTAAATAATCTTAAGTCAACTTAAATAATCAACTTACAATCAAATTCTTATGTGTACCTAAAGTAAACTATATCCTGTCCCGTACAGCCAGCCATCTTTGATAGTATCATAAACTAAGTATATCCTGTTCCGCACAGCTACCTTTGATAGTATCATAAACTATATTCTGTCCCGCACAGCCACCTTTGATAGTGTCATAAACTACACCCTGTCCCGCACAGCCACCTTTGATAGTGTCATGAAATAACCATAGACATAAACTATATTTATACTACCAAAAATATCTGATGCCGAGAATACTTTGAACCACCTTCTTACCTGGGATAATAGGTACAAACTATTTCACTAAGATAACATAATTATTAAGATACAATCTGTTATCTGAGTTACCTCGTAAATTTATAGTAGCAATACTTCCTAACTGTAAAGGGAAATCTCGTGAGGCTAACCCCCTGTTTCTCGTACACTTACAATCTGTTAATTTACTGTTATTTGCTATCAGTTGGCCGAAGTATACACAGAAAACACTGACAGCTGTTAACAGAGGCCTAATATGCGCACCAAATCCCATCAAATTTGACAGTCCGACATTGGAATCGTTCAGTCTTTGGTGCGCGTAATTATAGGAACAGAAGATTTTTTGCGTTTTGTTAGCGTACGAGAAACCGCAGTGAGTGTCTTACCTTGAAATCACCAATCCACGGTGGATAGTGTTCCCATAAACTCTCTGAGAGAGAACCGCGCCCTGTAGTGGGATCGTACAAACAGTGTGTTGCAAAATGAAATGCTTGCCTTACATTAAAGTAGTAGCAATACCGAAAAATTTGAAGGAAAACAAGTTGTCAATCCGCGGCGGCCACACGTGATGTTTAAAGCCCTGCTTTCTCACTGAGAGACGGCCTTTGCCCTACAGTGGAACTTATATAAGCTGCATTATAGATAGAGTAATAAATCTGTTTAATTTCATTGACTTTCTGTATTAACTAGCGCGTGGGGGGCGAGGGAGGAGGCGCGGGGCAGCGGAGATTACACCGTATTTTGGCAAGACCTGACAACCGGCGAATTGATTCAATTTGTCCTCTTGTGCGAGCAGCGCCGAGTTTTATACCTGTCATAACTGTTTAATTGTATTGATGTAGGTACATCAGTACCGAAGTATGATGCGACAAGATGTGTTTCTCTATAAGTGAACATCATCATCATCATCATTTAGCCACAAGAAGTCCACTGCTGGACATAGGCCTCCTCCATGGAGTTCCAAAAAGACCGGTTGGAAGCGGTGGATGCAAGATCCAGCGTCTTCCTGCAACTTGGATGAGGTCATATGTCCATTTTGCGGCTGGTCGTCCAGTGAATATATTTTTTGTTTTTTCAGTCACGTAAGTTTTAACGATAACATATCTTTGAAACGTCTACGTCTTCTTTTCGTCGAAATAATATCCATAAGGGCCAAACACCTAGGACTTTTGATGATATTTAAAAAAAAAACCTTTTGCATAAACGTGTTCACCTTTGCATAAGCTCCTGGTATAAAATATCTACCTGTGATTTAATTGTACTCAGGTACTTATTTACTTAGCAATGAATGCATCTTGCGCTCATTACTTGTTACTAAGAAATCAAAAACTTACTTCAACGTAAATAATTTACATTCTGTTTGTTGAATGTCAACGTACAATGTTAAGCGGTGCCTTGGGTCCGAATTTGTAGTGGAGAAAAAGGCAGCGGGAAAAAAAACTACACTCCGATCATCTTTTCTCAAATCATCTTAAATCTAACACAAAAGTTGGTACGAGTACCTACCTACCTAACAAGATCCCATGAGTGCACTCAACAACTTGTAATTCTAAAACATTATTATTATGATATTATTAGAGAGAGATAATTAATTCTTTTTTTTTTAAAAAAAAGGCGATACCTCCAGGGTGGTCTCGTAGAAAGTTATCGAAATCTTCTTTTTAGTGCGTATATGCTTGAAGTTAGTTTTTTTTGTTAAAAAAGTAGTTATTTAAACTCAATAGATGGCTTGCAGAAATATATGTATCATCGATCCCATCATAAATTGTTTGCTCAGCTACGTTTGTAGTGTAGTGGAAATCGATTGCAGCGAGCGAGAACTCGACGCAGGCAACAAGTCATCCCGCTGTACACGAGTGCCGCCGCAAACACGCTGGGGCCCGATGTCACTGGCAAAGGTGATCGCGGTTTGTGACTAACCTAGGTTTAGTTAGCCAAGGAAGGAGCGGTGCACGTTGCATCTAGCGGTCTGGTCTGGATAGGGCTAACGGTAAAAATATACCCGACTACGCTGGAGGGTTTTCCATTAATGTTAATTTATACCTGTGGCAACTCGTGCCACTAGATAGATAAAGTGAACGGACCAGTCAGGTGCTTGAGATATATTTTTAGATGTAGGCTTGCCCAGGACCTATACCATCCTGTAAACTTAGTCGGCTTAAATCTAATCTACTTAATTGTGGAGCGAAATAGGCCGCGGGTTTCCTCGCGATGTTTTCCTTCACAGTTAGCGAGTGATATTGTTACTTCAAATTACTAAATATCCGTAACTTTGAAAATCTAAGTAGGAGTTAAACGCTTGTCTACAAATGCTTCTGGATGTACCTACATAGTCCCTAAAAATATTTTGAATTAAAAATAACTCTAGGTATTTCCGTTCCTCACAACAGGCTCTGGCTGAGGTGTCATACTTTGGGTATTTTTATAACCGACTGTTGGGTGTATAAATAATATATTATAAATACCTATTATATTTGATAGTTCTGAACTCCGCTTAGTGATAAACGGGTTTCAGTTTCGATGGTGAGTCTGGTAAGATCTGAGTCCTAATCGCTGCCCACAAACTGAGCGCCGCAGCAGGACAGACTTGCGCTAATATTGGGTTGTATTCAAGTGCTTTCGTACATACAAGTGATGGCAGCCTAGTGGGTAAAACAAGGGACTCGGAAGCGAGAGACCCAGGTCCGATTCCCAGTAAAATCTGCGAATTTGAAGTAGCAATACTACACGCTAACAGTGAAGGAAAACATCGTGAGGAAACCCACGGCTTGGTGGGCTCCGCACGTATTGACTTGTCTTTCCTGTAGGCTAGGCCGACTAAACTGTCAGGATGGTATAGGTGCTAGGCAAACCTACTTTATCTAAAAACAATGTCCCAGGCTCTGCAGCATCCGCGTGGTGGAATGGAGAACGCTAGTTAGATAAACCCAGTAGGAAGTAAGAATACGGCAGTTCTGCCCACAGACGTCAAAAAAATTGCTATGCTCACGATTGTATTTTTTAATGTATGGCGATGCTCATACATAGTAATATATTAAGCGTCTCTAACCGCGATTATTTATTAAGTAAAATTTAATTACCTTTGATTCCCGACGTTTCTGCAACGTTGCAGCTGCCGTGGTCACGGGTAATTTTACCTAATGAATAATCGTGGTTAGACCCGTTTAATGTAGTACTATGCTCACGATTATTTATTACATACATACTCACCCTTGCATCCCAGAGGGGTAGGCAGAGACCAGGGACTGCTACTTGCTATGATCCTGACAGATCACATTCGCTTCTCAATATTCATTAGTCGTTGCATGCAAGCAGTTTTTTTTTTAAGAATAAATGTGGAGTTTCCTTGTTAGCTTCTTCTCTACATAAACTGTTAATTGTGAAACTTACAACTTTGACATTCATTCAATAAACATTTGGTTATGAATTGCTGATCGTTAGTCTCGCTAAAACTCGAGAACGGCTGAACCAATTTGGCTATTTTTTAAAATATTTTAGAAAAGAATGACGAAATGGAAGTGGACACTTAGCATTTCGTAAAACCTATCTAGAAACAATTTGTCACTGTCGATGTCTTCTGGTGTCGCTGCTGACGGTACCGGCAACATGGCAGCATGGCAACCGGCGGGGCGAGGGGAAGAGACCCTCTATGTAAACATTCACAATAAAAGTGCGCCATTACTATTTGCATTAATATCTAAAGAAAACATACATGCCAAATATTGCGAACACAAACTCTCTCATGTGCACTGCATCCCGATTTTTACCCTAGCGCATCGACATAGAGTTCAGTATATTCGGGGACGAGGAGGTTGAAAGGTGAATGTGCTTGCACAATGTGACTGAATGCGTATGTAGTGTCGTCTCGCACTCGGTACTAGGCGGGGCAACTGTCTCGCTCGCGCGGTGAGCAAAAGGTGGGACGATTGAGACGAGCCTGCCAACTGCCTCTGCCACATTACACCTCGGGAATTGTAAACAGAGCGCTAGGGCTGGGACGAGGAGGAACTTACAGCGTAGAACATGCATTTGCATAACAAAACAGCTAGTCGATAATTAAAATTGTAACTCTACTAAACATTTCGGGTACATGGATAATACCTTCGTATTACAAACGTTGCGTAATCAAACTCACAGAGGTTGTGGGTTTGATTTCTGCTAGAAGCTGGTATACATTGATTTGTAGAAAGGACCCCAGCCTATGTTTTTTTTCCATATTTGTAGTTCCTTATCAGGTTATTGTGATACTTACACTAGTTTATACTAACACTAATCGTAGTTTGGAATCTGAACCTGATTGTATTGAGTGGATGTTATTATTTTTATTATTTTCCATACTGCAATAGGTTTTCAAGTAAAGCGGCCAAACGGCAGTAGGGTAAAATGAAGCAAAACCGTTGAGTTGTTCTCTTTTTTAGGAAAGAAAGTGAACTAAGCCTGTTAGAAAGAAATAATGACGACGGAAGACTGAGCAAAAATATCAAGAATTTGTGTCTTATTTGTCATATAATGGAACAGGTGGACCAGTGCAGAAATCTATCTATCGATAAGTCCATGCATATTTGTTCTCAGCCCTACCACTCCAGGCGTCCAACTCATCCAACCATAACTAATAGTTGTGCATAAATCGGCGCAGTCAGCACAAAGCGATTTTTTCGCGCGCGCCGACCAATCAGCAGGCCGCTCGTCGCGGGCCCGCCAATCAGCGCTCAGAAGAATTGTTACGTCACGAGCTCAAGGCGCGCGGGCCGCGGGCTCTGGGTCGTGGGACCTAAACACATCTGTAACATAGGAATTTGAGCCCTTCCTCTTTGTGTTAAGAGTGTAAAATTTGCGCGGGTAAACTGTAAAGTTTTCATCCTGAAGCAATCAGAAAAGGGAGTGCAAATGCGATTGCAAATGGCGCCGCAACACTAAGTAAGAGCATTGAATCGTTGATACTGGATTGGGGAGTCAGGCGCGTGAATGAAACGCTTGAACGTGATTTGGACTATTATCACATTAAAAAGAAAAAAAATTAGGAAAAGTTATGTGGGTAGAGCGTGGGTAGGTACGCTTAGAAAGCTCTTAGAAAGGCAAACAAACAAAAACAGTCCTTGGCTTAAGAATTATAATAGTAGTTTATGCAACTGTCATATAATGAAGGGTATTAAAACACGAGTGTGAGTTTATGAAACGAGCGCAGCGAGTTTCATAATAGTAACGAGTGTTTTAATACCCGTGTTATATGCAGTTGGATACACTACTTTATCTTCACTAATGCAATTAAAAATTAAATTCACGCGTACGTGTATAATCACAGTGATTTTGCCGCCATTAAAATGTAACCAATGAGAGCGCAGCTGCGCGCTTCAATAAAACGCGACCAACCTGATTGGCCCTGCAATCAAGTTGGTCGCGTTTTATTGATGTTATAATGAGATTTTACGATATCGATGTGAATATTATACCATCATGTGAAATTGCTTAAATTGAGTGTTTTGTTGTCTGCGCTATAACAGTAGTAATTATAAGTCAAGTATTGAAAACATAAGTAGAATGTTACAACATTAGTGTAGATAAACAATATTATATGGCTTATGGCTGCAATACATTTCTCTGTATATTTTTGAAATCTTAACCAATGGTTTTTAATTTCAAATTTGGAGAGAAAGTTTTCACTTACAGTTCATACATTGTAACTCGATACTGGACAGAGACATTTGCAGATGAAGTTCCGTACTTTATCATAGTAAAATTCCCGTACGTCTTACTGCAAGGCGCAGGCCTTCTCTCAGAGAGAGAGAGAGAGTAAGGTTTAACAAACGCGCTTGCCCACCGTATATTTGCGATTGGCAGACTGAACAACGCAGATACTCAAGTTTTCTCGTGATGTTTTCCTTAACAGTTAGGGAGTGGTATGTCTGCTACAAACTTACAATATCATATTTATCTCTTGTTCAGAAAAATAAACAATTTGTATCTTACAATAATAGGTATATCGGATTGAAACGTCGTTTTGCAATATGTCAGGTTTGAAGCTATATTTTATAAATGATAGCTATTATTTTAGTACAGTTCTTACACTCGATACGGCAAAAATACAACGCCTTGTCTAAACAGTGTCCACTGACGTCCTTTTAGCATAATAGCATAATATACTGATCAATGGGTCATGGCAGCGCTACAATCGCAGTCATCTCAACCACAGCCTCCACCACTGACTATAGGTGATTGGAGAAGAATGGAGGATTCTGTCGATAAGTGGACAACAATAGGATTAACAAGGACAAGGGAAGGGACGGCTACCTGCGCCGCAGCTGTGACAGTGGGGCGCCGGGGTGGCATGTCAAGCGATTGTTGCTCGATGCAGCAGGTGATCTTACAAAAATTTTAATAAATAAATAACTACTTAGAAGAATATAATAGGGGTTAAAGTATGAAATTGCCGTTTTATTGCAATAGGTTCTTTGAATTGACATAGAATCTTCATGGTTTGAGGTTTTCGAATGAAACTTTTTTCAAATGGTTTCTATGATGTTCTTTTTTTAAAAAATGTAAAACATTTGAATATCGACTTTCAAGTGTTTTTGTTATTCAATTTAGACAAGAAAGATGGATACTGCGAAAATTCGAGTGATTTTTGAATACGAGTTCCGACGCGGAACTAACGCGGCAGAAACAGCCCGCAATATCAATGCTGCGTTTGGAGAGGGGTCTACTAATGAACGCACCGTGCGATTTTGGTTTAAACGCTTTCGTGATGGAAATTAAATTAAAGTTTCATTCGAAAACCTCAAACAATGAAGATTCTATGTCAATTCAAAGAACCTATTGCAATAAAACGGCAATTTCATACTTTAACCCCTATTACAAGCATAAATATATGTACAAGCGCGGCTTCTGCTAAAAATCATCAGGTACGCTAAACAATGTTTTTACGCTCGTTACATTTTTTCGCAGAACAATGTTTTCCCCATTGAAAATTGATCTTATTTTGTAATGTTTCATGAAAAACACAATCAGAAGACCCGGTTTTATACGTATTCATCACTATTAAAGTACATAAAAAATGTATAATACTAGGAAACAAATTATTTAGGGGTACATACCGAGATTTAAACCTAGAACTCCACGAATGAGAAACAACTGGTCTATCTACTGCATCAATACATTTTTTTGTGAGAGCTGTTGCTATTTCGCTTTTGTTTTAAGTCCAGATGGAAAACACTCTAAACCTACCCCAGTCATCGCCAGCCACAGTCCTCAGCATTAAGGGACCGATTGATTGGATTGGACGGGTGGTTTTAACATGTCAAGATATGAATTTATCGTCTAACATGATAGTGATTCTTTAGGACACTATCGTTAAAATATCACGGAGAAAGAAGAATTTGAAAATAAATTTATTGAAAAACATTGAACCGTAATTCGCCATCTATTCTGCTGTAGACAATAATTAACTCAGCGCTTAACGCTTAACACGTCCCGTTATTACGAGTATGTTGTGTTGTGTCCAAAATATCTTAATCACATTATTTCACACAAAGCCGCCCACACAATGCACGGGGTATTGTCACGTTCGACAGCTATCGCGCCAGCGCAGCGCTATACTTGACATGTGTCAATACACTTGGCCGCAAATCAATCGATAAGCGTCTTGGTAAATCAATAGGACCGAGCAATCAAAGGGTATGAATGAAGCGATCGATGGAGTCGAGTTACTGGCCGGCGCCGGATGTCTCGCGCCTGTTTGTTTTCGCTTCCGATCAAAACAACGGGAGGATGTGCCAATTGATCGGATTCAATGTGCTATTAATACGTCTTTTCCTGTGATTCTATGGTTTATTCATCTTTTTACCACGTCTGAGCATTATTTTTACTAATCACTGTCAATCAGTAGAAGGCAAATTTTTTTTTCTGTTCAACATGGTTATCAATAATTGAATTTTACCAACACATCGTTCATTACTATTAAGTTATATTAAACTGCAATTTAAAGAAGGAAAGAAAGAAAGAAAGAAAGAAAGAAAGAAAGAAAGAAAGAAAGAAAGAAAGAAAGAAAGAAAGAAAGATATATTTATTTGATGACACAATACTCAAAAACATAAAATCACAACAAAATACAACATTCAAACAGAAAACACAATGTGTGTAATGGTAAAAAATATATAACAACACGAAAACAACAATAATAATAAAATATCAGAAAGTTTTCAGTATTGAGTTCCCAAAATGTTGCATCTGAGAGGTTTGACTACAATTTCTTTAGTAGTATAATTGCTACTACAAACTGATACAATCAATGTGCGCCAGTTGGGCTGCTTGTTATTGTTGTTATTGTTTCGTGAAAACAACTCAAATTACAGCTGGGCGTGCTTATCGCGCGATCGCGACGCGACGCGGATGGGCACTCGCGGGGGCGACATAGGCAGACACTTTTTATTGTTATGTGCGCTGACGAGTGGATAATGAACTGAATTAATATATTTACGACACAATGGATTGCTACGTGAGACGCGGTGTTGTGGGGAGCTATTTGACATATAACACGTCCCAGCTTTGTTCTCAGGGATTTAATAACATCGCTTTATTGTTGAAGGAAATAATAATACGGGGTAGCGTTTTTGTGCTTCGAATATTATTGAAATTAATTTGACAAAATAATTATGTACATAGGACTGACTTATACAAAATGAAATTCAAGTACTCGTATCTATCCCAAAATTACGAGTTATAAAAAAAGGAATACGATTCGCGAAATGATTATTCCATACATTTTAATACCGGTGAAATCTTCAAAATATTTGTTGCTATTTTGAAGATTTCACCCTTCCTTGTCTGATATTTTATTACACTTTATCACCCCCTGTCCAGCGATTTCCTATAATGAATACGTCTGTAGATAAACCAACCGAGAGTATTAACTCATTAGTTTCAAATGAATAGTATTGAAGAGCTATCAGATTTTAACTATAGCTTTCTCTAACCAAAGCTTTTACTGAAAGCGACCACTAGTATTAAATACAACTAGTATAATATTAAATATCACCGTAGCATTTCGTAGCAGCTCGTAGCGCGCTACGCCGCCCAGCCGTAGCTGCTACGCGACCCGTAGCTCGTAGCTGGGCGCCGTCAACTGTTTTCCGCCGATTTTAAATAAGTTACTCAAGTACAATTTGCATACTATCGAATTGCCTTGTTTCACAGACTCACGCTGTTATAATTGACGCAAGCCAGCTGTTGACATATTATTTAACTCCCAGTAGACATGAATTGTATACGAAACTATCTACATAAGCACGCATAATAATATCCATTGATATTCACTCGTTGAGAGCCTCTTTGTTGTAGCAACAATACGGCATAGGGTTGTATTGTCGCCGGTGGAATGTTAACACTGACATGTTGATAAATGCGATTGTCACGCTGGAGGGTATTTACAACGTAAATGGAATTAAAAACATTTATATTATAGATTCGAAGAGAATAAATACGTGCAAGAGTACAATTAGATAAGAAATAGAATAAAATACAAGCCCTGCCCTGTTAGGTCAATTTGGAACAAAATAGGTAAATGCTTAAGAATGCTAACGCAAAATTTAACTTTTTTCCCGCTTTGAATCAGACCAGTAATTGAATGAATTCCGACAGGCTTTATAAGCTGTACAATAGAGACTTATAAAGGGATTTTATCTAACTATCATTTTGGACATTATACAAGTATTTTATAAAACTTGTATTTCAGAAAATTTACCAGTAACTTGAGAACTATACGTGGTTGTCTACACAATATAAATACAATTAATAAACACAGACATTCATTCGACATAATAAGTAGGCTAGCAAAGGTTTATGTAGATGCTAGCTGTCCCGGCGAACTTCGTACCACCACAGAATCCGTTTATACGATTCTTGCACAACACCATCTATTTCTTAGAATAAATATTATCCCACGGGAATGCATTACCGGGATATCAAGTATGCTATGTTTCAATTCAGGTCTTTCAGGTCTATCTGTACGCCAAGTTTCATGTAAATCCATTCAGCAGTTATTGCGTGATTGAATAAGAAAACTTCCAAACATACAAACATCTTCACGAAACCGGGGTTTAGTGTATCATGGAAAGGCTATTATATCTCTAAACGTATTCAATGCCTCTCTCTTCATGATACCATAATATTCACTCTGTGATAAAATATTCAACAATCAATTAATATTACATATAAGTATATTATATTAATTATTCATCACATTATTCACAAAAAGACTTGCGCCGGACGACTGAACGATTTCTTTCGCCTTTTATGGTCAATTATCCTAAATCGATCGAATAGAAATGTAGGATAAGCCGGTTTTGTTTCTGTATACTGTGCTACAAGACCATGTTGTGTAGCCTAGTACAGGAAAGTTCGAAAGAATTGGAACCTAAACTTGCATCACGGAAAAAGGCCTTTCTTTGTAAAGCTTAACCAAAAACTAAACGATAAAGATGTAGATGATAAAACTGTTACCTAGTACATAATACCCTGGATAACATAAGGATCCTAACAATACCACAGACTTACAAATCGATTAAAGAATTTACGTGTTAAGGTTAGCATAAAGAAACGAACAGACTTACATACATGAAAAATAAAAACATTATTCTCTTTTTCAATTCAATTCAAATATTCTTATTCATTATAAAAACAGAATGTTTACTTGATGAACGTCAACGTTGATAGTTTCACAATTAATAAATTATGTGGAGAAGAAGCTAACAAAGAAACTCCACATTGATTCTTTTCAAAACGCGTTTTAACTTAAGTTTTAGTTGTTTTTGTACAGACACTCGTGTAAAACGTAAATATTACGCTGTAATCTTCATGTAAAGATTAAATCTACGTAATTTCCGCTCTTCTGCACATGATGATCGCTCGTTACTCGCGTCCAGTCGAGCGCGCACCCGAATGTCGCGCAAATAAATCGGCGCGTCTTGGCTGATGTGCGTAAATTGCGTTCGTGGCTTTGCTGATCACTCGATTCCCGAACTTAGCACCCGGGGCGACGATAAAGTTGTTTTTTTACGAGCTCAACCAGGTTTAGTAAACAGAGCAAAACTTGCTGATATTGTATTTCTAAAGGCCGTCTAATTATTACGTAAGCAGAATTTTAATAACTATTGGGGGGGGGAAGGCACCCTCTTTGTTGTCAGTAAAAGTTAGAAAAGCTCTTAGCCGTACATATTTTTGGGATCATCATCCATCATCATCATCAGCCATTTGACGCCCACTGCAGGATATAGGCCTCCTTCGTGGTTTTCATAACCATGAGGAATATTGGAACTCATATTTCTTATTCTGTGTAGGTAAAAATTAGAATAATTACCATCAGAAAGGAAATAAAAATACGACTCAAAAATTAACTCCTATTCTGCCGGCCATTTACTCGTAGTGCTCAGTTCTGTTTATGTAATCAAACCGTCTTATGTGTAAAAGCTCCGATCGTCGTTTGTGCCGTAACGCTATTAGCGGCTCCTATATTTTCAATCAGCGGCTTCTCGAGGGGTCTGTAATTCGCTTTATAGGCAATCTATGCGCCCCTGCCTCCCGCCGCAGCCTCTGCGTGCCTAAGCCCTCCACTGGAGAGATTCAACAAGTCAGCATCGTGACTGACAGGGGTGGCAACAGTATAACTGACGGTAACATTCGTGTTAAACCGAACTTCTTGGTTTATCAGAGCTCCTTAAAAGCGGTAGTGTACTCACATGGCAGGTGTTGACTCGGTTTTTATATATTTTCGAAAGAGATGATAAACCTAAAATGCCCTATTGCAGTACAAGCAAGAGACACAGTAACTACTGCAAAGGTTGAAATAACCTACACCTGCCATATTAAAAATTAAAATGTTGTCCAAAGTAACATACAAACTGCGACTTAATGACCGTTAGAAGTTAAACTAGGTGTCCATTGTGAAATCATTTTACATAACCTAACATTACGATACAAGGAACTTCAAAATTGGGTTTCGTGTTTTTTCCGTCACTCAATTACTACGTGCGATGTATAAAATAAGGGTCAAAATATTATAATTGACAATTTGACTGACATTTCCTTTCAGATTATCACCCAGCCTATCTCTGATATCAGCACCACGAGCTAGAATGAAAGTTTTTACCATATTCTATCGTACACCTTTCATAAACATTACGTTACATAAACTCACGCCTGTATTCCACAGGGGTAGGTAGAGATCAAGTTTTGCCACATGCCACAATCCTGGCAAACCTGTTTCACTTCATCGACATTCATTACTCATAAATATCATTTATAAATACCTAGATAAATAAACAAACGCTGTGTCGCCAAAGAGTACAACCAAAGAAGACAACTTACCGCGATCTGGACATGCTCAATGATGTATTTTGGCCGTTACTTAAGTTCAGTGCAATTTTCGATAAGAGCCCTGGTCCCGTCTCCCGTCTCCCGTCTCCCGCGGGTCCTGAAGGAGCAGACAGACACAAAAAGCCAATGCCGCGAGAGCGACCGTCGCACCTAATGGCCTGTCGATGTCGCGCCACGCAGAGCTACGAAACCGATGTCTACAGCTTCACTTTAAAAACTTAATATCAACTAATAACGTGCTATTCATATTCAATGGCGGATTAGCCACTAAGCAAGAGTAACGCACGCTGCCGTCTTGGGGACCCCGCATTTGGGGACCCCGCACACCAACGCCTTTGACCGTTAAAGAAATCAATTTGCTTTGCGCATTAATTTTTCACTCACTCACCATCACCAACTGCAGTGGTGGACGTTCTTTCTCAACCTTAGAACGCGTTAAAAATGAGTTAAAAAACTCAATGAGCCAAAAACCACTAAACCAAATCACTTTGATGAATATTGAATACGATTTTAAAAACGTATTTAGAGGCTAAAAATTCCACCCATGCCGGGACTTGAACCCGCGACCTCTGGCTAACCGTTCCAGCGCTCTCCCATCTGAGCTAATGGGCAAGTGCAAGCATCGGAAAAATTTCGAGCCTCTTTACAAACTTTCTCTGTATTACGTACAGGCAGCGACATCTGGCCGAAGCAATTTACAGTATATAACAATTATTTAAGTAAGATTTACATAACATAACATAACATAAACTCACGCCTGTATCCCAGAGGGGTAGGCAGAGACCAGGGAGTGCCACTTGCTACGATCCTGACAGATCACTTTCGCTTCCTCAACATTCATTAGTCGTTGCATGCACGCACGCCGGTTTCGGGTACTTTTTATCTTGCCCTTTGTTAATACATCCTCTATTTGGTCGAAGTATGTCCGTCTGGGTCGTCCCTTACCGGCCCTTCCATCCACATTCGCTCGATATATTTGTTTTGTCAATCTTTCTTCCTTCATCCTCTCCACATGTCCAAACCAACGCAACATTCCTTTCTCAATTCTTGTCACTACGTTAAGTAACTACGTTAAGTTACGTACATTAAGTAAGATTTATGTAAGTTTATTATTAAGTTTAAGTATATACGTCATTCAAGTGGCAGGAAGACGCTGGATGCAGGCCGCTTCCAACCGGTCTTTTTGGAAATCCATGGAGGAGGCCTATGTCCAGCAGTGGACTTCTTTTGGCTGAATGATGATGATGATGATATACTATTCATATTTGCACCAACTACCCGTCTCCCTTTCTCCTTCGGAAACCTTTCCGTCACAAGGTTGTCTGGAAGAAATAGCTGTTAGCAATAAGGCCGCCCATTGTACTTTTTCATTGTAACTTTCATATTTTATGTCTCGCTTCTTGTGTGCAATAAAGAATATTCTTATCTTATCTTATCTTTACATCACTTGCATCCCCGAGTAACCCACTTTGCAGTTAGCTTTTTACATCGGTCAGTGCCCAGTTTCATGACCAGCACATATATTTTGGGCACTGACTACAAATTATACTTTTACAATACCTGCATGTATACATACTTCTAATTATTTAAATTATTTCCAACTCTTTAGTGCTGTAGTGTTTCGAAGTCGGTTTTTATTTTTTATTTAAAAAAAATTATTCAATCGTAGAAGGTTTTTACTTGTGTTCTGTCGTAACGAGTTATCGAAAATGGAGAAAATTTATGGAATGACAAAAATCTCAGCGCGTTGGGTGCCTAGAATGCTAACGGCCGAACAAAAACGAACCAGGCTGAGAATTTCACAAAGTTGTATGGGACTGTTACAACAAGATACTGACCGGTTTTGACTCGACTTATAACTATGGATGAAACATGGTTTCACCATTACAAACAAAAAAACAATCCATGACTTGGAATAGACCATCACCACCGACCCCTAAGAAATTCTAGGCCGTTCCATCCGCCGGCAAGATCATGGGTTCTCTTTTTTGGGACAAACAAGGGGTGTTGATATTTGAATACCTAAAACATGGAGCCACTATTACGGGAAATATGTATGCAGAACAAATCAAAAAGTTGCATGACGAAATATGCGAAAAATGGCGTGGCAAACTCGCTAAAGTTGTTTTGTTTCATCAAAATAGGTCCGCAAAATAAGCGCACAAGTCCAAAGTTGCGATCGCTGGCCTCGAATTAGTAGAACGTCCTCCATACTCTCCAGACTTTACTCGTAGTGACTTTTAGGGACCAGACATTAGACGATGACGACGCAGTGATAGCCGCAGTACCTACCTACAAGGTTTTTTTTAGAGAATCAAGATGAAGATTTTTTCAAGAAAGGAATATTAGGGTAAAAAATAAAATGTGCTAAATGTATACACCTAAAAAAGGTCTATGTATGTGGAAAAATAAAATAACATTCTCACTACTTACTGAACTCCCCTAGTAAATCCCTTAAGATAGCGAAAGACCGTGCTAACACAAGAATAGAATGAATGAATGACTGAAAATATTTATTTCAGACCTGGGTTTATATTTGACAATAATAACAGCAATAATAATAAAAATGATAAAATCACAGCAGAATTAATTAATATAAATAGAAATACTATAGAAAACTGGTAAACGCACTAAAAAGAAAGATTGCTTAGTTTTCCAACAAACAACTGATAAGAGTTATTTAACGTAAGCAGCCTACTGCCAACTGTATGTCTACTCTCAGAGAAACTTCGAATCTCTATCCTAAAATGGCAAGTTCTACTTGTCAATACGAACAACATTTGCTATGGCGAAATAACATAATATGGTTTGAAAAAACATGGCCACAGTGGAGTTTTTTTTCGCTGCTCTGTTCTAGATTACAAACTCAATCCGAAGGCAGCGGCTTACCTTGTACCTACTTTGACATTTAACAAAAATTATAATAGTAATATATACGTCCCACTGTAGTTGACAGGCCTTCTCTCAAATAGAAAGTATGGGCGGTGGTGGTGATTAACCAAGCGTGACCAAAACGGATTAGGAATTTCAAGCGCTGAGGTACGTGAAAAGTCAGGTTTCCTCACGAGGTTTTCCTTCACCTTGCTCCTATAACTTCACAAGTGTTCGTAACTTCTGCCATGTGCCACCTCTAAAGCGCCATCTTGTAACTCCGCGGTGACACGGGGCCCAGGAGAGTGCGGGGCGCGGGGGCGGGGTGCGTTTTGCAGGAGAGTGCTCGCGCTGGAGCACCCTCAGCGTAACCGGCTCCCCACACCCTGTACCCCGTACCCCACATCCCTCTGCTTCGGCACCCGTAGCATAAAGAACCGCAGCTAAACGATACCGCTCTAGACAATGCAACAGCAAAAACTCATGTAAGCAAAGAGCACAATCGAGTCGTACGAACTCTGAGTTACCTTATTCAATTGAATGTACTGTCAGTAAGGACCATTTAAAAATCTTTATGCTACGGGGAAGACCCCATACAAGGAGTTTCCGCTGCAGGTGCTTTAAAGCCTCAAGCTGCCTCAAGCAGCTTTGAGCAACACGCGCCGTTTAGTGTAATAGTCTGCGCCGCTGAAGGCTTCTTTCTGAGTCTCAAGAAAGTGTAAAATGTCAAACGGAATATCACAGTTCCTTTTTTCTACTTTGAAAGCCTTCACATTTTGCATACTCTTAATAAATCAAAGATTCAGCGTATCGTTCAGCAACCGTATCTATTCGCAGGTGAATTTGAAGTTGTTAGTAATAGGTAATTTGATGGAATGTTCTATTCGTCTTGATAAACAGTGATGTTAATGATTTAATAGTAACGGTTTGTACCTGTTTACGGTTCCGTAGTCCGACAAGTATTTACATATATATCACGCCGACAAAGTTTAACAATAAAATGTTGGATTTTTTTTTTACCCCATGTGGGGTATCGTTGGATTGGTCGTTAAAAAATATTGTAGGTGTAGGAAGGCCATTTGTCGCTTTGCAAATTTTTATCCGAGTAGGGTATCGTCCCCCCCCCAGTCTCCTGGCTAAACGGTTCATTGTAGAAACGTGAAAAAATTCAGGCTAGTAACACATATAATGAACTTGAAAAGTATCACGGCTAAGTAGGCTTTACTAGTTAACGATTAATAGGCAACCAACTTATAAATGTAAAATTTCGTACAAAATACTTCTTCGACTTCGATGAAGTTGTAAGTGCTGTAAAGCAGATAAAAAAAACCCTCTTTCTACGGAACCCTACATTTCGCGTGGCCAGACACGCACTTGGCCGGTTTTTATTGTAAATAATTTTGGTTTTCCACGTTAGCTTCAAAACTGTAAAAACAAATCGAAACGGTACGAAACATTGAAAAACATATACTTTTACGTTAAACATAAGAATTTCGTCTGATATAAGTAAACAAGAAAATAATAATTGAGTTATCCGATGACGAAATACTATATATTTTTAATTTATATATTTATTTAACGTTTTGTGGTTTCCTTATGACAAGGTGAAGTATTTTTTTCTATAGAAAAAAAGTATTTTTTGACTCACCATTCAACAAAGATGATCAAAATGCCCTTTGGAAATTTCGCGAACTAATTCAATGTAATTCTGTAGAGTCTGAGATTCAATTATATTTAATTCTATTTTATGTATTGAGAGTTTCGCTCTATGAGAAATCATAATGCAGTGACAAAATAATCGCACTCTGAACTTTCTATTGTAGTCGTAATATTGCACTCTGAACTTTCTATTGTAGTCGTAATATTCTCAAACGGTAAACAATGTAACAGCTAGAAAACTGTTAAGTTGACGTTTAACAGAGCAGTTAGCGCCGTTACTCGACATATTAGCGACCGTTGTCTCCCCATTGTCTGGTCTCTCCCGCGCCAGCCTGTGACCAACACAATGCACTGCAGCTATCAAGACAACGGGACCTCCTTCGAGAGAAAATCATCTCATTATTACTGTCGACAAATTGCAAAGCAATCCGAGAACAATCAATGTAAAATAAGGTTGCAGCTTTTACATTTTATTAAATCGCGACTGCCATTAAAAGTCACGTTATTTTACTGAGATCATTTTAAAAAAATATATAAAGATGATTTATTTTTGTCTGCATATTGTGAACTGAAAGTGTATTTTTTGAAAAATTATATATTACTAGCTGATTCCGCAAACGTTGTTTTGCCATATTAATTAGCCTACAACCTATTCACACATCTACTAAATATACACAAAAAGAATATTAAAAAAAATTGGTGAAGCCATTTGGGACGAGGCCCTCTGTGACATAACAAACAATATGTGATACGAGATTTTTATATGCACAAACAGCCTATATACGTCCCACTGTAGGGAGGAGAGAGGATGAGCCTAATCACCACGCGTGCCCACCGCGGATTGGCGATTTCAAGCGCTGAGGTAATAGCTCAGACACTCAGGATTCCTCACGATGTTTTCCTTCACCGTTAGCGAGTAGTATTGCTACTATAACTTCACAAATGTACATAACTTAGAAAACGAAGTCATAGGTACATGCCCGCACTGGGAATCGAAGCTGGTTCTCCCGCTTCCGAGTCCAACGTTCTACCCACTAGATTTTTATATATTAGATTATTATTTTTTTCCACCACGCCGCCATCTCCCGTCCGCACAGCTTGTCACTGGCTCAAACTCACTCCAAGTGGAATAGAATACTATGTAATACAGTGATTTATCATTTAAATATTTTTGCGAAATATTTACAAACGCAGCAAAGGAAGCACATCAGCCGACGGCCGATAACCTAAGGCAAATTGCTGGTAGAAGCTGGATGACGATGGCCGAGAACAGAATGATGTGATGTGCTTTGGGGAAGCTTATGCCCACCATGAATATTCGGGCTAGAACGATACATTCAACTGAGCCACTCAAACATATTAACTTCGTACAAAATATCATTTGTACGTATAATATCAATACAATATCGCGCCCGACGCAAAATCGTTGCAAGATCGTGTTATTCTCTAACCGTCAAAAATCACGAATTATAAATACAATACAATAGAAATAAACTTTATTTCTCCATCCACAAATTAGACACAATAGAGCTGATACAATATGGCACAATGGAAGTAATTTGTGGAAAGACTGGCTCCTAAACTATATCAGAGATCTGTACACAGATCAATAAAACAAATCTGCTACGCAATGTACCTCGAAGTGTCATAATAAACTACAAATTGCAGTGTTATGAAATTCGGCCCCGAAAGATCGAGTATTAGTTTTTAAAGTGTCAATACAATTAACCAGTTTATGAAAATATTTATAGTGATTTTCTCGCCCCCTATGAACTTAAGCGTGATGTTATTTAGCCTTTATCTTACGCAAGAATCAGAGCTATAATTATGGTAAGTTTTATTTAATTACCTTCACTAGTTTTATGTGATGCGTGCACAAAGAATCAGAGTGAGACAGACATATGTCAGACAGAGACAAAATTTACAGAATTATTATGTAATAAATTATTATAAAAGACATCGTGGTTTTTGATCAAAGTGTAAACGGCCGTTACGAAGATGAGACCATTTATGGTTATATCCTTAGATGTGTCTTTGAAATACGTGTCTCGAAGATACATTTCAGCATAGCTAGCACGATACCGAAAAAACAAAAATCACGAGTTTCATATTTCAAATTCTGATATTTGACACTTTGACACGTGACTCACGCCATCATGTTGAATGGTCAAAAACGTGTACGAAATTATTTGAACATATTTTTAAGGTTTGTGTACAATCCTAAATTGATCTCATCTTGTTAACGTTGCCATACGTTACCAGAGTTACCCACGGCCTACAACATTAAATTAAAACACAAACATACATTTGTGGGCTCTTCTGCAATGCAATAACCAAGGAATTTGCCAGTGAGCGGCCCGATGAGCCTCAATAATATTGTTGTATCAATCGATCAATGCGGGCCCGGCATCGAATTGTAAAATCGCACTTTAGAATCTTGACAATATTATAATGGTGCGGGCGACAATAGCGGCGTATTGTGACTTCAGTCTATTAAGATAGGAGGTGTGGTGTCCTGTAGCTTGACATATAGTAACAAACGTGTCAATCGTTTGTCTGTTTGTGATAGTCCGATTACAAGATATTGTCGTTTATTATTAACGAATTATTTTCTATGATTTATGAGGACGTTGTCATAATTATTAGTTATTTTTAAACCAGATTGACGTGTTTTTAGGTTTAAAAAATAAACTCAGTCACAATATCTTAATAAATACTAATCACTAACTCACACTGAGACAAGACACAGAATTATTATGATGGCTAAAAAAATCTTAATAAGAAATTTTGAAACAAGACAGCGTACCTTATCACAGCAGTAAATTAAAAAAACATGCATATTATATATAAAGTCACGGCTATATCCCGCAGGGGTAGGCAGAGTCCAGGATTGGCCATTTAAAAAAATATGCATAAATAATCTTAAAAATAAAGCCATAGTTATACATTTAATGGGTCTAATCGTGATTTTTTATTAGATTAACTTAATTACCTTATTCTTGACGTTAAATATATAACTATGTATGGGTATCGAGAGTCATTACGAAATACGTTCAACGAAACCCATAATATCCTAGTCTTCAAAATATTATGTTCCATTTTATAAATGCGATAATCATTGCCTTTGTATCCAATAAAACCCTATGAACCGGTGGACACGATAACCCAGTATTCGGACAATGCGCATCTGCAGGATGACCAGCACTTCTATTGTGGAGGCTCCGCGCCGTGTCTGCGCCTCACACAATACACCCTTCTCCTTATTGTCGACTAATCGCTCGTCAAATTAACATTTCACTAACATTTTGGTAGTTTCAAGTAATGATAATTGCGCAATTTGTTAAGGTACAGTGATTCTTAGACTAGAGAATGTAACAAACATCAATACCTCTTTTTTCCAGATATCAATTTTTTCCTCGACCTGTGCTGTGAGTTGCTCTTTACCAAATTTTATAATTCTAGATCAATAGGCAGCATTCTTGAGTTATACATTTACTGAGTTTAATTGCAATTATTTATAAGGGAAACTTAATGACCTTAATTTCCGATGTCCCGATGACAAGCTGGTATTTATAGGTTTTCGTTGTGATTTTGAATGGATGAAAAATATTACAAAAAGTTATGTTGCACTGACTTTGAATAAGGGACGGTGGGTCTGTGATATCCACAGAACAGAGAAAATAAGTCTATTAATTTTAACTGGATTACTTTATCGTTCTTGAAAAAATTTCTTGACTGACAGACGAACGGACAACAAAGATTGTACTAAAATTATATGAAAGTGGCAAAATCCGTAGTAGTAGGTAATACAGAATTATAGAAAGTGCGTGCACTCGTGATAAATCATTTTAAGCACTGAGATTAGATTAGATTACGCTAGAGCACTTTATTGTACACACCAGAAAACAAAATACATTAAAAGGCTTACATGTCTAAGGTTTTCCGTGAGGTATGAGATCACCTGTGGCACTCAGGTTTTTTCATGGTATTTTCCTTCGCGGTTAGCGAATGAACAAACTCCGGGCTTCCGAAAACTAAACAAAGTTACATAAATAAATAAAATAGTCGTATTTTACATTTCAGGTAATTTGATTCAAAATCAAAAGAACTGATATAAGAAGAGACGAACTTTGAAATAAGAGAATTACTAGATTTTTGCGTAAATAAAGATCAGCCCTCGCCCTGTTCGAGCGCTCCGAGGTCGGAGGGGTTGGTGCGAGTACCCCCGTGCCCTGTCCCCCGCCACCCCTCGCACGACACAACCTCGCCCTCAGTTAAACGATAAAGCCATTTCCTTCATTCTAATTTGTTACAACCAGCTCGGCATTAGTGGCTAGTTCTCTTTACGGCGCTACTATTGTTTCAGTACGAAAGACATCAACGCGCTCACCGTAACTTCGATTTACTACGAAAGATAATTTGTCAATATAGCGATGATAATCGTCTTTTTCTTTAAATACTTCGTTGGTTAGTAAAGTTACGACACAAACCGTTTCAATGCTTTGATTATTAGAAGATCTCGCCTTTAAAAAAGGAATACTCAAGTAAGTTAAGGAAGGAAAACCGCGGACGTATTTGCTTCATTATAAAATGTTAACCTTAGGACGCAGTTTTGCCTGCACCACTAGAAAAAAAGTATTTTGTTTTAAATATGTAATATTAGATAGAAAACAGAATAGAAAGAAGCGGCGGTTTGCCTTGCAGGGTGCCTGTATCCAGCAGTGGTTGAGCGTGAGCTGATTAATACAATACAACCTAAATAATGGGAATCAACAAAGACCAAGAAAAATATGAAGAGTTACAGCCTTAAGAATAAAAAAAGATAGCTGTTTTGCCTTTCGTTTCAGCAAATAACAATTAAAAATATTTTTATGGAAACACAAAACATGACGAATTATTTTCTATGTAGGTACGTAAGTATATAATGCTGAACATTCTGGCAGGCCACATTTTAATGAGAAAAAACGAAAAAAGAAGTGGAGGCGCCGGCAATAAAGTCTTCGTGCTTTGATCTCAGCAGGAGGTGCGGGGTGCGGGGTGCGTGAGCGGATCACAAAGAGGGAGGGAGAGAGGGGATGATCCACTCCAATCAGCAGCACAATGCCTACTGCCGTGCCGGCTCGAAGATGACATGATAGCTACACTGCGCGACACTCTCCGCATTCAGCATCTACGATTTCTTAACAATATTTTCTACTAAGCTTACTGCTATTATGAAAGCGAAAGTTTGGATGGATCAATGTTTGTTACTCAATCACGCCAAAACAGCTGGATGGATCTAGATTAAACTTAAGAAAGACTTAAGAAGAGTAAAAGTTATGATACTTTTCAAAAAAATCAAATTACATCAAAATTTTCATGCAAACGAAGTTGCCGCCAAGACCTAGTCTACTCAAAATTTTCAACAGCCCAAACGAAAGATATTTGAACCAAAATACTTTTTTTTTATGCAGCACACATACGTCCCACCGCAGGGCACAAAATACCATTTCTAACTTTTTAATAAAAAGCGGTGGCTCACCCCACTCACATCAGCATACAATAAGTGTTGGGTTCGGCACTGTTTCGTAATAATGACTGTTTCTAACTAACATGCATTTGTATATTTGCAATTCCACTAGAACAAAGATTAAAAAAAATACTTTGCATCCTCAATTCTGGTAAGGACTCTGCCAAATTCCGCTTAAAAAAGCTGCTCGATATATCTCGCAGGCAGTGTAAAAGTACAGACGCCGCAACTTGGCGACCTCATCTCGCTGAGTGGACCTCAGGATGCTGCGGGGTGCGGGGGAGAGGGGGCAGTAGCCATCACCACCCCGAGATATTGTCACTCAACGAGAAATGGGCAAATTCTTCGCGACTCAAGATTAAAGACGTTGTTTTGTATAGAGAACAAGGTGCTCCAAAAATAAATGTTGACATCAAAGTGATAAATTACAATGAAAATCTAGTTTCACAAAGGTAAATATTTCATTTCATTTGCAAAGATACTTGGAGATATCTAGGTGTTTACTGCTGCAGGTATTTTTATACTTACAAGTAGATACCGTCAACATAGTCAAAGATGTAGCGAATAACGAAATAAAGAATTTTGTATTTGTATATGATTTGGGCACCATTAGAAAAATATTCAAAATTATACTTATAATAATAATACTAATAATAGTTTTTCTGTATCGATGACCACTTCCAAGAATCAAAAGTTTTATATTCTGAAAACATCCGCGAGTTCGAAAATTGCAAAACATAGTGTCACAACAAAACATCGAAACTATTCAAACAGAGATGCCCAAATTTTTCTTCGAATTACAAAAACTAGGACTTAATAAGTGTCAAAATATATTATAATCATCATCAGCCATTTGACGCCCACTGCAGGACACAGGCCTCCTCCGTGGTTTGCCATGGCAACCACGCGTGGCGTGTTGCCATAATCGCCACGCTTGGCAGGTGGGTTGGCGATCGCAGTATGCGGTTAGAATCTCAGGAAGACGCTGCTGCCCGTCTCCTGGTAATGTATTTCCTTAGTCGCCTTCTCCGACATCCACGGAAGGAAATGGTCTGACGCTATTCTTAATCCGGCACCACACGGAGGTCTGTGGCAGAAAATGCACGGAGATTGGAGCAAAATATAATCACAGTAGTCATTTTCAAGAATTACAAATTTAAACAAACTTTGCATAGAAAAAAAAGTTTCGGGCCGAAGCGAGATTCAAACTCACACATCGAGAATATTAAACCATTCGGACCATGCCTTAGTTCTGCGATTTTTTTTCTTACAAAATACAAAAAACCTTACTGTCATAAAAGTTTCCATGCAAAATACTACTGCCGCAAATGATTTATGTATGGAGCGCCACCGTGTTAGTGTGTGTCATCCTTAACTCTACATTTATACTTTTCAAAAAAGTTTTAACTTTATTAACGTAGTGCTCCTACTTAATTGTATGTAATGAAACAAACAAATACATGAATTCTCATTGTTCCTAAATATGAGAACTACTATAATTAGGTTTTCTATATGTTTTAATGTGCATGTGTACCATACTCATTTGACAGTTAGACGGATTTGGTGCGCGTAATATAGGGGCAGATGGTCTGACGACCTGGTTACGGTAGCGAGGAGTCGCTGGATGCGAACGGCACTACACCGGGAAGCTTGGAAAACCGTGAGGGAGACCTATGTCTTGCAGTGGGCGTGAAATGGCTGATGATGATACTTTGGGTGTCAATCTAGCTTAAAACTATATAATTACTTACATATACTGTGTGCAATATTATGTTAAATTTATTATTGTTACCTGTTTTACATGCCTAATAAATAAAATAACAGAGTTTTTGACTTAAAAAAGTATTACTTATGAATGTTTCTAAATAACATTAATCTGTTTAGTACCAGACATGTTGGTCTTCTAAATAATCCTTGATATTACGGGACATTGTTAGCATGGGACTTATGTTGAAAATTGATTTGAAATATTGAATCACAAATTTGTATACAGAGAGAACCCATTAGTTAAAAGCTAGACACGTTAGGCGCCCCAGTAAAAAAAAGAGTTTAGCCTGCGGGAAAGCTTTTTGTTTGTTATGCGAATGATTATTAAAAACATCTCTATTTCTGCGCCTTCCACTGTCGCTGTAATTCAGCGCCGGAGCGCCGGCGTCCACCATTAGCAAAGACTCGTTACTACTGCGACTAACGAACTTTAGTGTAACTTGCTGCTGTTGTAGGTTTGTTTGTCTGTAATGTTCTTATTCCAGGTTAATACCTATGTAAGTTTGTATACGTTTGTATTAACCATTAATTTCGTTTGAAAATCTATAGATACCATCTACTGCCATTTTCTCTATTTTGTCTACTACCTAGCCATATCTGCCATTTTTTCTATTTTATCTTCTTTGCATAAAATTTAAATAAAAAGCACTTTAGTAGTGGTTAATCAAAATTGTCTCGAAACCTTTTCAGACATGTATAGAAAAAACGGCGTTGGAGATATAATCTCAACCAACATCTGCCGGAGTGGTCTGAAGTGGGCCAGGACCGAAAAATATAAACTAATTTGGGGGAGGCCTTTGCTCTGCAGTGGAACACAAATATAGAGAAACATAGACACGTAACAAAAAATAAGAAAAACCCCAGCCTGTGTGAGCGACAAACGATGAAACTTTCATATATTTGTAACTTTATGTATTTATATAAAGCTTATAGTCTACCTAATCTAAGGAAAGACAAAACCAGAGTAAAACTGATAAGCTCCGCCGCGTAAAGAAGAAGCCAAGAGTTTACAATTAGAGATGAGAACAGATTATTTATAAGAGACTATGTAAGTTTTAGAGCGCAGATGCTTACCCGAGCAAACCCGCGGCACACGCTATCTCTCCTCATTAAGTAAGTATATAAAAAACTACTCCGCACTAATGTCATTGTCTCGCTGACGATGACGGAGAGTGGATCGGAGAGGGAAGAGGAGGGAGCGTCATTACCGGAGTCGTTAGTGCTATGTGCCGGCCATTTTGTTTTTCTGCTAGACCGGGAGCTTTCCGAATTATCGACTAGTATAACGCAGTGGGTTTAAATTTTTAATTATTTATCTAATCGTAGTCAGAAACAATATGATGAATCGATGTTTTACAGATCAAAACCTTTATAAACATTGGAGTACAGAACTAGTCTTTAGAGGTAGTCAATTTAATTGGGTAAGCCAATGGCCTGCTTACCTACGTCTAACATTACAGCTCTAACGGTTTAGACATATGTGAACTTGGAAAGATTGACTGGAAAGCCAGATAGGGGTCCATTGTTCATATCACTCGACTCACTACAATCTGCAGGTACTGGCAGTTCAAGGACGATCTTTAATAAAATAGTCTCAAAATGGTTGCCTGTTCGCCTGCAGGACCGCAACTTTCTAACTCTATAAATAAAAATAAAATTTGATTTGAAAACTTTCGTAAGCAATACATATACACATTAGCATTACACATTATTTACTTAATCAAGTATCTGATTCCGGAATTAACTTAATAAAACAAAATTGTTTATTTTGAAACCAATAAAACCAGTTTTAAACCATTTTTGAACTATGTGTGAGAATAGGGCTTGTTTCACGATTGGATAAATTCTTGTTACCTTTATTTCATATAACTTCGTCCAAGTTTCGTTTTGAATTCAATATTATTTTGTTATTAGGTAGTGTCGAAAACCGTAGTGACCCGTAGATGAGGTTCTAGTCGTCAATACTTCAATTTATCAACCGTTCTACACTAAAGTTACCTCCTGCTGTATTGTTATGTATGGAATAAGTGGCTTTTTTCTCCTTGTTTCAAAGTACTTCCCACAGTAAAATTTGTTCGTATTAACACGAATTTCGAAAGTATATTTTGTTGTAGGTACCATGTATGCTCGAAATCTCGGCCTCAAAAATGTTTATTGCACACATTACCAATAATAAAAATGTAACAAGCTCAACCAGTATCTTAAAGGCCACTTAAGAATGCGCAATACTAATCCTAACTGCAATGTAAATTACAGCAAAGAAAGTCAACGATACCAAGCGTAATGTAGGTAGGTAAAAGCAAATAGAATAAACATAAATTCCAGCTTCTCCGTTTCTCATCTCCGACGCGAGGCTCTATGTATGAATTGAGTACATAGGTAAATAAAGTAAGGAGAAAAACATGAAATTGCGGCGCGAGCGCTGAATTATTCATGCGCTGCGAGCACTCGTTAGACGGACGACTCGGCGACTGCATGTCTCAGAAGGTCAGCCAGTCACTATCAGACTTCAACATAACAATGACAATTGCATGTACACGTCCATTTTATTGTCACTTCAAGTCAATGAGCGATGGCACACGTTCAAGCGCACACGTGTCAAACCTAGGCCACGATGGAATAAAATAACATGTCACGTGAACCGACCGCAAATCTATCACTGTACAGTCGGCTGTATATCAACCCTTACATTTTATTTGCAATGAGTGTACACATGTAAAAATTGATGCACTGTTAACATAACCAAAATAATTAAATTAAACATTACCTTTTAAATCACGGAAGAACAAGCTCATATTGATCAAATGAGAGACCTAGGTGTAATTCACGATCAAAAACTTTTGTTCGAACAACATATTACAAATATAACCAATGAGGCCTATAAGTCCCTAGGATTTATAATGAGAGCATCCAATATGAAAACACTAAAAGTGCTTTACTGCGCATACGTTCGAAGCCACTTAGAGTATGCTTCCCAAATATGGAATCCCTGCTATGAGGTCTACAATGCAATGATCGAACGTATACAAAAGAGATTTTTCCGTCATTTAAAATACAAATTTCGACTCCCTGATCTTTCCTACAATAAAATGTGTGTCAAGTTGCACCTCCTACCTCTAAAACTACGCAGAGACATAGCAGATGTATCTTATTTGGTAAAAATATTACAAGGTAAAATTGATTGCCCCCAGCTCCTAAGTAGCCTTGGACTAAGAACCAAATCTTTTAATTCTAGGCACAATATTCCGCTATTTGTGCCTAGCAGTGGAACTAACTATAGAAAAAACTCTTACTTAGTTAGAGCTCCCAATCTATTCAATTAAATATGCCGCGATGACCGCATTGACATTTTTCACTCTAGTGTATCTTCCATCAAAGCACTTCTCACGTCTCAGTTTGCAGAGGACACATGTTTATATTCAGGTCCGTAGTATAAGAATTGAAATGTTATTTAGTTAAACCTGTTAAATTTTCGGTGGTGGGTAACGTAAGATTTTTCAAAACTGGTATTAATGAGTGGTATATAAGTGAAAACCTGTAATTAGCTTACAGTTATTACTTAGAAGTTACTAAGATAGTTTAAAGCTATTGGTTTTCCATGTATTCGTAAATAAATAAATAAATAAACAAACCTATAAAAAACCCATTATCTAATAGATAACTTCTCCCTTTCAGCATTTTTAGGGTTCCGTACCTAAAAAGGAAAAAGGGAACCCTTATAGAACGAGTTGAAATTACAACAATATACGTGTACTCAGGTCTACAGTCCCTTGAAGCTGTAACTTCTAAGTTAACGTACGAAAAAGTAACGGCTGCTTTTGCCGCAAAAAACGTATATTTCGACACTTTCAAGGGAATCAAAATTTATAGGGTACTTTTCGTTGACCTAGAACTATGAAATTTGGCAAGTAATATTGTAGTATACTACAAATACATGGAAAAATCTAAAAACTATATATTTTTAATAAAATCATAAAAAATAGTCTTTGAAGTTCGGGAAAAGCTCGGAAAAACTGCGAGACTCAATTCCTGAATTACTTATAATATGTAAGTACCTACAAACTTGTAAGGAACCCTCGGTGGACGAGTCCGACTCGCATTTGTCCAGTTTTTCTTTTTTTTGTCTGTATAATTTTAGTTTCTATGTGCAATAAAGTGTTCTGTATGTATGTATATATCTATACTGAAGTCGTGATCATACGAGACAGGACTACTGGACATATTTCGCTTCTATCAGATTTATTTGATGCCAGAGGGGGCCGTGAGGGGGCGGGGAGAGGAGGCTCCATATTCAACACCTCATTGCATTATGCTGAGGACCGTTAAGAAGGGACCAATGTAAATATAACTTTGTTGGTGCTACAGAAATTTTGGCGGACTTTTCCAAAGGTTTCGGAAAGTTTAATATACTAAAAGAAGTTTTTCTGACTACGTGACATGGGATAACGGTACGTCGACTTTTCTTAAAGGGTGAGAAATATAAGTCATGTTATACTCATTTTAATTGCACCTACATTAAACGTGTATTCCAGTTTTAGTTGACAATCAGCTCGGCATGTTATATGCATTTTATGGTTTTACCTATATCTGTCACTCAGATAAATAAAAAAATAAAATGGGCAAATTAAATATGGAAGTTGTTCATCATCATCATCATCAGTCATTCGACGCCCACTGCAGGACATAGGCCTCCCTTAAGGTTTTCCATTCTTCCCTTCACTCATTGAATTGTTTCAGGATTTTAGTATTTTTAAAATAACCTTACTTACTGCACACTAACATCGTAATACTACAAGGTACCTATATCAAAATAAAGTTTTGTTTTGAATGACACAACTAAACAAAAACTTCGTAGCGGCTACGAGCGTCTACGAAATCTTGTAGCGCGTAGCACGCCTACGCGCTTGATCCACAGATGTGAATCGATGGGCCATAAAACCGTATTTATTCGGGAAGAATATTCCACATACAGTAATTAAAGTAATGTAGCGACGTATACACTTGCAATAAAAAATGCATAATAGTCAGTATTCCACCGCAAGGCTGTCGATAACTCGCAATCACTTAGCGAGTTCAAACAGCCTGAATGGAGACGGGGAAGCACTGAACTGTGATTTGTGAACACGGGGAGCCGCTAGGGGACCACTACTCTACACACACACACATATTGTGTTTATTATAGACTACATGCACACATCCGCGACATAATTCCTTAAATTGCCGAAGTGGAAATATTTCACCGAAGAATGTGTGTAGGGAGGGTGGAGAGGAGGTTTGAGGTTCAAAAGTAAACCACAGAACGTTTGCTCAACAAGTGATGTCTACACTTTTAAGCTTGAGACGATATATTCGAGAAAGTAAGGAGATAAGTACAGTGTACCTTTTGTATTTTGTTATTTCGTAGTCGAAGCCTCTAATGGCAATTTATCTACCGGCACAAATAATCCCGCTAAAGCCTCGCCCCACGCCTCCCGACCGGCACACGTCTCTTATCTGTATTAGACAGATTAGATTATATCGAATGCTTTTCCTTGAACGTTGTAAGAACGTTCCATTAGGGGAATAGAAATGAGTTGGCACGAGAAAGAATATCGGTTTTCTGAATAACGTCTAGAATATTGAATTGCTAACAATTTTTTGACATCACGAATAGTTTAAGTGTGTATTGATTGGCGCTGTATCAATCCAACGTAAATAATGTATAGAGTATAAGGTAGACAAACAATGATCAATCCAATTTCGGAGCAAAACTGAAGCCCGAAGAAATGTCGTCCCCGAAATAACGTAGCAATTGCGCGCGTTAACCAATTTCCTCAATTTAGTTGAATTTCGCCCGACGGCCTCAACGCGCTATCTCCCGGAATTAGTGTCGCTGGGGCAATCATTATATGATTCGCCCTTAGCCCCGTCCCGCCGTCCCGCGCCCACCCCGCCCCCGCCCCCGCCCCCGCCCTGGACAAGGGAGAACTAATGCGGTAAGTGACGCCGGCCCAGGGCTGCCGCGCTAGCTCGCAGGCTTTCTGCAACTACCCTACAACCTTATTGAAACGTACACAATAAAATCCCTTGGATTCATACGCATCATTAACTTGCACCATCGACGGTGCAAATGACACTACTATAATACCTATAATTATCGTTTGCACAATCAATGGTGCAAATGACACCACTGTGGAATGCGCTAGTTAATGATGCATCCGAAACTTTTGATACCACTTACACCATGTATGGTGCAAACGATAAATTGTAGTTAGTATCATTTGCACCATTGATGGTGATGGTGCGTATGAAGCCCGGGGACAAAAATCAATCAAAATGTAGTAAAAAAAAATCCGCTTAGTCAAGCTTATAAATATTTTTGTCATAGTTCATAGTTTAACAAAGGCGAGCTATCAAAAAGAATTTAGCAAAATCACCGCCAAAAGTCAGAAATGTATTTCAGCGTAAACAAATTGCATGCTGTTTAATGAATGACAATTTACAATGTAAAATGTAAGTTGCCTTTGAGTCGAGCTTGTAGTACTGAATACGGCAGCGACAGAACACCTTTTTGATCATCATCATTATCATCAGCCCACCGCTACCCACCGCTGGGTATAAACGGTTTTCCCCCAAATTCTATCTCTCACGGACCGTTGCCATGCGCATCAACTTTGATTATCTTCTCCTCCTCAAATTCTATTAAACGTAGATAACAAAAACATAAAAATATATTTTGTTACGCAGCCTCTATTATATGGGAATCGGCTCCAGACGTTGGAGAAAGACTTCAGCAAGATGTCTCCATTGAATTTTAAACGTCAGCCAGTAAGATTTCTCGTTCAATTTTTTAAAGTATACGTAAGTGGTTTTCGTGGTTTTAATAAAGGAAAATAAAGTATAATCACGTACGTAGCACAGCCCTAGTACATCGCATACCACCAGCTTCTTCTCAGCCAATAAAGCAATTTGAACCCTAATATCTACGTTATTGCATAGGTACATAATTGAACAGCAACTAACAGTCGAGGGTCGGACAGAAGCGAACATGTCAATGGCATTACCTGTAGAGAAATTAACTTGCCACACAAAGCCAATATAAGATTCCTCCAGGCGCTACAAGGTTAGCATCACCATCATCATCATCATCTCTCCCCAATTACAAGCTTATAGTAGAATGAAATAATAGCTAAGTTATATAAAAGTAAAGTAAAAGCTAATGGTTTTTATTCAACCATCAAGATAAATTCAAAATTACTTATTTCAGTGTAAATCTAATCTATGCTAAAGCATAGAAAAATTTGGTATTTGCATAAAATTAGGTAGAATTAACTTTTTTACGTCTGTAATACGTAACTTTTGGAAAAAGTTGTTTGAAGCGATAACAGAAAATAAATCGCGGACATGTTCAGAATCAGAATCAGAATTATTTATTCATGAACATAGGTACAAATATAAAAGGTATTAAATATATTTAAGTTCTTACCATGTTCTACCCATTATGGGCGTATGAATATTCATGCAGGCATGCAATAAGTAAATTTCAATAATATTACAAGTCTAAGAGAGGCAAACAATTATTAAACATTATTTGCCTTTCTATAGTTTTTGATAAATAAAATTGATGCGACAAAACTAACTTCTTACGCTGTAGTTTTCTATCAAAAGTGGTATATGAAAATTGAACAATTACATCGTACATTTGTCAAACCAACAGGTAATCTTTTTACAATGTGCATCAGTTACATGGAGGGAGGGAGGTGCGGGGTGTAACATGGAGGGAGCCTCTTAGAAAGCTCGAGTTTTGTCATTGCACAAACCTTTTTATTAAGTATCAAAGACAAGATATTTATAAAAGGCGTCGATACTTTCTAAATTAATTTACTAGAATGAGCAAACCACTCGCCAAACTTCATTTCCGTCCGTATTTTAACAATTTCTATCAATGATTTGTTTACGTGTAGACCAAAGCTGAATGAAATACCTACTGGCATCTAGTTTTATTGGATCGACGGAGTCGTGTATGTACCGCGGTGTAGATGACTGAGTTATGTGCTCTTAGTTGGTACCTACAGTACACGCGGCGGCGAGCTACGGTACATTAAGATGATAGCCGCGGACCCTCCGCAGAGGCTCACGTACCGTCAGCACAAAAGACGAGTACGAGCGGGCAGCTCTAGTTCTAACTCGACCTTCGCCCGATTTCCGCACTTAGCCTCATAGTTGGGCCATTGTACGTAGCTAGCACTGAGGTATGAAAATAACTCAGACTCTAGGATTTCCTCGCGACGTTTTCCTTCACAGTGGTATTGCTGCTAAATATTCACTAATATACGTAACTTAGAAAACAAAGTGATTGTTACATGCCTGGATTTGAACCCACGACCTCTGCGCTAGGCAACATAGAACAAAATAATCTGTCAAACGATACTTAAATGACTGGCTTGACTTGAAGTTAAACATGAACAACGCAAGATCCGCCCTAAGCTCACGTATAACTGTACATACAATTCTAATGGGCTACTGTACTGCGACACCAGTGAGCGAGTCTTTAAGGCCAAACTCGGCTTCTCCAGTCATATCCAAGCTCAAGCAAGATATCTTTAAGGGTCGCCGTCGACGGATACGTCGTGGAGGATCTCAAATATGATTTTCATTGTGCAAGTTTCATTACGAACATTCAGACACGCATTTCGAATGTCAATGAAGTGAAATAACCACTTTCTCTAACAGAGATCTAGATTATTTTGCATCAGCGAACTAACGAACTAATGCAAAATATTTTTATGGAGTATCAATAAATCAACCTCCCAACGTGCAATGCCATTAAGCAATAATTTCAATAAAAGTCTCAAGTCTTTTTGACACACGACGAATATTTAGACCGCAAGCAGGAGCGATGACTGATTTAAGGCGTAATAATACATATCAGAAATGCGAGTTGCAACCGCTCAGAGACTAGCAGATGCATATGTATGTAAACCTCCCTCATTATGTTAAAACAACCCGCCCCTCCGCGCGCCCGCGCTGCCCCCGCGAACTCCCCCGCGCTTTTCTGCGTTTTTTTGTGGTGAAATATTATATTGCGTCGCGAGTTCATTTACTTATTCATGTATTCATCATTGAGAGCATGCTCTCATGTACCTAGCGCCACACTTTAGATAATATGTACACTTGTGAGATATAATGTAGAGGTGCAGCTCTCATTTACTTTTGATGATTTGCGGCGCTAGTACATATTTATTGAGTTTGCAATCGAAAAAATATATAGGCAAATGAAGTACACACGTCTGACACAAGTCTGAATGACTGAATGTACGAAATCCTTGACCGAATGAAAAAAGGAAAAAATTCCAGGCTCACTGGTCTGGTAGGTATACAGCTACTTAATAACATATTTCAATGAGAGGTAACAAAAATAGTATGTAACAGTCTAGATGGTGCGGCGGGAGCGGCAACTGGATGGACTGTAGTGGCGAATAATGGATGACACTAGGAGGGTGCTCGTTGGCTAGCATTAGGGTGGACGTACCATAGTGTCGCACCCATAGTTGGTGGGTGCTGGAGTGTCCTAGCCTCTTGTATTCTAAAAGTAGTTCAGATTTCTTCAATATCATTGCGGCTCAAAACGATAAGAAGACATTCAATTTAGACTGTTTTCAGCCAGGAGTCCAGCGCAAGTGCTGGCTGGATTGACCCGCGGTATCCACGAAGGGAGAAACCAAAGTTCTCATCCACTCCTAAGCCTCCACAAGCCCCTCTCACTGTCTGCCATGTGCTCGCGACTAACACAGTCCGTGCCAGTTGCCACTCAGGCGTAAACACTCTTTTTGAAAATATCTGTTGAATCTGCAGTGCAGAAAAAAGTGACGACAATTCTACGATCGTATTACTCCTATGCTAAGGTTTAATTTAGTATGGCTAATGCAGCGTTAATTACATTTAGTTACCTATCTATATTATTCTTCTTTCTTATACCTATGAAACAGCAAGATGAATGACTGACTGACTTACAATGCACAAACTAAATCAGTGAGCATTTTTCTTATTTCATCTCTATAAGCATGAAAAGAAATAGTAAAGTTTGTATGAACAAACGTGTATGAACAAAAGTGTACGAGGTCGCAGGTAACAGAATGTTTTTTTTATTCCTTTAAATCTGCCACCCTGCTTTTGTTTAATCAGATGGCTTCTGGGTAGATCCGGCGTTGGGATGCTATTCAGTTGAATTGTCTTTACATCCTGAGCGGATTTATCGTCAAGGACTTGTGCTCGTTTTAGTCCCCCGAAAACTTGATAAATAGACAATAAGTACTAACTTCAGCACACGATGAATAGAATAGAATAGTAATTGCTAATTTAGAAAAAATATAGGTATTTTATGCCATCTACATGCTCATGGAAACGCGTAGAGTTGTTCAAAAGAGTTCTCTACTATATAGAGTATGTCATCATCATCATCATCAGCCATTTGACGCCCACTGCAAGACATAGGCCTCCCTCATAGTTCTCCTAACCATGAAGGGTTTTGCCATAATCGCCACGCTTGGCAGGCGGGTTGGCGATCGCAGTATGCGGTTGGAATCTCAGAAAGACGCTGCTGCCCGTCTCCTGGTAATCTATTTCCTTAGTCGCCTTCTACGACATCCACGGAAGGATAGAGTATGTAACAACGACTAATGAATGTTGAGGAAGCGAAAGGGGTCTGTCAGGATCGTGATAAGTGGCAAAACACATTCTCTGTTTACCCCTCTGGCATCCAGGCGTGAGTTTATGTAATATAATGTAGTATGTAACAAATAAAAAGTTTCCTAATATTGCAATAAGCGGCCGACGGCACGGACCCACTACATTTCCATTTACATAAATTTTGTGACAAATATGATAATCATTATTGTTTATTTGTCTGGAAAAATAATTAATCTATCTGCATGAATCTTATCCAATACTTTGTATAAAACAAATTTTCAGAGCATATCGTATGTAATCTTAAGTTTCACAAATACACTCGTCCGTCGCCTATATATTTCACTAGCTCTTGTTGATCTAAACTCTTTATCTTTCACAGTCAGAAAACGGATTCGTTGACATTGTTATTGCGAGTATAAGAATCGATATCTTATTTGCTATCGCAGAATTACTATCTATTTGCTTCTTTTCCCTGTTTCAGTTTTAGTTTTGTACGTATATGACCTAAGAATATAAACCCTTATTTAAAAAAAATCGATGAAAACGCCTAATAAATTGTATAGTTTGTATAGGCAAACGTCGACGCCCTGACAAAATAAAACACATCTTAAGTGACATTCTACTAACATAAACGCGCCTGAGATTTTATGTTAGTGGACATCACACACACACACATCACATAAACTCACGCCTGTATCTCAGAGGGATAGGCAGAGACCAGGGACTGCCACTTGATACGATCCTGACAGATCACTTTCGTTTCCTAGTCGTTGCATGTTAGTGGAATATCAAGCAAATATTTGTAAACAGATAAAATAATTTTAAATGTTGGATAAACAGTAGACCATGTTCTTACAAAATGGGATAGTTACTTCTCGTCTAAGTTTCAGCACATGACACAGATCGTAGCTAATTAAACGAAACTAATTTGACAATGCAACGCATTGTTCATATTTTTTGAGGAAAATACGAAAAACCCTCGAGAAAACGGAATTCTTTGAAAAATCATAATTGTCAGCATGAATTTGCAATCATTAATGGACAACGACCTCATACAATACAAATAAAAAATCCCCACAGAACAGTGGGCAAGACCACGTATATTTCATTTCATTCAGTTTTTCCCTAGATGTAGACAATTTTTTTCCCATATTGCTACTGTCAAGAAGTTGGTCATAGAGTTTGATATTATTTGAATTAACGAGGAAGAAAAATAAACAATTTTTTATCACACCTGCTCTGAAAATACATACTAATTATACCAATTAGAGGGAAGAAACGCCTTTATCCCGCCCTTCAAATCCTTTCATCCCAAGGTATGGAAGTTTGTATGAAAATCCTTCCGACCCAAGGGTGGGAAGTATGTATGAAATTCCATTACATACACGGTTTTTTTTTTTTTTTTAATTTGTCAGCAGTCATACTGCAAAGAGACTTTAACTGTCTACTAATTAAATTTCAAGTAAATTGTTACTGGCCACATACAGTTTTTTTTTACCAGTTACCAACCTCCTTGGTGCATACAGAAAATTAAAAACGAAATTATTTTTGTATATAAAACGCGCGGAATCACGGAATAAGTGGCTGCATGACCTTATGATCTTAGCCTACTCCAGAAACGGGCGAATAAAAAAAGGAAAAGCCCGCGCATTTTCGCAAAAACTTCGATTGATGTAGCATTTATCTTTGTGTTTTTTGTAAACATTTCTATGCATTTATGTATGGAACTGTCACTTTCTTCCCTCTGAAGTAATGTACTATTACATATCTCTTGCTCTGTAAGTAGTCACTTACTTCCCTGAATGCCGGGGTGTATGGATATCATTACAGCATAGGTTTCAAAACATACCATGTAATGTTAACATTGCAGCATAGGTTTTGGAATTTGAAAAAAGAACTGTCATACTCATACTGCAAGAAGAATATTTTTTAAAAGTTAATTTTTTTTTTCTCGGTATCGATTATTTACTCGAATCGGAATCGAGACAATTTATATTAGAATTTATGAAGATTTTATTTTAAATATCGAACTATTTGTTTCGCAGTCACATGGTATGTTAATTGAAATCGATTTAAAAATCAAACTGGCCAGCACGATTTGACGCGCTTGCATGCCATAAAATCGTGAAGAGTAAAAAAGTCAGTCGACTAGCTAGGCGCGAATGTAATTTTTTTCGTATTTTGGAGTTCCTTCTCAAAAGTCCTGCTTTCTTGTTTTTTTACTTACCTCACAATCGATATGTAAAGCAGAGTGTTTACCTCGAGTGTAAACATCAATTGCATACTCGGGCTAATTAGCGAAAGCCAAAAACCTTGTATGCAATTGATGTCATACAGCCCTTGGTTAACAATCTACTATAATGAACTATATTTTGTTTATTTAATTATCTTACCTCTTAGAAATCGATATAGCTATGAGCTTTTCTCTTTTATGTCTTTGATTTAGTCTATAGAAAACGCTGCTGGTTGTGCAATTACATAGTGTAAATGTAATTATTCTATGTATTTAACCATATTGTACAATTGAATTGTGTGATTTTAAAACAACACAAGTCACATGTGTTTTTAAAATAACACTTGCCCATTTTTTTTTTATTAAATTATCTACACCTACCTATTGACTTACATTAGAAAAAAAAATTGTAGTTTATTCATACAGAAATCAATATAATATGCTAAAATATTGCTGTTGTAGATATTAGTATTTGAATATAACTATACACCTCAGTCGCAAAACCTGTTAGCAGTTTGAACAAAGATCCGAGAGCCAAACTGACCCGACATTATACCGAAGACATCCCGGACATCAGCCTGTACGAGATTAGGATGGCCCTGAAACAGCTCAAGAATAACAAGGCACCAGGAGAGGACGGAATCACATCAGAGCTCCTGAAAGCGGGTGGAACACCAGTACTTAAAGTCCTTCAGAAGCTCTTCAATTCCGTCGTGCTCGAAGGAAAAACGCCAGAAGCATGGAACAGAAGCGTGGTGACGCTGTTCTTCAAGAAAGGGGATAACTCTCTATTGAAGAACTACCGACCCATCTCGCTTCTGAGCCATGTTTATAAGCTGTTTTCGAGGGTCCTCACGAATCGTCTCGAACGCAGGTTTGATGACTTCCAGCCTCCCGAACAAGCCGGTTTCCGAAAGGGCTTTAGTACCATAGACCACATCCACACGCTGCGGCAAATTATACAGAAGACTGAGGAGTATAATTTGCCATTCTGCTTAGCGTTTGTGGACTATGAGAAAGCCTTCGATTCGATCGAGACATGGGCAGTGCTCGAGTCTCTCCAGCGTTGCCGTATTGACTATCGGTATATCGAGGTGCTGAAGTGCTTGTACAACAGCGCCACCATGTCGGTCCGAGTACAGGAGCAGAATTCGGAGGCAATTCCATTGAGAAGAGGCGTGAGACAGGGAGACGTTATCTCTCCGAAACTGTTCACGAACGCACTGGAAGATGCCTTCAAGCTTCTGGAATGGCAGGGACGCGGCATCAATATCAATGGCGAGTACATCACGCACCTTCGATTTGCCGACGATATAGTAGTCATGGCAGAAACGATGGAAGACCTCGGCATAATGCTCGACGACCTCAGTCGAGTTTCCCAACGTGTGGGCCTTAAAATGAACATGGACAAAACGAAGGTCATGTCGAACGCTCGTGTTGTGCCCACCCCAATAACATTGGGGAACACGACTCTCGAAGTTGTAGACGAATACGTCTACTTAGGACAAACAATCCAACTAGGCCGGTCCAACTTCGTGAAAGAGGTCAATCGTCGAATCCAACTCGGCTGGGCAGCTTTCGGGAAACTTAGAAAAGTCTTTTCGTCTAATATACCTCAATCGCTCAAGACAAAATTATACAACCAGTGTGTGTTACCAGTGATGACTTATGGCACTGAAACGTGGTCTCTCACTATGGGCCTCATAAGAAGGCTCAAGGTCACGCAACGAGCTATGGAAAGGGCTATGCTCGGAATTTCTCTAAGAGATCGAATCAGAAATGATGAGATCCGTAGACGAACGAAAGTCGTCGACATAGCCCAGCGGATTAGTAAGTTGAAGTGGCAGTGGGCGGGGCACATAGCACGCAGAACTGATGGCCGATGGGGCCGAAAAGTTCTCGAATGGAGACCACATATCGGCAAGCGCAGCGTGGGACGACCAGCCACAAGATGGACAGATGACGTCATTCAAGTGGCAGGAAGACGCTGGATGCAGGCCGCTTCCAATCGGTCTTTTTGGAAATCCATGGAGGAGGCCTATGTCCAGCAGTGGACTTCCTGTGGCTGAATGATGATGATGAATATAACAGTTTTTTCTATTTCCTGCAAAGTTGTAATGAAAGGACATGTGTCGTTTTAAAATCACACGATTCAATTGTTTGTTTTCTTTCAATAAATAAAAATAAAATAAAATAAAAATCTATTTTATTAGGTCTACCAACACTTTTTGTATCTTCACATGCTTAACAGTAACTTATATCTAGGCTGAGTCTTAATGTAAACGCCACCACGCATTAATTTTCAAAACTTAAAATAGAGTATCATATTCATATAACATTTAAGAATAACACTGTAAGAAAAAGAAAAACTATAAGAATTTATTTGTTCAAATTTATATGAATTTATTTGGGCTGCTTTAAACAGTTCAACAAAAAGGCTGAGCACAGATTGTATTAAAAATGTTAGGGAACTCAAACCTCCTCAGTCCTGACCTTGAAAATAACAATGGTTTTCAATTGTTATTTTCAAGTTCAGGACTGAGGAGGCTAATGAAATGGTCGCAAAATATATTATTTTTAAACTTTCAAATTTTGTCATTAAATAGATCAAAACTACCGCTGTAATGATTTGCCTAATTGCAGAGTCTAGGAATGGAAGAGTTAGTTCCGAGATTCGAACGACGCAAGGGAGGGCATAGCGGTGTTATGGTATTTTGGGGGTTGTTTCGGGGTACCCTGAGGTAGAATTTTTCAAGTAAAAGAGGGTAGTCGACTTTATTATTTAAGATACTATGCAGGAATTTAAGATCGAGAAAATCTAATCTTTTAGAGATAGGCGATACGCCAAAATGTTCTTACCTTTGATGATACTCGTAGGCCCTCAATTTTTTGTCTCAGCCAACAGAGTAGACTAAGTGCCACATGAACCTCTTTTGTACCCTCTCTATTCGTAGGATATGTACTGCATAGTGCGGGCGCCAAACCACACTGCCATACTCCAGTATGCTCCGCACAACACTGTTATTAAGGAGTATTTTTGTTTTTATGTTCCTAAATACCTTACCGTTTCTTATCACGGACCCAAACATTCGTGATGCTTTCTTTACTTTATTATCAATCTGTGGTATAAATTTTAATTTACTGTCAAACAGAAACAGTCTTTTGTAGTTCAATGCCATCTATGGAATACTGAAATAGCGTCAGATTTTTCTTGAGCGTAATGTGACTTGTGAGCACTTTCTAGGATTAAGTTGCATTCCATTAATGTTACACCATTTGCTTAGCCTAACCAAATCATCTCGCAGTAGATTAGCATCGTTACTAAATTGTATCACATGTAATATCGTAATACAATCTAGTAACGGTGCCTTTCTTGAACGCTGATTAAGTTGTCAGCGTACAAGAAAGGAGAAGAATTTTTGAAGCAGCAGTTTATTTACATCTGGGGAAAAGCCGAATGAAATGGAATGTAAACATTTGACGTGTTAGTTTAGATTTATTAAGACTCTCATCCAGGAATGCGGATTTCAAGGTTTTTTTAAGACATATTTAGTCCGCAAAATATATAGATTATTGTGAACGCGGAAACCGATGCGGATATCTAAATAATTGCGGATGCTCTGCAATCATTATTATAGATGCCAATATCCACAACATCCTGGGTGCTGGCCACCCCCCCTTAGATTAACCGATGACACCTCCAACACAGGTGATCCACAGTGGCAAGATGGTGGCAAGAACGGACTGTTTCTGATGGAGCAAGCCTCGTCTAGCCATGAAAGAAATAAAGAAAGACATTTATTGGGACAAATTAACACATCACCAGAAAAAAAGGCGTAACAAGTAACCAAAATACAAAGGAAAAAAAGTCACATAAATACAAAATAGGACTACAGAAAGTCAGAGCATCAGATTGCATCCTGTGGTATGCCAAAGTTGCCACAGAGGGCATCTGACTCAGCATTGTACTGAGGGTGTGAGCTCACAGCGCTGGTTTTCAGTCAGTGCCTTGAATGAACTCTATAGACAATATTCCGTGGTCCGATAAAATAATTACCAATCTTTAAATGAGTTACCTATTTATTTAAAGCATTGGCGCAACATATATGGACGACAAGTGAGAATAGAAGAATAGCGTATCTAAATTTCGTTTCAAATTACTTTTCCCAAGATGCAAATAAACGGTATTTCATGAATGGCTGCCCTAGGATTAGCAAATAACTATATAGACGTTTGTCCTTCATATTTTAATTATTTTACCAGTGGTTTGTTTACACATAAGGAAATATCTTTAGTGAGGTAGTATAAACGAACTTTAATTTCTATCACGCAGGTGATTTTATTTCTGAAACGACAAAAGCAATGCAGAAAAAAAAATCGCAAAACACCGTTTTAATGAGCAGATTGTGTTGCCGTTTTCTTATGTACTCTACACACAAACAGCTACAGCGCATTTCGTGTAGATTAATAAAAAGCGAACCCGAGCTCTTAACGCTGAATATTGTAAGTAACCCGAGCGTGCCGGCCCTCCCCCTGCGACCGACTCCCTCGCGCTTATAGCGTTCCTTGTAGCGCAGCCTCGCTCGCTCGCGAGGAAAAAGAAATGATTTATGAAATATCATTAAGTTACATAATTATGTAGAGGTAGAGGCGAGTTACTGTGACGTCACAGGCGGGGCGCGGATAGTTTCATGATTACAGTCGCGCATAATGGAGTGGCGCTGCCTGCATAGATGGACACAGAAGTTTTTTTTTTCTTTTCACCAGAAAAATGAGTAGCCCCTCGGTAAAAGTCACGTGGAAGCGCTAACTCTATCTTTTGAATAAAATCATAACATTTGAGGGTGGCTTGGTCCTAACTAATATTACCAATGAAAGAAAAAATCTTTTAGGTATGATTTGTTTTTGAACATCACAAATCCAAAACGAGTTCCAAAAGGTTTCTTTGATAAGTCACTGAGAATTTGGCAATATTATACGGAGCAACCGCGGTGGGCATGCGTGGTGATTAAGCCCATACTCTCTCCCTGAGAAAAGGCCTGTGCCCTACAGTGGGATCTATATAGGCTGCTTATGTTATAAAGAGCAACAATGTATTAAAAAAACATAACCTCCTTCTGGTTCCTTATGGTTATGAAAACCACAAGGGAGGCCTATGTCCTGCAGTGGGCGTCAAATAGCTGATGATGAAGCTCCTTCTGGCGCAGTCGGGTAAAAAATACGAAGAGTTTTTTTTTATTAATTAATGGTTAAGGAACCCTTTTGAAACGTAGATAAAAAAAACCTCTTGTTCATGATGCAGTACCTAAGTAAATTTAAGTACGATACAATAATTCTTTGAAAACATTTTAACTCTACACTTTGGAGACAGAAGGGTGTGAAGTGATGGTACCTATGTCATGCATTTGTAGTGAAACCTCTGACCCTCCTTCTTCGGCAGCGCATAACCCGCCTTTAATCATTGGAAAGATTGCGGCGGCGGGCGGCGCGGGCGGCGCGGGGATTTCGCGAATTAAATTACAGTTTGCCGCTTGTTGTCGGCTCAAAGCGAAGTGGACGCTATGTGCTACCCACACCAAGTACCTGCTTGACAATCCTCCGCATTATACAATCCTACTAAGCGTGTTTGCCGAGAAAAGAGCGATATATTTTAGTGCGGAACTCGTATGTATGTACTCTTATGGTTTCATGTTATAAAGCTAAGAAACACTATGAAACAACTCATATCACTGTAGACGTGACTTGTGGTCCTACACACTTCCAAGAACATGTGGCTACCAGGTACGATAGTCTACCTGGGCCCAAAACCTTCTTGTCTGGGCCCCCTTTCATGATTTTCGTTCATGATTTAGTTAGTTTTAGGACACGGTTTAAAAAAGGAGAACACGCCCGTATCCGAGCCGAAAAATTCTATATGCAGCGGGTTGGGGGCGAGGTTTCATATAATATATAATATAATAATAAATAATATAAATCCCACCAAAAACATTCTGTAAAAAACTAGCCAAGTCTCGATGGAGCAGCTAAAAAGTAAAAAGTAATGAAATCTAGACAAAGTCGTGCCAAGTCTAAGGTTCCTTACTGGGATTTCTTTATTATTATAGTTAATGTTGTGTGACTTGGCCGTTGAAGGGTACACAAGGGTACCAAACCAAAACGTTGATTCAATAACCAGTCAATTGTAGGCTTGACAAAGCTGCGACCAATCGGCCACCGATCTAACATAAAATAGATGTAAATACGGACTTCTATCAATGATTAGAAGTCCGTCTGTACTGAAAATAATTTTTTATACTTTTTTTTTCAGGCTCGCATATACATAAGTACTTTTGAAATACGCAGCTTTATCAAGTCTACAATTGACTGGTTATTGAATTAACGTTTTCCAAGTGGCAATTTTCCATCGTCAATGGGTAGCGGTTCTAGCGACAGATTGGTGCAATGGCGTCGTGGAGCACCTGATTTTGTACCCTTGTACCCTTCAACGGCCAAGTCACACAACATTAACTAAAATAATTAAAAAATCGCAGTAAGGAACCTTAGACTTGGCACGACTTTGTCTAGATTTCATTACTTTTTAGAGATAAACAAGCAGCTCGAGACAAGATCGAGACTTGGCTAGTTTTTACAGAATATTTTTGGTGGGATTTCACTTCTTTTTGTAGAAACGTGGGCATATTGATTTAGTTTATAAGATTTTCTTATTTGACAGTTTTTTTCTCTTTACTAGTAGTTTTTTTATTATTACAAATCTTTCTTTTCTTTTTTCTGGTTCTGATTCATGGACACGTACAGTAGCAATAGATTTTCGTATTGCCCATTCGCGATGCGAAGCGAAATCAACGAAATACGAAATGCAAATAATCCTCCTAACCTAATCCCTAGCAAACATTTTCAAACGCAGTAGAAGAACGTCGTAAACGACTGTAACGCGGCTGGATGCCACTTCGCCATATATAAGGTTATCGGAAAAACAAACGCATGCGCGTCAGCGCCATCTAGCGACGTGTGCGGGTATCACCGCCACTCTAAGTCCAATGCATTATATTTTGAGCGAAATTAATATTTTAGTGTAATTTGTTTATTTAATTTGTGTAATGTTCGAGTAGAATAAAGTTAATCGTTCGACTATTTCTTCTTGTAAACTTGTAAGTATAAGTATAAAAGCCAGTCTAGTCTTATCCAGAGTTTTCCTTTAATTTTATTTATATGCGTATTAAAAGCAGAAGGGGAGGCATTCGCCCAGCAGTGGGACGCTATAGGCTAGATTAAATTAGAAGATGTGTCCCACTACGCTGGATTTTTGCAATGACAGTCGATTTTTTTATGTACCAATAGTAGAAGGGGGCATTAAAATATCTCTCATACAGCTAAGACCAGCTGAGGGTTCTTCATCAGATACTTCAGACCTTCGATTTTTGACATCAAATGAAGCGGCCCACCAAGTTGATACTTTTTGTAAAGGCGGTATGTCGATCTCTAATAGTTTGGTTGGGCTCTTGTGTTTTCTAATCAGGGTTACCAGGTACTTCAGATCTTCGATTATCCTAGTTTTTATAGTTTTCCCTTTATGTGACCATTAAACCCTAACTCTGTACTAATTTTAGATCTCTGAGTTTATGGGAAGTACTAGTTCTAATCTGATGATCATGAGTGAGTGAGTGTCATAAATGCGAAACTTTGCTTTCACTTAACTTCGGAACTAAATGATCTACAGACTTGAAATTTTGGATTTTAAGTATGTGGTTATAGCTTACTGGATGACGAAAATTTCTGCGTTCTGGTGTTATGCAGAGGTTCTCCAATAGGGGCCTGAAAATGCGGCGAAATGGATGGTACGGCAGTTTTGCTTCGTGTTCGACTTGGCGGGGGCACGGCGTGCCCCCGCCCGATAGTCATAAAGTTCCATATGCTGCGGGTTGGGGCCAAGATTACATATAATATAAATAATTACAAAATTAATTTAGGCTCGTTCGACGCGTTCAGCTCGGCTAGGTTCTTATTCACCTTAATGCACAGTGTTATGTTACTATGAATTTTATATTTTCTATTGTTTTATAAATTATTAAACCGGAAATACATTGTTAATCTAGCTCTGGAAGCTCAGACTATAGTACTTTCTGAGGTTGCTCTATATTAAAGATGAATGATTTAAATAAACTACATACACGTACTCATACTTATAAGTATACGTTTCAACCGTATGGCTCACTTCTCGTCAAGAGCACTGCTTCTTGCTCGCCGAGAACGGAGATTGTAAACAAGCGCGTCACTGATACCAGCAATCGGGGAGATGAGGGAGGATGCGAATCTTTTGTCTACCCACACTATTTCACTATTTTCATGTCTTGAGTTACGACGTAGTCTATGGGGGACTAATAGGTCTTGCCTGGTGGGTATAAACGGACCAAGAATTGCTGACATACGGTAACTCATACACTTCTGGAAGGGGCATGGACATTTTGGGTCGGAAAAAATCTATTATAAGTTCCTTATGGTGTGATAGTGCTGCGTGAGGATGTGGAGTAGTGTACACACCCTGGACACAAGGAGAGTTACCGCTTGTACTATTGAAATTAAATGTAAGTACTAAAAATAATTTATTAGATCACTATCTGTTTCGATTGCCGCAATGTAATGTCAATATATATAACGACCAATTGTTGCGGTTACCGTTACTCTACACACACTCTATTTACTTTAAACCTTTTGAGACAAAGACGGAGATCCTCCTGAATATTGTAAGTTAAGTAGTTTTAAGTAACCTACTATGTTTAATTCTAAGGTACTGTTTTAGTTCCTTGCTGTCCATAGTGGCCCATTTAGTATTCATCTTCATAATATTTCTCTTTATTTGTTAGGTAATTGATTCTACCTTTTTCTGTCATGTCATTCATCCTCTGTATACTTTACAGAGTATGAATGTGGCGCCTCGTGTGGCGCCGGATTAAGAATAGCGTCGCTCCATTTCCTTCCGTGGATGTCGTAGAAGGCGACTAAGGAAATTCAAGGGTAGCAATGTATTAAAAAAACATAACCCTCCTTGTGGCGCAGTCAGATCGAAAAATGGGTCTATCTTTTATTTAATTAATTAATGGTAAAAGAACCCTTATCATAACGTACATAAAAAGCCTCTTGGCCATGATGATACAGTAGGTAAGTAAAAAGTGCGGTACAATAACTTGTGATTTGTGGTGTTTTGAAGAGTGGTTGTTGTTAGGGTTTCGTAGTCGACAAGGAACTCCTCCAGTTTTACCATGTCCCTACGTATGTCTGATTATCTGTCTGGTCTATCTGTCCGTTTGTCCGTCTGTCTGTCGGCGGCCTAGCTCAGAGACGATAAGTACGAGAGAGCTGAAATTTGCATACATACACGATTTGTATCTATCACTCTAATTTATTAAAAAGTTCAATTATGATTGCTTTCCGGCATGTCTTTTCTTTTGTTCTCTGGTAGAACTTGATTGTAGCTTTGTGTAACTTTATGTGTGTTTATAATTGTTATGCTTATAGTATGTAAAGGTTTGTGTAAGTATATTATTACTAAGTAGGTATAAGTATGTAAATCAATATTCATCATCATCAACCCATTATGTCCCCACCGAGGGGCACGGGTCTCTTCCTGAGGAAGGTATAGGCCATACTCCACCACGGGGGCCAAGTCCGGATTGGTGGAGGCTTGTAGACTAGTGGCTCGTCTCCTGTCAGAAGTTGTCAAGCCGCCCTAAGGCCTCTGACTTGGCTTAACGACTGCCATCTATCGACGGCAGCCGGCACCAACAGATTAACGTGCCTTGCGAAGCACGGAACCGCTCGGAAAAATGCCACTAGCGTTAGGCATAGACGGCGACCCATCCATGCACTGAACGCGCCCTGTGTGCGGCCGGGGCTACGAGCGATTCAATATTCATATTTGCACCGATTACCCGTCTCACTTTTCCTTCAGCAACTCTCCATCGTCGGTTGCCTGGAAGAAATTGCTATAAGCAATATGGCCGCCAATTGTACTGTATTTTTGTAAATATTTAATTTTTGTGTTTTTCCTGGTAAAATAAAGAATATTCTTATCTTATCTTATTTTACATATTAATCACGCCGACAAAACTGTAGAATGAAATTTTTAAGAAATTGTTTTTTTCAGTGCAGCCGGGAGAGGGGGGTGACGCCCTACTCTAACAAATATTTGCGCATTAAAACTTAATATCTCGCAAAGGGATGTAACAATATTTTAAACGACCAATCCAACGGTACTCCAACCTATGGTGTAAGCGAGAAACAATCCTACCGTTTTGTTGGCGTGATTGTTACGTATATCTATGTCAAAATTTATCTTTCTAGTACTTGTCGTGTCTGTGCTAAACCACGTAAGTAATTAATGATAACAATAATAACTTCCACACAACACGGTCACTTGTCCCATTTGTACAAACTAGGATACCCTGTGCCATGGTAACCAGGCAAGGACGTCACGAACGCGAAAATACACCCAGACTGAGGTTATTTGATACGCTCTGATAGAGCGGCGGTAAAGCGCTTTCCGTGTGGCACCGGATTAAGAATAGCGTCACTCCCTTTCCTTCCGTGAATGTCGTAGAAGTCGACTAAGGAAATCAATTACCAGGAGACGGGAAGCAGCGTCTTCCTGAGATTCCAACCGCATACTGCGATCGCCAACCCGCCTGCCAAGCGTGGCGATTATGGCAAAACCGCTCATGGTTATGAAAACCACGAAGGAGGCCTATGTCCTGCAGTGGGCGTCAAATGGCTGATGATGATGATGAAAACGCTTGCCTCACATCTGAGCGGTCGTAGGTTTGATTCCAGCATAATACCAGTGACTTTGTTACGTGTGTGAATAATTTGTAGTAGCCATACCATTCAGAAGTAAAATCGTGAAGAAACTTGAATGTCTGATGTTGGATTGATTACCTACTTAGTTGTACAGTGGACAGTACATCAACCTATACATGCGTGCCTCTAACCAGTTAGGTTAAGGACGACTTTGCAACAAAAATGTAAATTTTGACCTGGTGTCGACTGTACTTACCTGCGTGTTGTTGGTAATGTATTAATTCATTCGTTGTAACGTTATATGTTGTTAATTAGCACGCTAACAATACGATATTGATATTACCCCCGACTGTCTCGTTGTTCTAGCGGTATCCCATCTGATTACCATACCGGAGGTCGTGGGTTCGATTCCTAACGGGGGCTGCCGTACGTATGTACACATGGCCTCAGTCGGGGTGTATTTTCATGTTTGTGAATGTCCTTGCCTGGTTACCATAGCACAGGGTATCCTAATTTAGGACCAGGACAAGTGATTGTGTTTGAAGTTTAAATAACTTTAAACACAATTATTATTTATTTGATTTCAGTTACACTATGTCAGCGCTTGAACTCGCGTCTCTCTCTCTCTCTGAGAGAAGGCCTGTGCTCTACAGTGTGAAGTACCTAGTCACGGTGTTGATTTGTAAATTTTAAGTCGATTGAGGTAAAGTTTGTCTCATCATACTAAACAATTTTTGTTCTACAAGTATTTTTATATCGCTAAAATCTAACTATCTATTTTATTCGCGTACTAAGCAAACTTGTAGAACAAATGCTGTTCAGAATGATGAGAAAAAGTACCCCTCAATCGGTTTAACGGTTTAAAATGTACAAATCGACACTTAGATACATCTTAATCCATTAGGTAATGGATTAAGATTCTACAATAAGATGCCGAAATATATTGCTTGTCAGAAACGCGGTTCAAAAAATGTGTAAGGCATATTGAAATTTTTTGTATTTTTTCTCCAAGACGTTTAAGGTCTTGAAATTAACACCTATGTTTAACTTGTAACATTCAGTAAGTCGCAGTTCTTGCGCTACTTTGAATGAAAACTTTTTGACTTTGACTTTTACATTAATTGTCCACTAAGCGCAGGGCCCTATCGGTCCCGAGGTACGCCAGCTTTCATATATGCAGAGTTTTGGTGCAGCGGGCCGGCGGCGTTTCATAATCCGTCTTCACTCGAGAGCCCCACCGATTATGAGGTTTTCTAAAGATGTGACCAGACCCCTGCAATTCATGATTTACTATATCAATTCTATGTAGGTATAGGTACATTGCATAGCTATCCCAGAGATTAAGAATTAGGAAGAATAAAGTTTTATGAAACGCGGCCTAGCCCACCTTCGAAACTTTACTAAATTGATGATGCCAATTTAATTCAGTTCTGAACCGACTTCGATTCAATTCATTTCAATTCAAATATGTTTATTCATTCATAAATAGCCTATATACGTCCCACTGACACACGCCCAGGCCTTCACAGGCACAGGCTTTCTCTCAGGGAGAAAAGGTAAACGTTTTGTTTTTAATATTCGTTATAAAAACAAAATGTTTACCTAATGAACGACAAAGTTGTTAGTTTCACAATTAATAGGTTATGTGGAGCAAACAAAACACTGCAGCACTAAAAACACAGACAAACGCTGACCTTAGAGTCTGTTTCCGAGTTGAGAATTTCACTTCGTGAACAAGTACAGTTTGCTTCTTCAGATTCATAAACCAGTTTGGCGAATTGATTCATTTCAGATACGATCCATCCAAAATCATCCGAGCTTGCTGATTGATTTTGAATCGGTTAATCGGTTTAGCTTTGTGTTACTTGTGCTATTCTTTATAATATTATACTCTATATTTGTGTGTGTGTGTGTGTGTGTGGGATGCAAGTAAACGTTCTTATCTATCTATCTATTTCCACCGTTCAGTGGCAACGTTTCATTTGAAATTTATGTCTTACAACTTCTGTTCTCTGAGCTTTTTAATTTCTAGGTATATTTTTCGAGATATCAAAGTTTACATTAGTTGAAACGTTCTTGAGGTAGATTAATAAAATGTATACGACTTCCAAAGAAACTATGTTTATTTTAAAACTGTAGATTGTAATGGTGACAAATGTATTGTTCTCAGGATAGAGTACCTAGTAGTCCGAATGGTCTGAACGTACAAGAAATCTAGAGTGGAGGACGTAATTTTTAATTTTGTGTTTAAAATTATACAACAGAATGAAAATAAATAACGAAAATGGTGTAAAAGGGTTTTCACCGTTACAAAGTTTATGACCTTCACGCTTTACGCGCTCTACCAATGTCATAGAAGAATTTCCGTTACTCAATACTGCACTGCAGCCATAGGGTATTCTATTTAATACATACGTACATAAACTCACGCCTGCATTCCAGAGGAGTAGGCAGATCCTGACAGATCACTTTCGCTTCCTCAACATACATTGGTCGTTGCATGCATGCACGCTATCTCTCTTTTTATTCTAATTAAAAAAACAAAAAAACCAAAAAACCAGATAAAAGTATATAAAAGAATCAGGTGAAGCAAAAAAGAGGTTGCAAGTGAAAATCTCTTCTTAATAAATTAATTCAGGAAAAGCTTATTTCAGAGGTAACCTCATATACTACTACTTACTTAATTACTTACACAAACATTGTACATACAGGGCGTCCCAAAATTCTGGGCCATGAAGGGAAAGTACCTTAAATATCGTAAATAGAGTATTTTGCTGAAAGAAGACTTTATGTTATTTTTAAAAGTTAGTAATTCTGCATTCAAAGATTTTCTAAAAGTTACTTGCCTCGTCTGGGAATCGAACCGACTTAGATGTAAAAAAAAACACCCCTATTTTTATGATGCCAATCAAAAGAATATGGCCAAAAACTAATAACTCTTCTTAAGATTTTCTAAATGAATGTTTTCCTACTTGGATTGGTACGAATGGACCGATTCGATGGCCGGCCAGATCCTCGGACCTTACACCATTAGATTTCTTCTTTTAGAGATATGTGAAAGATATGCTATACAAAAAGCGATACGAGAACCTGGGCGACTTACAAACAGAATTGTGCCATATCATATCGAGTATTCACCATAAAAAGATAAGAAAATTAACTGGCAGCGGACTCATTAAAATATTGGCGATTTGCGTAAGACAAGAGGGATCACATTTTGAGCATTTAATTAATTAATTTACAAAATAATACCTACGGCATTGACTACGGCAGTTTCCTGTATGTTTTTAATTTGATTAAAATTATTAATTTCACACTGTTCCTTTCTTTTAAAATACTATGTTACTTAAGAAGAGTTATTAGTTTTTGGCCATTTTTTCGATTGGCATCATAAAAGTAGGGGTGTTTTTTTTTTTTATTTAAGTCGGTTCGATTCCCAGACGTAGCAAGTATTTTTTAGAAAATCTTTGAATGCGGAATTACTAACTTTTAAAAATAACGTAAAGTCTTCTTTCAGCAAAATACCCTGTCTACGATATTTAAGGTACTTTCCCTTCATGTCCCATAACTTTGGGACGCCCTGTATATTAAGGTCCCTTAAATGAAAACGAACATTTAAACATATTTGGTACAAAATTATTGGTTTTCGCCGTTGATTTCCTTAATAAAATAAAATAAAACCGTCCTAGTGCGAGTCGGACTTGCGCACCAAGGGTTCCGTACTCGCGCTTGGCCGGATGCTTTATTATTTGTCGTGAGAATATTTCATAAGTCCCACAATCCTGTATGTATTACGTTTTTATGATATGTACAGCATAAACATAAAAACGGTGAAAAAGCACGTTTGTTGTATGGAAACCCTCCTTATTTTTTTAAATTTTGTTATTTGTTAGGTAATCCACCGTAATAATACATATTCAGTGAAAATTTCAACTATCTACCTATTACGGTTCTAAAAATAGAGCCCAGACAGGCTGCGAAGGCAGAGTCTTGCAGAGGCGAGGGTCCCGTTTGGCACCCTTCGGGTACGGAACACTAAAAAAAAGTTCAATAGGTATACCAAGTTTAAAATATGAAAGACGATACTTTCCCATAAGCGCGAGTGCAATCGCGCTACTATTTTCCTCGTATTTTCTTCTGTAATTTCTCGGAATTCATGCAAAACGCGTCGGCTGGGCTCAAATGGACTTCATTAGACTTCTTATTCCCAGCGGGTGCCCCCCGGCCCGCGCCCTCGCCCCCCGCAGCTCGAATTATGCAATTTCATTTCAATTTGCGGGCGCAGGGGGGTGGGGCCGCGGCGCGGGGTGCGGGGCCGCCTGAAGGGTGGCGGCTATTAAGGCGGCCGCACACACGACACAACCACACACTTTTTTCTCCCCTCGTAACCGACACGAACTAAACGCGACCTTATCCCAGCGAACGAGGGTCCAAAAAACCGGTGCCCTGCACTGATTAAATTATTTCTCCATTATTTGATTCGCCACCTCTTTCAAAATGGCGGCAAAAAACCGTGGCGGAGTCGAGGAGACCTCCACTCCGCGCGCCCGCACTCAGCTAATTAGTTGCCATTACCGCTGCACACATGCCATGCATAACATACGTAGGTACCCCCTACAGAATATACTTACTTTTGATAATTGAAACGATCACCGTTTTCAGAAACCAAAATACCAAGATGTGAAATTAGGAGCTCATGTTGAGCCTTTTTAGTACCATTAAGTTCAAGTTTGTTAATTAACTACTCCATGTGGTTCGGTTTCTGCTTCAACAAGTAAGTATCTACATGACAAACAAACAACCAATCATCTAACTAAACTCCCGGCCGTTTTCGTAACTGTGATTCGCAACCAGTTGCGAATTAAGAATTGTTATTCTTTCTTCCCAACCAGTTGCTAATCAAAGGAACTTTTTCCTTAACCGCAACTTCGTTGCGAACACAAAACCTTTTGGTATTTTCATGTTTGCGACGTCCTTGCCTAGTTACATAGCACAAGGTATCCTAGTTTGGGACCAGGGTCAAGTGATTGTATTGTGTGGAAGTTATTGTTATTATTATTACTTAAACTATATTTAGACCCAGTTTAGAGAAAAACCATGTTCAAGTTTGACGGTGAAATTAAGCCTGGGTAGGTACGGGTACGTACGTAAAATCATATAATCCAATTAATTGATCTTTTGTCAGAGTGAAAACAATAATTTTTTTAAATTTTATCGTAGGCCAAAAATTTATAAGAATAATTATTTGATGATATTTCATGAAATAATGTCATGATGAATGACGCAGGATGAGAATAGTAGTTAATGTGACTGTCACATAATGAGGGTTATTAAAACACGAGCGAGATTTTAAAAAACGAGCCTTGGCGAGTTTTTTAATAGCATTGGCGAGTGTTTTAATACCAAGTTATGTGCAGTCTCATACACTACTTTATCTACACTCATGTCTTAATAAGGAATCAAAGGAAAACACGTTTGACAAGCTTTGTACTATACATAAATCTACGGTTATTAACTAAACTCATATCGAAATGAAACAACATTTTCAATTATAAATTTATTTTTAGTTGCACTTTTGGTACCACGAAAATGAAATTAGGTTTTTTATAGAGTCAACTTTTGACATTAAAAAAAAAACTTAAGTTTTGTTCCGTGATCACAGCAACACTTTAAAAAAAATACTGTAACATAAAGTGAAAAATCTGACCTTTAATGTAACTTTATATTGCACTTTTTTTTATTTTCTTTAAAGTTATGTATTGTTTAAAGCCTGTCAATATGTGTTTACCTTTGAATTCTTAATTTGAAGATTATGATATGAGTGTAGATAAAACAACTTTGTGTGCTTGATAGGAGACATTTATGCTTTTCTTATTTGAAGATTTCTGCCAACGACGGTTTGTATTTTGACATCTATCCGTTAGATTCGATTACAACGAGCTCAAAATTATGCTAGACAAAATATATTAAAGTCAAAAAACAAAATTAATGTAATTAGACAAGCTAATAAACCGTATTGTAGGTACGAACTAGGTGACTCATAAATAATGTAATGTTTTTTATGTAAGTTTTAATCAATATGTTAGAAGAAGATAAAGAAAGACATTTAATATACCCACAAGAAACATCACAGAGACAAAATAAGCAAATAAGTAACATAATATGCACAACAACAGAAAGAAAACTAAGAAGAAGAAGAAGAAGAAAAAACATTTATTAAAAAACAGTGCACACGCCACAATAACAAAACAAAAAACAACCCAGAAAATATAAAATACACAACAGACAAAACGAATTAATAAAACAGGACCATAGATGTAGCCTGTAGTGTAAAAAGCCACAAAACGCCAGAAAAGGCAGCTGACTCAGCGTTGTGCTGAGGAAGTGATCCCTCAACACTGATACGTATTAGAATCGAAAATAAAAACAATTCTTGATTATTAACTTAAATTCGGATGTACTCGATTTTTTGTGTCCGACCAGGTTTTGCTCGGATTAATAACTCTTAATTGTTTTTTTTGCGTTTGTAAGAAGACCAGCATAGCTAGTATGACGACACTGGTCGCCGATTTAGAATGTCACTTAAATTAAACAAGGCAATAAAATGTTTGGAGTAATGTCACAAGTCGCGATATTCTAGTACATTATTCGTCAAATTCAGATATTTTAGCGTCACAAAACCAGTGACTCGCGCCGTCGTCGTACCAAACGGGACCCTATTACTCTGCCTCCGCTGTCTGTCTGTGTGTCCGTCCGTCCGACCTTTAAAAGGCTCTAGCTTTGGAACTGTAATAGGTAGCCAGTTGAAAGTTTCATAGAACATGTGTTATTACGGCGGGTTACCTAACAAAAATAAAAGATAATAAAAAATAAGGGGGATATCCATACATCAAACGTGTTTTTTCGTCGTTTTTAGGGTTCCGTAATTCAAAAATAAAAACCGGAACCCTTGTAGGATCACTTTGTTGTCCGTCCGTTCGTCCGTCTGTCTGTCAAAACCCTTTATCTCAGGAACACGTAGAGGTATCGAGTTAAATTAAAGATAGATAGATAGAATATTCTTTATTGTATACAGAGATTACATTAACAGAAATTCAATAAATCGAAGTACAATTGGCGGCCTTATTACTACAAGCAATTTCTTCCAGGCAACCATAAATACATAATCATATACCCTGAGTATCTAGAGTCCCCTGAAGGTGTGAAAAAATCAAACTTCCAAGTTAACGTACACTACAAATACAGGGAAAAATCTGAAAGTATACATTTATAAATAAATCATAAAAAAAACAGTCTTAGAAGTTCGGGAAAAGCTCGGGAAAAACTGCGAGACTCCTGAACTATTTATAATATGTAAGTACCTCCAAATTTCTACGGAACCCTTAGTGGATGAGTCCGACTCGCACTTGTCCGGTTGTTCTTGTTTATGCTTTATCGTAAAAACGGTAATAACTACATACAGGCATCAAAACTGGCGTGATCGTGGGACTTATTATATACCTACTAGCTGTCCCGGCGAACTTCGTACCGCCACAGAATTCGTTGATACGATTCTTGTATCACGCCGTGTTTTACTTTTGCTCGCATAACGCCATCTATTTTAAACTTAAAATAAATATTATCCCTCGGGAACGCATTACCGGGATATCAAGTAGGTATGCTATGTCTTAGTTCAGGTCTTTGTCTATCTGTACGCCAAGTTTCATGTAAATCCGTTCAGCCATTATTTCGTAATTGAGTAACAAACATCCAATGTGTCATCCAAATGTGAGGTCGGCGCTGCACCACCACTGCATTTTTATGATTAGTTTACCTTTTATTACTTTCGGTAGATACAAATATTTATAAGTGCCTATTTTTAGGATAACTGAAGATTCAAATTGTCATTCGATCTATCGCAAAACGCGCCTCTTCCGCAAGGCACATCGTTTCCTCCAAAGTAGGTACAGGAGGTACCGAGCAAGGCGCATTGTCCCGTTGTCAGCTCCGCGCAAGCAAACAAACAAACGGACAGCCAAATGCGTTCGACATCCTACTTTTAAAGAGTATGAAATGGATCTCAAGATGCAAAAGCTACAACAAATAACAGAAGAGCAGCTCAAACAAGCAGTCTTCCCTAACTCTACTACTTATACTTATTTATATTCGTAGAGAACGGGTGACGAATCAGCGATAAATGACCTACCTCTGCAAATTCTACTTCAGAATGCATTCTAGCGTTTATCGGGGTAACGTGCAGCGGAGGTAGAGCCTATTATTGACAGTTACTGAAGTGACGATTTCAAAGAATAACCTACCTTCTCCGTAACAATAGGATAGGGTATTCATTTCCAGAAGTCAAGTGCCTGCCGACGAATAACTATCCTACCTGCCTACCTACTCCAATAGGAACAAGACGAGGCCGAGTCGGTTGTTCTGGTAGAAGACAGTACTTACGAAGGTTTATTTAACGGTGTGCGGAGTGCGGGGCGTGTTTGGACTGCAGCACAAAGCGCCGGATGCAGAGGCTTTATGCCGCGCGACCCGAGCTTCTTTGAGGCGGCAGCGACGGCGGCGGCGCGGTGTCAGTATAGCGCTAATGACGTAAAACGACCCGCGCCGTCACCTCTCTTTTGTTTAGCTTCCGATCTTTCGATCGCTGATTGAGTTACCGCCTCTAATCACAGCCTCGAGACGCTGAAACAGAGACCGCTCTGTTAACAACGCGCCGAGCTGATTGTGTCATCAATACCCTCTTCTTATCCGATCAGTTGCTGATCACGCGATAAAAGTTCCTAATTGATCAAATCTTCGACCATCATCATTATACTGTTTTATAAAATTTGCAAGGCAACAATATCAATTTCAACAATCTAGAGCTATTTTACCATTTTGCCTTAGTATGATAGATAAAAAATATCTAATGCTAATGGATAAATCTTAACTTGTTATGCTTCATGATTTTCTGCCTTGCAAAGACATGTACTTAATACTTAATTGATCGGTAAGTAGGTACTTAACTACTCAAATAAATTATACCCATATTTTTGGGTACTTTTTAATATGGTCATAGTGGAGTTTCTTTTGCTACTTTCTTTCCCAGCTAGGACAGCTTAGCTTACTTTTACTTTTAAGGGGCTCCAGTGGGCTCGATACTAGTTAACCCACTCGATCCCCTTAAAAGTAGTTACTAACTAGCGCCACCAATGAAAACAAATCATAGGTACTTACATTTTTTACAGATTGAATTAGCAAAAATTGTCTGTACAATCTCTCAATCATGTTAACAGTGATTTTTAGGACCCACGACAAAGAACCTAGGATCACGAACCTGGGACTAGATAGAATTTTTGCCAAAAACGGCCGTTTTTTATTTATTTATTTATATTTATTCTCAACAAAACAAGAAAAACCACAATTTCATTAGTTTGCCAAACTGCTATCCAGTTTATCGACGCTTTTGCGTGAATGCTATCTAGTCCTATGTTTCTTGCCTTAGGTTCACGGCCATGGGTTCTGGAGAGATTGTACCCACCTCAGATCATTTCTATGATCTGGTAGTTCTAGTTCGACTGGAGATTTCCGCACTTAGCCTCATAGTTGGGCCATTGTACGTAGGAAGTAGGTATGTAAATACCTCAGACACTATGGTTTCCTCACGATGTTTTCCTTCACCGTCAGCGAGTGGTATTGCTACTATAACTTCACAAATGTACGTAACTTAGAAAACAAAGTCATTGGTACATGCCGGGATTCGAACCCACGACCTCCCGAATGAGAAGCCGGCGTTCTACCACTCCGCTACCACAGCTCTTTCTATGATCTGGTATCCACAGACAATTTTTGCTAATTCGATATGTAAAAAAGATATTATTTTTGTTCCTCGGTGGCGCTAGTGTCGCTCCCTGAAGCCCCATGGCCATCCCATGACAAACAGAACGTAATTTCTTTCCATTGAAATCGGGTTTTTTTTTTAATACATCAAGGAAGTCATTGGTTTGACGTTTTTGTATAAACAGTTACGCTGTCACATACTGTCGCCCAATCAACTCGCACGTCACGCATGGCGTAGAGAAAGAACCAATCACAGAGTGATTTACTCTACAGTAGGTACCTGCTTCGTGAAGACTAATCGAGAGGACTGGGCCGTTTTTGAGTGTACATTTTGTAGAGAGAAATACTTTTATGGTTTTTTTATTCTTAGGTTGAAATACACGTCTTAAATACTGAATACGTGGAAGGATTTTTCCCTTTACGTCGCTTCCGCTCTGCCGCGGCGCGCCACCTTCGGCCAGGGGCGTATTTACCATTTCATAGCCGCTTCTCACAATCGGCTCTGGGCACCTTTCAAAGTCGCCCCTCATAGGTCGGTAATCAACGGACATAAGGACCTATTTGTATGCCCTATGGACGAGTTCACAAAAGCCTCTATAGGTATGCATTTTGGGTTCTAGTTTAAGTAAATAGATATTAGTGTGTGTATGTATTAGTATGTGTATGTGTATGTAGTAGTGGTATGTATTAAAGTAGATCTGAATAGAATTAAGATTACAATCTAAATTAGCGCATCTGTCGTATTAGGCTTGGCCTGTAAAGATAATTGTAAGAAATTGAATAAGTAAATAAATAAATAAAAAACCTTGATCTCAAACTTTAGTATGGAATATTGGATCCAAAATTTGTTATTATTGACCAGTAAAAAACAGCCCTATAAATTCTACAGGACCTTCTGCAACACCCTGTACAGCGTAGTGGTACGGTAGGTGCCCTCGATGCGCAAGCAGGTGCCTACAACTTGCACATTGCCAGTTCTATCTATTATTAGGTTTTCTTTTTCGTTAATTCATTGGAGGACAAATCTTAAAACTTAGGGGCGCCAAATCTTAAAGTAGGTACGTATCCTGCTTATGACACATTCCCGTAACGATCGACGAGGTTCGAGGCCACCTATCACATTCCCGGAAGAATACACTTTAGACTAGAACCATTTGTAGGTAGGTATCTACGTTTTAGAATTATTTACCTACCCATTCTTGGTTCACGTAGGTACACATTGATTTCCGCACGTGATCAGAATGGGATGAAACCTGTTCTATGGATGAAAACTTCAAATTTTCAAATGCAAATTATTATTTTTTTATTATAAATTACACCGGAACTGTGACTTATTAAACGTTAATTACAAGTAAAACTAGGTGTCCATTTCAGAATCTAGATGATTTTGGAGAAAAAATGGACAAAGAAACTCCAAACTTAGTATTTTCAAATCATCATCATCATCTCAGCCATTTGACGCCCACTGCAGGACATAGGCCTCCCTTATGGTTTTCCTAACCATAAAGGGTTTTGCCATAATCGCCATGCTTGACAGGCGGGTGGGCGATCGCAGTATGCGGTTGGAATCTCAGGAAGACAGGTAATGTATTTCCTTAGTCGCCTTCTACGACATCCACGGAAGGAAATGGAGTGACGTTTACAGCTCTAGGGCGAAATACAGGTAGAAGCAAGGAACATAGGTAGATACTTATATTTTATCAGTCATTCATTATTTATCCACTCCGGGCTTACGGATATCCACAAAAAAAGTGTTTCTTACTTTTTAATAATTTAAGTACTAAAGAAACCGGCCAAGTACGAGTCGGACTCGCGCGCGAATGGTTCCGTACCATTATCTATACAACATTAGACAAAGATCGAATTTGAGAACAGCGCATTAAAAAAAGACTAAATTTATAAAATTCACTCTACCAAACGTCAAAATGGTTGACAGCAATGTTATATTAGGGAATGATAAACTAGACCTTGTAGAAGAAACTGTATTTCTAGGTATCACAAGTGATGCAAAGCTGCAATGGGGTCCTCATATAGAAAAATTGGCAAATAGGCTCAGTTCTGCAGCATACGCAGTTAAAGGAATCCGGGAACTAACGGATGTCGCAACTGCTAGACTTGTTTATTTTAGTTACTTTAGTTTATCTTACTGTCGGGTCGGGCAGCAGACATTGAGAGACATTGGCGAGCGCTGACTTTAGACAACGTTTGTGGTATGGGTGCCCCTTTAAATATTTATTTTGTTCAATTTTTTAGTATTTGTTGTTATAGCGGCAACCGTAAAAATTTTAACTGCCTACCACAGTTCATGAGAGCCTGATTATAAACAGACAGATGGACAGTAAAGTCATTGCAATAGGGTCCCGTTTGGTACCTTTCGGGCACGGAACCCTAAAAAGTAATTCTAATAAACTCTTCAATGCCACTTATATATTCTCGGTAGAAATTATAGCTGACCGGACAAACGTTGATTTTCTATATTAATTAGCCTACGACCTATTCTCTGACCTACCAAATACATATATCTACACAAAAAAATAATAAAAATCGAAAAATCGATAAAGCCGTTTCGGAGGAAACAAACATGTAACAAACACGAGATTCTAGCTCGTATTAGATATATTTCCTCGTGTCCCAAAATTTTTCGAAGGAGGGATTCGATAAATCAAAGGAATTACTCAGAAGATCAATACCTATTAGAACACGTCTATACTGTGCCAAGCTTGATGCCAATTTTCCAACGTAAGGCGTCCATTACACGATAGGTTTTTGTTCTGTGGGTTTTGCTGACAGTTTTACGGGACGGAGCGGGTTGGCAGAGGGCGGGCGGAGGATTCGTTCAGGTTACTCAAACTTGAAAGCAAAATCTTGAACGCATCCACTACAATTCAATAAATACATTTTTGAACGCATCCTACTGTCATTCGTCAAACTTGTCAACAAAACCTCGAATTTTGTTGTAATAAAATAATTTGTAATATATCTGTTAGTATTTCACACTTGAAATGTTCAGATCACTGCTAAATAAAGTAGGCGGGGTGGCCGCGGCCCGCCAGCTGCACACAACGGCGTGCCTGAACGAGGTGCGGCTGCTGACCCGTCTACGAGTAGTGGACAACTCAGAGATCGGCAAGCAAGCCATGGCGGAGGGCAAGCCGCCCAAAGTAATCTGTGTTTATAATAAGAATCGTGAGTAGCATATGTTTGACCATGCGCCACTATCAAAAGTCTACCAGACTTTTCGGCCCGTGCTACTGAACATAACCTTTCCTAATAGGTACTATCTGCGTGAACCTTCACAGTTTATGCGAGCGATTTATGACAGTGTCTTGCTTCGCTATATATTTTTTACGTTTTGGTCTCCTTTTTTGATTTCTTGCGGTTTGGGTGTTCCGTTAAGGTATTTACATAAGTACCTCCGTGCTCGAAATCACCAATGTGCATAATTAAGAGGGTTAAGGCTGTGATAAAGTTCATACCTCGCTTTCTTTGAGAGGCCTGTGTGCTCTAACATACTTAGGCTGCTTATAGAATGTTAGTTTAGGTCACTACATTAGATGTCATGCCACCGCACAATCTGTTTCCAATATTTTATGTAACATAAAATTTTTATTTCCAGGTGTGGGCTACATCGGAGATCGCGTGATGGTGGCCATCAAGGGACAGAAGAAGAAAGGTATCCTAGTCGGGATGAAGCAAACACAAAAAGTAAGCAAAACATTAGCAGTCTTATTTATATAAATATGATTCCTCTGAAATACTCCTCAGAGGCAATTTAATTAATCTGTGTTTGAATAAAATAATTTATTATTTATAAATATTAATTAATTTATTCAGACAACTCAGGTCCAATTAGTGTTAGCAACGGGTTCTGTCTTTACCTTTACCACAGACTATTAAAACTGTTGAGAAAGTGAAAGTGGTCTGTCAGGATTGTGGCAAGTGGCAGTCCCTGGTCTCTGCCTACCCCTTTGGATACAGGTGTGAGTTTATGTATGTGTATCTATTTAAACTGCCTTGTAGAAGTGTTTTAAGAAATTGTGTTTTTATAAATAAAACCATGAACTTTACAAACTTAAGCCCCAGTGAAGATAGAACCAACAACCACATTACATGATAACCTGTCCTAGTTATCATTTAATGTGCTTCGCTGTCGCTCTGGGACATATCTTATGCAACGGATCTCCCTGGCTGTTCAACGTGGTAATGCAGCCAGTGTTATAGGGACATTTGCGTCAGATATGGCCCGGAGTGACTAAAAAGGTTGCTTTGCTTAATAGCTTTGCTTTTTATGCTGTAAGTTATTTATGTTGGACTTTTATAATGTGACCTGTTTAATCTGTTGACAATCATCATCATCATCAGCCATTTGACGCCCACTGCAGGGCATAGGCCTCCTTCATGATTTTTCTAACCATGAAGGGTTTTGCCATAATCGCTACGCTTGGCAGGCGGGTTGGCGATCGCAGTATGCGGTTGGAATCTCAGGAAGACGCTGCTGCCCGTCACCTGGTAATGTATTTCCTTAGTCGCCTTCTACGACACCCACGGAAGTGACGATATTCTTAATCCGGCGCCACACGGATAGTTGGCAGATGCCCATGGTGAATTTATTATTATTTTTTGTTTATTAATTTATATTTAGAAACAAATGTGTTATTCTACTTCGAAACAAATATTCTTTAGTAGTTTAACTAGTATCTAAGGAACCTAGTTATCTTGTAAGTCGATCCAGCCTAGGTAGCACGTAGGCGCGAGTCATGCGTTTTGTGGCGCTAGAAGGTCAGAATTTTACAATTTATTAATGTAATGAAAAGTCGTTACTTTTGACATTAAATTGGGCGACTCGCGTCGACGTGCTACCCAAGCAGGACAGGTATACCACCTGTAAAATTTCACTACATAAATCCAAACATTCATCATCATCAGCCCACCTCTGCCCACTGCTGGGTATAGGCCTACACCCTATCACGCCATCCTTCGCGGTCTCTCGCCATGCGCATCCACGGGCTCCCTGCCGACCTGACCACATCGTCCGACTATCGGCCTATTGGTCTAGCGACTGACCGTCGGCGTCGCCCGGCTCGGCCGCCACTCCGTTACTGCCCTAGTCCACCTGCCGTCTTCCCGCCTCGCCAGGTGTCCCGCCCATCGCCACTTCAGACTCGAGATTCGGTCACCAATATCGTCGACCTTCGTTGGATGATGACATTTGGTACTAGTCTACTAGCCTGAGGCCTAGCATGGCTCGCTCCATAGCTCTTTGTGCCACTTTGACCCGGTCCATATTCTGCTTCGTGAGCGTCCATCTTTCCGCCCCATACGTACGTGAGGATGGGCAGAACACACTGGTGCAGTCTTGGTCTTTAGACACCGCGGGATATGCGATTTGAAGACGTCGGCAAGTTTTCTAAAGGCAGCCCATCCCAGCTAAAGTCATCAAAACATTAATTTAGTGAAAATATTTTATTTACCACAAATTTTACCAGCATGATAAGCATTCTTTCATTCATATGTTTGTGGTAAAACAGGAAACGGCTTAGCTTTATTGCTGTAACTGCATGCGTAGTTGCAGCGCATTTATATCACTACATGAATCAAGTTGTGATGTTATAACATTTCATTTTATTTCAATTCAATTCAATTCAAATATTTTTATTCATTGTAAAAACAGAATGTTTACTTCATGAACGTCAAAGTTGTTAGTTTCACAATTAATGGATTATGTGGAGAAGAAGCTAACAAAGAAACTCCACATTTATTCTTTTCAAAACACGTTTTAACTTAATTAACAGAGTTTTCAACTTAAAATATTAGTCATGAATGTGTTGAACACTAGTCACAATCGTCCTTTAAATAATATTAATCTACTGTTTAATGCCAAACATCTTTGTCTTCTAAATAATCCTTGATGTTATAGTAAGCCTTTTTGCACAGAATGTGCTTAACACATTTTTTAAATCGCGTTGGAGGTAACTCTAATATATCTTGAGGAATTTTGTTGTAGAACCTTATACAGTGCCCCATAAAGGATGTGTTAACTTTTGCAAGTCTAAATAGTGGAAATGACAATGTTTATTTCTAGTAGGTATTAACATTATGGTGGCCACCAACATTTTCGAAGTCTTTGATATTTTTTCTAACGTACATAATATTTTCATAAATGTATTGACATGCAACTGTTAAGATGTTGGTTTCTTTGAAGAAATCTCTTAGCGAATCCCTACTACCTAACTTGTAAATAAATCGGATGGCTCTCTTCTGTAAGATGAAGATCGTCTCAATGTCTGCTGCCCGACCCCACAGTAGTATGCCGTAGGACATAATACTATGGAAGTAACTAAAATAAACAAGCCTAGCAGTTGCAACGTCAGTGAGCTCTCTAATTCTTTTGACTGCATATGCTGCAGAACTAAGCCTGTGTGCCAGTTTTACAATATGAGGTTTTATCTAGGTATCTAATCAGCCCATAAACAGAGCCCACTGTTGGGCATAGGCCTCTTCTCTTTCACGCTAAGTCACCAACCCATCCGGTCCCTTGCCAGTCTCGTCCAATGTTTCCCAGCCTTAAAAAAATAAAATAAAAATAACCATCCATTAAGTACGATCACGTTTATTTACGATTATTAGGTTATGTAGTCACTTCAGGACCCCACATGAACATTGGTTAAGTCCTAATTTAGTTACCATAACTTTTGTCACATATTATTATTGTAAGCTAATTCGTGTGCTCTTCATAAATTACTCAATACCCGCCCTCACCTTTAACGTGTAGCTCACTAAGTGCTTTAATTTGAGTATTAAAGCACTTGAGATATATTTTTGGATGCATGCCTAGTACATATTTGTATCATCTAAGTTTAGAAGAAATGGAATTTTTCTGTAATATCTCCGAATTAAATAAAATAAATTTAATTTGTGCACATGCACACTCATTGACAGATCTGCAAGAATACTTAGAGAAGCCATCCACAAATCATGAATTTCATAATTTTTGGATCCTGGAGCCTGTCGTAAAAGTAAGTTGGAAGAAAGACGAAAAGATTGTTAATATTTTTCTTTTTTGTCTGATTTTATTTAGGAACTTTGGTCACAGGGTAACAATGACAGTACCGTTGTACCCTAAAAATAACAAAAAACATTGTTACATCAAGTTTCATTGACGAAAATATTTTGTATGATTTTAGGTGAAAGTGCCCAAGTTCGACAGCAACAATGTGGTGCTGATAGATGACAACGGCACTCCGCTGGGCACGCGCATACACGTGCCCGTTCCCACCATCCTGCGCACCATCCTCAAGCAGCGGACACACGCCAAAGGAGCCGACTACACAAAGCTGCTTGCTATTGCAACACGATTCGTATAGTCTCTTTGGGTTAGTTTTTAAGTACCTATTTTCCTAGTAGACTTGTAAATAAACTTTTATTGATAGCCTTAATATTATTTGTTTCCTTGAGTGGAGAGCAACAATGAAACGACAAAATTGAAATTCGAAAATTTAATAAAATTAAATTCAGTTCCACGTGAGTGTAGAAAAGGGACCGGCCACAGCTGTGCAGCGGGCCAGCCACACCGAGGATTCACTTCACACACTTGATCCAATATATATTTTTGTTCTCAACACATCAATAAATGTAAATAAGAAAATTGCAGCTTCTCAAAGCCTAACTAACACTTGAATTTTCTCATTTACGTAATAAAACTGTGAACAATAATATTAAATAAAGACCTCTAATGTCTGTAGTGGAAGGTACTCTACATTTGGTTACATGTAGTAGATTGTATCAGTTTGTACAGTGCTTGTTTACAACATAACGCACAACAGCTGTGACTAGATATTAAGATTCACTTGTGCTCTCTCTACTGTATACATTAGGTGCAGTGCAGCCCATCACAAACGTTTGTAGAAACACTAAGCTAATTCAGAGTCTAACGGTAGACAACACACGACTATCTAGAGCGAATGCGAATCTACATCAACGTTAAAATTAACACATTTTATGGATCAGATTCATAACTGTTTACTTATATTTTTTTATAATACAACACGAAGGATTCAAGCCTTCTCTTGGACATGTGCAATGCGACAGATCGCGATGCGAGTCGCTGCAATTAGTTGATTATGTAAGTAATTATTAGGTTAACACACAGTAATGAAACACTCCAAATAAACTTACTGTAAATAAATGATCAACGTAATATAGAAAAGTACTTCATTAGGAATAATTAATGAACATTGACAATAAATTGATTTATGAATTAACAATTGAACACTGCTCGATATGAACTGTACGGGAGCCTTGCGACGTGGCTCGCGTGACACATCATAGTTTCACTTTTCGCAACAGACAATCTTGGCTCCGGGCGCTTCAGGCGCTTCGGGCGCTTCGGGCGCGGGGCGCGGCAGCACCTGCAACACGCTGCTCAGTGGCTTATTCCGTCAACACTACAATGAAAACCACTTTTTTTATACACTACAAAAAATTGAAGCGTTTGCGCGGACTCTTGTAGTGGCTATGGAATAAAATCAAGAGGGTTTTCAACAGATTCTTACACTTTAGTATAAGCAAAATCTAGAGAATGCGCTTCATTGGCGCAAGTAGATCCCCCCTCGGCTGCCTCGCGGGAGGATCAGATCGGACGGCACCATTATGCCGAGCACATTGATGTATCAAAATCAGTAGACGTTTGGTCCGTCAATAAATAGAGAACAGCCAGAGGGATATACTATGTAAGTTGAGATCAAAGATTTGAATATAATGTACTGAAATACGAACTGAGATGGTCGCCGATGTGTATAGTAAAATCGGTAATTATACTTACAAACGCTAATATTATTATTTAGGTATAGAAGATAGAAGGACATGATACAGACACGATGAGCTAAGTAGGTACAAGAGCGCTTCACGAGACAAAGCGCGACCGCTCGCTTACATTATAATCGTACGAAGGCAACAGCGCAACTGCTAGTGATATGACGACAACCGAAACGAAACTATGATGTGATGGATTCTCATTCGAATTTACAATAAAAAAAATCTAACGAAATAAAATACTAAATAACAACACGAACAAAAAAATTACCGCAACAAAAATATGATACTACTTTCGATTATCTACAATAAAACTTTGTCTAACGTATGCATTCATATAAACGTAGGTATGTATATCTTAAGTTTATGTTAAAAATTATGTTAAGATGATTTATATAATATTTCATTAGTTATAAGAGGGGGCCTCGGCTGCGTCGGAACCCGTGTTTCAGAGACTTCCCGTGTAATTCATTCATTATAATAATATGGCACTCGCTTGTACCGGTTCTGTTTAACTGTCTAGCGCGGCGGCGGAGGCGGCGGTCGTACGTGCTATGCTAATGTGTCGCAAGGCCACGAGCCGCGGCTGGCGCCACCGCCTGGCAAACAAGTCGGCCGAACTGTTCCCTCCGATGAAAATGTGAAAATGCGGTGTTGACAGCCTGGGTAGTACGATGGTACGAGTCACGCGTTTTGTGACGCTATAATGTCATTATTTGAGAATTCATGTACTGAATAGTCGCGACTTGACACTTAAAACGCGTCGTATTATCCATGCCGCAAAGGAAACTTCGCAAGGCAATTTCTTGCTCAATAATGTCGCCCCGAGTATTCGCGCGACGCTATCACAAGGCACATCTAAGTACACTGGGTGAGCACTTGCCCCGCGAGGTCACTGGGTCACTATCGATTCAGAATAAAAATGTATTTTGGTATCGCAAAAGTAGCGTTCGCTTCTTTGCTTTGTCTGATTTAACGCATGCTGTATTAGGAAGAACACTGATTTTCAAAGATGCTTATATGCATGTTGTTTTCTCCGAAATTTGGCCCTGAACATTTCAGTTCGCAAATATATAAAGCCTGTCACAGTTAGCGACGTGCCGGGCGCTATATTGCCACTGACCTTGGAAATACCGCCACTATTGTTGGCAAATTCCCAATATTGCCACGCCGGACGATAGAAATATGATCGCCCGGCACACCGTTAGTCACTGTCTCTCCGGCAAACACAGGAAGGAAACGAACGAGACCGTCGCGGCACAGGTGTGTCGCGGCCAGGAGTGTCGCGGGCAGGAGTGTCGCGGCCAGGAGTGTCGCGGGCGGGGTTCCGCGCACAGCGTCGGCAATTTGAATAGTGTTCTAGCTAGAGTGGGAGCGCGCGGCGCCTACACGTCGACGACCATCTTCTTGTGGATGTCGGTGTTGCCGACCACGCTGCAGAACTCTTCGAAGCTGATCTTGCCGTCCTCGTCCTTGTCGGCGAACAGGATGGTCTTGTCGACGATCTGCTGCAGCTGCGTGTCCTTCAGGTTGTTGCCCACCATCATCTTCAGCACCTGCCAACGCAAGCGGCGTTACCGTTACTACTTCGTACCGACATACAGGGTGTGCGAGCGTCACTATCTTCTTCTTACTTTCCTCTTCGTAGGAGCTGTTCATTTATTTAGTAAGGCAAATTCAAACTGCATAAGAAAAAAATAAGCCTTCTTTCAAACCCATATATCAAAAAGTAATACTTGGTCAGAACCCCCCGCTCTTACGTCTTACGCATTAAATGAACAGCTGATTATTAATTTTAAAAGGTGCAAGATTAAATAAACCTCAGGTTCTTGCCTACTATTATCTGTCGCGTTACTGGAAGGAAAGTAAAATGCTTGCACAAGGAATCTTCGCACGCATATCTTCTCTTCGTGTTACTTTCATCTTCTTATTGTAATTAAAAATATAAACTAAAGAAGTGTATTCGCTCTTTCATCTTCTTATTCATACAAACGCTAGTTCCTAATTTTTCGAATTCATTTGTGTTTCCTGAATTCACCATTTATAATTTCGGATTTGTTTGGAAGCAGTTATTTGACGAAATAAAATTACCTAAATCGTTGTTAGGACAGTGCGTGAGAAGCAAAAACTCCCTTAAAATCAAGCCAAGTTGGAATCATTAGATAAATGAGATACATTCACCAGAAGGCATATTTTAAGACAAAAAAATCTTGGACAGTTTCTTGTTTTGCAAGCCAGTGGAAAGTAACTGACTTCGACAGGTCTTCTCAATACATAAACGCCTGCAAAGACTTGACGCATTTATGTGAACGAACTTGAAAAACAGTGGGCAAATTCTGCGCTTCTGCTAAATTCTGATGGAACCTAATTTAAGAGAATTGAAAGCCTATTGCCGGTTGATGCCGCAGTGGTCAAAAGCGGGCTGATGAGTCTATTATTTACTGTAATGGCGTCGTAGAAACACGGGACTAAATGGTCACCTGGAAGAGCTCCCCGTTGGAGATGTAGCCGTCGTTGTCCATGTCGTAGATGCGGAAGGCGAAGCGCAGCTTGCTGAGCTTGTCGCCCTTCACGCTGAACTGTGACACGCCTTGAATAAATTCCTTGAAGTCTACCTGCGCACAAGCGTGTCAGACACTGTTTATTTATTCACTTATACTTTTATAGCACTTAAACTAATGGGGAACTTGCGTCAAACTTAGATTGAAGTGGCATTGCTTTTATACTATAGGAGACAGGAAGACCAAGAATAAAAAATAAAATCATCAAAATACCTACTTTTTTCGGGGTTTTCGGGCCCCAAAAAATGCGAAAAATCAAGTTACTATAAGAATAAAAAACATTACTTTTCATTGAAATCTAAACATAACATAACATAAACTCACGCCTGTATCCCAGAGGGGTAGGCAGAGACCAGAGACTGCGACTTGCTACGATCCTGACAGATGACTTTCGCTTCCTCAACATTCATTAGTCGTTGCATGCACGCACGCCGGTTTCGGGTACTTTTTATCTTGCCCTTTGCTAATACATCCCCTATTTGGTCCAAGTATGTCCGTCTGGGTCGTCCCTTACCGGCCCTTCTAAATTTTTCTAAAAAGGGTGTAGATGCATAAAACCATTCTTTTACGAAATAACTCGAGTATTGATATACATTATAACGTGTTACGTGCAAGTTGTGTCGTTATGGTTTGAGTTCGATTTGTATGGCGCGTTTTTGTACCACGTGACTCGAATGACTTTTTAACAGGTCACATTATGAAAAGTATTAGTCGTAGAGAAAAATAACCACGTTTATTTATCTTTCAACATGGCCTTTCCAATTATATTAAATAATTTTTTGTGCAAGTTCTCCATTATAAAATACCCGGCATCTAACTACTAAAGTCTGAGTTCAAGTCACGACCCCTATCCCTCGCCAATGAGACCTGAAATACGTCCATTGGATCAAGATCTTGATGTTGATGCATGGTTCTGCACTGCTTATCCTAAACCACAGGTTTTAACCTTTTTTAGGGAGCAGGGTACCACTGCCTTAGTGATAAGGTCACTGTAAAATGTTCCTTGAAATTATATGTTTTTTACCCCTGTACATATCGTTTGTGTTGGCTGCTTGTGCTACAGACCCGATTTGAAAACTCTGACGGAAGATCTTTATTCCGTCAGTTTGAATCCTTATGTCACGCCCGGTTAACATAACGTATATAAACCGGCAGTCGTGTTTCTATCTCATCCGGGATGTAATTAGTGAATAGCGGCATAAGGAGAGTCTTTAATCGTGCCCTAACACCTTTACTCAGGAGGACCTAATGATTGCAAGTGATGACGCAGTCAGCGTCGCAAAGTTCTAGGCCGCAACAGTTTAATAAAAAATGTTTTGCCATCGACACACTAAGAAGAAGGGGAGAGTTGTATGTGTTCACACGTGCCTCGCCGTTGCCGTCGGCGTCGAAGATATCGATGACGCGCTGCACGAGCGGGTTCTGCTGCAGCTCGGGCAGCGACATGAACTCGTCGATGGAGAGCGCGCCCGAGTTGTCCAGGTCCAGCTTGCGGAAACGCTTGCCCAGCCGCCGGATCTCGTCCGCGTCGACTGCAACACAAGCCCCGTCACAAGCCCGCATAGCACTCTAAAGCTCTCCAACGTCAGCGTGACGTCGTTTCCTTCACCGACACTCGGCTAGAAAATTACGTCATGACAACTTCAAGTTGGAAAGCTCGTTCATGTGAACGTAGCAATGCGGCCCCTCGCGTCACGCGCGCAAACACAAAAGCACAATGTAACGATTGTTCTAAGAATGCTTTTAGCTGTAGGCGTCTGAACTGTAGATCTGTTGTGTATGTTCTGATCGTCGAGGACAGTCGAGTAAATTGTTCAGTGCAAAAAAATCCTCTTTTATTGTTCCACTGTATCAATGTTGAAGTAATCGTTCCAACCTAATCTTTACTGTATCCCAGTGCTTTGTGCCCGTGTGTCCGTGTGCGGTGGACAGCGCGCGTGATGAGATGAGTCGCCGAGTGCAGACACCGACACCAACACGGCACGCGTGCGCTGCCTCGCTGCCCGGCGGCTTACCACGTAGTACCACCGAGCGACACTACATACCACGACCACCGAGTAGCACAACTCGGCACCACCGGGCGGCGATCGAACGAAATACAATAAGCACCTAGGTACAATTGGAACATCGGCTGCCGGAAACAACTCAACTAAGGGCGCTTATATACGGGCGGCACGTGTGCAGCGTCGACGGCTATCGCCATGTCGGCGTCAAATATCCAAGTATCAGCGCGTAGACGGCTGCAGTTGGCACACGTGCCGCCCATGAATAAGCGCCCTTACCCATTACACAGGTTGTAATGTAAAAAATAGATCTGTTTAAAAGAAAGATAGTCGACCGCGTGATCAAGGTAGCGTCACTGCAGTCGCGTCGCATGCAAACAATAAACGCTAATGATATAGCCTGATGCTCGTCAGATGCATCAGACTAACGACTACCTACTAATAAACATGGACAGTAGGTAAGTACGTATATAGTAACTAGATAGACACAGAGACGGGCTCGTGGCCCGAGCGCGGCCGGCGGCCGGCGGCGGCGCCCGAGCCGGCGCGCGCGGGTCAGCAAGCCAACACCGAGCAGTGCGCAGCAAGCGGCGGCGGCGCCGGGCGCGGCGGCTAGTCGGCCGCGCGCGGGCCTCCCTACAACAGCCAGCACAGATCAAACTGAACACGCACAATCTATACAATTATAGTTAGATAAGACTACAGAGGTAGCGCTGCGATTTGCTAAGTTACGGCCGCAAGGTGAAGGTGCAAGCGAGGTCGCGCGCACCTGGACCTCTGTGCTCCGCAATATTCCTCGAACCTGCCCCTTAGCTCTGTACAGTCAACAAAAGTATCTCTAGGTCTCTCCCAATTCCAAGCAGCCACTAGTGAGGCCGTAGGTGACATTCAATGCGCTAGTTCACGACATATAATATAATGTTAATGTATTGATGATCCAGAACAATTTTTATTCAATTTCCTATTTTTTTGTTGATAAGAACAATCTGACAGGATGGAGGAATAATGCTATCAATCAGTTAGTTCCAATTAAAGAAGCTGAAGATTGGAAGAAAAGTAAATGAGAAAGAAGAGATGCTCAGCACAGCAAGTGAGCAGTGACAGTAGTGGCACGAGGCTGGAACCTCGTCTTGCGACACATGTAAATAGATCCCCATTGTCTATTCACACAATCGCTAAAATATTCCATCAAAAACAAAGGTCAATTTTAAGGTGAATAACCTTTAACATTGTTTTTTAAACAGTCTGAGACATACTGATCACCGTTCCATACATACATAGTGTCAGGTCTGCACAACACGGAGTGTTGGCATACTAAACAGCCAAGTGAAATAAAAGTAACAAAATCTCTGAAAACATCCAACATCACATAATTATTTTCTAAGTATGCCCATGTTTAGGTCTTTATTTACGGGAAAGAGATCATACAAAAAATTGTTCTGGACGAGTTGAGTGTACGTGCACAACAAGTCTAACATGGTTATGAGTTTAGAGCGGGCGACACTACACACTCACAGTTCTCCACCTTAAAATCAACGAGGTTTACTCGCGCTGAAAACAAAGCTCAGGTTATGCTTCATTAGATTAACGCAGGCCACGGCTGGCCCAGACTCCAGAAAGAGGAAAGCCCACAAGAATAAGCATGCGAGGACAATGTTAGCACTTAAGACAAGAGATCACTTCCAACTTCACCACAATTTATTAGTTCAAAACTTATGTAGGCGTTAGACAATAGAATCTTTATATACTCACAGTTCGAGCACAGTTCCATAGGAAGTGAATTTTCATTGCCCTGAAAAAAAAAATTACTGTCGAATAGTGTATCTAAAGAAATAAAATTTGTAAAATACTATAGGCGGAAGCGGACTACACCCGGCATAATCGAGGGGACTCTTGGGAGTATAATGAGGATAGTCTTTGGCATATCTTCGGTGTACTAAATACCCGCCCATTGCAGTGCAGACAATACCAAATCAGCTAAACATCCCAAGGCATTCTTCAAAGCACTTACCATCTTTGCTAGATCAATGCACTACGGATTTGAATAAAATCTATCTATATTAGGTATTCAAGCACACCTTCCTGGATAAATTTGAGATCAATTTTTAATCGCAAAAACTAGTATAAAGAGAAACCTCACACCATCGATCTCGCTCTAATTTCTGCCACAGACTAACTAAACTAATATTGCCAGGAGAAAACTTAAATGTCAAATAATACGCCTCGCTGAGATCGATGGTGTGAGGTTTCTCTTTGCTAGTTTTTGCGAGTAAAAGTTGGTCTCAAATATTATCTAGGAAGGTGTGCTTGAATACCTAATAGATAGATTTTATATCGGGTGTCTACCGAATAACGATGATGCTAACCGGTAGCCTATATGAAGGTCCTGTGCCTCAACTGCCGGCGCGGCATTCGCGGTTTTTAAGAGGATCCAGTGGGCTAATTAGCGCCACCAATGAAATAAAAACCTTTCTTATCTTTATCTTAAAATTTTTGTTTACTTTTACCTACTTAGGTCGTATTTGCAAAATGTGTCTGTACAATCTCTCAATCATGTTAACAATTATTTTTAGGACCCACGACAAAGAACCTAGGATCACGAACCTGGGACTAGATAGCATTTATGAAAAAACGGGTGGTGTGTGGTTTGGTTCATCCATCACTGTGCTAATAATCATTTAATTATGATTTGGTAACACTATTGCTCTGTGGAGTGGTTGAAAACAAAAACTGACGTAGAACAAAAATTCAAATACGTATTTTTCTTCAGGAACCGGTTGTCTTCGAAAGGTGCGAAAGAAACAATAATTTTACGCGTAGGTATTGAAATATTTTGTAATAAATTTTAATTATTGTCTTTTATTTAGTTTTCAGATAACATTAAAAAACAAACCCGTAAAATCTACGAAAATGCATTCATTGCTAGTTATAATTAATACCAGTTTCAGAATTTTTACATCTGCTTTTTTGACAGCTGTGATGAAATTCCTCTTTTCTTGAAAAGTCGACCATGGCGGCCGGGGTAGGTTTTTTACCCATAAATATCCCTGTAATCGTGTGTCATATCCACAAATAATGAATAAAATTATTGGAGAATTGATGTTCTGCAATGAGGTGTTACTTTATTTCTGTAGGTACTGTACACTTATCCGGAAAACTTCCGTGCTTACAAAGCACTGATCGCCGCAAAGTACTCCGGGGTCGACTTGAAAGTAGCCCCCAACTTCGTGTTCGGCGAAACCAACAAGTCTGCAGAGTTCCTGAAGAAGTTCCCCGCCGGCAAAGTAAGTTCGAGCAGCGATTACCCGGCCGGTGTTTGTGTAATTCAGTGCCGAATAATGTGATGTGACGTGTAATGTTTGTGACTTATTTTAGGTGCCAGCATTTGAAAGTGCCGATGGGAAAGTTCTGTTGACTGAGAGCAATGCCATCGCTTACTACGGTGAGTCCTGTAACCAACCATTCTTTGCCACAGTTTTGCTATTAATCTTTTAAATTTTTGCATCTTACAGCAGGTAGGTAGACTTTTTGTTTCACATAATTGGCTCCTTTATATTGGTCCTGGACTAAATTTAAACTTGACCTTGATGACAAAGTTAATTGGTGTTCTTATCAACGTTATCATCTGCTTGAGGTTCCATTTAAAATTTAACAGCTGTCATTCTTACATATTTCTGAACTTTACTTATCAACATATTGTCGAAGTTTTTCTGTCTGTTAACAGCTCGGGAAAATACTTAGTTTTTAGATTCAGTTTCCCACTAAAATTCCATTACACTACAGGGATTTTAGTGGTGTGTGTAATTTAAGAGTGGTGGTTTTTCCAGTGTCGTCAGCAGCTCTGCGCGGAGCGGACGCTGCGGCGCAGGCCCGCGTGCTGCAGTGGCTGTCGTGGGCCGACAGCGAGCTGCTGCCGGCCTCGTGTGCCTGGGTCTTCCCCTACCTCGGCATCATGCCCTTCAACAAACAGGTTAGTTGCTCTTCTCTATTTGACTACACAAGAGCAGTCTTGAGCTTAAATTTTGCATTGTTATAGATGCATTCTTTTTAAAATGTGGCTTAAGTAGCATTTAACTAAAATTCTCCATACAAAAGTTAATTTACATTAAAGTCTTCTTAAATTATGCTAAAGAAATGGAGCAAGTCCACCTTAGTGTACAAAATTAATTTAGTTTACATTAATGTCCTGGATTTATGAGGAATCTTCCCTTCCTTCCATCCTCTAACCCCCAATACTCCCCTACAAAGGTTAACCTTGCAGTGTCTATTTTATTGCTTAAAATTATTGGTTAAATCCTGTTTGAGATAGGTAATCTCCTTTTCCATGCCAGCCGACGCCGATTGAACCCAAATTGTTGCATTTTGCTAGTCTGTGAAACTGAACCAACCAGGCTACCTGCTCGCGTAATGATTTCTGAATGCGCTACGGCCATCTTTGCTTGTCATTTGTGTCAAGTTTTCTGCTAATGTCAGTTGACAAAAAATACAAATATTGTAATAAATGTGATATTCTCGTGTTATTGTATATAAACAACACTACAATAAGAAAAACTTCACAATGAGATTTCATCTGTCTTCAAGGACAAGGCCGAACCAGATTTAAAGACTCCCAGATTGTCCAGCAGCTGTAGTCCTGTACAATCAGACTTCCTGTATTAAAAGATCATTATTGGCAATTTGGATACATACATCTGTACTGCCTGTACTGTACTTGTACTGTAATTTCGTTAAACATAACCTTTTCACCTCACTAGCTCGTAAAAGCTCTGTTTATCATTCGAAATCTGCGTGGAAAATCGCACTTTATCCGCTAGCGTGGAAAGTGTTTTTAAAATTCGAATATTTTTATTCAATAAAGGTTTCGTACAATAAATCGCACATTGAAAACATAAATGGCACTAAGCGAAAAACTCGATTTTACAGTACGGCCATTTTAAGTTTTCCAAAATATTGTTTGGGTTATATAGAACCAAAAAATTTACAATAAAGCTTTGCAATTAGATTTAAAAAATTGTTTAGCTAAGGCTCTTTCAGTATCTAGATGTATAAAATGAAATTAATGAATAGTATTCGATAGAAATGCATTTTAAAAAAAAGTTCATCATAGTGTCGGTTTTCTATTCACAGATTATATTTATTTTTCTTTAATGACTCCCTAAATTGTTATTTTGACTATATTTTAATCACTGACCAAAAGAAAAAAATAACCAAGTGAAACTGGATGCGGGCAATTATCAGTTGTTCCAACTGCCTGCCCGTCTACAAATAATAATAATAATAATAATAAAAAAGAGAGAAATAAAACAATGAAAATCCAAAAATATTAAAAATACTGTTTATTTAGCACAATGCTCACAGTTTTAACTTAATAGTAACACAAACATCCATAATTAACTAGTCTGTCTAGAGAGATCAATAAAAATAGCATCAGAATCATTGAATGTTTTAGATAAAATTCGTATAAGAATATTATAATATTTAAGATAACAATATGATAATGTTCTTACTTCTTACTAACCAATAAAATTATTAGAGGTTTAAGTATTTCAAAGTATAACTGAAAAAGCCAAGTTCCAACTTGTCAGCGTATAGACGCTGATTGGAACTTGGCTTTTTAAGGTTTAAGGTTTTTTTTATATTTTTGTCACTCGTTAGGCCTAAATCAAAAAACATAAATAGCATCCTTGCAGTAAATAAAAAAGATAGTTTTTCTCAAAACTTCGTAACATAACATCATTAACATTAATTGGACCAAAATTTTGTTTTTACTACCAACTAATCAACAACATTGAGGCATTTCAACTTAACATACTGACTTAGAAGTCTGTCAAGACAGGAACTGTAAAATTTACCTACAGATCATTGTTTAGTATAGGTTTCACCAAGTTTAAAACTTTGTCATAGTACGAACTGTAAAAGTTAGGTATCAAACCGGCATCTTTGAGGCTTTTCACGTCATTCTTATATCTTTCGGATAAATCCCATTTTTCGTTATACAGCTGTTTCAGCTCTTGAGACCGATTGCTCCTTGTATTGGTTCTTTTACAGCCTTATTATAAAAACCTGATTTAGTCCTGGTTTAAACCAAGACTAAAAGATCTAGGATTGTTGCGGTATCAAAGTTAGACCCAGATCAAATGTGTGTCGTTATTACAAATAGAAGACTATTCGAGGATCAGTTAAACCAGAGATCAGCCATGGTTCAAATAATATTCACTGATTCGTTCATTCAGCTTTCATTCAATGCTGCGTTCCGTTTCTCTGAATGGATATTTAGAGAAAATATTTATTATTGCGTTTAAAATACCTATACATCGTAATCTAACTAAAATGAGCACTATTAATTATTATATTGTTATTGAAGTTATCGTTATCGTTTTTATAATCAAGTGGGTACTCTCGTGTGAAATGGAGTGAAATATTCCAGCGCGCGCGCCAATCCGAGACGTCAAAAATTTTCTGATAGTTTCATACTTGTACTTCAGGACTCAATGGGCATCCTCGAGAGTCATGCGCCAAATCCTCGCGTAACAAGTCAACAATTTTTTCGCCAAAACATTTTGTGAACCTATATTTGTATCGAAAATCTTCGTCACTTAATTCGAAGGGACGATGACGAAGTCTGCTGGATCGCCGAGACGTCTCCAGCATGTCCAAATCGTCCAAATCATCGAAGTCCATCATATCAATGGCGTCCATAATATCAATTATTTATTGCAATCTATCACACACACGAAAACAAACAAATTCAAATTTAGTCCATAGATAAACTAGGGGTATCAGAAGTTTAACTTTAGTACCATAGATAGTCCATGGCGTAGCGATAAACTTCGTTTTGTAATAACATTTTACTTGGTCTATGGTTTAAACCTGGTAACAATCCCAGTACTAAATTTAGACCGCGTTTTGGAATAAGGCTGTTAGTGTTTATGTCAAGTTCTTTGAAATCGTCAAAGTAGGATGTCTTGTAGTATATTTTTACCTTATCATCTTCAATTTTCGTCACTTTGATAACTTTGATATCAGATAATTTTACAACTGTGCCTTCAACACTTTTGTTCAATTTAGGAACAGGCAGTTGTTTGATATCCATAAAATCGTTATAAGCCACTTCGTTTACTATGAATGGTGTGCCATGTTTCTTTGCATATCTTATCTTGTCTGGTTTTATTCAAACCGAAATTCTAGAAACGTTATTGAATAACGAGCTCTTTACTGAAAGTGTTATTTAAGAAATTACACAATGCCACAATTCGAAAGCAAATTTATCAATTAAATGGCACTTTACAGAAAATGCCCTTTATCTAGTTTGTCTTAATGTAAAGTTCTGTTAAACGTTATTGAATAACCAGCTCTTTACTAAAACTGCCACTTAAAGATTGATTCACTGTGAATATTAGAAAGCAGAAATATCAAAGTAAGTGGTGTTTTACACAAAATGCCAGTTGTTTACTCACCTCGACAAAGATTCCCACCGGCGACTGTTTCCGAACTGGCGTAGTGCCGGTTTATCAGTTACTGACAGGACTCGTTGTTACAAAGTAATAAGTGACACTCGCGACATCTAGCGAAAGTTTTGCGCGTTAGAACAACGAGGGTCTTTGCATTGGGTGCGTTCCGGTTTTCGCATTTTAACTGTATATTTAACTCAAAATTGCCATTTTTCGTAAAGTGCCACTTATGTTTTCAATGTGCGAAATAATAAATTCATTGGTTTCGTAATAGTTTATATTCTCTGCAGCCAGTCCATTGATGATTGAAATGCAAATACTTATTTCATGTCATGCGCCAGCCTCATTTAAAGAATCGCACTGGCCGGCAAGAAAATTTGATTTAAAAAAAAAACTTTAAAATTTTCTTCTCTTTATTGAATTCACTTTACTTCCATTATTTTGGTTTGTTTTTTGATAAAATCGAAAGAAATCATAAAATATGAGCGAAGCTAGCAGCGACGAAGATATAAATTAACAGTAATTTAATATTTATTATAACTGTTTTTCTTGCACCTAACATTTTCCTCGCTTTAGTGAGGTGAAAAGTTGTGTGTTGCGCTCGGCAGCAAAGTTATTTAGCGTCTCGTACCTTTGAAACCCTCGCTACTCTCAGGATTCTATATTTGAACCACTCGCTTCGCTCGTGGCTCAATCCTAGAATCCTTCGCTTGCTCAGGTTTCAATACAAGGTACTCGCGCCAAAAATTAACTTTGCAGCCTTGCATAACAAATAACTATTTCCTAGCTCATTCATGTGCATCTGAAAAGACTTGCTTTTTGAAGACCTTTTTTTTGTAATTTTCCCGATTTAGTGTCCCAGTGCTGATCAAAGCTCTCCACTCTTTCCTGTCACCAAACATTCCCTGCCAGCCCCGCAGAAATCCTACAAGGTTGGCAGGACAACCTCGTAAACTTTCTGCCTTTGCCAGGGCCACATTTGCGGTATCCGTCCTGTAGGACCCAGTCAGTGGCAATTTTTGAACACATTTACACCTATATTCCCAGACATTTTTGAAAATCTACTCGACTCAACACTCAATGGAGGTGGAGTTGAGTGGATAGTCGAGATATTTCCATGAGGTAGTATTATCAGTAATTAGAGTGAGTGCAACCAATGTAGTCTATAGTGTGAGTTGAGTGAGAATTATTTTTTTATGTTGGCAGTGGCGATGTGATTGATGTGATTTTAAAAGAGACCCAATTAAAGGCTCTAAAACTAATACAAATCATATGAAAATAATGACTCGTGCAAAAAAATTACTTCTTCATTTTAGAAAAGCCCCAATAATAAATCTATGATGCACACAAAATAATTACTATAAAAATTATTACATCTTAAAATACATTGGTCGTCGTCATAGACATCGTCAATATTAAATTTTCTGAGGGTAACATGAGCACTAGACATAATGAAACTGACTTTTAACGGATATTTACTCATTTAATTTTCCATTTTACAATTATCCAACGTTTCGATACTTTTGCAAGTGCCGTGGTCTCGGTAGACTGAGGTGACAGGCGTCTTTTTGAAAGTATTAACTGTTAGTTTCTTACCCTCAGTAGAAATTATTAAGTTACGTTCCAAAACTAATTTGGCAAACTAATTTAAATTGAAATTGACACTACAAGAATTTTATATAAACTCAAAAATACTGATTATTAGTTATTGAAATTAAAATTCAATCTAAAAACAATTATTATTTCATATATTCTCAGAAATATTGATTATTAGTTATTGAAATTAAAATCTACAGTCACACTTCTAGCAAGTTCCCATGATGTAGCTATGTTCCAACCTCTAATCCAATCTCTATTGAAATTTGGACGCGCCGGCGGATCTCTACTGCCTCGCGTATCATTCTAGGAATGAAACGGTCCTCTCGGGCTAGAATTTGAACTTGTGTATGTTCACTGACTGCAGATCTACCAGAGCGCTTATGTTTCACGTCTGCAATATGTTCCTTCACCCGCTCAGCTATGGTACGCTTATTTTGACCAATGTACGAGGAACCACATTCACAGTCAAGCTTGTATACTCCTGCCTCTTGTAAGGGAATGCTGTGCTTGACACTTCGCATGAATTGGTGTATCTGTCTTGGCGGCTTGTTGATGGTTTTGATTGAAGCGCGTTTCAAAATACTCCCAATTTTGTCAGTCACTCCTCTCACACAGGGCAGAAATGCTGGAACTCGCTCGACTGTGTTTGGTTTGACACGTCCTCTGCGACGGATGCGCGGAACTTGCAGCTTGTTTGCACGAAGTACTCGTTTGACATGCTGGAGTTACGCAGCCAGATGGTCCTTTTCGCAGATTCGGTGGGCTCTCTGTAACAGAGATTTTCCAACGGTAGACAACTGACACGGGTGATGGTGAGATTCACCGTTTAAGTACCTATCGGTATTGGTCTTTTTCTTATAAACTGTATGGCCTAAAGTTCCATTTGGATTCCTGATGACTAAAATATACAAGAAGGCCAAAGAATCTGCTTCTAACTCCATTGTAAACTGGATCTTATTGTTTATGGAATTAAGGTGGTCTAAGAAAAGGAAAAAAAAAAAATTTGCCAAATTAGTTTCGGAACGTAACTTAATAATTTCTGCCGAGGGTAGTAAACTAACAGTTAAAACTTTCAAAAAGACGCCTGTCAGTCACCTCAGTCTACCGGGACCACGGCACTTGCAAAAGTACCGAAACGTCGGAAAATTGTAAAATGGAAAAGTAAAACGAGTAAATATCCGTTAAAATTCAGTTTTATTATCGTCAATATTGTGCATAAGTCAGATCAATAGGTTGGTACGCAAATACTTTTGAAAACTTCGCAAATCATCGATTTTTTGTCTCGAGGAGGTTTCAGGTAGGTCCTGAGGTACTTAGCTTTGACAGTTGATTCTTCGACTCGAGTAACTTGAAATTTGCTCAAGTGGAGTAAATTTATGAGTTTTTATAAGTAATACTTAAGGCTTAAGGCGGAGTGGAGTCAAAGGAAACGTCGAGGACTGTCTCGGAATATGGGTGAGAGTATTTACAAAGCCGTCTGTCGTCGGCAGAACGTGGAGCGCGCGCGGGCCGACCTGCTAGCGGCGCTCAGTGTGTTGGACCAGCACTTGGCGACGCGCACGTTCCTGGTGGGCGAGCGCGCCACGCTGGCCGACGTCGTCACCTTCTGCACGCTGCTGCACGCCTTCGCGCACGTGCTCGACCCCGCACTGCGCGCGCAGATCCCCCACGTCACGCGCTGGTCAGTTCTATGCTTCATGTTCAGGCTTTTGAGGAAAAAACTGGATAACTTGGACACTGACAGATTCGTACCATGTTACCTTATTTAGCTATTTCATTCAGTTTCAGATCCTTAGTTCGACTCACCCTCGGCCGGTCCTTACTATTTGTCGTTCTAGTCACACCAAGCTTGGCACCGTATGTGTGTATTGTGTTTTTGTAAGGTTTTTACAAAAGAACATGCAACACAAGAACGGATACCACTCACTTATTTCGTTAGGTTTCTTTACTTTTTGTCAGTCGACACTCTATTTCGTTTTTTATATCCTTTCGTTTTCACCCAAGAATTTCTGAAACTATAATAAGTATAAGAATATGACTGCCCGAGAAATAAAACCCTTCATAGGTCAGACGGACGAATCGACGCCGCAGGCATATTTATAGGGTCCCGGTCGGTCGGCCCTCTCGCACGATTTTGGGCATTCCCGGGAGCGAGCACGCAGGTGTCGTAAGTAAAGCAGTGTGTGTGCGGCAGGTTCCGCACGCAGTCGGCCGCGCCGGCCGCCGCCGCCGCCGCCGCCTCCGCGCCGCTGTGCGCCGCGCCGCCCGTCTATGACGCTAGCAAGTACGCGCTCAACGCTAAGAAGGTAACGCCTTTTGTCCTCGATATGACACCCACTCACCCGCGCGCGTCTGCGGTACCGTCCCTCCCGGTGCGGCGCCTCCGTTGTATAAGTGTCCACTGAATGAGTGACGTCGAGTTTTCCTTTTTTTTTAACCCGCCTTCGGAAATGTTAAGACGGAAGACCCGACACGGTGGACGGTTACATGATGGGGCGAGACCAGCTGTGTAAAAATTATTTTATTTGACACTAAATTAAAATTAGATATTCCATAACCTTGGATCTAAGGGCAATTTTTTTTATTATTTATTAAACAACACCAAAGTATTATAATATGTGCCCTATCTCGTAACTAAATGTTATGTTTCATGTAGGTAGTAATGAAATTTTGAATAGAGAATGTGTGGTTGTTCCTTCGTCTATCTACTACAGATAGGACAGATAGGAGTTCATCATCATCAACCCATTATGTCCCGGAGGGGCACGGGTCTCTTCCCTGAGGAAGGTATAGGCCATACTCCACCACGGGGGCCAAGTCCGGATTGGTGGAGGCTTGTAGACTAGTGGCTCGTCTACTGTCAGAAGTTGTCAAGCCGCCCTAAGGCCTCTGACTTGGCTTAACGACTGCCATCTATCGACGGCAGCCGGCACCAACAGCTTAACGTGCCTTGCGAAGCACGGAACCGCTCGGAAAAATGCCACTAGCGTTAGGCATAGACGGCGACCCAACCATGCACTGAACGCGCCCTGTGTTGCTTAACCTTCGTGATCGTTTAAGATAGGAGTTGCCAAGAATAAATTAATGAAAAAGTTCGCAAGAAAATTCGTCATAAGTAACTAAAAGCAGCATTGTGGTTTTATTGCTAGAGTGATCAGTCCATACTAGCGCAAAGACAAATTATATAGGTTAAGAGTTCAATTATGACATTCTGTTCTGTCTCCCCGCAGGACAACAAAAAGGAGAAGAAGAGTGAACCTAAGGAGAGCAAGCCCAAGAAGGAAGCCAAGAAGAGCGAGCCCAGTGAAGAACTGGAGGAGTTTGAGAAGCCCAAAGAGGCCAAGGACCCCTTCGAATCCCTGCCCAAGGGGTGAGTTTAATTTTAAGCCAAAATTTATTACAATTATTTACTGCCAGTTTTAAATTCAGAGTTTCACTAAGTGAATGCTTGTATTGTCTGTTATTTCATTCTTTTTTGAGATACCTTAAAAGACAGACTGAGGCTCAAAGGCTTACATAGTAAAATTCTCAGTTTAGTTACTGGCAGTAATTTACTCAAGCTTGCAAACTCCAATCTATCCATAAATTTGTCAAACTAAACACATAATGGTGGTATGCACCAGTGCACCTCACATAGATTGAAAACCTGCCTAGGCTGCTTTTTTTCTTTATTATTATAAACTTTAAATCAAATTGAACAGATCAAGTGTTGCTTTATAACAATGTTTAGTGTGCTAATATGTGGTGTCATTGTTCTTGCAGAACTTTCAACATGGACGACTTTAAGCGCTGCTACTCCAATGAGGACGAAGCTAAGTCCATCCCATACTTCTGGGAGAAGTTCGACCCCGAGCACTACTCCATCTGGCGTGCCGACTACAAATACCCTGAGGAACTCTCCAAGGTCTTCATGAGCTGTAACCTCATATCTGGTGAGCGTGACTTTTGATTTATCAGTTGTTTTCCACTAGCTCATGGTCGATTATTCCTGAAAGTGTCTGTTGCTTGAGACTTCCTATAAATATATTGGAAAGTTAGGCAAAAGGTCTTTAGACAAGAGTTTCACTGAAATGTGAGAGGTCTAATTACATTCCTTTTTTGTTTTTTCAATAAATCATTCAGATTTGTATGTACATGTAAACAAAGAAAATATTGAAATATTATTTAAATCAAGAAATTGATGAAAGGGAATTGATAAAATATTTCCTAGAATTATTGATTCACTTAGAGCAAAGAATTTGATAGACATTGTGTCTTGTATTCGAACAATTTTTTTTATGTTCGTTTGCCTGTATGTAGACTGGTGCTGAATGAAATTAAATATTCAATTTAATTTATTTCTCTGCAAGAAATACTAAGTTAAGTTAAAGCATTAAGTCCGCCGTATTGTACATTGGGCTAAGTGCAATAAAAGTATTTAATAATAATATTTACTGAAAATAGGTAACAATAATATCAATTGAAATCAATTGATACATTGAGGAAGCTCAACATTCTGTGCCGACTCAATTATATTGTTTAATAAGCTTTGTTTGAGCGGTGGTAGCGCCGCGGTAGAACGCGTTTCACATGTCACTCACGGGAGATCGTGACTTCGAATCCCGGCCATTGATCCCGGAAACATCGAAAGTAAACCTGCGTGTTAAAATACCTCAGCGCTTGAATTTGAATTAGCCAATCAGCGGAGGACACGCGTGTAGTTAATCGAGCCCACTTTCTCTGAGAGAAGGCCAGAGTGCCCTGTGTCGTATATGATGTTTGATAGTGCTCAGTTAAAATATTGTAACGCTTTGGTGTAATTACTGTTATGTTGCAATATTTATGTAGATAAAATAAAGAAATAACTATGAAGCCTCTATGGACTCGTCCGCCTTCTCTCAGCGAGAGATCTCTAAGAGAATGCCAGTACCCCGTGCGGTGCAGCGAGGCATACGTGTGAAGCCTCCGTCGACGTCGGCAGGCATGTACCAGCGGCTGGACAAGATGCGCAAGCAGGCGTTCGCGTCCGTGTGCCTGTTCGGCTCGGACGACGACTCCAGCATCTCGGGCGTGTGGGTCTGGCGTGGACACGACCTCGCCTTCACGCTCTCGCCCGACTGGCAGGTACGCACATTCATGTATCCGTGGATAACCGGTTTATTGGGACCTTTAAGTGCTTCAAAATAGTAGTTTATGCAACTGTCATATAATGAAGGGTATTAAAACACGAGTGTGAGTTTATGAAACGAGCGCAGCGAGTTTCATAATAGTAACGAGTGTTTTAATACCCGTGTTATATGCAGTTGCATACACTACTTTATCTTCACTAATGCAATTAAAAATTAAATTCACGCGTACGTGTATAATCAGAATAATCACAGTGATTTTGCCGCCATTAAAATTTAACCAATGAGAGCGCAGCTGCTCGCTTCAATAAAACGCGACCAACCTGATTGGCCCTGCAATCAAGTTGGTCGCGTTTTATTGATGTTATAATGAGATTTTACGATATCGATGTGAATATTATACCATCATGTGAAATTGCTTAAATTGAGTGTTTTGTTGTCTGCGCTATAACATAGTAATTATAAGTCAAGTATTGAAAACATAAGTAGAAAGTTACAACATTAGTGTAGATAAATACTTTTACAAAACTGTTTTTGTAGAATTGCACGAGTGAAGCTCCCGACTATACGCTTTGCGTATGATACGCTAGCTGTTGTGCTAGAGACTGCCGTGTCAGACAGACAGTTTAGTTACATTACATAAACTTCTGCCTGTATCCTGGAAGGGTAGGCAGAGATCAGGGTTTGCCACCTACCTTGAGCCTGAAAGACCTCTTCCTTCATTAGTCGTTGCACACACGCACGCCGATTTCGGGTACTTTTCTTTCTACATAAGGGCCGGTAAGGGTCGTCACAGGCGGACATACTTCGACCAAATAGAGGATGTATTAGCAAAGGGGAAGATAGAAAGCACCCGAAACCGCCGTGCGTGCACGCAACGACTAATGAATGTTGAGGAAGCGAAAGTGACCTGTCAGGATCGTGACAAGTGGCCGTCCCTGGGCTCTGCTTACCCCTCTGGGATACAGGCGTGAGTTTATGTATTCTTTCTACAGTTTAGTTCATTTTGTGACAATTTGATCTTATAATCGATAATTGCTATTTTTAACCGACTTCAAAAAAGGAGGAGGTTATCGATTGACGCGTATTTTTTTTTTTTTTGCTTAGTTCCTCCATAACTCCGTCAAATCGTAACCGTTCGAACAGGTATAACGTACCCATTGGTCCCATTTTAATTTTGTGAAGATCTGATGGAGACTTTCAGAGATGGAGAACGGAACTCTTCAATGGACAGCAGTAAATAAGCCCTAATGGGGCCCATCCTTTAGTAATATCCGTATGTTTCATAAAATAGCGTAAAAGTAGTCCCAAGTTAATTTGGTGACGTTCTGGTGAAGACTTTCGGAGATGGAAATTTAGAACATCAAATTTTAAAGCAACGAATTAAGTAGGGTAAATTATGGTTTGAAGGGACTTGTATATTTTTCTCCCGCTCCCCCACTAAAAATTTAAAAATAAAATTTTTTAAATCAAAAATAAAAACCGACTTCGAAAAACTACAGCACTAAAAAGTTAGAAATAATTTAAACAATTAGAAGTATTAAAGCACCGGCTCCAAATTATACTTCTACAATACCTAGATGTATAAATACTTCTAATTATTTAAATTATTTCTAACTTTTTAGTGCTGTAGTTTTTCGAAGTCGGTTTTTATTTTTTATTTAATTTGCTAAACAAATCAAACGCAACACATCTGTGAACTTAAAACTCGTTAGACATCACTGGCACCACGCGGGAAGGAAAATACTTAAAAATAATTTTATTCTAAAATAGAAGCAACAAAAAAGGCCGCCGGCTACCAAACTATAATTTCCCGGATGTGCTGTCGAGATTGTCGAGATCGCTTACTGTCTTTACAGTGTAGGTGTGAGTAATAGACTACTTTAGTAATTGACTAATAGTAATTTACTACGCATCACGCTAAGTAAATGTAATTTAATGTAATACAATGCAATGTGATGCTGTGTAATGTTCACCATGTTTATATTATGAATCTGACTAGATTTTAAATAAAAGTTCTACGTCACTGTAAAGACAGTAAACGATGTGCAAACGATCTGTGACTGTGTTCACGTTACCGCCAAAAAGGTCTGTGTGGACTATACAGCGTGTGTGTGTGTGTGTGTGCGTGCGCAGATCGACTACGAGTCGTACTCGTGGCGGAAGCTGCCGGCGGACGCGGCCGAGACGCGGGCGCTGGTGCAGCAGTACTTCTCGTGGAGCGGGACGGACGCGCAGGGCCGCCCCTTCAACCAGGGCAAGATCTTCAAGTGAGCCGCCGCGCCTCGCCGCGCCTCGCCGCATCTCCTTCGTTGAGACGAAACCTTCATTCTGTATTTATTTCCTGCATTTATAAATACGAGGTCGCGTCGGTGACGTCTCATGTTTATACGAATGTCCATTGTGTATTAAAAACAAGTGAATTCTGTTTTATTTTAAAGCTGAGTTTGATTAGTTGCCCTGACATAGGTACCTATTATTTTTGTTGCACTAACCCGTGCTCAGGACAATTTTAAAAACCTATTTAGAGGCTAAAAACGTAATACAGAGAAAGTTTGTAAAGAGGCTCGAGGGAAGAAAGGGAAATTTCGCCGATGCCTGCACTTAACCATTAGCTCAGTCGGGAGAGCGCCGGCCCGGTTAGCCAGAGGTCGCGGTTTCAAGTCCCGGCATGGGTGGAATTTTTAGTCTCTAAATATGGTTTCCCTGTCGTTTAGGTTTCTTACATTTGTATAGTCATCAATCGATCGATGAGCCCATACCGTATTGGTGCTGGTGCAGGCGCCGCGCCGGTACCTACGTCGTGTCCTACATTGACGAACGTCCACACGTGCATATAGTTTTGAACATTACTATGGAACGGCGCCATTACAAAGCAGAAAATCTGTATCTAATAGATTGAAGTAAAGTAAAGTAAAATAAAAAACTGTTTATTTGACCAAAAAACATACACTCTTAATAATATCAAGTTATAAAATAAAAATGTGACAGTCTCTGGTAGCAAGTGAATTGCAGATTAAAAGCGATTTCAAATTCCTAAACTAGGGTTTACCTGTATCTTAGGAGTTAAACCACTTTCGAATTCCATAATTACACACTAACCATTAGCACATAGCACGCAGAACTGATGGCCGATGGGGCCGAAAAGTTCTCGAATGGAGACCACATATCGGCAAGCGCAGCGTGGGACGACCAGCCACAAGATGGACAGATGACGTCATTCAAGTGGCAGGAAGACGCTGGATGCAGGCCGCTTCCAACCGGTCTTTTTGGAAATCCATGGAGGAGGCCTATGTCCAGCAGTGGACTTCTTGTGGCTGAATGATGACACTAACCTAGACTTATAATGAAAAAAGAGAAAAAAAAAGTTAAGTTCAGCAAAGCACAACACAACAATTTGTATATAGATATAAGGGCCGCGGCTCATATAGCACTTATATAAAGATTCTTAAATCCTATTGAAATGGGCATCTGGGTGACAATTTAAGTGATATTAAAAAAAGTGATGTAAGTCTAAACAAAACCAATATAAGGGTCAGTGTTGCTTCACCTTAATCCCTCAGCGCACAAAACAGTACAACCCACCCATTAATTCCGAATAAGAATAAGTGGGTAGGCAGGTACTTACCTACTTATATATTACAAAGCGGTAGAAATGTATCTTTTTCTTTCAGTTCCCACACAGCATACCTATGTGAGGACCGAAAAAAAATTATATAATGAGATTGTACATTTGTGTTCTATATGACCATAGCAGCGCATAGATCAGCAGGATATGAAGTGAATATCCTGTGTGAATTCATAAGATGTGAAGACAGTGCTGAATCAAGAGTTACTCCGAGATATTTGATATTGTCAGTTATTTCTAAACTTAGGCAATCACAGGTTGGTTGTGCAACTGGTCACAGGTGTGAGCCCTTACATTAAGATCCAAGGAGTCTAAAGTACATGCACGAAAACAAAAAGGTAAGCATTTGGTCTTTTCAACATTGAGAGTAAGCAGGTTTTGCGCTAGCCAATCCATCACAATTGTAAGTGCGGATTCAGCACGTTGGCAGGTCTCAGTCCAGTTCGAACCCTGAATCAAGAGTACTGTGATACTGTATCTTATACCTTGTAAGTTGAAAAAAATTACTTACTGTTCGACACTGTAGTAGAGGGGTGAGGGGGTGAAACTGTTTATTTAAAGAAGGTGCATAGTTGAGGTAGTATTTATTGAGACCTACAAAAAAAATTCAAATAATTTTTTTTCTTTAGCCCTAAAAAGGGCACCCTCCGGAGGACACGGGGGAGGGAGATGGTGAATGCTCATGCATAACAGCTAACAGCACGGGCCCGGCCGTGCTGCCAATGTGGGACTCACAAGAAGTGCGCCTACCCACTAAACACCACCTGAGGGCTGGTTTGGTCCTAAGGACCCCTAAACCGACATCGTGAGCGACCCACCTCGATGCCGAGGAGGGCGCGCAGCGGAGCTCCCTAGGGGAGCGTCCGCTTGGTACAGTTCGTCACATAGTGACCGCGGTTAGGTGAGAGTGGTCCCCACTAGCGGGGGCGGGGGCTACGTCTGACTGGGACTGGGCCTCTAGTAGGCGGTCCAGATCAGATGAAAGTTGATCGGGCGGGTCGACGAGGGCGTTCCTGGGCCTGGGCACCAGGTAACGGGGGTTCGTCGTGGGCGGTGTGTAGTCCGCTGCTTGGCGGATAAGGGGGTTGGGGTGTACTTCGGCCGTGCTGAAGAATGTCTCTGAGAGAGATTTGATGAACTGCTGCATAGTTGGAATATCCATGTCCCGATGTAGGTCGGCATTTCTGACGCACCAGTGAGCGTCAGCACGGGACGAATGCAAACCTTATAGAGCGTTCGCTTGTTCCTAGGGGACATCCTACTGTGTCGGCCTATCATGGAGGTTAGGCGGCCTAAGTAAAAACGGACGGTCCGGGTCACCTTCCGGATGTGTGGCCTGAACGTCAGCCTCCTATCTAGGGTGACACCTAGATACTTGGCGGTAGTTCGCCAGGGGACTGGGGTACCTAGCATGCGGATAGGGCGTTCGGTGAGACCGCGGCGGAGCTTATGGTCGAAGCGGATCGCGGTGCTCTTCTCCGGGTTGACCTCGATTCGCCAGATCCTGAACCAGGCACCTAGCTCATCGACCGCGGATTGGAGCCTACTCAGGATGGCTGACATCTTCCTACTCTTGCAGTAGAGTGCGGTGGCGTCGGCGAACAGCGACAGTTGGACCCCATTGCCGGGGATGGGGAAGTCGTTAGTGTACGAAATGTAAAGGTGGGGGGAGAGCACGGAGCCTTGCGGGACCCCGGCTCGAATCGAGTGGGCGGGGGGACGAGAGTACGCCCTCGTGTCTAAAACGGAAGGAGCGGTCCTTCAGAAAGGAGTCTATGACGCGGACAAGTCGGTCGGGGAGACCCAGCTCGTAGATGAGCCCGGCGTGCCAGACCTTATCGAAGGCCTTGGCGACATCGAAGAAGACGGCTACCGTCTTTTCGCGCCTGGGGTAAAACCCGCTCAGAATGTACTTTACTATGCGGTGGACTTGCTGAGGGCAAGAGTGAATTGCCCGAAAGCCAAATTGGTGAGGAATGATGAGGAGGGGGGGGGGCTCTGAGGGGAAGAGGGGATTTCTCATGCGAGTGAGGATGACTCTCGAAGAGCTTGCCCATAGCCTTGAGGAGGCTGATGGGGCGATGGCTAGATGGGAGGTTGAGGGGCTTTCCCGGCTTGGGAATGCCTATGACCGTCGCCTCCTACCACGCGGGTGGAAAGTGACAGCGGTCAAAGCAGGCATTGAAGATGAGCGCTAACAAGGTTAACATCTGAATGGGGAACATCTTGAGCGCTAGGTTAGCAATACCATCCGCTCCTGGGGCATATTTACGTTTCAGTCTTTCGATGAAAAACTGAATTTCGTCCGTGGTAACCGCAATGGGATCGTCGTCGGTTGGGAGAGGGAGGGAGGTCTTTTTATGGACCTCCTCCTCGACCATACCTACGTGAGCTGGGTCGCACTGCTGAGTGCTGGGTGAGCATTGAGACTCAATGCTGCCGGCGAAACACTCGGCCTTTTCATCGTCCTCGAAGGCGGTAGTGCCATCGGTGCGGGCCAGAGGTGGTGTGTGAGTGATCGCGTCTGCCCGGAGGGCCCTGGCTACTCTATAGTAAGCCTGGTGGGAGGGGGAGATGGTCTCCATGAGATCGCCCCATTGGGCGTTGTTAAAATCAGAGAGACGGGACCTGACTTGCCGCTGGAGATCATTGGCGCGTTTCCTGTAGGCAGGAGTTGGGTAGAGGGAGGCCCTCCGGAGGGCGGCTCTTTTGGCCCTAATCAGGTTCTTGATGGCGAGAGGCAGTTTCCGGTCGTGGACCGGTACTACACGCTCGCCCTCACGAATTGCTGATTGGACCAAAAGGGTGAGGGATTCTACTGCGCTATCTATCTTGTCTGTGCAGTCGAAGTGGCCAGGGGAGAGCGCATAAGGCGAGTCGGGGGCTTCAAAGGTGGTGACTAAGGAGCTTTTGACACTGTCCCAATTAGTAATAGTTTTGGTGGAGAGTGTGGAGGGTGACGATGGGGGACCTATCTGAAGGGACACCGGTCGGTGGTCGGAACCTAGGTCGTCGAGAGTCTCGATCGCCCTGAGGTTGAGATTGACACCCCTTACTAGAGCGAAGTCTAGTACGTCGGGGGCGTGGTCTATGATATCGGGGTAATGAGTGGGGGAGTAGGGACATAAGACGTCCAACTCTAACACCTCGGTTAAGCCGAGGAGGGCAGTACCGCCGGGGTTCGTCTGTAGGCAGGTCCAATCCGTATGTTTGGAGTTAAAATCCCCGAACATAACGGTGTGGGCGCCTAGAGCGAGGATGGCTTCGAAATCACTCCTTAGGGGTAGTGTTCCGCTGGGTATGTAAATAGAGGCTATGACTAAGGACGGATGACCCGTCAGAGCTAATCTACAGATAGTAGCCTCCATGTTAGTGAGGGCTGGAGTGGGGACGGGGGAGCAATGGAGGGACTTCCTAAAATAAATGGCAGTGCCGCCGCCTCTACGGCCGTCGGCTCTGTCGTTCCTAACGAGAGAAAACTTGGGAATACTCAGGCCCTTGGTATGGGGTTTGAGCCAAGTTTCCTGCACTAGCAACAGATCGACTTCGAATTCTTTGACGAACTCTAAGTTCAGGTACGTTGCTGCGGAGGCCGCGAGCATTGTACGAAATGAGCGAAACACTCCTAGGCTTGATGCGACCCGCGCTGACGGGAGACTGGGTGGTCTGAGGGACCGGGGGGCGCGACATTAACTCACTTATATGAGGGAGAGCAGATGGCTGTGATCGGCCACAGCCATCAATCGCGCGGTGGGGGAGGTTGCGGCGCGCAGTTTGCGCGCCAGGACCGATATTTCGGCCAAATTAATGTTAGCAATGGCGGCGCTGACCGTCAAGAGTTCATCCGCGATCTGGGAGTGAGGGGCGCCCGAGGGGGCGGGGCGCGGAGCGGGGGGACATTAAATTAAACAATGTTCTGCTTATAAAGGTTTGACTTGGATAAAACTATACTGTGATGTAAGAAACAACTAACGCCATCTATAAGCCAAAAACAAAAACTAAACTATTCAGTACGAACACATACTTTAAGGGGCTACAGTGTGCTGGAACTGGCTGGAAGACGCTTTTGAATCGCTTGTGACATCCTCTAGGAAGATGGCAGACCTTTGAAATTAATATATGATATAATTTAACTCCTCGATTCCCTATGGCATGTATGACAACTGTCATAACCTTACGCCTTCGATGAGTAAATATATTCCGTAAGAATGCTTAAAACAAACCTAAGAATTTATGTGCCATTTTAAATGCGCAGTGGATTACGTTTAAGCTTATACAGTCTTACGGGCAATATCAAAATATTGTATGTTCACGTTTAAAACTAACAGGAACAATAGTTACTCATTCAGAAAAAACGTTTTCATCAATTTATCACATTACGCCTTACGAGGAAAAGCCCAGCTACTCGTTGCATGTTGTCTGTGACCAGGCGCTCTTCGCATCACCATTGATTTGATTGTAACTTTTCATAAGCGATTCATCAATCATAAATCAACCTTCCAAAGTTCACCTCGAGCGCCATATAGTGAAATTAATTCAAAGTAGCAATTCTCATACAAAATTACCGATTGTAGGCCAAGGACGTGGGGTGAGGTGAGGGACCGAAAAAGACGCCGCATCTTTCCAATTCACTTTCGTACAAAATGTACTGGGTCAAGTTTCATAAAACTATAATTTCGTAGTTTATTATGACAATTCGAGGTACACTGCGCAGCAGAGTCTATTTGTTAATCTGTGGGTTAATCGGCTTTCGGTCATAGTCACAATGAATTGTAGTTCTATGAAACAGGATCCTGAAGGGATGGGTCTTTTCCGCGCCCTCGCCCCACGTCCCATGTCCGAACAAAACAAAAAATATTATATACCTATTAGTCCAATCGGTGGAGACATTTTCGAGTTTTTGCAAGACCAACGCACGGGGACTGATTTTTGTAGTAGTGATCGAGCTTCAATCGTTAGAAAAACATAAAATGTAAATTCCCATTTCCTGTATTTTTTTTTATTTAAGTAAATAACTAAAAAAGAAAATAAAAAGAAGAAAAGTAAAAAGGAAACCGATCATTTATTATAATCACTATTCGAACCAAAAGCTCTCTGTCGCTCAAGGGACGCCTCTTCCCATCCGAGCTATTGTAACATTATGAATCTAAGCGAAACATCGTTCTATTATTTGTGCCTAAATCACGGTAAAAGCGAGGTTCACTAAAAATGAAACCTAACTACCTATGTATTATAATCCATTTATTGTCGCGATTAGGTCGGCCGCACGCGGCCAGACTTTCTGCTCGAGTATTGTAGTCTCTAATACCTAGCATTTAAGGTTCATTTTAGTTTGATGGAGTTTTGTTTCAGTCCTCGCGCTCGCACTTCGCCTCCTCGTTAGATTGTAGGGTACATAGGCGGTAAATAATGTGTTGGTAAATAATAACTTCGATTGGCGTTACGAATAATACTTGATTCATAAACGAATCTGTGTAGATTTCGTCTGTAAATTTTTTTTCTATCTGCCTGACATGTTTTTCTGTTTTAAATAAAATAAAACGCTGTATATTTTTATCACGCATTTTATTGTACATGCGGAAGTATTGTTAGAAGAATCAATGGCGTAATGCTAAAAATTTTAAAGCAATTATAATTTATATACATGTGTACTTGTTTTTAGTTTTTTTATTTTCTCGAAATTCCGCCGTATTGGGATAAGTTATCTACACTGCAATAATTATGCTCTTTACCTTCCCTACGTGTAATATAAATCACACTTCCATGACATGTATAAGTTGATCCTATTCAATTGTTTTTGCTAGGGTTGTCACAAAATCCGGGTTTTTTTATTCATGATTTATTCGATGCTCATTTTTAGGTACAACGTAATTTAAATATATAATTTAACGCTCATAATATTTTTTGGGTTCCGTAATCATAATGACAACAAAAGAAAGTAGTACACGTAACAAAAAAAAAACAACTGAAACCTTAACAAAAAGGAAAAGTGTAACAAAAAGTAACCAAATAGAAATAGAAGTACTGTATCACACAATAGATTAAATAAAAATCTGCGTTCCTGGTTTACCGATATTACATATTTTTATTTAAGTGTCACAATGAATATTTTAATGTATCTTGAAAATATTCGTCGGTGGGGAGTTCCAAAATTATAATAATAATAATAACGTCCACACAACGCAATCAAACTAGAATTCCCTGTACTATGGTATGGATAGTTTTTAACTATCAGCTTTAATGACAAAAATCACTTAAATGCTGTATGTTTCCTGTGCTATTGGAATGAAATAATAGAAATGGTATGAATTACACTATTAATACGATTATCAACAGATTAATCTGTTATAATATACCAATATAAGTTAAGACGAGGTGGCACTGTTTATTAATAATTATATTTATCAGTCTTTGTGCTGAAACAAGGATGCAGGCCAAATAAGCACTCAAATTCATTTGTAGCTCTTTTGCCAACATCCTTAGCAACGAAGTCTTTATCCATTTTCATAATTTTTGTTTTATTTCTTTGGTCAATATCCATTTTGAAATGTTTTTTTTTCTTCTGTAAAAAATAAATTATTTTGCTTTTGTTCTTAAAATTTTTATTATTTTGTTTGTGTTATACCATAGAAAAAAAATACTCCTGTCAGATTCGCTTAATGGACTATGTGGCCACACAGGCACGGAAGCGATGACACATATTCACCCTTTTAAAACCGCTTCAGTGAATGCGCGTAGTGTAAAATAAAATAAAAAATTGCGTAAAGTCGATGATTTAAATTCAAAGATTTTGAGCCAAAATCTTAATCCAAGCTTCAAATTTATCAAAATTTCCACTCTTTTAAAATATTTATAATCCTCTGTATTTTTACACTATATTTAAAGATTTTCAACAGCTTTTGTAAATAAACCTCTTGAGTCATGGAAACACAAGAAGTCCACTGCTGGATATAGGCCTCCTCCATGCATTTCCAAAAAGACCGGTTGGAAGCGGATTTCATCCAGCGTCTTCCTGGTACTTGGATGAGGTCATCTGTCGGCTGGTCGTCCTACGCTGCGCTTGCCGATATGTGGTCTTCATTCGAGAACTTTTCGGCCATGTAGACGACTTTCGTTCATCTACGAATCTCATCATTTCTGATTCGATATCGTAGAGAAAGCATAGGCCTTTCCATAGCTAGTTGCGTGACCTTGAGCTTTCTTATGAGGCCCATAGTGAGAGACCACGTTTCAGTGCCATAAGTCATCACTGGTTGTATAATTTTGTCTTGAGCGATTGAGGTATATTAGACGAAAGCACTTTTCTAAGTTTCCCGAATGCTGCCCAGCCGAGTTGGATTCGACGATTGACCTCTTTCACAAAGTTGGACGGGCCTAGTTGGACTGTTTGTCCTGAGTAGACGTATTCGTCTACAACTTCGAGAGTCGAGTTCCCCAATGTTATCGGGGTGGGCACGAAACGAGTATTCGATGTGACCTTCGTTTTGTCCATGTTCATTTCAAGGCCCACCCGTTGGGAAACTCGACTGAGGTCTTCGAGCATTATGCCGAGGTCTTCCATCGTTTCTGCCATGACTACTATATCGTCGGCAAATCGAAGGTGAGTGATGTACTCGCCATTGATATTGATGCCGCGTCCCTGACATTCCAGAAGCTTGAAGGTATCTTTCAGTCCGTTTGTGAACATTTTTGGAGAGATAACGTCTCCCTGTCTTACGCCCTTTTTCAATGGAATTGCCTCCGAACTCTGTTCCTGTACTCGGACCGTCATAGTGGTTCTGTGGTCATAGTGGACTGTTGTACAAGCATTTCAGCCAGCACCTCGATATACCGATAGTCAATACGGCAACGCTGGAGAGACTCGAGCACTGTCCATAACTCGATCGAATCGAAGGCTTTCTCATAGTCCACAAACGCAAAGCATAATGGCAAATTATACTCCTCAGTCTTCTGTATAATTTGCCGCAACGTGTGGATGTGGTCTATGGTACTAAAGCCCTTTCGGAAACCGGCTTGTTCGGGAGGCTGGAAGTCATCAAACCTACGTTCAAGACGATTCGTGAGGACCCTCGAAAACAGCTTATAAACATGGCGCAGAGTAGTCATCAGTAACCACAAAAACCTCCAATACTAATTTTCATACAAAAACGGACCCAGAGATAAAAATCAGAATTTTTAAATTTTTAGGAGCCAGCTTGAAATTCGACTTACGCCATTTTGTAAAAAGTAAGTTAACGTTGTCATCCAACCCAAGGTCTTATTCAACATTTGTTCGACAAGACTACCCCGTAATGTTACCGTTTTCTCAGGCTTTGACAAAAAAGCTGTAAAGACCGGATTTTCCAAGTCAGATTTTTCTTATCGGATTGAGGGATCACCCTGTAAGGATGGAAAATTCCAAGTTTATACCATATGTGGAACTTGAAAATCTTTTAGCACCTGATAAGACCGAAATTAGAACAACCAAAAATTCAAGAATTTTCGCACGTCTAGTTATTTTAGCATTCAAATGCTGTGTGACTATAAAGTTGATACAATATTAGTCCAGCCGCTAGACCAGCGGGGCCCGGTGGCAAAACCTGCATTAGGTGTTGGTTGAAAATTTAAGCAAGTTTACTTTTCAATCGGCACTATTAAATTTGCCATAAAAATTTGTTGACGTCACCGTCCTATCTAGGGTTTATGCAACGAGTTTATGTTGTTTTAAAAGACCACCCCTAAGTGTTACCATTATCCCAAGCCGTTGAAAAAAAAAAAGAAGCTTCTCCAAGTTTTCGATTTTCTCCGTCAGTTTTAGCAAAAAAACTAATCGTATAGAAAATTTCAAGTTAGTAACATCAAAATGGGACAACAATTTTATCTAGCTGTTTTTCGCTGATCAACTTTATGTAGGTATATACATTCTTCACGTCACACCGTGTACATAAAGTTGTTATATGCGATGTATATCATGTTAGTATTTTAATTAATATATCAATAATAATGGCACCAGGTATTTACATATTTTTTTCAAAATCAAATCAGATCCGGATTATAAATTACTATCTGAGAGCGTGACAACCCTAACGACGTAAAATCCGGATAACAATTAAAATGGTCGTAATTTCTACTTTCCATGGAATTGGCATTTGAAATATATTTTTTATTTCATATGGGGAAGTCGCTTCCTACGTTCCAATTTTGCCACTGAGTCCCGAAATACATCCATGTGAAATCAAAGTCAAATTCACTTTATTGAAAAAAGATAAGATGATTTTTTTTTACTTTTTGACATAAAAACCTGTGGTTGTGAAAAAACATGTACTATTTCGTAAGTAGGTAGATAAACAAATACGTACTAAACATGTGATTTTTGTTTGAAAGCTATTCTTTCTACAAAGCATAGATAAGTTTTGAAGAGATGTACCTACCTTTATCTTTTTTGTTTGTAATGGCGCATGCTATACAAGAAAGCATTAGATTGAAGTCTATTCAATCTACGCGTAGGTACGCGGGCGGGCTGGCGAGCCGGCTAGAAAAGTAGAAACCGCTCGGCTCGCTCGACGCGTTCGAAATTCGGCTATATATCTTAAGATTTTTCCCTGTGCCGATGACCTTGAGCGTTTGACACAGGTGTGCAGCACTTCAACATTTCACCGCTAGATGACACGACTGAATTAATTCCTAGTAGTAATCTCCATAGAAAGACGCGCGCGCGGCCGCACACACACAGTCTCATTCCCTTCGCGTAAGCACACGCCGCCAAACGCACACATATATAGCCGAATTTCGAACGCGTCGAGCGAGCCGAGCGGTTTCTACTTTTCTAGCCGGCTCGCCAGCCCGCCCGCGTACCTACGCGTAGATTGAATAGACTTCAATCTAATGCTTTCTTGTATAGCATGCGCCATTACAAACAAAAAAGATAAAGGTAGGTACATCTCTTCAAAACTTATCTATGCTTTGTAGAAAGAATAGCTTTCAAACAAAAATCACATGTTTAGTACGTATTTGTTTATCTACCTACTTACGAAATAGTACATGTTTTTTCACAACCACAGGTTTTTATGTCAAAAAGTGAAAAAAAATCATCTTATCTTTTTTCAATAAAGTGAATTTGACTTTGATTTCACATGGATGTATTTCGGGACTCAGTGGCAAAATTGGAACGTAGGAAGCGACTTCCCCATATGAAATAAAAAATATATTTCAAATGCCAATTCCATGGAAAGTAGAAATTACGACCATTTTAATTGTTATCCGGATTTTACGTCGTTAGGGTTGTCACGCTCTCAGATAGTAATTTATAATCCGGATCTGATTTGATTTTGAAAAAAATATGTAAATACCTGGTGCCATTATTATTGATATATTAATTAAAATACTAACATGATATACATCGCATATAACAACTTTATGTACACGGTGTGACGTGAAGAATGTATATACCTACATAAAGTTGATCAGCGAAAAACAGCTAGATAAAATTGTTGTCCCATTTTGATGTTACTAACTTGAAATTTTCTATACGATTAGTTTTTTTGCTAAAACTGACGGAGAAAATCGAAAACTTGGAGAAGCTTCTTTTTTTTTTTCAACGGCTTGGGATAATGGTAACACTTAGGGGTGGTCTTTTAAAACAACATAAACTCGTTGCATAAACCCTAGATAGGACGGTGACGTCAACAAATTTTTATGGCAAATTTAATAGTGCCGATTGAAAAGTAAACTTGCTTAAATTTTCAACCAACACCTAATGCAGGTTTTGCCACCGGGCCCCGCTGGTCTAGCGGCTGGACTAATATTGTATCAACTTTATAGTCACACAGCATTTGAATGCTAAAATAACTAGACGTGCGAAAATTCTTGAATTTTTGGTTGTTCTAATTTCGGTCTTATCAGGTGCTAAAAGATTTTCAAGTTCCACATATGGTATAAACTTGGAATTTTCCATCCTTACAGGGTGATCCCTCAATCCGATAAGAAAAATCTGACTTGGAAAATCCGGTCTTTACAGCTTTTTTGTCAAAGCCTGAGAAAACGGTAACATTACGGGGTAATCTCTGGCTCCGTTTTTGTATGAAAATTAGTATTAGAGGTTTTTGTGGTTACTGATGACTACTCTGCGCCATGTTTATAAGCTGTTTTCGAGGGTCCTCACGAATCGTCTTGAACGTAGGTTTGATGACTTCCAGCCTCCCGAACAAGCCGGTTTCCGAAAGGGCTTTAGTACCATAGACCACATCCACACGTTGCGGCAAATTATACAGAAGACTGAGGAGTATAATTTGCTTTGCGTTTGTGGACTATGAGAAAGCCTTCGATTCGATCGAGTTATGGACAGTGCTCGAGTCTCTCCAGCGTTGCCGTATTGACTATCGGTATATCGAGGTGCTGGCTGAAATGCTTGTACAACAGTCCACTATGACCACAGAACCACTATGTCGGTCCGAGTACAGGAACAGAGTTCGGAGGCAATTCCATTGAAAAAGGGCGTAAGACAGGGAGACGTTATCTCTCCAAAAATGTTCACAAACGGACTGGAAGATACCTTCAAGCTTCTGGAATGTCAGGGACGCGGCATCAATATCAATGGCGAGTACATCACTCACCTTCGATTTGCCGACGATATAGTAGTCATGGCAGAAACGATGGAAGACCTCGGCATAATGCTCGAAGACCTCAGTCGAGTTTCCCAACGGGTGGGCCTTGAAATGAACATGGACAAAACGAAGGTCACATCGAATACTCGTTTCGTGCCCACCCCGATAACATTGGGGAACTCGACTCTCGAAGTTGTAGACGAATACGTCTACTCAGGACAAACAGTCCAACTAGGCCCGTCCAACTTTGTGAAAGAGGTCAATCGTCGAATCCAACTCGGCTGGGCAGCATTCGGGAAAGTTAGAAAAGTGCTTTCGTCTAATATACCTCAATCGCTCAAGACAAAATTATACAACCAGTGATGACTTATGGCACTGAAACGTGGTCTCTCACTATGGGCCTCATAAGAAAGCTCAAGGTCACGCAACTAGCTATGGAAAGGCCTATGCTTTCTCTACGATATCGAATCAGAAATGATGAGATTCGTAGATGAACGAAAGTCGTCTACATGGCCGAAAAGTTCTCGAATGAAGACCACATATCGGCAAGCGCAGCGTAGGACGACCAGCCGACAGATGACCTCATCCAAGTGCCAGGAAGACGCTGGATGAAATCCGCTTCCAACCGGTCTTTTTGGAAATGCATGGAGGAGGCCTATATCCAGCAGTGGACTTCTTGTGTTTCCATGACTCAAGAGGTTTATTTACAAAAGCTGTTGAAAATCTTTAAATATAGTGTAAAAATACAGAGGATTATAAATATTTTAAAAGAGTGGAAATTTTGATAAATTTGAAGCTTGGATTAAGATTTTGGCTCAAAATCTTTGAATTTAAATCATCGACTTTACGCAATTTTTTATTTAATTTTACACTACGCGCATTCACTGAAGCGGTTTTAAAAGGGTGAATATGTGTCATCGCTTCCGTGCCTGTGTGGCCACATAGTCCATTAAGCGAATCTGACAGGAGTATTTTTTTTCTATGGTATAACACAAACAAAATAATAAAAATTTTAAGAACAAAAGCAAAATAATTTATTTTTTACAGAAGAAAAAAAAACATTTCAAAATGGATATTGACCAAAGAAATAAAACAAAAATTATGAAAATGGATAAAGACTTCGTTGCTAAGGATGTTGGCAAAAGAGCTACAAATGGATTTGAGTGCTTATTTGGCCTGCATCCTTGTTTCAGCACAAAGACTGATAAATATAATTATTAATAAACAGTGCCGCCTCGTCTTAACTTATATTGGTATATTATAACAGATTAATCTGTTGATAATCGTATTAATAGTGTAATTCATACCATTTCTATTATTTCATTCCAATAGCACAGGAAACATACAGCATTTAAGTGATTTTTGTCATTAAAGCTGATAGTTAAAAACTATTCATACCATAGTACAGGGAATTCTAGTTTGATTGCGTTGTGTGGACGTTATTATTATTATTATAATTTTGGAACTCCCCACCGACGAATATTTTCAAGATACATTAAACTATTCATTGTGACACTTAAATAAAAATATGTAATATCGGTGAACCAGGAACGCAGATTTTTATTTAATCTATTGTGTGATACAGTACTTCTATTTCTATTTGGTTACTTTTTGTTACACTTTTCCTTTTTGTTAAGGTTTCAGTTGTTTTTTTTTTGTTACGTGTACTACTTTCTTTTGTTGTCATTATGATTACGGAACCCAAAAAATATTATGAGCGTTAAATTATATATTTAAATTACGTTGTACCTAAAAATGAGCATCGAATAAATCATGAATAAAAAAACCCGGATTTTGTGACAACCCTAGCAAAAACAATTGAATAGGATCAACTTATACATGTCATGGAAGTGTGATTTATATTACATGTAGGGAAGGTAAAGAGCATAATTATTGCAGTGTAGATAACTTATCCCAATACGGCGGAATTTCGAGAAAATAAAAAAACTAAAAACAAGTACACATGTATATAAATTATAATTGCTTTAAAATTTTTAGCATTACGCCATTGATTCTTCTAACAATACTTCCGCATGTACAATAAAATGCGTGATAAAAATATACTGCGTTTTATTTTATAACAGAAAAACATGTCAGGCAGATAGAAAAAAAATTTACAGACGAAATCTACACAGATTCGTTTATGAATCAAGTATTATTCGTAACGCCAATCGAAGTTATTATTTACCAACACATTATTTACCGCCTATGTACCCTACAATCTAACGAGGAGGCGAAGTGCGAGCGCGAGGACTGAAACAAAACTCCATCAAACTAAAATGAACCTTAAATGCTATGTATTAGAGACTACAATACTCGAGCAGAAAGTCTGGCCGCGTGCGGCCGACCTAATCGCGACAATAAATGGATTATAATACATAGGTAGTTAGGTTTCATTTTTAGTGAACCTCGCTTTTACCGTGATTTAGGCACAAATAATAGAACGATGTTTCGCTTAGATTCATAATGTTACAATAGCTCGGATGGGAAGAGGCGTCCCTTGAGCGACAGAGAGCTTTTGGTTCGAATAATGATTATAATAAATGATCGGTTTCCTTTTTACTTTTCTTCTTTTTATTTTCTTTTTTAGTTATTTACTTAATTAAAAAAATACAGGAAATGGGAATTTACATTTTATGTTTTTCTAACGATTGAAGCTCGATCACTACTACAAAAATCAGTCCCCGTGCGTTGGTCTTGCAAAAACTCGAAAATGTCTCCACCGATTGGACTAATAGGTATATAATATTTTTTGTTTTGTTCGGACATGGGACGTGGGGCGAGGGCGCGGAAAAGACCCATCCCTTCAGGATTCTGTTTCATAGAACTACAATTCATTGTGACTATGACCGAAAGCCGATTAACCCACAGATTAACAAATAGACTCTGCTGCGCAGTGTACCTCGAATTGTCATAATAAACTACGAAATTATAGTTTTATGAAACTTGACCCAGTACATTTTGTACGAAAGTGAATTGGAAAGATGCGGCGTCTTTTTCGGTCCCTCACCCCACGTCCTTGGCCTACAATCGGTAATTTTGTATGAGAATTGCTACTTTGAATTAATTTCACTATATGGCGCTCGAGGTGAACTTTGGAAGGTTGATTTATGATTGATGAATCGCTTATGAAAAGTTACAATCAATGGTGATGCGAAGAGCGCCTGGTCACAGACAACATGCAACGAGTAGCTGGGCTTTTCCTCGTAAGGCGTAATGTGATAAATTGATGAAAACGTTTTTTCTGAATGAGTAACTATTGTTCCTGTTAGTTTTAAACGTGAACATACAATATTTTGATATTGCCCGTAAGACTGTATAAGCTTAAACGTAATCCACTGCGCATTTAAAATGGCACATAAATTCTTAGGGCATTCTTACGGAATATATTTACTCATAGAAGGCGTAAGGTTATGACAGTTGTCATACATGCCATAGGGAATCGAGGAGTTAAATTATATCATATATTAATTTCAAAGGTCTGCCATCTTCCTAGAGGATGTCACAAGCGATTCAAAAGCGTCTTCCAGCCAGTTCCAGCACACTGTAGCCCCTTAATGGAGAACTTCCACAAAAGAGGGTTTAATCTCATTTTAACGTGGAAGATGCGTTTTTGTTGTATTTCATTCTACGACGACTGATGTAGGTATGAGGTACGTAGCGACATACAGAGTGGGCTCAAACTATAACGTCGCACCATGCTCGTAACGCCTTATAATGCGTGGAACGTTTACCAGAGATGTTTTATTGCATGCAAGCATTTTTGATTTTTTTTTTTCGGTATAACCTCAAAAATTTTTTTAGGTAGGTACCTATATATTTTTTCTGAGTTTTACCAAAGAGAATATTCTCTTTGGTTTTACTATGGTATTGTTCCGCATACTTTTTGTCTTCACGATACACCTACGAAATTAGGAAATTTTGGTTTACTCCACAAATTTCTAACAAATCTTTTAATTAAAAAAAGGTAATTAAGGCCGACTTGCACCACTTTCTTAAATGTCGCTAAACAGCATTTAACTAATTTTTTCATACAAAACTCCATTAAGAAGTCAACCTAAGTTCTATAAATTATAATTACGCAAAAGTGTCACCCGCAGGTTGATGAGTTCTTTTTTTGCGGCAGTTTTGAGCTAACACTTCCGCTACATGAACTAATAACCATAGATTGTAGTTTTTGTTATTGTACCGAGTAACACCTATCAAAAAGTATATATTGTGACAGAGTTTATATATATGTGTATGTATGTATTTATTTTATGTACGTATATATATATATAAAAAGAAGCTTGCATTATCATTAACAAAGGTAGTACTTTCTCTCAAACTCTGACGTTGGCAGAATCCTTAGGAAAGCCATCACAAAAAAAAAAAAAAAAAAGCACGTTCTTTGACCTTGACCAAATAAATACTGTATAATCAGTGCAGTGAGTCCATAAAGCAGAATTGAATTGAATTGACCTTGACCACGCCACGTCCTTTGCGAACACTGTTCCAAAGAGTAGAGTAATCACTGTTCTGTGGTGTAAAAACAATGTCACTCCAGTGATTATTTTCTCTGTGCTCCAGTGTAAGTTTGAGGCAAGTTCCTAATTGAAGTATTTATGAAATTAAGCATGTTGAGGTAATCCTGAAGTTCTTTTGCTATTGGCCATGGGGGTGAGCGACATGATTTTGTGTGACTAAGATAAAAACACCAAGTGAAAAGCAAAATTTATATTTTATAATAATTCAGACTTTTGCCTAAACTGATTGAACGTTTGTCTTGGACAACATTACATTGACGTACAGTACAGCTTACATTATTATTGCATGCGCCAGTGTCGCCGGCGGCCAGTGGCGGGCGGGGGACGGACTGCTCGGTGAGTTCAGTAGCTGCTGCGCTCTCGTGCGATGGTGAGCTTTTCTCAGACTGTTTTCGGTCTTCCGGTGTGTACATGGACAATTTCCCCAGCCCGGCACTGCGGGCCAGCTGGCAGCCAGGCTCAGTACATAAATGCATCTTGTGGCGCTGCGTACTTATACTCGTTTATTTAAATAAACGCTACTTATCCGAACTAAGAACTTCTTCGATTATAGTTAGTATTTAGATTGTTATTAGTACTGTTATAAACATTTCGTATCACCAACAACATGGATAAAGGACAGTTCTACCTAACTGATGTCTGCCGATTCTGGTAGTAGAATAGAGGGATAATAAGCAACAACAGACTTTACTTACATTTAGTTTAGGTACAACATATTATTGCCTAGCTACTGCATCTACTCTCGCGCGCGTGAGAGGGACTGTACAATAAAAATATAATGTTGACTAAGTATGTAGGAATAGCATGACGCACCCACTCACACAATCACACAACGAACGATAAGGCTAGAGGTCCGCACACACTCGTGATACTGGCGTCCGTCCGTCCGCTCCTCGCGCATTCCTCCACTCGTACGTGTCAATAAACATCGAAAATGCAAGGGTCAACGGTGGCTAATAGGAGAAAATACAAAACGACGTTATAAATAGGGTATCAATAACGAACCGGGTAAATTTTCAATTTTCAAAAACTGATAACACCTCGCATCGAGTCAATATAGAGTATATAAAACTTTAGAATGTACATTATGTGCAGTCACCAGGGCCGGCGCTAGTGTCGGGGGCCCCGGGGCCCCACGCGTCAGTGCGCGTCGCCTTCGCCGCTCGAGTGCGCGTGGCACTCGCAGCGGCAGTGCTCGGGCTCCACGTAGCTGTACTGCGGCTCCTCGCCCGCCGGCAGAGTCTGGATGCGCTTGGCCGGCGCGCGCCGCTCCGGCAGCTCCTCGAAGTCGATCCAGCCCGGCGCGGGCCCCGGCTGCCCCCGCCGCCCCTCGCCCTCGGAGTCGCTCCAGCCCAGCGCGGGCCCCGGCTGCCCCCGCCGCCCCGCCCCCTCCTCGGAGTCGCTCCAGCCCGGCGCCCGCGCCGGCGGCTGCACGGCCGCGGGGGCGCGGGGCTGCCCACCCAACGGCGCCGAGGCGGCACGCGGGCGACGAGGCAGCGAGATACGTAGCTTCTCCCCGGGCGGTGCGGGCGCGGGCGGGGCCGCGGGTGGTGCGGCGGGGCGCGGGGCAGGCGGTGCAGTAGGTCGCGGCCGCTCCACGCGCGCTACGCTCAGGCCGGCGCGTTCCGCCACCGGCACCATCGGAAGCGCCACTGGCCGCTCCAGCGGCAGAGTCGTCGGCACGTACGGCAGCTCCTCCTCGAAGGACTCCTGCACCACCAGCCCACGCTGCTCTACGTCCTCCCCGCCACCCCCGCTCGACCCGCCGCCACCCAGCCGCCCTTCTGAGCTCGCCGAAGACTCGCTCGAGTCTTTCGCTTCCACCCCTTCCGCTCCCTCCGACCAGAAAGGCTGTACCGTCTGGTTGGGGGGCGAAGGAGTGGGAATTGGCTGTACCGTGGTGATATGGGTGTCGCGCAGCGCCCGCGCCGGCGGTGGCTCTGCGTGGAAGTTGGTGAATAAGGGCTTGGCGGGGACGTCGTTGCTAGACAGCGGCTCGGGAGGGAAACCACTAGATTGTGGCTCAATGGGGAAACTACCGGAAAGCGGCTCGGCGGGGAAGTTAGTGGACTGGAACTGAAGCTCGCCTGGGAAATTGCTGCCTAGCGAAAGCTCGCTACTGGCGCTGGGCGTGTTCGTAATGCTGAGTTGCGTGCTGAACACCTGTTCGCGGCTGCCCACCTGCGTGCTGAACTGCAGGCGTGAGCGGCGGCCGCGAGGTGACGGGGGGGAGGCGGTGCGCGCCGGCCCCGGCTGTACGATTGTCCGCTCCTCCCTCTTCACCACGGCCGGCGCCGCCGCGGCGGGTGGGCTTATCGTCCGCGTCGGTTCCATCTGCGCCGCAACTACCACCTCCGGCGCTACAGACTTTTCGGTCGGTGAGCGCAGCGGGATAATGATGCTCCCGTCGGGCAGCACCGTGCGGGTGCGTGGTGGTGGTAAGGTGGAGGCGGTCGCTGATGCGGTGGGGGCGGCCGGCGCAGGGGCTCCAGCGGGCGGCGTCCGCAGCGGGATGTGGATGATGGCCGCCGGTTCGTAGTAGGGTAGGCGTTCAGCGCCGGGCGGGGGTGGCACGTGAGATGGCGCTGGGTTTGCAGGGGCCGGGGCCGGTTCGGCAGGGGAGGCGGGCCGCGAGCGACGCGCACCGCGGAACAGCGACAGCACAGAGCCGCGCGAGGACGTGCGCTCGCGTGATTTACTACGTGAGCGCTCGGGGGAACGCTTGCGCGCGCGACCCGCCGGTGACTCGGGGCTGGCGATTGTCTCGCGGGACTTAAACAGCGAGCAGAAGGACGACTTGCGTGAGTGCGCCCCAGGAGCAGGTGAGGGCGTGCGGCTGTCGCGTGCGCGCACCGCCGCCCGCAGCTCTAGCGACGCCGGTTTGGGCGGCGGTTCCTCCTCCTCGTCTTCTTGGTCTACCGAATCGTCATCCGGCCGTAGTTTGATACGGATGATGTCCTTGGAGCGGTTCGCGGCCCGGTAAACCTCGGGTTTGTCGTGTAACTCGGTACGGCGCTCGCGTGAGCGCGCGCGACGATTTCGGTTTTCCTTGCTATTTTTATCTGGGTCAGGTGTAACAGTGGCCGCCAGTGTAACTATAGTCGCAGGTGCTACGGTAGCGGGTGCAGGACGTGTGGCAGGGGGCGGTTCCACCGTTACCTCGGCGCGAACCTCGCATCGGACAGGGACTGAGGGCGTGGCCGGGAGAGGCACGGGCGCATAGGCGGTAGGGGCCGGGGCGGTAGCAGCCAGTGATATTTCCAGCAGGCGGCGCTCCACCGCGGCGGCGCACAACTCGACATCTGTATCGATGGGCTTGGGGCCGCAGAAGGATGTCTCGAGTAACATTTTATGGGGCGAGGGTGAGCGTGAGGCTCCTGAGACTACGGACAGGCGGCTGCAGCCCGACATCGCCGAGCACTGTGAGCCGACCGAACTGAGACGCGAGGACCGCCCCACGCCCAGCAGCGCTGCCTCGGAGCCCTGGCTGTCCTTGCGCGAGTGACGGCGTGGGGGCAGCGCGGAGGGCGGTGGGGGTGGTGCGGCGGGAGGTGGCGGTGGCACCGGCTGCTCCAGGAAGGCTAACTCTTCGGTGGAGGAGCGCAGGTCTTGGGCGTCCTCGTGGAAGGCGGCCTCGAGACGCGCGGGAGGGTCGCCGGTGAAGAGCGCCAACTCGGGCGAGGAGTCGCGCGAGTCGTGGTGGCTAGAGCTGGAGGCGCGCGAGATGTCGATGCGCGGTGCGGCCTGCAGCGCGCCTGGTGGGCCTGGAGTGGACGCCGAACGCGCGCGCGGCTCGCCCGCCGGCCCGCCGGTGCCGAGCCCACCGCCGCCACCCACGGAGTGCTCCAAGATCTCTGGCAATTGGAACGTCGGTTTTTCCGGACTGGACTGAAACGAGTAACAAATAAGTTATTGTCAGATATTTCTATGGTCGATTAAAAGTTTCAAAAGTCGTAAGACAGAAGAGGAAAAGGAGCGATACGTACGTCGGGTCTCACCTCATCGGAGACGTCGTGATCGAAGGAGGCGAAGGGCGCGGGGCCTCGGCGCGGCTGGCGCGGGCTGACGGGCGCCGCGCCCCCACCCGGCGCCGGCCCTGGCGCCGCCATGTCAATCTACTGCAATGTAAAGACTTTTATTAAAACCGTATGTAAATTAGGTTCGTGTTCGGAATTTCAGTTATAGAAGGAAATATGGGGCAAGATACAGTTGAAATTAGAAGTAGTAACTAACTAACCATTTTAAATGATACCTATGTCTTTTAAAATAACAACTTCCACACAACACAAACACTTATCCTGGTCCCAAACTAGGATAGGCACCTACCCTGTGCTATGGCAACCAGGCAAGGAAATACCCCGCCTGAGGCCATTTGTACAAATGTACGTCAGCCCCCTGTGATATCGAACCCACGACCTCCGGTATGGTAATCAATGTGATTTCTTTTTTTATGGATCGAAAACTGAATGTTACAACTAAAAATTACATAAAAGTTAATTAAATAGTAAAGCTAGCAGTGATGTACCTAGGTACGTTCTATTACTGTGTGTGTTATCTATTGGTATAGCGAATAATTTTTTTATCTATCTATCTACTAGATGTGAATACAACATGCAATTTAGGCACAGAAATTCCAAAAACTATAAGTACCTAACTAATTTTATTAGGCGAAGTCAGACTCGCACCATTTACCAAAATTCAACCAGAAATGCCTAGATACCGCTAGACCAAACGAGGGTTTACGGTTAAACATTTTTTGTTTAATAACAGGACTTACAAATATGTTACCTACACAAATTAGAGACATCTAAATTATGCTAATATTTTCATATTTGAAATCACAAATTATGTAAATTAAGGTGATGTTTCATCCTATTTATGTAAATAAATAAATCCCACTGTAGTAAGAATACCTATTAGGCCCCATTATTATGAGCACCAAATCCTGTCGGTATCCCGACGTTATTGCAATAGCAATTGGTATAGAACTTGACAGTTAGACGCTTGGAATCGTTCAGGATTTCGTGCGCGTAATATACCTACTTTGGAGCTTATCTTTATAAGTTAATCACTCGTAAAAACTTTGGCCTTTGCATCTACGTAATGAGATGATTTATACAGCGTCCAGTGGCACGTTCACTCACACTAGATGGGTGAAGGGACCACTCGGACGCTGCAGTGCCTGGGACATTAAATTGAAAAATTCTTTATTGCACTAAAAAAAACAAGTTTATACAAAGGCGAGCTTAATACTACACTATCATTGTTTTAGATGGAGTAGGCCCAGAACCTATACCTTCCTGACAGCTTAGTCGGCATATGCCACAGGAAAGACAAGTCGATACGTACGAAGCCAACAAAACCGTGGGTTTCCTCAGGCTGTCTTCCTTCACAGTTAGCGTGTGGTTGGTTATTGCTCTTAAATAACAAAGTCATAGGTCATATATGCCCGCACTTGGAATCGAACCTGGGTCTCTCGTTTCCGAGTGCATTGTAGCCCACTGGGCTACCACCGCTTAAATCACTCATAAACCTGATGAAAAATTTACAAATTTCGATGGTATTAGGCAGCTAAACACAACGCGATCAGTTACAGTCTTATTCATAAAAAAAGTCGATCCCACTAAAACACTGTTAAGAACGCGTTAAAGCCGGTTTATGAGAGTAATTCCTGTTATAAACCAGCATTATCTCCGTCTTCGTAGTGTTTCTGTGGGATCGACTTTTTATAAATAACAATGTTAAAAAATAATATGGCTAAGCGAGTGTGTGATAGCTAAAAAGGTCTTTCGTTTGGATCAGGGGCATCCGTGACAGAGCGCTGATCCCAAAGAGAACCCTGGGCAAAGATATCACAAGTTTCACTAGCCTGTTGCTATTATTTTACTTTTGTGGTACCGCAGGTACGTAAAGAGACACAGTAAGTAGTCAAACCTCTGTCGAGAGTTGGTTATCCACCTGCAACTATGTATATGAGATTGTATGTTCCTATTGTTATCTATTGAACTACAGTGTAGTTCTGCTCGAAATAAACACATTCTAGGCCTGGTAGGTATTTTTGGATGTTTGCTCAAGGCAGCCTTACCCAGAGGTAACCTTAATCCCGAAATCACATCTACGATATTATTTTCTCGATTTACACGAGACTATCACTGTGATGTTCCCGTTTAATTAAGAGTTGAATATTGTATGTGTTCACTGAGCACAGAGTAAAGGTGAGGAAGTGTGTCTGGTGGGCAGAGACACGGCTCACCTGCGGCGCGCTAGAGCTCATGCCCCCGCGCGGAGCCCGCGCGGTGTGCGGCGGCGGCGGCGGCGGCGGCTGGTGGCACGATCGATGACGCTCCGCACTCGGCCGCGCTCTCCACCGGAGTAACATCGAGCGCCACGCCACCCCCGCCGCCCCGCCGCCCCGCCACCCCGCCGCCCCGCCGGCCCGCCGCGCGCCGCGCCTGCGCGCTGCCGCCGCACGAGCCGCCCCACGGCCGCACGAGCCGCCCCGCCACCGGAGCGCCTCCGATATAATGTCATAGAGTCACGTGTCTTCAGTGCTCAGAGCATGAACAATGGCGCCCGTACCTGACGTCGAAGAGGTCAATAGGTCACACCGTGCGTGCCCTCGATCGCGTGATCGATGCATGCGGCGCTCCCATCGCGGCCACCACTGCTGCTGAAAGTCGCTGACCTCTCGCGGGCTCGCTAATTACGAATTACCCGACATATTATGTGGTGTGTACCCGCGAATGGCAGAGGTAGGGGTAATAACATGAGCTATAGGATCCTTTATCACGCGATCTCTGGTTTTTAGTGTCCTACCGCAATTTGAGATGAAACGCTTCATTTCGAACTCTATACCCAAGAGAGAAGATAATTATAAAATAAGAAGGTAATTAGAAATATCGCACACTTTCTTCGACTTATTTCAGAAATACTTTGCGTTGGCCACTGGTGTGACCGCTAAAACGCGCAAAACGGCGGCGACAAGCTACAGGTGCAATCAAACCACTCGACACGGTCAATATAACTTTATTGATAACAGAACGTAGGGTCCATCTGTCGTACATTTAGTTACATAATATTGGAATAGCGTCTATGCAGCGGCACAGATGCGCAACTTAACTAGCTCGCCACATCACGCAGTAAACTATCTTAGTTATCAGGGTATGCACTCGCTATGGGCAGATATAGACTATATTGTGTCAATATATGTATTTTACAACACCATGCTTCTCTAATAAGGACAATACACATAGTAAGAAGGTAGTTCTATGTAGGTCGATAATTATTTTAGGAATAATTAGTTACTTATTTGCCGTTGCAATAGATTAACTTGAAAGTAGGTACCTTTATTTAGTACCTTGTGATCGCCCGGAACCGTGGACTAATATGATACTTCCGAAAGTTACAATAGTAGTCAGTTACGATTCAAATATCACCAACTACTCCCCTACCGTGTAGAAAAATATTGTGATTACAGAAGTGTGTCAAGTGAGGGCAGAGCTCCGGCCATGACATCGCTGCCGGTATCGATCCCGGCACCAGAATAGCTCGCTGCAACTGACTCGCGAGTCGGCTCGGGCTGACTCGGGCCGACTCTCGGGCCGGTTCGGGCTGACTCGGGCTTACTAGAGCCGGCTCGGGCTGACTAAGGCCGGCTCGGGCTAACTCGGGTCGGTTCGGGCGGACTCGGGCCGGCTCGGGCTGACTGGGGTTCGCATGCGCCGGCGCCCGGCTCCTACACTCGACATTATTGCCGACATACCTCATCCTGATTTGTGCTCAACAATTCCTCAAATCGTTGACAATAAGTATTCAGTAAACTAATAAATATATTTCAACAACAATTACACGGTTACAAGTAGGTACCATTATTTGCCAATATACATTATTTGCCTACCTGCCCTAGAAGCAGCCGGCGCCACCGGGCACCCGGTATTTCTTTATTGATCATATTTTCACTTCGATACCTCACATCTTACACTAAAGATAGGTCGAATGATATAATACAAGCAACATGATGCAAACAGACTGGACGCTCGAGCGCTCCTCAGATTATTATATGGAGTAGGTACCAAGCTCTGCTTCGACATATTATATATCTACTTATATATGAACTAGTGCTGTAAGTTCACAGGTGTTGAGTAAATATAACGATGCTCTATAATTTACTTATGATTTAAATCATGTAGTATTTTTATTCGTGGATTTATCGTAACTTATAGTTTTTTGAAAATTATGACAAATATTCTAAATATTATTTTGATAATTCACGTGTTTACTAGGTATAAATGTACTTTTAATGATTAATGAACGGTTTATGAATTAATGTTAAGGTGCACAACGTCACTTCTGTATGCGTGACTTCACTTCTGGATGCGTGACTTCACTTCTGGATGCGGGACGTCACTGCTGACATGACAACACTATGTCTTCGGTGGTAATTTGTCCGTAATCTTAAAATTCTATTCAATAATTTCAATTCACTACCACTATGTACACTCTCAAAGACCAATTCCAACACACGCATGTTCCCTTATTATTGAGATACTCTCATTTAACCGATATGTCTTCACACCGACAGTAAAGTTGATTTTTAGTTACATACTCGTATCTTACAATAAGTGTAATAAAAAAAGGTGCTCCTACAAGCCTGACGATCAAACATGTCTCACGCCGCTACCTCGCGCTACATATCAACAATACAACAAGTAGTAACGCAGGCAATCATCTAAAATTAATACAATAGTTACTTTGTACAAAACAATTCAAATAAGGTATAAAGGTGGGCTTTTAAATGCTCCGCTAAGCGAAAAATATACGGAAGTGTTGACTGTTCCGTATTACAAAACTGCCATTCTCGCTCTTCTGCCGGGCAGCGGGCGGCGGTTACCGGCGTCGGGCGCGCGACCTAGTCCGAGTCGGAGTCGGACGACGGCGGCTGCGGCAGCGCGGGCGCGGCGGGGGCGGCCGCGGGGGCGGCGGGGTGCGGCTCCACCTTCGCCGCCACCGCGTACGCCGGCGCGTCTTGCCGCGACGTGCGCTCGATGCCCACTCTGCAACCAAACAACATTGCGATTACAGCGAAGCTTCGTTATAATTGAACATGTTAAATTAAATTACGTATTTACGATGAACACATCGCTGCGCATATGGCCAGCAATGTTTGTACATATTGCTACGCCGTAGTATCGCGAATGTCGTAGCGCGTAGCTATGATTAGTGTGCTACAACTATCTTGCCCTGGCTACACCTGCTACATATTATTATGTCCTTCATAGCGCGTGACTACCCATTGCTACGGCGTACAACACTGTTAATTAAAGAAAGTATCTGAATAATATTTTCCTCTCGCTCATACGATACTGCCGTCTATATTGTATTAGCTTGAGGCAAATAGTTGTTCAGACCCTTTCTATAGCAAGAACCGTGCTATAGCAAATTTCAAATGGTAAGTACCACGCTGGATGCAAGCGGCTTCCAACCGGTCTTTTTCGAAATCCATGAAGGAGTCCTATGTCCAGCAGTGGACTTCTTGTGGCTGAATGATGATGATGAAGTACCACGCGGGTCGGTATAACATAATACAGGGTTTGGGGTAAGGTTTATTCGACGCATTCCTTGAAACGGGATTCCTTTATTCTGCTGTAATTCAACGGCAAAAAAACAGTATATAATTTTTTTCCAGTGATAATTTTATAGTCATATATGTTCCGCCCCCGCTGCCTGAGTGATCTTAAACGATCACGAAGGTTAAGCAACACAGGGCGCGTTCAGTGCATGGATGGGTCGCCGTCTATGCCTAATGCTAGTGGCATTTTTCCGAGCGGTTCCGTGCTTCGCAAGGCACGTTAAGGTGTGGGTGCCGGCTGCCGTCGATAGATGGCAGTCGTTAAGCCAAGTCAGAGGCCTTAGGGCGGCTTGACAACTTCTGACAGTAGACGAGCCACTAGTCTACAAGCCTCCACCAATCCGGACTTGGCCCCCGTGGTGGAGTATGGCTTATACCTTCCTCAGGGAAGAGATCCGTGCCCCTCGGTGGGGACATAATGGGTTGATGATGATGTTCCGCCTTATTGAAAATCCAGAATAGCTTCCGAACAATCGATTTAATGTCACCAAAATGTTTGGCAAATAAGCTGCAAATAAAATAACCCCCTTCTAGGCTGTATCGAGCAACTCTTCGGCACTGGTCGCGAATTACTACGCCGTAGCGCGTAGCTCGGATTGCTACGCCGTAGCACGTAGCTCGAAAGGGTGAGACGACAGAACAACGCAGCCAACGATAATATTATTAATATCTTTTTAACGCTTTTTTATTGTATAATTATATTAATTTAATCATCATCATCAACCCATTATGTCCCCACCGAGGGGCACTGGTCTCTTCCCTGAGGAAGGTATTAATTTAATATTATTGTAAAATAATTCTGACAAATGGTTCGAAATAAATAAATCTAATATATAAAAATCTCGTGACACAATGTTTGTCATCGAACTCCTCCGAAACGGCTTCACCGATTTTTATGATTTTTTCGTGTAATATGTTAGGCTAATTAATATGGCAAAACAACGTTTGCGAGGTCAGCTTCAATATTTTGTTTTCGTTACAATTTACCCTTCTTGATCAGAAAGTCTAACTTTCAATGCGTCTACGAAGCAAAGTATTAAAAAAAACCGGCCAATTGCATGGCGGGCCACGCGCAATATAGAGTTCCGTAAAAAGAGGGTTTTTTATGTGCTTTACAGAACTAACAACTTCATCGAAGTCATTTTAAATTTATTTTGTACGAAATTTTACCTTTATAAGTTGGTTGCCTATTACTCGTTAACTAGTAAAGCCTACTGAGCCGTGATAGTTTCCCTTTTAAGTTCATTATATGTGCTACCCTAAATTTTTTTACGTTTCTACAATCAACCGTTTAGCGAGGAGAGGCAGGGGGGACGCCCTACTCGGACAAAAAAATTGCGATTTAAATCTTAATATTAGGGGTTAAAGTATGAAATTGCCGTTTTATTGCAATAGGTTCTTTGAATTGACATAGAATCTTCATGGTTTGAGGTTTTCGAATGAAACTTTTTTCAAATGGTTTCTATGATGTTCTTTTTTTAAAAAATGTGAAACATTTGAATATCGACTTTCAATTGTTTTTGTTATTCAATTTAGACAAGAAAGATGGATACTGCGAAAATTCGAGTGATTATGAGGCACCCATTTTTCGTATTTTTTTATTTTATTGATTTGACGCAAGTGAGTCAATATTGTGGGTAAGGTAACGTTAAACCATGCCGCTAATTCCTGGGTAGTTTGACTAGGGTCGGCTTCCACTATCTCTCTTAATTCATCGTTATTCACCTGTGTGGGCGGTCTTCCTCGTGGCTCGTTCTTTAAGTCGAAATTTTCATCACGAAAGAGTTTAAACCAAAATCGCACGGTGCGTTCATTAGTAGACCCCTCTCCAAACGCAGCATTGATATTGCGGGCTGTTTCTGCCGCGTTAGTTCCGCGTCGGAACTCGTATTCAAAATCACTCGAATCTTCGCAGTATCCATCTTTCTTGTCTAAATTGAATAACAAAAACAATTGAAAGTCGATATTCAAATGTTTCACATTTTTTAAAAAAAGAACATCATAGAAACCATTTGAAAAAAGTTTCATTCGAAAACCTCAAACCATGAAGATTCTATGTCAATTCAAAGAACCTATTGCAATAAAACGGCAATTTCATACTTTAACCCCTATTATTTCGCAAGTGGAACACTAAATAAAAAAAAATCTCTTCCTACACCTACAATTGCTTAACGACCATTCTAACGATGCTCACATGACGGGGTAGACGATAAAAAAATCATCCCCACTTTTCATGTTAGGAGAGGTACAGTAAAAAAAATTCTTTCCAAAATTTTATTTTTTAACTTTGTCGGCGTGATAAATATGTATACACATACCAAATTACAGCTTTCTAGTACCACCGGTCTTTGCGCTAGGCCGCGGATAGACAGACAGATAGACAGACGGACAGACAGACAGACAGACGGAAAGACAGACAGACAGACAGACAGACGGAAAGACAGACAGACTGACAGACGGAAAGATAGACAGACAGACGGACAGTCAGACAGACGTACAGTGGAATCTTGGTAATAAGTTCCCGTTTTGCACCCTTCGGGTACGGAACCCTAAAAAATCAATGTCATAATAATCTAGCCTTGGTTACACTCTGCGGTGGAAGCTTACATTGATGAAACGCTTGCCTCACATGGAGATCGATTGTCTTTTTTCGAAGTTAAGTAAAGTGGTAGCAATACTGCTAGATAACGGTGAAGGAATGCATAATATAAATATCAAGAATATGTTCAAGAATGTCTGTGGGCACGCGTGTTGATTGAGCTCCGAGTACGGGCTCTCTGTGAGAGAAAGCAGAAAGTGTTTCTGGACGTATGCAATGCATAGTTCGTTACAAATTGCTACACCTTAGATGATTGGAGTGCTAGGCAGTTATATCACATCTTGCTCTGGCCACCGATTTGTACGTCGTTGCTGCTTCCATAAAATACTAAATGGTCGACAAATGATTATATCGTGGCGTAGTCAAACAACACATACATATCGATTTACTTCGGCGTAGCAAAACTGTGGAATGCCTGCAACGAAGTTAAATTTATAGGTAGTATTATTATATTCTTTTTGTTGCACTAACCCGTGCTGAGGACAATTTTAAAAACCTATTTAAAGGTTAAATATTCCACCCATGGCGGGACTTGAACCCGCGACCTCTGGCACGGTTAGCCAGGGGTCGCGGGTTCAAGTCCCGGCATGGGTGGAATTTTTAGCCTCGAAATAGGTGTAGTTTATGTCATTTCATTCAGCATTTTCGTAAATATAAATAAACCTATTAATTAATTCTTTTTAATTATGAAAATATTTATTAATGTAAAGAACTTCAGTCTGTGAGTGAAGATGCTTGTTCTACTGAGTTCTAAACATAAATAACTCGTGACGGTGACCCTACACTGGGCAGGGCCTGTAAAGGTTGACATTACAATACGCCAATCTGTCCCTCTACTCTCGACGCTAAAATAGCCAACTTACGTTACAGGTTGGCCAAATTATGCTTTCAGTTTCTGATGCGTTCTGAAGTTCCAATAAGTTGACTTCTATTTCTTACAACTAAAACGTTCACTAAGTGGTTATTTCTGACTTATTGCGTTTAGTTATGACGCAATTTGATAGATAGATAGAGAACACTTTATTGTACACAAAAATGGAAATTACACAGATATTTCTTAAGCTACGAGTACAGATGGCGGCCTTATCACTAAAAGTGATCTCTTCCAGACGACCTTTGGATGGACTGGTATGATACATGAACGCAATAACGTCGGGAGCAGAGGGGCGGAGCGGAGCGGGTCGTGCGTGACGTAGTAGCGGCAGGACTCACATGTACTCGTGGCGCGCGAGGTAGCGCACGTACTTCTCGGGCGGCTCGCCGTCGTGGTTCTGCAGCGAGACGGAGCGCACGGTGGTGTGGCTGGCCTGCGTCGCCGGCATCGTGAACGACACGTGCGCGTGCGTCGCCAGCGACTCCGGCACCTGCTCGTACGACGTCAGCGCCATGCGGCACACCAGGTTGTGCGTCGTGTACGCGCCTGCGGTCGATCGCCCGAAACGGCTTCGGTTACTAGTTACTCCGCGTTCAGCCGACGATCGTGCGAGCCCCTGTGCCTTCCGGTTCCGGATCAAATTAAATACATATAGATGTCGATGCCAAACAAATTACTATTTTTCGACCGGCGCAAGTGAATAGAATATATTTGTGAAACCATTTAAAAATCAAATTAAATAGGGAAGTTCACAAAACCTTAAAGGTCTCGCTTACGGACAACTGCAAGGAAGCTGTCTGTGCTCTATACGGCGAGCATCCCATATAGAGACGCATCAGGCCCAGTATACCTATCTACTCCTGAAGTCATTATTTTACTAAACTTCTACTTCACGCCAAGGTTTTTTAAAACAAGGAAAATTATATTGTTTCTAAAACAAAGTTTATTTTACATCACGAGTTGATTTTCGTTTAAATCTTCCTATTTTATTTAAAACAGTTCAGTGAATGTAAAATCAATCTTGTAAAGTAAATACGAGTTGGGAAATTATTACAAAATCTGAAAACTGTACGTTTGTAATTAAATCATAAAAAAAATTGTCTTTGAAGTTCGGGAAAAACTCAGAAAAAAACTGCGAGACCTACAGTACGGAACCCTCGGCGGACGAGTCCGACTTGCACTTGTCCGGTTTTCTACCAATTTGTTTCTTCCTGAAACCGGCGTAAGTACATGCCGGGAATAATAAATGTTAATAAAGAAAAAAGAGTTGCCAGAATCGAAATGGCAAATCTTGGATCTCTGCCTATGTATGTTTTTCTCCCTCAAACGTTACGCTCGGCGTAGGTTCGCCAAAAATTCGGCTTTCCAAAGGAACAGGGTACTCCGGCCGAGCCTCTATCGTATAGGTGGTGTAGCCACGATATCTTTTGTCTTGTTAAGTTTTAACCTATTACATTATGACCTTAAAGACCATTATCATGGTGGCCCGATCGGGTCCTTTAGAATTCTACAGATTAACTTAAAAACTGAATGTATCTGCCTCACGACGGAGGGTGCTGGCGGTGGTGGTCGGGCCGAGCACTGACCTTGGCCCTCCTTGGGCAGGCGCGGCATGCGCCACACGATGGCGCGGTGCTGGTGCTCGTACTTGGCCTGCCCCGACGTCACCTCGATGAGCGACTCCTGCAGCGTGTCGACGGCGCCCAGGAACCGCTCGATGCCCTTGATCTTGCCCGTGCGCCTGACACACAATTGTCATTGTTAATTTTAATCGTTTGTGCGACGCTCATACATTCTACATTATTTCGACGAGTCAAATCGCGAACATCCAAATCCAACGCATCGCGATCAGACCAGAGTCATTATCTGATCAGCCACCATCACTGATAGGTGCTGGCTGGGCCTTTCGCTCTCACAGTCTCTCACTGCATCCCTATTCAGGAAATCTCAAATCTGATGATTGTGCCAGGGCTCGCCTATTGACCAAGTCAACCATACCATAAGGTTTTTTCTCAGAGAGTTTTCCATGGGAAAATACACATTTTCGATTTGGAGATACGAAGTTTTCCTTTTATAAGTTGGTCGCCTATGACTCGTTAACTTGTACAGCCTACATAGCCGTGATAGTTTTCCTGTTAAGTTCATTATATGTGCTACTGCCCTGATTTTTTTCACGTTTCTACAATCAACCGTTTAGCCAGGAGAGGGGGGAAGCCCTACTCGAACAACTTTTTTCTCTTTAAAGCTTAATATTTCCCAAACGGAACCCTAAATCAAAAAATGGTCTTTCTGCACCCACAATATTTTTGAACGACGAATCTAACGATACTCCACACTATGGTGTAGGCGAGAAAAATAAATTGATGGCGTGATTAACATGTATGTTATGGCTATGCCAAATTTCAGCTTTCTAGTACTAATCGTCTCTATGCTAGGCCGCGGACAGACAGACAGACAGATAGACAGACGGGCGGACATGGCGAAACTATAAGGGTTCATTGTTGAATCCCTCGACCCTAAAAAGGAAATTACACAGATATATCAGAGCCTAAGAGCACAGACGGCGGCCTTATCACTAAAAGTGATGACAATCTTTGGATGGACTGGAGCAAAACATTGCGGAAGGAGGTAGATGTACAAACAACTCATCATCATCATCAGCCCACCTCTGCCCACTGCTGGGTATAGGCCTTTTCCCCATCACGCCATCTTTCGCGGTCTGTCGCCATTCGCATCCACGGGCCCCCTGTCGACCTGGCCACATCGTCCGACCATCGGGCTGCTGGTCTACCGACCGACCGCCGCCAGGTTCTCTGCCGCCACTCCGTTGCTGTCCTGGTCCACCTGCCGCCTTCCCGCCTCACCGGGTGTCCCGCCCATCGCCACTTCAGACTCGAGATTCGGTCACCAATATCATCAACCTTCGTCCGACGACTACAAACAAATAAAATAATCTTATCTAAACGAGAGCCACTGGTCACAGAACAGGCAAAACGCACCTGTGCGCGGACTTAACGGAGCCGTAGCGGAAGTGCTTCTCGACGCGGAAGAGGTAGATCCAGCACTCGGGCAGCGGGAAACGGATGGCCACGTCCTCGCACGGCACCTGCCCCAGCGAGCGCGACGCGAACCCCGGCACCAGCACGTCCGCGCGCAGCTCCACCTGACGCACACATGTACTCGCTATACCCCTGACTTAAACTACTAGGTTTCTAAACAAGCTTATAAATCAATCAATCAGCCCGTATCAGTCCACCGTTGGATATAGTGCTCTCCTGAGGCATGCCACTTTTTCTGTCCTCATCCAGCGGCTGCCAGCAACCTGCGCCAGATCGTCGGTCTAGCGAGCCGGTGGGCGTCCTACGCTGCGTTTGCTAATTCGTGGTCTGGACTCGAGAACCTTTGCATCCCATCGACTGTCGGTTCTTCGGCAGATGTGGCCAGCCCGCTGCCACTTAAACCTACAATCTATCTATCCAGACCGTGAAAGAGGAAAACTGTTGGAAATAGCCTACGTTACGCAAAATTGCCAGTGGATATCAGTCGATCATATAAGAGCATATAAACAATATCAAAGCATTAATAAACACATGGGAAAGTTTCGCCATTTCATGGACATATAGTACTGTTCTCTGTAGATGGCGTTGGGTTTACCTACCATACATATCTCGTATGATCACGCCACGCTTGGAGCTCTGATGGTAATGTGATATCGTGAGATTTTAGCGCCCATTTTACTACTTATGCAAATTACGCGCAGAACTCCAGTTCGGGACTCAAAGTGTGGAGCACGGGGGGACTGCCGAACCCAGTTTATTCAGTGAAAAGCCGAATTCCGTTTCGATGGTAAAAATTGGGCCAAGTGGATATTCAAAGTTCGTTTAAACTAAGTGACGTAACAATAACTAGGTTGCAGCAGCCGGAGTCGGGAGAGCCGGCAGCCGGCGCCAGCCTCACCTTGCTGCCCAGCACGAGCCACGTGGCCTTGAGCTGCAGCGGAAGCTCGCGGTTCTTGGGCGGCCGCACGCGGAAGCGCATCAGCTCGATGTAGCACGCATCCGGCGGCTTGAACCTGCAACAGCACCGCCATTTGCAACCGACCCGGCGTAGCTCCGTTTAGCTCTACCTACTTTTAATTTGTATCGCTGTTTTATAAATGTACCCGATTCAATTAGGATACGAATTAATCGTGCTCCATTAATCTGTAGAATTCTAAATGACCCGATCGGGCCACCATAACGATGGTTTTTAATTGTTCTTTTCAAGGTCTAACATCAAGGTTCTTTTCATCTAACAGGTTAACCTGTAGGATGAAACACACAAACGCTGTGGCGGTGTCGGTGGCGGCACATGCAAACGTTATTTACTACAGTAGTATTTTTGTGGACGCAGGTATGGACCGCCAATACCAAAGCCCCGCCTTAGTGTGTTTCATCCTCAAATCCGGCTGATACTTAAATATCTACCTGCCTTAAGCCTTCCAAACCACAGAACAGAGAAAAAACATTTCAAGAAAAATAGTAAAGAAATGGTACGGGGGAGTTTACCCCAGGCGCAGTTACCAGCGTTGAATAATAATTTCGCTGGCAAAAATCAGAAATGTACGTAGAGAGCTGACAGCTACCACAAAGTGAATAACATATTAGATAGATAGATGGAGAACACTTTATTGCACAACCAGGTGGAAAAATTACACGTATAGGCAAAAGAAAAAGTTGGATAGCTTTAAAGCTTAATATTTGCCCCACTTTTCATGGGAGGTACAGTAAAAAAAATTTTTTTCCAATATTTTATTCTAAAGAATAAAAGTTAAAACTTTGTCGGCGTGATAAATATGTATACACATACCAAATTACAGCTTTTTAGTACCACCGGTCTTTGTGCTACGCCGCGGACGAACAGACAGACAGACAAACGTACATGGCGAAACTATAAGGGTTCCTTGTCGGACTACCGGACTACGGAACCGTAAAAACAGTAGCAAAGAGCTCACTTGATGATCTGCGTGTTGGCGAACTCCTCAGGCTGCACGCAGGCGTGGAACTCGGTGTCCTCGACGCGGATCCACTCCTCGGTGACGACGGGGATGATGTCGTGGCGACCCACCACCTCCTTGCCCTGTCGCCGCAGGTCGTTCACGCCGAGCTCCACGTCCGGCATGCCTGCGACACAAACGGCCGTGTAGTGTGGTGACACCTCCAAGCACTATACTATATAATATGTTGACTACTCATATGGTCTTCTCTATGTAGAGAGTCCAGCATACGACATCAGACTGTACACACGCGTCTACAACCAACGAATCCTTACAACGGTGCTGCTGCTGTGCTGATGCTTCGGTTTACACCTCATTTACACTGGCATTATAAACCTGAGTACGTTTAGATCTATCTATCTACTCCTCGTCTACGATTAACTCTGCGGATCAAAGCGAAACCTGGTCGAATCCTTTCTACGTTATTACAAGCAGATGAATCCGACTGTCCAGATTTGCTATCATAAATTAATTTCCACGTACCAAATAGAACCTTAAGGCACAAAAGCACATTTTTAGTAACGCAGGCTTCAAGAAATTACAGGAGCAATCCCTACTTATTAAAAGCTTGTTCTGCTTTTAATAAATTAATCAGTGACCCGGACACGGACATTGATATTAATAGCGAGTTAGCGACGGTATTGCAGCGGTTAGGCGACGGCTAACTGCGAACTTTTTGAGGAGTGAGTGCGTAGGCTCTCTTATCATTACTTAGGTATAAATCTCAGCTATATATATTTCCTTCTCAAATGCTTAAATCTTATTTTTTTCTATACAGACACCTGTTTTTGCGGTGACTTAATTGTTAGTTCTTCTTAATCACTAGTTTTAATATTTTGTGGCTATCAGTGGAAGCCTGTTAATGACGTTCTGTTTTCATTTTTTTTTAATAGTATTAAGTTATAAAATCCATTTCCTCCCGTGGATGTCGTAGAAGGCGACTAAGGAAATAAATTACCAGGAGACGGGCAGCAGCGTCTACCTGACATTCCAACCGCATACTGCGATCGCCAACCCGCCTGCCAAGCGTGGCGATTATGGCAAAACCCCTTATGGTTATGAAAACCATGAGGGAGGCCTATGTCCTGCAGTGGGCGTCAAAGGGCTGATGATGAAGTTATAAAATGTCAATCGCTTTCCTAAAACTAAAATAAATAAAATAAATATATTGACAACGTAAATTGCTGACACTAAACAGTAAAAGTTTCAGTTCCCCAACTTAGGTGCCTACGTATACATGGTGTTCAATTAGAGACCCTTTTTATTGTAACAGACGCCTGCAAACTTGTGAAAACCTAAGAATAGGCACGCTTGAAATTGCCAGGCTGTTTTGAAAACTCGCTCTCACTTTGAATCTTTGGATCCAGCACGCGAGCGTATTTAACTCATCCGCCACAGAAAGCGAATATCGACTTACCGCTAAGAAATCCAAGAAAGAACAAGCGAACTCGCGCAATCTGCTTGATCACAGAGCCCTCGGCGTCCTGCTCTACGTACAATTCATCCACCGCCGTCACCTGTACCTGTCGAACAATATTAGATATTTGAGAAGGCCAGCTGCGGAGTATCCAGTCCTTCCTATATGTATACGTAATCGAAATAAATAGAATAGCTGGAGAACTCTCACAATTCCACTACGCTAAATTAGTACCTATCTAAAAAATCGCGATTTAGTTCCCAAAAGAAAGCTATTTAAAACTAAATTACATACATTAACAATCCATGGACATCCTTCTTATAGTGTAGATTGCACTGGTATTTAGAGCGAAGTGGATCAACAAGGTGCGCTTGATCGAATGAAACAACGTACCTCTTCCATCTTATAAGTGAGCGCGCGGTCGCGGTGCGCGGGCAGGCGGAAGAGCGCCTCCTCTATGCAGCACGAGAACTGCAGCACATCCTCGTAGACGAGCGAGCCGATCTTGAAGAGCTGCGACAGCTGCGGCGCGTGCTCCACGGGAAGGCCCAGCTTGCGCAGGTCGCTGCCGAACTCCTTCACGCCCTGGTAGTCGCCCTGGATCGCGTACGCCGCGAACTGCGACAGCTTGTTGGTGATGCGCTCCGCCTTCGTCACCTGCCCGGGCCTGCGAACCGGTATTGCACGTCACTCCAGACTTCGGTAACTAGGTGCCTCTGCCTCTCCACTCTATCTCAGTTTACATACAAAACACAGACACAAAATAAGTACATTAGCTGATGTAGTAGGAACACTTCTTCTGAATTTCATTACTCCTCCAAACCGACCAACCCTGCGAGCGAGTGGAAAACTCTGGTCTCTGACAGGTATGTTTGTGCTGTAATGCCCTATCCAAATAAAACAGTAAATTTTATCAATTTCTTTGATTTTTTTCGAACAACACTGTCGTAGTTTATACGACTGACACCTAAATAAAAAAATGTAGCGATATCGTAACTCCAATCCATCGTCGGCTATACGCCAGCCAAATATACATTTGCAACGAGGTATCACTACAATACTTATTCCTCCAAGATGTTTAGGGGTAAACAACATATTCTTCCAAACTTCTAGAAGAGCAAGACCAGGTTGAGCGAAGCAGACAGAAAATATCAGTACAAGCGGATATCCACGACCTGGTCCCCGGTCTAGACCAGGCCTACCTTCAGGTCGAGATACGTAGCTGCGATATGTAGGAATCTAGTAAACCTAGAATAAATGCGAATATCTCACCTTACGCCAGGGCGCTCCTTGTAGAAGACGTACTGCAATTTGACGGTGAAGATCTTGCCGAACTGGTCAAACTGCTGCGCGCCGACCTCGGACACAGAGTAGCAGGCTTGCAGTGGCAGCTCCTGGAAGGGCTCCTTGTCGCTCACGGTCGTGAACAGCTGCACCACCGGGTTGTCGCCTTGCAGCGTTATGCGCACGAAGATCTTCTTCCAGAATCTGCGGACGGGGACGGGTGACGTTCGCTGTACCTAATACCTAACACTACCTTCACCCAGATTCATTATCCGCCTGATAAAATATTGTGACTATTTTTAAACGATCTAGCGATAGAAGAACACAGAAAGGTCAATGAATAATTGTTATTAAACGTTGAGAGGTAGTTGAATCACCTCTGTCCCGTGATCTTCTTCTTGTTGGGCTGTCGCAGGTGCATCTCCCAGCCCGGGCCGTCGTACTTGGTGCGCGGAAAGTCTTCGAGCGGCTGCGACGTGTCCTCGTCGAACAGCGGCGTCGGCGGCGTCTCGCCGCCCGACCGCGCCTCTCCCTGCTCCGGCCCTGCCGCTGCACACGACCACTTGTTCAGGCATAACGGGCGGTAGTGATTTAATGCATTACATAATAAGGTGCAAAAGAGTTCAGAGTTAAGCAGGGGCAGAGTCTCACCGGGCGAATCGAACGGCGGCAAGTCGGCGCTCTTGTCGAAGGGGTTGGCGCGCGGCGACTCGGGCAGCGCGTGCGGGCGCGGCGGCGGCGCCAGTGGGGCCGGCAGTGCACTCGCCTCGCCCGTCGCCTTGGGCCTGCGGGTGCGGGGGGATACTACTAACTACCGACGACGGTATTATACTTGACCTGACCACACTAGGCACTGCGCTCATTTCTATCCTCTTTCTCGAATCCATACTATAATATACTTAATATAAACAGATATGTAGATACCTGTTATAGTTTATAATATTTATATAAACTGCACTAGATTTGTGGATTGAGAAAATAATCGTATCTGTATTTTTTATTTTTAATAATAGGGGTTAAAGTATGAAATTGCCATTTTATTGCAATAGGTTCTTTGAATTGACATATAATCTTCATGGTTTGAGGTTTTCGAATGAAACTTTTTTCAAATGGTTTCTATGTCTTTCTTGTCTAAATTGAATAACAAAAACAATTGAAAGTCGATATTCAAATGTTTCACATTTTTTTTTAAAAAAGAACATCATAGAAACCATTTGAAAAAAGTTTCATTCGAAAACCTCAAACCATGAAGATTCTATGTCAATTCAAAGAACCTATTGCAATAAAACGGCATTTTCATACTTTAACCCCTAATATTATAAATGCGAAAGTGTGTCTTTCTGTTTGTCTGTTACGTCTTCACGCTTGAACTGTGATAGATAGTTTGAGTCCCGGGGAAGGACATAGGATACTTACAATCGCAGAAATAAAAAAAATGAAATTTGTTATGGAGATAGTTTGAGTCCAGGGGAAGGACATAGGAGCCAAATTACTGATTCCATGCAGACGAACTTGCGGGCAAAAGCTAGTATATTATTTGTTTAGATCTCGAGATAAATTTGAAAAAAAAACTGTTCCGTACAAAATGTGTGAGAAAATGTATGTTCTCGATAAAAAAAATCGTTTATTTTTATTTAATAATACGTTTATATTATATAATGATTCTGCTTTTCACGGCGGAGAGCAAACCAACAATTTTGATTTGAACCTTTTTGATTTTCTTTCAACTCCAAATGATTTTCGGACCATAAAAATCAGTCGTTTTTGAGTTATAAATGATGTAACTAAACCCGAATGCAGACGAAGTCGCGGGCAAAAGCAAGTTAGGTTATAAGCCTTTAAAAGAGAGAGTGTTGTGACAAGGTAAAATAAAACTCTTGCCCAAAAGTGTATGCTGCCAATACTTTTATCTTTAGTTAAGAATGTTGTGAAGTTTGACTGTAAAAACTTCTTACCTGATGAAGAGCGAGAAATTGTCGGTGTCGGAATCGTTGGAACCTTGATGCGGCAGACGCGGCGTGGCGGGGGGCGCACTCAGCGAGAGGAAGTCGTCGAACCCCTCCCCCTCCGCCTCGAATCCCCCGTCTGCAGCGCCGCCACCGCCATCCGCGCCCCATGCACCTGTCACATAAGCAGATGAATTGTTAAAATGACGTAAAAGTCGCACAGTAAGTGGTATTTTATAGATTTGACTTGATTACATTTATACTGGTAGATAAATAGATAAAATATTTATTTAGGGGCGCAACACTAAAAAAACAATCTTAAATACTTACTTGAGGCAACATGATTGGCAGTCGTGGAGTCAAACTTGGCAGAGAAGGCGTCGAAGGCGTCCTGGGACTCCGGAAAGGCGTCGTCGTGCGGTGCGCCCCAGCCGGTCGCCAGGGCGGGCGCGGGCGGGGCCTCGCTCTGCTCCGTCTGCATCGCCTCGAACTCGTCGCGCGGCGAGCTGAAGGCTGCAGAACTACCACCAAACACATCGCCGCCACTCGCTCCAAAAGCATTGTTTATATTTGCCCCGAATGCACCTGCCGTATCTGCAGCGAATGCGTTGGCTGAGTTTAAAGTATCGGTAGCAGGTGCATCGAATATGTTGGAATGTGTCGACCCGAATGCGTTAGCGGGAGTCGACTCAAGCACATTGGTGGGAGTGGAGTCGAGCATCTCGGAGGGCGTAGTCTCCAATACGTTCGTGGGCGCCAATTCGAAAATGTCATTGGAGGAGGCCGACTCAAGTACATCCATAGAAGAGTCGAACACGCTTGCAGCACTCGAGTCGAACACGCGTGCAGCAGTTGATTCGAAAACGTTTGTGGTGGTTTTCTCGAATGCTTTAGCAGGAGTCACCGCAAATGCATTCAGTGAATCCGAAGCGAAAGTGTCGGCTGCATCTTCCCCAAATGGAGAGGCGTTCATGGTGTCGCTGGCAGCTGACTCTGCGCCGAAGTCAGCAAAGGGATTGCTGGTAGCGGCGGTCTGGCCGGCGGTGGACATGTCAAAGGGAGACGTCACGGTCGAGTGCGGTGTGGAGCGCTGCGGAGGCTCCGTAGACCAATCCATGGCGGCTGATGGTGCAGATGCGGGAGCCGGAGCGGGGGTGGGCTGCGCAGGGATGGCCTCCGGGGTCTCCGCGGCCGCAAACACGTCAGCGGCCGACGCGGGCTCGGGCTCGGGCTCAGACTGCGGGCACAGCGCTGCGGCGGGCGGCAGATCAGCACTCAGGAAATCGGGCGGCTCAGGCTCACGCGCCGGCGTCGCGTACAGGCTAAGAATATGCGCCGTGCTGGGCTTGCCGGTTGGCGGCGCGGGCGCCGCGAATAGGTTGATGTCGTCGCCTGGTCGCGGCGGGGGCGCGGGCCGCGGGGGCGGCGGGGGCCGTGCCGGCTTGTTGCGGTTCACGTCTAGCTCCGCAGCGGCGGCGGGGGCCGGGGGGTCGGCCGGCAGCAGCTCAGCCGTGGGGCTGGGCGAGTGCAGGTCTCGCGCCGACACGGGGGAGGGCGAGCGAGTGGGGGGGATGCGGCCCAGCATGTGCGAGCTTGTCAGCTCCAGGTGGCCAGTCACGCTCTGGATGAGCGTCTGAGTATCAGGCGGCAGCGGGCGTGGTGGGGGCGGCCGCGGGGGGAGCGGCAGCTCGGTGGGCTTAGCGGGCCTCTCGAATACGTCAGGCAGTGCGGCGGCCGCGGGTGGCGTAAGAGGCGCCGAGTCGAAGCCACCAAAGTCCGAGAAGGGGTTTCCCGCTGCGAAGGGATTGTCTGCCGGGAAGTTCCCTGCCTCCGCCTCCGCGGCGTCCATCATGAACGGGTTTAGCTCAGCCGACACCGGCGCCATGGGCTCGCCCATGCTAAGGAACGGATTGAACGCCATCGCTCTCGTAGAAGGTATCTGCTCTCTTAATGCAAGAACTCGGACTCGAGGAGCTTCAGCTCAGTGCGACCGGGCTGCAGATCGGTCGCAAACGAAGTGTCGAAGGGATCGACGTCGTCGGCGAGCTCTGTGTGGGTGGGCTCGGGGCTCAACGCTTTGACCTGGAACAAGTCGTCCTCAGGCTCGAGCAAGTCAGGCTCGCTCGTTACCGCAACCTCCTCACAGGAGAACTCCTTGGCCAGCAATCGTAGCTCCACGCGGCTCGGTGCGATCTTCGCCGCGAACGAGGTATCGAAAGGGTCTGTGATGCGCGCGGGTTGCGCGGGCCGGTGCGGCTGGTGCGGCGTCAGCACCTTGTCGTGCGGCGCGGTCAGCGGCTCGTCAAGCAGTGGATGCGCGCGCGCGGCGGGCAGCGCGGAGTGGCGACGCAGCGCGGGCGTGGCGGCGCGAGCTGCAAGCTCCTCCTCCGAGTGCGTCCGCGGGATAGTCTCGCTGTCCTCGCCTATAGAACGCTCACGTGAGTAGTAAGGAGTGGCGGGAGGTGGCGCGCGGCGCTGTGTGGGGCCGGACGATACGGCAAAGCCGACGCTCTTGCACGCGAGGTTCTCGGGGCGCGAGGCGCGGCGCTCAGCAGCGGGTGCGAGCACCGGTTCGTCAGCGCGCGGATCAAAGTCGGGGTCGCTGGGCACGCGGTAGACGGGCGCTGGTGCGACGGCGTTGAGCTCGCGCTCCAAGAGGCGCAGCTCGCGCGGGCCAGGCGCGGCGGCACTCTCCAGTTGCGAAGTGTCGAACGGGTCGAACTCAGCGGTGGTATCAGCGGGTGGCGCGGGCGCTAGTGGGGACGTGGCCAGCTGTGACAAGTCGCCGCAGCTGCCGCCGAGCAAGTCGTGTGCCGGCGGCTCGGCGACGTCGTCAGAGGTAATAGACTCGCGCAGACCCGCTGGGTCGGTGAGGTGGATTCGTACGGATGACTTCCGCCGGTTGTTGAGTCGCGCCCCGCGAGGGAGGAACTCCTCCTCGTCCGAGAGCACGGGTGGCGGAGGACGCACGGGTGGTGGCCGTGGGGGCGGGACTACGGCGTCCGCGAAGCTGGTATCAAAGGGGTCGTCTTGTCCTAGGTAAGGGTCGGCGTCGAGTTGGTCCTCGACAATTCCCTCGGCGAACACTGACACGTTCTTGTCCGCCTCGAAGGCCGACCAGGCCTCCTGCAGCACGGGTTCCGCGTGGATCTCAGCGTCAGCGAGCCGGACGGCGGCGTTTACCTCTAACGATTCAGCGGCGAGCTGCGTAAACTCGTCGTCCTCTTCCTCCGCCGGCACTAGCGGTTCCGGAGGCGGGGCGGGAGCGGGCGGGGGATGCAGTGAGACGCTGAGGTCGATGGGCGCGGCGGGGGGCAGGTCGTCGCACACGTCAAGGATGCTACGCTCCTGCGGCTCGGGTGCGAGCGGGGCAGCGGGCGCGAGCGCAGGCGTGGGCGCGTCACCCTCGAGCAGTAAGTCCCCCGGGATCACACGCTTACTGGGCCGCTTGCTGCTAGGCAGTTGCACATTGTCGATGCGACCTGTAAGGACTTCGACGGCGACGCCGATGTCGAGCGCTTTCTTTCCTTTTGATGTCTTGGCCTCTTGCCCCTTGATAAGTTTGTCGACGTGGGAAGTGTCGAAGATGTCGTCGTCGTCCGGATTATCGGGCGAGTCGGGCACGTAGGCGAGCTTGACCTCGCCGCGCTCGACGGCCTCTACGTAGGAGGTGTCGAAGATGTCCTCCTGGTCGTCGTCGTCGTCGTTGTCGTCGCTGAGACACTCGCTGTGGTCGTCGTCGTCTTCGCGCTGGAGCTGCGCGTGCAGGTGCGGAAAGTCGGCGGCAGTGAGGTGCACGGCGGGCGCGGGGGCAGCGGCGGGGCGCGGCGGCGACACGGCGCGCTCGACTCCGGCGCGGTCTACCTGGCGCGCGCCGGCGGGGATGCGCTGGAAGAACGAGCTGGACTTGATGCGGTCGAGATCCCCCTGGCTCTTTTTGAGCACCGAGTCGATGCCAGTGGTCAGGTCCTTAAACTTGGACCACTCCTCATTCTCCTTGGAGCCCTCTCCCTCCTGCTGCTCCTGCTGCTGCTGATGCTCGCGCCTGTACTGCTCGAGTTCCTCTTCTGTGAATAGCTCGTCCTCACCTTTGCGTTTGGACTTTTTCCCTTTCTTTTTCTTCTTAAGCCCCTTGGGTAGCTTTAGCATTATACGAGATTGTAAACGGTTCTTTGTATTGCTGAAAAAAATTATTGAAACAGTTACGTACTAATCATTATGATATCTTTAAGTAGCATAAAAATAAATGGGGTCTTTTAAAACACCAAGTTTTGCTATTAAGCATGATAAATGAAAATAAGTTGCTTCCTTCTTTATTTCTTTCTTTCCGATGTTCATGATGTAACTAAATAGGTATATAGGGTAGGTATGTCGGTCTGATTCAAATTGGGGTCTATACGATCGAACAATGATCGTCTGGAGGGTTGTCTCAGACAAAAGTACGTGAAGACACCGCGTAAAGATCGAGAATTTTCGGAACCAACTGAAATAGCGTGATAAACAATCGATAGCTGAAATCTGTCGGATGTGACATGGGGTGGGCGGGGGACATATCGAATGTGATTCTCTTAGCGAGAAGTGAGTGGCTGCGGGCGACGCGTGCTAGGGCGGTCGGGCGCCGCCGCTCCGCTACTTACGGCGAGGCTAGGATACGCCGCTACGCGCTACGGGCTGATAGACTACCTGCATGGTCACACGCGGCGCTGCGGGCGGCGGCCGGGCCACTGCCGCGCGCCGCCGCCGCCGCCGCCGCCGCCACCGCCGTATCGACCGGGCCTACGCGCCGCCGCGCGAAAGTTCAAGAGTCAACTGGCTCACGCTGCATCGCGTGACGTCAGCAGCGTATCGCGCACAGCCTCGACTTTAGGTGCTCGCGAGGTTAACCACTTGCACAGAACTTGTTGCGCTCACTTACAGGCGATGACATACTTATATGTCTGCTAACTAAGAACTGTGGTCACCGACGGTAATTTGAGATGAGGCAGCAAAGGGATGCTAGTCGTTACACAAAGGAAACCCGCTGTTTCACTCCTCCAGTCCCTTGCGTAATGACTAGCATAAATTTTAATAAAAAAAGTGATTTGCAATTTGTATCACATACCTACACATTATACATAATCTCCCAGAGCGGTAGATATTCCGGACGCGTAGGTAGGGTTTGCTTGACACTTGCCACTTGCCACAGTTTTATTACCGGGTATCTTTACAACGTTTTTCTCTCAGGGATATTTTTAGGGATCCGAACCCGAAGGGTGCTAAACGACACCCTATTACTAAGACTTCACTGACCGTATGTCTGTCTGTCCAACTGTCTGTCTGTCTGTCTGACACCGGGCTGTATCTCAGGAACCGTGATAGGCTAGGCAGTTGAAATTTTCACAGATGATGTATTTCTGTTGCCGCTATGACAACAAGTACTAAAATCAAAATAAAATAAATATTTAAGGGGGCTCAAACGTAATTTTTGTGCCGTTTTTGCTCGATATTAATAACGGCAACATTTAGACGCTTGAAATATTCACAGAATATTAAGTTCTATACTCGCTTCGAAAATAAATAATTAACTTAAAATAAAATAATACGGCAAATGTGATTTTTTGCAGTTTTTCCTCGATGTTTGTGTCTAATGTTGTATAGATAATGGTACGGAACCCTTCGTGCGTGAGTCGACTCGCACTTGGCCGGTTTTTTTATTACGTATTTTCCAGTAGCTTTATAGGTTCAGGCAGTTCCCATGAACGCATGAGAACCATCATAGGCAGTGGCTCATTTTTACATCAAAAGGAAAAAAAGGAACCCTTATAGGATCACTTTGTTGTCCGTCCGTCCGTCCGTCTGTCTGTCAAGACCCTTTTTCGCGGGAACTCATGGAGGTATTGATTTGAAATTAAAACAGGTCTACAGTCCCTTGTAGGAGTGAAGTGCCTTTTATGCCGCAAAAACGTATATTTCGACACTGAAAGGAATCACAATTTATAGGGTACTTGCCGTTGACCTAGAACTGTGAAATTTGGCAAATACCTATTATCGTCTTATACTACAAGTAGGTAAGTACAGGAAAAAATCTGAAAACTATACATTTTAATTAAATCATTAAAAAAATCAGTCTGATGTTGGGGAAAAGCTCGGAAAAAACTGCGAGACTCGATTCCTGAACAATTTATAATATGTAAGTACCTACTTACAAATTTGTACGGAAACTCGCACTTGTCCGCTTTTTTATTTTTTCTGAACCTACTTTAAGTACAGAAGTACCAACCTGCTTGTCACTTGTATTTTGACACTATGTGTTCACATAGTAGATTTAGTTGCATGTAGGTACTTATTTCCCTGATACTTATTTTACTCTTTGATGTAGGTGTATGTGGCTGCTAAGGTGTGTATGTATGCAGGTAGGTACCTGTACCTACCTGTCGATGTGCTTACTACTTAAACAGTCTTTAGCACCTGGACCTTTACGTGCCTTTATATAGTAGTAGAAGTTGCCCGTTTAATTGAATAAAGTAACTGAATAAAGTAAACACGCATGTAAAGGTCGACGTACTGTTGACTTTACTGTCACCTATCGACTGGTACTATCTCCTATGCTACGGTGGATGCTACGAATAGGTGGATGCATCTAATAATCAATCCTAATTGCTTGCTAACCAGTGACTTTTTGTACCTCTCCTAAAGAAGTGTATTATTCATGTTTAGAAGATAAGGGGGGGTTTGGACCTTTGACCCGCCACGCTGGTCTAATACGTGTTGGCGGGGTTTGTGCCAGGCAGGGCTGCCATTTGTACGATTTAAATCGTATTTGTACGATTTTTTGCTGATTCGACACGAGTACGATCGAAACATCGAAATCGTACGGAAAACGTACGATTTTTTATAATAATTTCATTTAGACTTTTTTCAATATCAATTATCGACTACTTACGATGATATTTGGTGATTTTTTGCGAACACTTATTTGAAACGGAAATATTTATTTTTCTGGACTTAGTCTATGGTTAGGAAATCCCTATCGAGTTTATATTTGTGGTACCTACGTATATTGCGTTCGCGCCCGATCTTAGATAAGTGGTGACTTGAGTGGTGGTAAACAAGTAAGAGAAATGTAAAAAGTAAGAGAAGTTGTGATTTGCAGCTGTAGTTAATTTTGTAAATATGAGTGGCGAAAGTGAAAATCAGAATCACCGTATGTTAAAAATGATTACGACAAATCTGTACAAAAACACTAAATAAAGGGTAAATAATAATGTACGACTTTCATATTTCAAATTCCTTTGGGCATATGATTTTTTTTAAGCTTTTGTACGATTGCGACATTTTTTCCTCTGGCAGGCCTGGTGCCAGGTCCAGGTCCTTGATTGTCAGTTGGCTGGCTGTGCCATTCCAGCGAGGTTGCCTTGGGCTCTGAGAGATTGTGTTTAGAGCCCCTTACAGCCCTGTGTAAGGGGCTTGTCTGTGATTGAATGATCGTCAATATTGAGTCAATGGCATTGAAAACGTTCGTCGAATGTTCTGTGGTCGAAACAAAGCTTTTTTTATTAAATTACGCAATAGAATTGAAATGTCTCCATGCAATTGAAGCAATGAAACTGAAAGTAATATTGAACCGAAATTGAACCGTGTAATATCGCCTTAAAGCAATTTTGAAGATTTTTGACAAGTCCGCAAGGCCTTTATAGGCCAAGAACAGCTGATGATGCAAATCTACCTCTTTTGAGGACATTACAGAATGAACTCACAACACAAAGTACAGCAATGTGCTTCTGTGTAAACAGAAACGCTAACACGTAGTGATTATTTTCTCTGTGACGCTAACGAATACTGACAAATCAAAATAAAAATTACGTAGGTACAATACAATCGAGGGATTCCCCGTAAAACATAAACAAAAAGGTTTGCCAACTTGCGAGAACGATTCCCCGTCAAACAAAACGAAAAGGGTTGCCAAGTTGGGAGAACAAAATAAAAATTACTTACAATCGGTACAATACAATCGAGGAATGACTCGTAAAACATAAGATTTTTAATTCCTTACTTTTTATTTCAATAAAAAAACAATGTTACGTAGGTAACGCGTTGTTTGTTGTCATAGCGGCAATAGAAATACATCATCTGTAAGAATTTAAACTGCCTAGCTATCACGGTTCATGAGATACAGCCTCGTGACAGACAGACAGACAGACACACAGACGGAGAGACAGACTGCACCGTTTGGTACCCTTCAGGAACGGAACCCTAAAAATGGTAACATGAGGTAACTTTGGTAACCTTGGGACAACTTTTGGCAGCTACTACCTAAGCCTCGAAATTTTGACACTTGGTTTCTCTCTCATAACTCGTACAGGGTGCATGTGCATCCTAGTGAAAAATTACTTTCCAACGAATTAGAGAGAATAAAATTTTGCATTAAATGAGTATCAAAACATAATAATTCGGTCAAGCAAAATAGAAAATTATGGCCAAAAAACGAAGGTTTTCCCCAACTTAGTAAATAACTGGATATTATAGGTAGTGGTTTTTCCGACTTGGAAACGGTCACTCTCAGAGAAAAACTTGCGAATTAAAAGTTGCAGAAAATCTAATTCTTCGTATATTGTGTAGTGTAGGTACCTACCACATATTATGTCGAATTCGGTCAAATATGATCTCTCAATTTCCTGCAAATGGCGTTTAAATTTACTATTTACAACGCCTTAATAGTATGAATATAGGATTAGAGAGTTATAATTACCATTAGTATTGTTACGATGACTGTGGATAGGGAATGAAGCGTTAAACGCGTTTTTCCGTACCGTGGAGGCGTTTTTAGCAGGCTGAAATACCGTTTCGGACCGTTTCAGAGGGTGTTCTGTCACATTACTACTTAATTTATCAAAATCCGCACGTCAACATAGAAAACGCCGTCCATTTTTAGGACGGCATCCAGGAATGGAATTCCAATCGGATGTCATCATCATCATCATTAGCCATTTGACGCCCAATGCAGGACATAGGTCTCCCTCTTGGTTTTCATAACCATGAGGGGTTTTGCCATAATCGCCACGCTTGGCAGGCGGGTTGGCGATCACAGTATGTGGTTGGAATCTCAGGAAGACGCTGCTGCCCGTCTCCTGGTAATTGATTTCCTTAGTCGCCTTCTACGACATCCACGGAAGGAAATGGAGTGACGCTATTCTTAATCTGGCGCAACACGGAACAATCCAATCGGATGTAAATTACGCCAAATTTGGGGATTACACCAAAACTCCAAATTCGTCGTAGCTAACTGTAATGAGATGATTTATACAGCGTCCACTGGCACCTTCACTTACACTAGATGGGTGAAGCGACCAGTGCCTGGGACATTGTTTTTTAGATGGATTAAGCTTGCCCAGCACCTATACCATCCTGACAGCTTAGTCGGCCTAGCCCACAGAAAAGGCAAGCTATTATTTAAGGATGTAATAGTGTTGTTAGTATTTGCTTCGCTGTTAATAACCGTTGTAATTTATCTGTGTTAGTTGTTAAAAGAAAAGTATTTTTTGTCACATTGTGGATGTTTTGTTATTGCTAACAGCAGATGATGCAGAATCTGTTTCATAAAATATAAATACATTGTCAAAAACTACCTTTTTATTTTACTATTAGGCAGGGTTTAGAGTTTAGGCTTCTTAGCTAGGCTACCTCAGCAAAAATTCGGCTACTTTAGGCTACTTAAGGCTGCTCTTACATGGAGCATGCTGTTTCTGTTATTTGATTTGATTTGAATACTTAACTTTTGATGACTGTGGTCTGCAGTTTTAATACATAATTAAATTAGGGACATTTTAAACATATTTTGGTTTTCCGATACGCAGATTTTAATAAACAAAAGTTGTTTTGCATTTTCATGCATGCAAATTGCATTTTCTCAATGAAAAACTTAGTACCTACAGGCTAAGAAAATATGCCTTGAATATCCGCAATTCAGGTCGCCTCTTTATGGCCTCTATCGCCTCTAAAATGGCGATATCAGGTGGCGTCTTTTGATTCATTTCGCCGCGCTACGACGCGCTGCTGCACGACTACATCGGTTGTGTTTATAAACCATATCATTTTATCGATGCCATTGAGATTCAGCATGCATCAATTTGAATTAATCCATTTGGACGCTGCCATTTGATCGTATCGTGTCCTGTCATTTGGCCAGGGCCCTTTAATCTATGGGCCCTATTTCATAGAACTACAATTGATGGTTTACTATGACAATTCGGCGAACATTGCAATGCCGACCATCCCACAGATTAACATGCAGGAAGACCCGCAATGTACATTGTACATCGAATTGTCGTAATAAACTATAAATTGGTTGCTTGAAATGCGGCCGAGAGTGCATTAAACAAACAAGCTGTTAACAGTACAATAACATATTGTTACTGTATGAGAAACCGGGGGCAAATCTGATGACATAATATCAAACAATGAACAAATATTAATATTGCTCTTAGTACGTAGTGATTTTAATTTTTTTTGACGAAGAATAAAGCAATAAGCATCCTCAATTACTTATGAGTTATGATGTATCTTTTTTATAATATCTGTCTTCTCATCTGAAATGAGTGGAACGGAACGTGACGTTAAAAAAAAACAAAACAGTTAAGTGCGAGAAGAATTTTCGCAGCAAAGGCACCGTACTACCACACATTATTTACAAGGTTTTTGGTTTGGCAGATGTATATCCCGTAATGGAAAATAAGCGAGATCATTGAAAATACTATTTAGTTTAGTTTCAAAGAAAGACTGAGTTTTTTAGAAACTTTGAAATTACCTGCCTTCCGGTATTTTGAAAGATACCATAAAATCGACTTCATAAGTACCAACAGTAATTAGTTTTTTAATACCTCAATGAAGTTAAAACAGGCACAGCGCCACTTTGCCATCTTATTGTTTTTGAAAATATTGCTGGCAGCGGGTGGATCAGGGAGGTCGAAGATAGAAATGAAATGATAGAAGAGGTCGAAGAAAGAAGTGGTGTGCCTTGGAGGAGGCCTATGTCCAGCATTGGACGAGTATGGGCTGATTGATTTGTTGCAAAAGATATGTTACTTGTGGTCAGTCAGACAAAAAAGAAAAACAAAATCTATTTAGACAACTGTAGCATTTTCATGTACATACCCTTTTACAGAACCAAGCTAGATGTTAAAATTAGATACAGTATTAAAGTAGCCCACAAAGAAAATACTAAATTAAAAAGAAAAATTTTAGTCAGGCAAGCAGGAATCAGGAAACCGCTTTTAAAAAAAAACAACCGGCAACCTGTTACGGTACTTACGGTCCATTAGGCCCTTTATAATCTAGGTATAAGAGGACAGACGGATGGAGACGGGGGCTGGTGCTTTCTGATCGACGAAGGAATAAAACGGCATAGGCTCGCAACCTTTCTTTACGTAACCCTACAAAACTACGCCATTTGTCCCCCTGGCGGCAGACATACGGTACTAATTTGTCAAAATAGGTTATGAACCGACCAAAATTAATAGGTAGTTCCTTGGTCATCTTGTCGATTTCTATCCCTTTCACTTACAAACGAAATGAGAAGAACGCGGACTTCCGCCTGCCAGCAAGTCTGAAACCAGACATCCTACTCAATTCTGTATAATACCAGAACCGCGAGGCTACGTCGCATACGTGTGTGTCGTTTTTTGATGCAGAAAACTGGTGATTTGTGTACAATAACGTGCTTCCCCCTTGGCTGTGTCGTGTAATGGTGCGGGCGCAGAGCGGCGCGGCGCGCTAGGTCCATCGGGCAGCGCGAGCGATCGCCACGCGCGGTTTGTTATCAAACAGCGGCGGCATGGCGGCGGCGGGCGAGGCGCCGGGCAGCATAGTGAAGGAGGGCTGGCTGCAGAAGCGCGGCGAGCACATCCGCAACTGGCGCGACCGCTACTTCATCCTGTTCGACAACGGAGACCTCATGGGCTTCAAGTCCCAGCCCGAGCGCGCGCAGTACCGCGATCCGCTCAACAAGTTCACGGTGCGCGACTGCCAGATCATGGCCGTGGACAAGCCGCGGCCCTTCTCCTTCAACATCCGCGGCTTGCAGTGGACCACTATCATTGAGCGCAACTTCTCCGTCGACACTGAGAAGGAGCGGTGAGTCACAGCTGCTCGCTACCAACACATGTCTTGTCTCATCTCACTCAGTTATGTTGACATGTCTAGGTACTTTCACTACGATTAGTCAGCACAGACTAGATTCCACCTTTAGTTCTCAGATTGTGATAGCTTTGCATTATGTGGTGATGCCACTTGTCAAAACCTAACATCTGTTGAGTCTGGATCTTTATTTTCACTAAAACTGAAGATATTTCTCGACAACATTTCACATACATAAACTCACGCCTGTATCCCAGAGGGGTAGGCAGAGACCAGGGACTGCCACTTGGCACGACCCTGACAGATCACATTCACTTCCTCAACATTAATTACTCGTTGCATACATGCACACCGGTTTCGGATACTTTTTATTTTGCCCTTTGCTAGTACATCCCCTATTTGATCGAAGACAACGTTTCACATACCACAAAGAAGGCCTGTGTCTAGATAAGGATGATGAATAATTCAACAGTATTATTCATTGAGCTTCATCTAATTCAGTTCTGTTTTGTTTTGTATTGCAAACTTTTTGTCTTTAATGGCAAGACACACTAGGGGATATTTACTCACATATTTTCAGTTATTTACCATCTCACACTTCTGCTTCAATGCTGCTAGAAAAAAAAATTGGTCAATGTCAAGATGTAAGTTTATGGCTGGCGAGAAGTTGATAAGTCAACTTATATGTAAAACCTGATAAATCAAAATTGAGTAAATTTTTGTGAATTTACATTTGTGCTACACCTTTTAAATAATTAAAGACACAATAAAATAACTGTATAGGTATGCAAAAGTACAAAGTTAAGAATTAACTTTAAATTAACACCCTGAAAAGTTTATGTTTTGGGTATATCAACTTATTCCTGCCAGTCACGGAATTCCGTGACATACCTACTTAATATTATATCAGAGGAAATTTTATACAACTATTTTATAGAACTAATAGATCTACTTTGATTTTAGAATCATACCATCAAGTTGATTTAATAACACAGAAAATTAAGCACTGTTGTAGGTTACAATTATTATTCAAATTCAGGATTAACAGAAGATTTATTGAAAATAATAATATAAGCCTTCACGTCTTGACAGAATTTACAAATTTACGTACTATAAAGTATTTTTAAAGTGTTCATATTTTATATTATGTGATACTAGCACTGAAACTCGTCAGGTTGTCTCTCGACATAGGCCTCCTCCATGTTTTTCCATGTCACCCTATCCAATGCTGCTCTTTTAAAGTTCTGTGGTGGATCATCCACCATATTTAAAAGATAAATATAACATAATAGTTAGGAAAACCATGAGGGAGGCCTATGTCCTGCAGCGGGCGCCAAATGGCTGATGATGATGATGATGATGATGATTTTTTTTTTTTTTTTTATTTGGACTGCCCCGTGCTTGTAGGGTGCACAGGGATTTTGCCAGTGTCACATTGTGAAAGGTACACGCTACTTTATATATACAAGAAATTTGATGAGGAGTTAAAGTCGAATGTTGAAATAATTAATATATTTACATAGTATTCTAATGAATTTAGTATGGGTGTACAGAAGAAGGGTTTTGAAGTTGATGGGACGAGGGATAAAGCAAGGGAGGAATGGGTATAAGAGGAGAAACGGGGGCAATTGAAAAAAATATGATCAGTGGTCCCTTCGTCGAGACCACACTCACACAAAGAATTATCCCGAATCCGAATTTTGTGAAAGAAAACAGGGGTGCAGCAGTGGGATGATGATGATAATCCCAGAGAATGTCTGTTACCCTATGTATGTCATTACGTTTGAATCCCCAGCTGTTTATGCTTTACGTGAATCAGGTCCAAGTTTTGCCCTTACATGTAAAGCAAAGAGTTGGCTTTTAATCAAAATAACTGGTAAATAAATTAATCAGCAATATGTATGATATACATCTGTATCGGTTAAAGTAGTTAGTAGTTAGTTAGTCAGACCTAAGATTTCTGCACTTAACCTTGTGGTTGAGCCATTAATCTAAATAAATAAATAAATTGTACATAGCAAAGCTGTGAGTTCACTCCAGTCAACCTATCTCTTTCCAGAAATAAAAAATCAGAAACCAGAAAGCCAGTAGTGCTCTAATGTCGCTACAGGCCTCCTGCAGGGATCCCAGCTTCCCAATGATGGTGGTCTGTTGCTTTTCAACACCTTTACAGTGAATGGTCACATGGGCGGGTATTTCTTACTCTTTGAGGCATCCCCGGCAAAGCGGGCTGTCAGTTTGACCCATGTTGTGGAAATGTCTATTCGGTGAGCAGTGGCCTGTTATTATTGCCGCAGCTTTGTGGAGATTATATCTTCTCAGATGCAGCAGGCTACGTGGAAGACGTTTCGAGATTGTTGGTAGAGCCTCCCGGGCTTGTCTGCATTTGGTTCCTGTTCTCCAAAGTTCAGCATGCTGGCTTTTTGTTCGCAACCTCAACCCTTTCCTAAACTGGTTGTATGGAAGCAGGAGCAAGGGTTCAGGTCGTTCCACCTGAATCTTCTCTTCGTCGAAACTCAGGTGAGTTCATTTCAGTTTGTGAGATTGCTGTTAAGTGCTTGTAAGACTGAGGCACTGTCCGAGATTTTCACATTTCTTGTATTCAACAGCGTGACTGCTCTTGTTACGAGTATACCAGTGCATTCTGCCTGAAGTTTGTTTATCTGAGAGGCCCTTTTCTATGGTTCTAATGACAGTATGGAGAGCTGAGTCTCTTGATGTGCTGTTATAGGCATGTTATTGAGGATGTAAATGGCTTTTGGATTGGATTGGATTGGATTTTGCCTGTGTGTAGTCTCCTTTTCCAGCTTTTGGCAAAAATACTACTTTGGCTTCCCGCCATGAGTGGGGAATGTACTGGTGTGCTAAGCAGGATTATACTCACTAGCTGTGGCAGTATTATGTTGATCCCCCATTGTAGTAGTGCCGGAAAAATTCCGTCTATTCCAGAGGATTTGTTGGGTAAGAAGATTTTTACAGCCCATTGTACATTATCTTCATAACCGTGTTTGATATCGCCCAGTCGGTATCAGCTGAAGATAGTTTGCTGGTCTCTTCCCATTCCTGTTTGACCATGATTTTGCAGTCTGGGAAAAGGGTGTGTAGTAGCAGTTCACTTATTTCTTCATCGTCCGATTTTTTCAGTGAGCCCAGTCTTCTGTCATTGTTTGCAGATAGGGTTCCGTATCCAAAGGGTAAGGGATCCTATTACTAAGACTCTGCTGTCCGTCCGTCTGTCACAAGGGAGTATCTCATGAACCGTGATAGCTAGACAGTTCAAAATTTCACAGATGATGTATTTATGTTGCCGCTATAACAACAAATACTAAAAACAACGAACGTGATTTTTTTTCCGTTTTTGCCCGATATTAACATACGTATATCAATAACAGCAACAGGGTAGACGCTTGAAATATTCAAATATTGTATAGATAATGGTACGGAACCTTCGTGTGACTCGCAATTAGCCGGTTTTAATTCTTGCTGTCTCCTTTGTTGACTCGATTTTGTCACAGAAGCGCCGTCAAGAGCTTGTCTGATAGTAGCGGATTTTCTTCTTATAATCCTGTTGTAATTCTTTGTTTATATCCCAGTCAGAATCCTTTCTGTTGTTTCTTGCATGATTAAAAGCTTGCCTTAGCTTGCATCTTGTTCTTTCTAGGTCCTTGCCCCACCAGTGGCTACCACCAGGTTCCTTGGGGTGCGGTGTGGGCGGGCCTGTATGTCTCCTGTAAGCTGGTCGACATCGAGATTGGCATTGAATTTAAATTCAATGACATCGGTTAAAGTAATGAACATTGAATCAAGTCCGAATTCAATAGTTATCATATTTTGTCGCCAGTCATCTTCTTTGCTTCTGCGTTGCCTTCTTTGTGCTTATGTACCCTCTATTGTCCTGAAATGTCCCTGTTGTACTGATTTATCCGGTATTCTCTTCCAGTGTACCTGTTGTACTCAGTTGTTTTCTATGGTCCTATGTTGTCCTCTGAACTCTGTGGTCCTCTGCTGCTCCAGTCTTCTGTTGTCTTTAGTTATAACATAACAGTAATTCTCTGTGTTTCTGCATTGTCCTATTTTGTCGAGTGTTGTCCCCGTTTGTCGTCAGTTCTTGCAACAAGTGGTCATCTTTTCTAGTTGCATTTTCTGCTTCGAGAATAGTTGCTGTGAGTTTTTTTCGGACCGTCAAGTGTTTAACAGTGTTCGTTGTGATAATGGGCATTGTCCTAAAAAAATAAGTTCTGTTTTCATTATTAATTTTTTCGAGAAATTAGGTAACTTGGACAGCCTGGGCTGAATATTTCGATTTGGGCTTTTTTAATAAATGTTTAGAAAGCGAAAAAAAGAACCATCGTCTAAAAAACCGGAAGTATGTCATGCCCGGAAGTACGTCATCAACTGAGATTCTACAAGCTGTCAGTATATAGTGATACCACAGATATCTCAAAGTGATACTATGACTCGATACAAGAACTCTTTAAATTAACATAACATAAACTCACGCCTGTATCCCAGAGGGGTAGGCAGAGACCAGGGACTGCCACTTGCTACGATCCTGACAGATCACTTTCGCTTCCTCAACATTCATTAGTCGTTGCATGCACGCACGCCGGTGTCGGGTACTTTTTATCTTGCCCTTTGCTAATACATCCCCTATTTGGTCATAGTATGTCCGTCTGGGTCGTCCCTTACCGGCCCTTCCACCCACATTCGCTCTATATATTTGTTTCGTCAATCTTTCTTCCTTCACCTCTCCACATGTCCAAACCAACGCAACATTCCTTTCTCAATTCTAGTCACTACATCCTCTTTCAGTCCACAACGTTCTCTAATCACACTATTGCGTATCCTGTCATTCAAAGTAACACCAGACATACTTCTCAAGAACCTCATTTCTACTGCATTAATCCTACTTTCTTGCTTCTTTAAATTAACAAAGTCAAAGTCAAAAATTTTTATTCACTATAAAAACAAAATGTTTACTTAATGAACGTCAAAGCTGTTAGTTTCACAATTAATACATTATGCGGAGAAGAAGCTAACAAAGAAACTCCACATTTATTCTTTTCAAAACAGGTTTGCTTAATTAACAGAGTTTTCAACTTAAAGTTACTACACTAGATACAATCGTTCCAGTTAAATACCAGACATCCTTGTCTTCCAAATAATCCTTAATGTTATAATAGGCTTTTTTGCACAGAGTATGCTTAATACATTTTTTAAACCGCGTCGGTGGTAACTCTAATATATCTTGAGGAATCTTATTGTAGAACCGTACACAGTGCCCCATAAAGGATGTATTAACTTTTGCAAGTCTAAAACGTGGAAATGACAATTTATGTTTATTCCTAGTATCAATATTGTGATGGCTACCAACATTTTCGAAATTGCTGATGTTTTTTCTAACATACATTATATTTTCATAAATGTATTGACTTGCAACTGTTAAGATGTTAGTTTCTTTTTAAAGAAATCCCTTAACGAGTCCCTACTACCTAGCTTGTAAATAAATCGGATCGCTCTCTTCTGTAAGATGAAGATCGTCTCAATGTCTGCTGCTCGACCCCACAGTAGTATGCCGTAGGACATAATACTATGGAAGTAACTAAAATAAACAAGCCTAGCAGTTGCAACGTCAGTGAGCTCTCTAATTCTTTTGACTGCATATGCTGCAGAACTAAGCCTGTGTGCTAGTTTTACAATATGAGGACCCCATTGCAATTTTGAATCGATTGTGATGCCTAGAAAAACGGTATCTTCTACAAATTCTAGTTTTGCTTTTCCGAGTACAATGTTGTTTTCAACTAATCTTACGTTTCTTATGGTAAAGTTTATACATTTTGTCTTCATGGAATTTAGAAGCAGATTATTTGCCGTGAACCAATCCAATACACGCGAGAGAGCATCATTTGCATCGTCAAGATTATTTTCGTCTCTTAATTTTAAAAATAAGTGACGTGTCATCTGCAAATAATACTATCTCGGACATGTTTTGTACCATAAACGGCAAATCATTTACGTATACAAGGAAAAGGAAAAGTATAGTTTTAAATTCTTCGAATAATCCACTTGCTTTTAGTTTGTCTCTCTGCTCTCTCTTACTTTCTGCTGTTTTAGCCATCTACAAGAAAAAAAAACAAAAAAAGCTAGTTTTCCTTTGATGCAGACCGTGACTAACCCTATGCGTTTCGTGACCGACTCTACAGTGTGACTGACCTAAGAAATCATTTCAATTGTTTGAAGAATAATTAATTAAGTTTGTTTTTTTATTTTATGTCGGCGTAATTTAAGTTATTTATTTAATTCCGGATTCACTCACTTGTTTTTTTTTTGTCTGGAATTAAGTTACTAATATCTAGCACTTACGAAAGTTTTAGTTCAAATAATGTACGTTGTTATGTAAAATTGAAAACAAAAATTAATTACGTAGAATCCGCCAGTTGTATGGTATGTAAGATTTTTCATATATCTTTTAAATAATGTATGCTGTGCAATAAAGAGTATTCATCGAATCTAATCTAATCTAGAATAAGTTTTATTAAGGTTAGAGAGAAAATTCGGCAAATACCGACCTACACTACTACCCAACATTCTTAATATCTGGGGACACGGCAGTATATGTATGTATATGTATACTATATACATTTGTATATGTATATATACTATAAAAACCCGTAATAAATTTTCTCATTCACGGGAACCTTTTCTATGTGATGTAACAAAAAAATTCCACGTGATTTTTTAATTGTGGTGTTTTTCCAGCATCGGCAGAGAATAACCTATAAATCTGTTTTTAAACTGTGATGCTGGACTATCTGACCAAATGCGCACTTCCTTGATATACTGTGGTATTTCTTGTAAAATTCTGTCACTATAAGCTATCACTGTCTTTGTTATGGCTAATATTGTCTGATACTATCACAGAAGCGTGCTGATGTTGATGATATCACAGAGATAATGTAAACAGTGATACTTGCGGCTGCACTCAATGAAACGACTGAATTTTATCCTGAGCCACACATTTATAGTTCGCAGCAAAATCTACTTGAAGAAAGGCAACATTGCACTTAGAGTTCATGCTATCTGTTTTTTCTTGATCTCTATCGGTACATACTGCTTGTTTCATTTTAGATTGCATCATAGTTTTACACCTGGCGCATCTTTCATTCCAACAAGATGCTTTTTTTTGCGGAATACGTACATGTCAATATCTTGACGTTTTTATTCAAGAATATTAAACTAAGTTACATTCCCGTGTGCAACGAACGTTAGAAGGTCGAATCACAAATTTACAAAAACACAAGAAATCAGTGAATTTTTAATTGTAGCGTAATATTTACCGACCTTTAAAACGAAGTATCATTTGTAAGAATTGCCAATATTTAGGACAATGCCCATTGGTGACTGATAAATTTTGATGGCTCTTGAACAGCAACGATTTTCAGTACTTACTATGATTTCACTTCAAAATAGTTTCAATTTCAATCATTATCGATGTTCAATCACTATTAAAATAATGTTCACTTTCAATCGTCAATAACTCGCCTTAAACTCTCCTTTTTAGTTAGTATTTTTATACAAAGGCCTTGACAGTCTGGAATGGTTGCGCAGGGACGAGTGGATGGCGGCGATCCGCTACGTGTCGCAGCAGCTGAGCGCGGCGTCGGCGGCGACGGCGGCGGCGGCGGCGGCGGCCGTGACTGCGGGCGGCGGTGGCGGCGGCGGCGGCGTCGCGCCGGCGGACGGCGCGGCCCCGGGCGGCGGCGGCGACGCTCCGGACGACGCCGACATCGCGCAGCTCGGCACCAGCTTCCGCGATCCGCGCCGAATCGTGAGTGCTGCCTGCCTCCACTCTGTTTTAGGCGCGGGCCACACAGATAGGACGTGGGACGAGGGCGGGGTGGAGTCGCGGCGTCTTTTAAATTCACTTCTCAGCGAACTTCGTAGCGCCTAAAAATCAATAATATATTTATTAATCTATATATTCATACGAAATGGTACTACACCGCAGGTAAGACGGGACGAAGACGTGAATCAAATTCTGTGCAACGCGTCGCGTGTTCGCCCCGTTGTCCTCACTCCACGACCCATCTGTGTTTCCTGCGCCTTAGCTTGACCATTTTTAGGGGTCGACTATATAGGTACTATTTAAGTGACTGAAATAAACTAACGAGCCTAGCAGTTGCGACATCAGTTAGTTCCCGAACAAGAACGTTTAACCCAATGGACACGACACAGTTGACGTTTTCCTAGTTTCCCCGCGTGCCACTTACTGTGTAAAAATTAACACGGTCCTCATTTTGTCTTATCAGTATGACATGAGAAATTATAGAGAAAACATCAGAAGAAAAGTGCAAAAAAATATACGAAATGCGCCCTATTATTCTGTAAAAATGAAAGCAACAAAACAGTTAATGCTTCTTATAACTCGTAACTTTGATTTTATGCATCTGTAAGCGGTATTTCTTTGGTAAATTAATAAAACATGCATCGTAAACAACATATAATACGCCGAAATAAAAATGGTTCCTGCTTAAGGCTATTTATGCCACTTTCACATTAGCAGTATTTAGTGGTGTAATATTGTTCATTCAGACCTCATTCTGTTTTTTTTGGGTTTTTTTTCCTTGCGATAGGGTTTGACACAGTCGATAAAATCTTTCGATGTTTTAATTGACTTCTAAACATGACGTAGAAATCATTATTATCTTACTTAAATATCCATAAAATATTCGTTCGGTGTTTTATTTAAAACGTTTTATAGATTACCATCAAGAAAAGTAAAAAATAGGAACATTAATTTCAAACCGAATATTTACCAAACGCAAAAATCAGTGCAGGCTATACGGAGTTTCCTCTAAAATGTATAGTGGGAAATGCGTTTTAACGGAAATTAGTGTTTGTGCTTTACAACAACTTTTGTTCTATGATTTTAATTGTACCAAATGTCAGGGTTAACATAATTTCACTTATTAAATTTGCGCTTATAGGATAGTACTAATGTCTCAGCTTCCGGTAAATCATTGTTTTAAACAGAAGTATGTATATCCATTCTATTTATCATATCTCTATGTATAAAAATTAATTGCCGTTCGTTAGTCGCGCTAAAACTTGAGAACGGCTGGACGGATGTAGCAATTTTTTTTATTGGTGAAAGTCAAGGTGAGAAAAAAAAAGTGATACGCGTCAACTAGTGTGTTATAGAAAAAAGTACAAAAAAATCAAGCCATAGAGCAAATGTTTTTTTTAAATGACAAACTATTATTGACGTATATCGGGTATTCATTTTATTGACAATAACTCTTCTTTTCGAATACAGCATTTGCTGCATTCGAATTTAATGTATTGTTATGGACCCCTGGAAGTACACGGACCAAGGATACCATAATAAGACTATCATATTTTAATATTTCTGTCGCATTGCATAAGTGGCATTAAATTCAAATTACAAAGGAAGAGACAGACATTATGTGGTGTGTAAAAAAATCTTCAAAATCAGTTCATTAGTTTCGTCAGATACAGACTGTGACAAAAATTGGTAACCTGATAATTATTTCTTCAGTAGGTATCGGTAATAAACCATACATTCCTACAATCTTTAGGTGAGAACGGTCATTTTTTAAGCTTTTGCTTATTTGAAGCAGTTCAATTATTTATACCTAAGAAACGTTTTTATTTATTTAGGTTATCCATACAATTTTCCAGTTTTCAGTAAAAAAAATAAGTTCAGGGATTCCATGAGATTTACTAAGTTCTCGGTGGTGAGTTTTAAAAACCACTAATAAAATTGTTGCGAGAATAAGAAGAAACATTTTGCAAAAACTATCTTTAAAAAAAATATTATTCTTTCGTAACATTTCATTTCACCTCCTCAGTCCTAACATTGAAAATAACAATTAAAAACCATTGATTATTGTTATTTGAAAATTACTGACAAATGGCCCGCAAAGATTAATAAAATAAAATGGAAATAATGGAAAGCAAACTGTTTTACAGAAATAAATACATATATAAATAAGTACTTATTTGATATTTGTTATTGGCTACAAATACTTATTATAAATACGTACTAGAAAGCTGTAATTTGGTGTGTGTATACATATTTATCACGCCGACAAAGTTAAACAATAAAATATTGGAAATATTTTTTTTTACTGTACCTCCCCTAACATGAAAAGTGGGGTGATTTTTTTTCTCGTCTACCCCATCATGTGAGGTATCATTGGATTGTTCGTTGAAAAATTTTGTGGGTATAGGAAGACCATTTTTCGATTTAGGGTTCCGTTTGCCAAATATTAAGCTTTCGAGGGAAAAATTTGGTCCGAGTAGGCTGTCCCCCCACCTCTCCTCGCTAAACGGTTGATTGTAGAAACGTAAAAAAATTCAGGGTAGCACATATAATGAACTTGAGAGAAAAAGTATCACGGCTAAGTAGGCTTTAATAGTTAACGAGTATAGGCAACCAACTTATAAAAGTAAAATTACGTACAAAATCCATTGAAAATGACTTCGATGAAGTTGTTAGTTCTGTAAAGCAGAAAAAAAACCGTCGTTCTACGGAACCCTACATTGCGCGTGGCTCGACACGCACTTGGCCGGTTTTGTTTTAAATTTAACAATAACTTATTAGAAGTTAACCAATTTAGTACCTGAGAGATCTGCTAATACTATCTCTGACATGTTTTGAACCATGAACGACGAACTACGAGCAAATCATTTACATATACGAGGAAAAGGAACGCCCCCCCCACAATAGATTCCTGTGGCACTCCCATCTTAACTTTTAAATTATTATGAATGTGAATTTTAAATTTGAAGTTGGTACTTACTTAAATTATACTTGTACAGTACCTTCGTGTGCGTATCCACTTTGAATTTAAAGGTCATATTCGTTTAAATTATTTCTGTCTTTTTAGGGCTGTAGTGTTTTTGAGTCGGTTTTAATTTTTTATTAGATATTCTCAGGTCGGATTCGTCCTATGACCAGAATGTCTCGTAGGTCGGTTAGGTGTATTTCTGTAAAGGTGCAGGCTCGTTAAGATGTCCGGTGCGTGTACAGACGCTGGAGAAGTTCGAGTTCGTGAAAGTGCTGGGCAAGGGCACGTTCGGCAAGGTGGTGCTGAGCCGCGAGAAGGGCACTGGCAAGCTCTACGCCATGAAGATCCTCAAAAAGTACCTCATCATCCAGAAGGACGAGGTGGCGCACACGCTCACCGAGAACCGCGTGCTCAAGAACACCAAGCATCCTTTCCTCACGGTGAGCAATATAAAGTTAAAGTAAGTAACATCCACACAACACAATCACTTGTCCTGATCCCAAACTGGAGTAATATTATTTATATAACACCTGCTCGTCAATGGCATATTATGTGTCATGCAAACTCAACTTAAAGCAAGTCATTTGTGTCCTATGGTCTAGCCGGGTCATTATAAATGTACTGAATTTCATAATCCCCTAGGGAATTATGACATTTGAATTTGGAATGCAATCAACATTGAATATACGAGCTCCTTGCAATCCATGACCAAACGTCAAAATTAGAATATAAACTTTTCATAGAGCCCTACACCAAGAAGAATTTATTCAAAATTAGATTTTATTGCCTCGCAGTGTTTATATAAAGTAGAGTATGCATTTTGGGGATAAAGCAGTGTATTTGTCTCGGGCGTTTTTGATCCCCTCGGCCTCGGGATTCTAGCTTTAACTCCCTCACTTCGCTCGGGAGTTAACTCAGTAACTCCCTCCCTTCGCTCGTGAGTTAACCCTAGGATCCCTCGTCCTTGGGGTTCAAAATATCGCCCGAGACATAATACACTGCTTTATCCCCTTAATGCATAATTTACTATTTTATCACATCTATTCAAAAAGAGCTAGATCAGTCCTCGTAAACAGGGACCAAAATAGCTCTTTTATCCCTAGGGATGAAAAGTGATTTGAATTTGGAATGTGGATATATCTTGTAAAAGTTCCAATTACCAAAGAGATCAATCACGAACATTGTATGAACAAGTTTCTGGCTGTATGGTAAACAAAGCGCGCGCGAGCCAAATTAAAAAAACAACCGTTTGTAAAATAATAAAAGACGCGCGAATAGGATTCCTCCGCCTTTGTAATTATTTACATACTCAAAGGGGATTGGATCTCTGGCATATCTACCCGCCGCCATTTTGAATGTTTTTCAAAGTTTTCGCGCACGATGAAAGTGGTAAATATGAATAGAGGATACTTATACAAACAAAGATCTTTATTTATTTCTTTATTTTATTTAAACCTTCACCACAGTTCCAATACCATCCGCAAACACATCACACTCTGGTGCTTCAGCGAGCAGGGCACAGAGTATCCGCAGCGCACACGCGACTGGCGAGTGCTGGTCATATGGTATCCTACAATGGCGGCGGGTGGATATGCCAGCTCTCATAGAAAAATTCACAAACCCCTTTCAAATTCTAAGTTGTTATAAAAAAAATAGTGTGTCTTCAAGTACCTAGTGAGAATGAAAGTATTCTATTAACTCAAGAGAACATTGTATCGGACGCTAAAAATGTGGTACAAACGTTCTAATCTATTCTTATTCATACGTTGCACTTACTTATTTTTTCTTAGAGAGTAATAAAAAGTAGAGTGTCCACCTCGGGAGCAACACTATTTTGAGCTCGAGTGGTATTCCATCGCTGGGCTCAGGATTCAAAGAAACACACTCGCCTTAAAAATAGTTGTTTGCTCCCTAGGTAAACAATCTACTATTTCAAACCAGACAGTGTCCACAGACGGATAGATTGAATAACCTCCTACAATGGTCTTCAATTGTTATTTTCAAGGTCAGGACTGAGGGGGATAATCTTTATTTTACTGGCAGCCCGACGATGCGTGTCGCGCGTTTTAACGTCAAAAGTCGCGACTTTTACATTAGTTGCACGTTAATTGACATTTTGCCTGTTTGCCTTTCATGTTTGCCTATAAATAAATTTTATTTTATTTATTTATTTATTATTTTTAGCGCCACAAAACGCGCGACTCGCGCAAGAACTACATTTAAACAATATTAAAGTATATATATAATACAATGAGGCTCTGAGAGTAGATTATTCCAGACAGGAATAAAATTTAAGTAAGTATGTGTATATAACAACTGTCCATAGTATATTAGTAACAATTTATATTTTATTCTATGCAATCATTAGTATCTATGATCTTGGCATACATAAACAAAATGCTCGTTGTTCACCCCAAGCCTCGTGTACATACCAAGACAATATTACTAACCACAAGTTAGTTTATACATTGACTCTTATTCTTCTTATAAAATAAACACTAGCAAATCGAATGCTTTATGTCATCTGGGGTAACATAATGTACCTATTGTCATTTAATACTTTCTATACTACTATGTGGGATCGCCATGGGTTACGTGTTTACATAACTTAGTTTAGATTGTTTTATTTAATATATAACATTGTAACCGTTGGTTTTCCCCACGAAAATAAAATAATCTGGCAGTGTTGTGCGTTGTTACAAGAAGCATGATATTAATGGACGTTGCGGGGCGGGGCGGGGCAGGCGCTGCGCTACTCGTTCCAGACGATGGACCGCGTGTTCTTCGTGATGGAGTACGCCAACGGCGGCGAGCTGTTCTTCCACCTCTCGCGCGCGCGCTCCTTCAGCGAGGAGCGCACCAGGTCAGCACCACCACGCACCACGTCACACGCTCGCCTTATGCCGGCGCCAGACACCGCTTTGCTCACACGTTTGGTCACATATGTTGTATCTGCAAGATATGTGTTTTAGATTTGATCACTCCTTTCACAGTTTTCATAGACTTCACAAAACAAGGACGACGATTTGGTCGACACAGTTTGCTTATATTATTTATGTGCGTGTAATTATTTATTACACGTGCAAATAAATAAACCAAAACAGCCAAAACGAAGACGTGAATGGATGTGTGAAATGCGTGTGCGCAGTGTGGCGCGCACACACACATTTGACCGTTGATCCCTTTGATGTGCGCTAAAAAACCGACACGGAACGGCAAAGCGTACTTAATAAGTGATCAAATATGTGACAATAGAATCAAATGCCCGTGCCACACATGTGACCACTTATTTGATCACTTCTTTGAACTCATGTCTGGCACCGGCATTATAAACACTCGAATGGAAGTTACATTTTAATATGTATTCTTCCAAGATACATGATATTTATTTGCGTCAAACATGGTACATTTCAGGTGTACCGTGGAGATACATCGGGGCCTTATTTTATTAAACGCAATTCATGGTTTACTATGAGAGTTCGATGTTCACCGCAAGGTCGGGTAACCCACAGATTAACAAATATGAGTCTGAAATGCAGTTTTATGAAACACGGCTCTAAGGTGATGAAAAAATGTAAATGTAAAAAATTAAAAAGGTTAAATGCGCTTAGTTAATAATTTTTTGAAGATGTTGGGTATTTAAATAACACAAGGAGGAAACGTAAAACCTTAGGGACTCCATACAGTAACACTAGCGTCACCAATGGAAAACTACCTATCTTATCCTCGTCAGTCCTGACCTTGAAAATAACAATTGAAAACCATTGTTATTTTCAAGGTCAGGACTGACGAGGATAATATTCTTTTACAGATCGTTTTTGCAAAGGTGTCTTTCAACCAACTCTCCATCATGTTATAGTGATTTTCAGGACCCATGGCTGTAAACGGCCGTCTTTGGCATGATTTATTATTTATTGTCTATTGAAGTATTGACTTCTATATATATGTAAATAAAGAGGTTAGTGCTTTATTTAAACTACTTTTATTATCTATGCGTGTCATGTTTGTCAATGTCTTGATTTATTGACATTGAAAATAAAAAAGCAGCTTGCGAAAATATGTTATATTAAAAGTGAAGAAATGTTGATTTAATTGACGAAATATTAGCTGAAAATGTTGTTTCTCTTTTCAGGTAAGATATAAGTTTAGTTCTTTGTAATTAGTTTTTGGAATTCTTGTGTTATTTTTGGGAAATAAAAAAATATTTCTCTTTTCAGAGCAACATATTACAGTTTTATTTCTATTTTAAATATTTTGGATATGTTGTATCTATAGGCGAGAATCTTTTATTAGCTCTTGTAGTTACCTATTTTTATTCAACTATAAGATTTGTAAGCCGATGATCCTCCAGTCGGAATAATAGGATAAATACATAAATGATATCTAGTCCCAGATTATAGGTTCTCGGTCGTGGGTCATGAAAATCACTATTAACGAGAGATCGGTGTGAAACTTTGTAAAAACGATCTGTACAAACCGGCCAACTGCGAGTCGGACTCGCGCACGAAGGGTTCCGTACCATTATCTATATAACATTAGACAAAGATTGAGACAAGACAGATTAGGTACATTGTACATAAATACATCATCTGTGAAAATTTCAACTGTCTAGCTATCACGGTTCATGAGATACAGCCTGGTGACAGACAGACAGACAGACAGACGGACAGTCAAGTCTCAGTAATAGGGTCCCGTTTAACACCCTTCGGGTACGGAACCCTAAAGAGATATAGTTGCCACGCAACGTTGACGGAGTGTGTGTGCGTGTGGGCGCGGCGCGCAGGTTCTACGGCGCGGAGATCGTGTCGGCGCTGGGCTACCTGCACACGGAGGGCATCATCTACCGCGACCTCAAGCTCGAGAACCTGCTGCTCGACAAGGACGGACACATCAAGATCGCCGACTTCGGCCTCTGCAAGGTACCGCCCGCCCCGCCTGGGAATTACTTACAGGCCACCATTCAATCATTAAGCTAGGAATGCTGCTTTTCCAGAGACATAACTTTGGTGTCTTTAAAACTAGAGTTAACCGGTATGTAAAGGGTAAGCACCTATCAGCTTAGACCCCGTCTTCGTTCAGAGTCGGGCGTGACTCGGGTGTTAGATGCTAATTAAACAAAAAGAAAAAAATATGCTTTAAAGAACAGGAAACACCGGGTCGCGTGATGTTACACTGAGTGTACTTGGAGACGATGAAATGCATAATTGGGAAGCTAGGACTGACTGAATTCTTTTAAAAGAAATAGGCTCACAGCCTCGCTATTAGGGCTTCAAATAATAATTTTTAGTGTTCAAATATTTCAAATAGTAGGTACCTATCCTAACCTATTATCGAATATTTGCTATAATATGGAGAGATTTATTTTATTTCTTCTTTAAACCATAGTTTTGTAGTTTCAGGGCACTAAACGTAATATTAGATTTTTATTTCGTTGAAATAAAAAACTCTTCAACGGTCACTTATCAATTTCGGCTGTGGAACAGAAACTGCAGAGAGCAGAAGCCGGTTAACTCGCGGAACTTCAGGTACTTAATGAACTTGTTCTTCCAAAAACGGTCCCGAAATAATTGGATCTGGCGTAGCCGGGATGGTAGATTGTTTTAAGTTCTCAGGACATTGACGTTAAAACGCCGTTTTATGAATGAATGATCGTCTTACACCTCCCGAAAGCGTCGAAGGAGCAAAAAACCGATCGGTCGCCAACTCCCTTAGGTGAAGATCAGGTGCGGGTGCATGTTCTGCAGTCCCCCCCCCCCAGGTGCACATCACGTACGGGCGGACCACGCGCACGTTCTGCGGCACGCCGTAGTACCCGGCGGTACAGTGAGCATGTCCGCAGGTGAACATCACGTACGGGCGGACCACGCGCACGTTCTGCGGCACGCCGTAGTACCCGGCGGTACAGTGAGCATGTCCGCAGGTGAACATCACGTACGGGCGGACCACGCGCACGTTCTGCGGCACGCCGTAGTACCCGGCGCCGGTACAGTGAGCATGTCCGCAGGTGAACATCACGTACGGGCGGACCACGCGCACGTTCTGCGGCACGCCGTAGTACCCGGCGCCGGTACAGTGAGCATTTCCGCAGGTGAACATCACGTACGGGCGGACCACGCGCACGTTCTGCGGCACGCCGTAGTACCCGGCGCCGGTACAGTGAGCATTTCCGCAGGTGAACATCACGTACGGGCGGACCACGCGCACGTTCTGCGGCACGCCGGAGTACCTGGCGCCGGAGGTGCTGGAGGACGCAGACTACGGGCCGGCCGTGGACTGGTGGGGCGCCGGCGTCGTGCTGTACGAGATGTGCTGCGGCCGCCTGCCCTTCTACAACCGCGACCACGAGGTGCTCTTCAATCTCATCGTCAGCGAGGAGGTCGGTGCCCTTTGCTGCTGTGTGTGTGTGTCCCATTCTATCTTCCCAGCTAACTCTTTAACCGATCGTCAGATTTTCACAAGTATTCTACTTCTTCTTGAAATAACAATGTCAACGAATTCTGCCAAAGTCACGTCTAGCACGAAAGGGGCAAAAAAAATTGAAACACGCAACTTCTTTGGGAAAGTGAAAGTGAACTACATTTATTGCCAAAAACACACTTTGTACATAAATGTAAGCTTACATAATTAAAACATTTTTCTTTTATAAAAAAATTACAACATAAAGGTGCTGTTTTCTGGTGTGTACAACAAGGAATATTCTTAGGCTATCTTGTTATCTTATTAAAGTTTTTAGCAAATGGACTCATGCTTAGCAATATGCCGCCCGGAGATGCGTGCAACGCCGGTCGTCGCTGATTTTCAGCATGAGCCATTAAGACAAAAAATAGGTTGACAATAACTCAATCAGAAACGGCGTCGTAACGCTGGAGTGTTACAAAAGTATTTGTAAGTAGATTATTGACCAATATAAATTAGATCAGACATGAACAGTACAGAAAAAAAAAGATATCTTAATGGCACTGGATTACAAATACAGGAAAGAGCCAATCCAGTGTATTTGATTTTAATTGAACAGTCGACAGCAGGTCGACATTTGGAACATTACTTTGGTGCAAATACACGTTGGAAAACGGGAAAACGTTGTACTAGTGTGAACTAAATGAAGATGCTAACTACAGCAATTCTGAAACAATGTAGACAATGTTGCTATAGCTAACTTTAATTCTAATACGGACTAAACACCAATTTCCATAATTAATATGTCATCAAGTCTTCACCTTTTTTTAATTTCCTAAAATTATTTCTTAGTACTAACTCATTTACGTTAATGTTTAGGGAATTCCTGTGTAAAATGTCATGCTTCTAGACTTACCTAAGACTCATGGGTTTAGTGACGTTGTCCGTGAACCGAGTGTTATTCAATACATATTATTATTTGTCCGTGGCATGCTACGAGTATCTAGCCCCAGGTTCTCGGTCGTGGGTCCTAAACCTGTCCTGGTCCTGGGCGCAAAAAGTTAGATCAATCTCTCAATCATGTTAATAGTACTTAGAGATTGATCTGACACTTTTTGCAAAAATTAGATTAGATTTGAATACACACACACCAGAAAACAAAATAAATTAAAAGGCTCACATATCTAAGTTTTCCCGTATACAATTGGCGGTCTTATCGCTAAAAGCGATCTCTTCCAGACAACCTTAGGATGATCTGTGAAAAAGATATTGGTGATATTAGTAAACTGCATGAAGCTCCTTAAATAGATTGCCAATTATTTTCCCGCCGCTTCGTAGGTACGTTAGCCCATTGGTTGAGTATGTGCGATGTCTGTCAGCCCCATTTTGCACATAGAACGCAATTCCCCCACATCCACAATTTGAAAGTGGTATGTCCTGTAAAGTTGAAAGACTTTGTATATATATTTATTGTATATAAGTACTTATGTTATGTACTTAAACATTCATAAAGTAATATACACACTTTAGGTATAGACTTTGCTTTAAGTTTGAGATGTTGCCTCCGTGGCGGCTACTGAGCGACTGACTCGGCTGTTTTTTTTTTTTTTTTTTTTTTTTTTTTTTTTTTTTTTTTTTTTTTTAGCCCTAAATAGGGCACCCTCCGGAGGACACGGGGGAGGGAGGTGGTGAATGCTCATGCATAACAGCACGGACCCGGCCGTGCTGCCAATGTGGGACTCACAGGAAGTGCGCCTACCCACTAAACACCACCTGGGGGCTGGTTTGGTCCTAAGGACCCCTAAACCTACGTCATGAGCGACCCACCTCGAAGCCGAGGAGGGCGCTGACTCGGCTGTCTATGCGCCGGCCTTTTATAGTGAATGTCCGGTTGCCGCCACGTGCACACTGATAAACCTTATAACTGATTATAATGACTTAAACTCAATTTCTATAAACTAAACATGACAATATTTATTACTGACAGCTGACACGTGGTACTGTCAGCTGTCAGAATATCCTATATAGTTATCTATACACTACATGTCCGAAGATTTGTAGCAAAGTCATATGCTACTCATGGACTTCTTCCGATACTCTCCTCTGAGTCATGTACGACTCATTGGACAGGGAGGTTGTTAAGGGGTTCCAGCTTCTACGCCATGAAATTTGGGTGGTTTGAAATCTATAGTAAACGTACCTTAACAATAGCTATCGAATACTCTAGTTTGTTTTTTTTTTTAAAAGGCACTTTCCAAAAATATTTCGACACAAACTCGAATCTATTGGTCTGATAGACGGGGAGGCGATAATAGTTCACGCATTTTTGTGAACAAGATATTAACAACTCGAAACGAGATTTGTGAACAGATATAAAATATATTTTTTTTATTTACGCTCTATTTTAAAATAACAGTCTAAATGGATGACATTTTTAATGAGTAATAAAATAACATAACCTTAGCTTTGAAGGCAGCCGGCTTTGAGGCTCTAGAGCGTATACTCCATTCCACAAGTCGAACTCCGAGGGAAACGAATACTGCATCTCATCGGTCGATGCGTGCGGGTAGAGATAAGCGAAGACGGTCCGCTTCACAGGGTAGGTTTACTTAGCGCAGTGGCCGTCGAAGGTCACGCGCATTAACCGATGGGCGCGCACGGGCGATTCTGTTCGGGAGTTTGTTTCGTGGAGCGGAGTGTAGAGCGAGTGCGGGCGGGTGTAGCGCGTGTAGCGCGTGTGTAACGTGTGGCGGCGTGTGTGGCGCGTGTAGCATCTGTAGCGCGTGTGTAACGTGTGGCGGCGTGTGTGGCGCGTGTAGCGTCTGTAGCGCGTGTGTAACGTGTGGCGGCGTGTGTGGCGCGTGTAGCGTCTGTAGCGCGTGTGTAACGTGTGGCGGCGTGTGTGGCGCGTGTAGCGTCTGTAGCGCGTGTGTAACGTGTGGCGGCGTGTGTGGCGCGTGTAGCGTCTGTAGCGCGTGTGTAACGTGTGGCGGCGTGTGTGGCGCGTGTAGCATCTGTAGCGCTTGTGTAACGTGTGGCGGCGTGTGTGGCGCGTGTAGCGTCTGTAGCGCTTGCGTAACGTGTGGCGGCGTGTGTGGCGCGTGTAGCGTCTGTAGCGCGTGTGTAACGTGTGGCGGCGTGTGTGGCGCGTGTAGCGTCTGTAGCGCGTGTGTAACGTGTGGCGGCGTGTGTGGCGCGTGTAGCGTCTGTAGCGCGTGTGTAACGTGTGGCGGCGTGTGTGGCGCGTGTAGCGTCTGTAGCGCGTGTGTAACGTGTGGCGGCGTGTGTGGCGCGTGTAGCGTCTGTAGCGCGTGTGTAACGTGTGGCGGCGTGTGTGGCGCGTGTAGCGTCTGTAGCGCGTGTGTAACGTGTGGCGGCGTGTGTGGCGCGTGTAGCGTCTGTAGCGCGTGTGTAACGTGTGGCGGCGTGTGTGGCGCGTGTAGCATCTGTAGCGCTTGTGTAACGTGTGGCGGCGTGTGTGGCGCGTGTAGCGTCTGTAGCGCTTGCGTAACGTGTGGCGGCGTGTGTGGCGCGTGTAGCGTCTGTAGCGCGTGTGTAACGTGTGGCGGCGTGTGTGGCGCGTGTAGCGTCTGTAGCGCGTGTGTAACGTGTGGCGGCGTGTGTGGCGCGTGTAGCGTCTGTAGCGCGTGTGTAACGTGTGGCGGCGTGTGTGGCGCGTGTAGCGTCTGTAGCGCGTGTGTAACGTGTGGCGGCGTGTGTGGCGCGTGTAGCATCTGTAGCGCTTGTGTAACGTGTGGCGGCGTGTGTGGCGCGTGTAGCGTCTGTAGCGCTTGCGTAACGTGTGGCGGCGTGTGTGGCGCGTGTAGCGTCTGTAGCGCGTGTGTAACGTGTGGCGGCGTGTGTGGCGCGTGTAGCGTCTGTAGCGCGTGTGTAACGTGTGGCGGCGTGTGTGGCGCGTGTAGCATCTGTAGCGCTTGTGTAACGTGTGGCGGCGTGTGTGGCGCGTGTAGCGTCTGTAGCGCTTGCGTAACGTGTGGCGGCGTGTGTGGCGCGTGTAGCGTCTGTAGCGCGTGTGTAACGTGTGGCGGCGTGTGTGGCGCGTGTAGCGTCTGTAGCGCGTGTGTAACGTGTGGCGGCGCGTGTAGCGTCTGTAGCGCGTGTGTAACGTGTGGCGGCGTGTGTGGCGCGTGTAGCGTCTGTAGCGCGTGTGTAACGTGTGGCGGCGTGTGTGGCGCGTGTAGCATCTGTAGCGCTTGTGTAACGTGTGGCGGCGTGTGTGGCGCGTGTAGCGTCTGTAGCGCTTGTGTAACGTGTGGCGGCGTGTGTGGCGCGTGTAGCATCTGTAGCGCTTGTGTAACGGGTGACGCCGTGTGTGGCGCGTGTAGCGTCTGTAGCGCGTGTGTAACGTGTGGCGGCGTGTGTGGCGCGTGTAGCGTCTGTAGCGCGTGTGTAACGTGTGGCGGCGTGTGTGGCGCGTGTAGCATCTGTAGCGCTTGTGTAACGTGTGGCGGCGTGTGTGGCGCGTGTAGCGTCTGTAGCGCTTGCGTAACGTGTGGCGGCGTGTGGCGCGTGTAACGTGTGGCGGCGTGTGTGGCGCGTGTAACGTGTGTAACGGGTGGCGGCGTGTGTGGCGCGTGTAGCGTCTGTAGCGCGTGTGTAACGTGTGGCGGCGTGTGTGGCGCGTGTAGCGCGTGTGTAACGTGTGTGGCGCGCGTAACGTGTGGCGGCGTGTGGCGCCGAGTGTGGCGCGTGTAACGTGTGTGGCGCGTGTAACGTGTGGCGCAGTGTGTGGCGCGTGTAACGTGTGGCGGCGTGTTTGGCACGTGTAGCGCGTGTAACGTGTGGCGGCGTGTGTGGCGCGTGTAACGTGTGTAACGGGTGGCGGCGTGTGTGGCGCGTGTAGCGTCTGTAGCGCGTGTGTAACGTGTGGCGGCGTGTGTGGCGCCGTGTATGGCGCGTGTAACGTGTGGCGCCGTGTGTGGCGCGTGTAACGTGTGTAACGTGTGGCGCGTTTAACGTGTGGCGGCGTGTGTAGCGCGTGTAACGTGTGGCGCCGTGTGTGGCGCGTGAAACGTGTGTAACGTGTGGCGGCGTGTGTGGCGCGTGTAACGTGTGGCGGCGTGTGTGGCGCGTGTAACGTGTGGCGGCGTGTGTGGCGCGTGTAACGTGTGGCGGCGTGTGTAGCGCGTGTAACGTGTGGCGGCGTGTGTGGCGCGTGTAACGTGTGGCGGCGTGTGTGGCGCGTGTAACGTGTGGCGGCGTGTGTGGCGCGTGTAACGTGTGGCGGCGTGTGTGGCGCGTGTAACGTGTGGCGGCGTGTGTGGCGCGTGTAACGTGTGGCGGCGTGTGTGGCGCAGGTGCGGTTCCCGCGCGCGCTGTCGGGCGCGGCGCGCGCGCTGCTGGCCGGGCTGCTGGTGAAGGACCCGGCGGCGCGGCTGGGCGGCGGGCCCAGCGACGCGCTGGAGATCATGCAGCACCCCTTCTTCGCCGCCATCAACTGGGCCGACCTCGTCGCCAAGAAGGTGCGCCCCGCCCCTCCTTCACGCTGTTGTTACGTTCTAAAATAAAACTAGTTAATCTAATAAAACAGCCAACGCTGTTTTTAGTAGCCTTGCTTTTTTATTGTCTCGCAAAAGGTGAGAAAAGTAGAGTACACTCCTCGGGGATAATGCTGTTTTTGTCTTGGGCGCGCTCAAGCGCAAACCCCTCCCTGCAATCAGGACTCGTCTCAATTCCCTCGCTTCGCCTCATAACACCCTCGCTGCGCTCGGGAGTTCAATCTGGAGTCCTTCGTTACGTTCAGAATTCAATATCGCGCCCGTGACATAAAACAGTGCTTTATCCCATCGGTGTGTAATCTACTATTACCCAATCGGCCTGCGAGGTCGAGAACTGTTGCCAATATTTAGGACGATGCCTATTTCGGATCGACAGCTCAGCCTGCCGATGCCGTTAAAAGAGTTTTCCTCGAATTTGGTCTCTTTATTGTTAGTTTTTATAGCGTGAAACTACGTTAAACCCCGCAGATCCCGCCGCCCTTCAAACCGCAGGTCGAGAGCGAGACCGACACGCGTTACTTCGACTCCGAGTTCACCGGCGAGTCCGTCGAACTCACGCCGCCCGAGCAGCACGGCGCGCTGCAGCGGATACAGGTACCGTGCGGGGCTGGTGAGGACTTGCGGCAGGTACCGTGCGGGGCTGGTGGGGATTTGCGGCAGGTACCGTGCGGGACTAGTGGGGACCCGCTCCAGGTATAGCTGCGGGGCTAGCTGGGACTCGCTACAAGTACTGCTGCGGGGCCAGTAGGAGGTCCCACACGACACATCGCATTGCGCGAGGTGATGAGTCGTACGAGTTATTTGGAGGGAATCAGTCAGTAGACTGCAAATATTTAATAAAAATGTCAATAAAGCAGGCTATTGCTGTGTGTGTCGTATTGAACCACCGACGGTACGTTACGAAGTGTCGCAGTGCACCTGTTCCGCAGAGTCTGCAGCCTGTCGACAGTCGGCAGCCTGTCGGCAGTCGACAGTCGACAGTCGGCAGTCGGCAGGCGAGTGACCGGCGCGCGCGCAATTGTGTTACAGGAGGAGCAGTTCCCGCAGTTCAGCTACCAGGACCTGTGCTCCTCCGCACACTCCGCGCTCTCCCACCCCAGCCAGCACTCCGCCACGCCGCGCCACTAGCGCCCGCTTAGCCAATAGCGGCCACCGGCGCCACTAGCGCCCGCCGAGCCACTGAAGGCCACTTGCGCCACTAGCGGCCCACCGGCGCCACTAGCCTACTGGAGTCACTAGCGGCGCACCGGCACCCGCCGCGCAGCTAGCGCCCGCTGCGACGACGGCGCCCGCCGCTTCCCTAGCGGCCCACCGGCGCCGGCGTGTGCCGCGTGTGTCGCGTGTGTCGCGTGTGCCGCGTGTACCGCGTGGGCCGCGTGTGCCGGCCTGAACACCCCGCGGGCCGTTCTCCCGCGCCGCTTCTAGTTATACCTCGTACATCAGTATCTGGCATTTCTATTCCATTGTCACTTTGATGAACTCGCGTCGACGCCCTCGGCGTGCAGGCGCCCTACGACGTCCTGGCGCCCCCGACGAGATCCTGCGCCCCCGACGCCCCGCCCCCGCCCCCGGCCGGCGCCTCCAGCGGCCGGCGACGGACGAACGTTCGCTCGAATAAATTGTACAGACGGCATCCCGCGTCACAGCTCGCAGCTGCACCGCTAGTAGTCCGACAAGTAACTTGAGCAAAATTAATGAACGCGGTCGAGATAAGTTTTGCGTTGGACACGTATGACCAACATTGTTTTAATTATTAGTTAATTTGGCTAAACTAAAGTAAAATTCTAAGTCACATCCCGCGACCCGGCCCGAAACGCGTCCATGCGAAGTCGAAGACGTTTGTTCCAGTTATTTGTCGGGAATACCCGACCTAGTATAATATTACTAGACACACCAGCGAGATCGCAGAGCGCTTAAAATATAACGTCGGAGATGCGAATGTATTGTTTTCTTGTGTTTACGAATAAGTAAGAGAGTTACTAAATACTTTGTATAGTTTAATCTGTAGAATTCTAAATGACCCGATCGGACCACCATAACAATGGTTTTTAATTGTTCTTATCAAGGTCATAATCTAACAGATTAAACGGTACGGTATGTCTCTACAGTTAATTTTCCACTTACCCGCGCCCGCGCCCGCGCCCGCCGCCGTCGTTATGAAGGAAGGTGCTATACGGCGAAGCTTAGTGTCGGCTCTCGCACATTCCCACGTTTTTTATTATTGTATACATTGTAAAAAATATATGTACTAATTTCTTTACAATCGTTCAAAATGTTAGGATTGTGTTCGCGAGAGCGAGAGCGAGGCCGCGGCGCCGGCGCCGCATCTAACTAGTATGTATCATAAGGCCGACGGTCTCTGTAATTGTATTTCATTTTGTATATATTAAACATCGGGATTAAAAATATCACTACGACTACTTATTTCTTCCCCGATCATTAACTTCTACTTACAAAAGAGAAAGCGCCTATTCGAATTCGTTGGTAATTTTGGTAGAGTTTATTTGTGATGACATTATTGTTAAATTCTTTATTTATTCCATATTAAACCCAGTTTTTAAACGAAGGCGTACCTAATTCTCAATGGCGTTTTCTACCAGTCAACCTTTGGTCTATGGATTACACAATTGAGAAAAAAATAATACACAAACACATCCATTATTCTACGTTACGTTTCAATCAAAAGCTTTCCTATAGAGTTTCCCGACAACGGCGTAGGTGAATCCACGGTAGTTTCTTATTTATAAGAATAACTATTTCATAAAACACTACTCAGGTGCAGTTAAATAGTCTGTGGTAAAGACGTGAGCACAGGTTATTTAAACTGCTTTTGAGGAATATTTTAACAGAATCGTGTATCGATGTATTTTTCCGCGAGGTTATGGACCACATTACAAAAGTGTTGCCAGTAGCACTGCATCTGCAGTATCTAGTAAAACTCGAACTGTCTCGATAAATTGTTTGTGTTCACTTACGCATTGCGATTTAGGTACCTACATTTTATTAGGTCCATCTGGAGATGTGATATCTATTCCGTATTTATTCACCTGAGAGTGAATACTCATAAAATATCGTAGTCTACTCAGTATTTATCCAAAACGGACAGTAAATATTTTTTATTTGTTCTTAACAGTGGACCGTTCAAGTTTGAACTAATTTTTCTGTAGTTACTGATGTACAGAAAAGTGCTAGGAAAAAGGGTGGAACGTGGTGTGACCCTTTTCACCAAACATCTCATGATGGCATTGCAAGATACGTATAATAATACACGTTTTCTCGTGGTCCTACTGATTTGTCCTACCAGTAGGACCACGAGGGAGACCTATTTCTGTCTGTCCTACTATGTACCTTAGTAGCTGTTTAACAATATTTGTTTTATTTCAAGTAAGTAGGCACCACCATCACGCATTCTAGTTAGTAGGCTTGAAACTATATTGGTAGGCCGGCACGGTGACGGATGTAGGGCGAATCTAGGCGGCCTGCTATCATGCTCAGGATGCTGTTGCATGCTAAGCATCGATGTGCACCGCTTACGCATAGTAGCGTAGAAGCAGTCTACCCGGGCCTCGGCAAACATGCCAGATGCACTAGAGAAGCGGGGCAGCCCCATCAGGATACGATTTCTCAAGTTCTAGTTCGACTGGAGATTTCCCGCACTTAGTCTCATAGTTGGGGCCATTGTACGTGGCAAGTGCTGAGGTATGTAAATACCTCGGACACTAGGGTTTCTTCACGATGTTTTCCTTCACAGTTAGCGAGTGGTATTGAAGAAGAAGAAGAAAATTCCTTTATTTGACGACACAATACTCAAAACAACAAAAAGAAAATTTATCACTCACTATCAATACAAGATGCCTACTTTTTCTAACAAATTAACACAGAAAGGTTACAAAAAGTGGGTAAAAAATAAATAAACGATAAAACATGAAAACAATAATAAAATACATTATAGCTACTATAACCTCACAAATGTACGTAACTTAGAAAACAAAGTCATTGGTACATGCCGGGATTCGAACCCACGACCTCCCGAATGAGAAGCCGGCGTTATACCGCTACGCTACCACAGCTCTAAGATTTCGTCAACTAATAACACTAAACTTTGTAGGTACTTGATTGGTATTAACAATAGGTGTACCTTTGGTGACTAGGATGATGATGGCACTGGAAGGTGGGAACGGGATTTACTCTACGGATAAAAATAGCTCGTCGTTTTCAGACTTATTTGATCGGTACCTAATAAGATCTTCCTGAATTGAGAATTTCAGAAAGTAGGTAGGTAAATGCTGAGTCCTCTATCTTAGATTTCTTAAAAGATAACAGACGAATAAAGTAGGTACCTACTCATGTATCTAGTAAAAATATTAATACAGAAACTCGCGGTAATAAGGGACCATCCATAAAGTACATCACACGTTAAGAGGGCGGGAGGGGGTCGACAAAGGGTGGGAGGGGTCCCAAGATTCATGAGGTCACATTTCAAAATATAATATTAAGTAATATTTATTGATTAAATGTTAGACATGATGTTGATGGTATAAAAATATATATTTTAAATGGAAATAAAACCAATTTCGGAACTGCTGCATTATTATGTAATAATTTCTATATGTAAATTGCAAAATAGGTACCTAGGTACCTGTCTGACGTCACACTAGGGAAGGGGTCTCACAAATATGTCCAACTGTGACAAGGACAGGGTCAAAAAATCACTAAATTAGTGTGACGTACTTTGCGGATGACCCCTAAGTATTAATATTAGAACTCATTTCTGAATATTTCTACAATTTATAGTAACTACAGATTTCGCGAATTGTGAGAATATCATATAATAGCGGCGTTTTGAATAAGTAAATCTTGTAGGTATAAAAATGTAGAATACCATATACTTACCTATAAGGTAAAATAATTAAATAGATAATACGTATTGGAATGCGTGAAACTAAAAGTGTCAATGTGAAATAATTTAATTGATATGAGTTAGTTGGGGTAATAAATATAAATTTTGAGAAATAAGATGAATTAGATAGATTGCACACAGACACAACCGAGCGACATGAATGCAAATATTTCACCACAACGAGCCACTTATTTGGAGACAGCTGTCTTCTGTTTCGGGCGAACTGCGACGTTCGGCATGGCAATGTATTGTTTAGCGGGGGTGCCGCTGAGGCTTTGTTATCCATCGTAGTAAGCAGAAAAATAATGTACTCTGTGGTAGTAAGTTCCGTGACCTCTGTCAAGGATTGCACTTTATGTTGCGTACCATCTGACGTCAGTATGTGAATGGTGCCCTTCCTGGTCCAACAGTTCGCCACACCAAACTGCTGCCTGGCCTCCATAAACACCTCGTGCCGTGTCTTTGTGAGAAACCCAGTTATAGTGATACCAGATCTTTTGACTTTGGTCTTGAAATGCCATGCTTCGTCTCGTACCTCCGTGGAACAAAACTTAATTAAACCGGCCGCCTCACTCTGTTCGCAGCGGGGCGCCCCATCCTGTGAGACCGCCTGCTATCAGTTGCACTAATATTTATTACGTGCTTTCCAAGCACTTTCACCACTGCAGCCGATTTTTCTTCCTTTTCTACCTCCGGTACTCCAGCATCTGAATAAGCAGCATCTTTCTACGGCTTCGCATCTCCACACACAAATACACACACAACACGACTAGATATGTAATTCTGTGTCGTGAATAAAATTAATACCATAAAGAGAATAACTACGTCTTCTTCTTCCACCACCGTCCAACATACAACATCTGCTGTGCGACAGCGCGAGGGCTACACAGCTGCACACGCTCTCCTCCGCTCGTACAGTAGGAAATTGAAACTACGTGGAGTCTCTCAATCAATTTATTCCAATAAAAAAGATTCATAAGGAGCGTGACGGGTGGCAGCTGGCAGCACCCTCTGTCAGTAGGTATTTAGGTATACTTTAAACACGGACTAAACTGAACAAACTTAACTCTGCGTAAATAGGTACTCTGTGAGCTCGGAGAGCGCAGATATGTACAGTACAGTAGCTCAGAGCCGATTGCTTTCGGTTAGAATTTACATTACATAACAAGAACAATAAAGAAAGTAGATATCATCATGAGGATCACAAACGCGGTGCGACCGCCTCTACAACTAACTAAACAATCGATGCGATGATCTTACCCTAGTCGATTAAAGCGTATAAAATTAACTTAACGTTATTAATAATTGCATTAGTGTTATGTACAGTAGAAAAATACAAGTTGGTCGTTTGTGTGAGACACAGTCGAGTGGGGGAGCGTGCAGCTACGGCGCCGTAGCGAGCGGCAAGCGCGGAACAGAACGGCTACTACACGTCGGCTGGCGACGATCCTACTTAGCGGCGGTCGGGCTCGGCTATCCTAGCGAGTGGGAGGCACTGGCGGCGGGGCGGGGCGGGGCGCCCCCGGCGGCGCGCTACACGCGGCGCGGGCCCGGCAGCCCCGCCGCCGCGCCCGCCCCGCCCTCGCCCGGCGACGGCGGCGTTGGCGCCGCGCCCTTGCTGCGCGCCTGCAAGCGACGCGACACGCCATCAGACCTCGTTCGGCGGACATATTACACGAGCGGAGAGGTTAAGGTTAGTGTTGAGCAGAGGTCTCACCTTGGAGCGCCTCTTGCGTGCGGCGTCGCGGGGCTCGTCCGCAGGCTCGGGCGGCGCGGGGGCGGCGGGCGCAGGTGCAGGCAGGGGCGCGGGGACGGGGGCGGGGGGCGGCTCGGCGCCCAGCCGGGTGGCCAGCGCCGTCAGCAGCTCTTCCACGCGGCCCAACTGCGACAGTAAGTGACTCAGGAACTCAACGTTATGGACTAATAGTGGGTAGGCAAAAAAATTGTTGCTAAGAATATTCTTTGTGTACCGGAAAAAATGTTACAGAAACAACAATGACAGAAGAAAAGATACAATTGGCAGCCTTGTTGCTAATAGTAATTTCTTCCAGGAAACCTCATATTGGAGAATTTGCCGAAGGAGAAATACGTAGTCGGTGCAAATACGAATATTAATAGACATTACCTACGTAAAAATACCTGCTAAAAGTCTAGAGAAAAACATAATGATACCTTTTGTTGCAGTCTTTGCACTTCGTTTCGTACATCCCGCCTCAGTTCAGCCAGAGCCGCGTCGTGTGACGTCAGTGCGGGCGCCACGGAAGCGGAGGCGAGCGCGGGGGCGACGGTGCGCCGCTCCTCCAGTTCCTCCTCGATGGTGTCCTGCCGCCCCCCCGAACCCCCGCTGCCGCCCATTGCGCTGGCGCAGCGGCCTTTTGCGAACGTCTGCAATTGCACATTAAGAAAACAGTCAGTGCTTACCTACAATCGCCCATGTTAAATACCTACCCACAACAAGGTATACCCATATAACATAGCATACCTTGAGTGAGTTGGTGGCGGGTGCGGTAGCGGGGGCGGCGGTGGGCGCGGGGGTAGCGGCGGGCGCAGGAGGCGGCGCGGCCCGGTCCCGCGCGCTGAGGCTGCGGGTGAAGGGCGCGCGGGACTCCCCGGCGGCGGCGGACGCGTCCAGGGAGCCCCCCGCTAGCAGGCGCCCCCACTTACCGCGCGCCGCGCCCGCACCCGGCGCGGTGGGGGCGGCGGGGGTGGGGGCGGCGTTCGCGGCGGCAGCGGCAGGCTCGAGCGGCGTGGGGGCGGGAGCGGGCGCGGGGGCAGCGGCCACGCTGCGCTCGCGGCGGAATCGGCTGAAGATCTTGCGCACGAGGTGGTCCTGCGCCGGCTCTAGTTGCGGCTCACGCTTGCGCCGCTCCATCAGCTCGCGCTCGCGCCGCACGTCTGCCACCTGCCGACAGCGCGCAGTGAGCGGTGGGCGCGGGGCGCTGGGCTGGGGTCAGTCTTACCGCCAGACCTACCTTGCGGAAGATGAGGCGATGGCGTAAGTTGTAGGTGAGCGTGAGATTGCGCGCGAAGCTGTTGGCGAAGGCCTGGTAGAAGTCGAGCACCTCGAGCAGGCGGTCGCGCTTGATGGTGTGCAGGTCGCAGTAGGTGAGTGCGCGCACGTTGGCGGCCGACTGGCCCACGGCTGAGTCCTTCCAAAACGAGTCGCCGAACACGTCGCCCTTGCCTGCCGATGTTGCGGTTAGTGCCTCAGTTAGGTAAGTACCTATTTAACGTCTTTAGAAAGCTGACAAAGGTATTCCAGTTTACAGCTAAGCGCTGTTTAGCTGTAAACTGGAATACATTGATCTTTACCACTCAGCTCATACTCTTCCGTTAGTTAACCGTAACTTTTGCAAACAGGAGGTTGCAGATAGTTACTATTTTCCAATTTGTTCAGTAGGTAAGAGTACCTGGAGTGAATTGGAAAATTTAATTGAATTGGCCAGAGGATACATCCCCTGACTTGGGTAAAACACTGACCCAATATGGCGACGACCTCGTCGTCCTGTATGACCTCGAGCGAGCCGGTGACGATGAAGCACAGCGAGTCGATGGACTCGCCCGTGTGGTAGAGCAGGTCGCCGGGCGCCGAGTGCGACATGTGGAAGTGCATGGCGAGCGCGCGCAGACAGCCGTCCGACGCCAGCCGGAAGGCAGGGTGCTCGTTGAACACCTTGCGGTTCAGGTGCACGCAGATGTCCGCCTTCATGTCCTTGGGGCAGTAGTTCAGCACCTGCGGGCACCGGGCCGGTACAGCCTGTCGATTCACTCGTGGCTTCTCAGTGCTGGTCACGCATGTAGTGAGCTGCTTGGTACCACAGAATCGAGTGCCGAGCTGAAAGGCTCATCATTGATTGTGATTATTGAGTATCTTAATTGGCACCTAATACCTACTTATATTAAGACCAATATATTAAGATGTCGTGGACCAACACTCCGATGGTCGGACGATGTGATCAAGTCGTCAGAGGTTCCATGGATGCGAATGGCGAGAGATGGCGTAGTAGAGACAAGGCCTTTACCCGGCAGTGGGCAGAGGTGGGTTGATGATGATGATGACGATTCGCTTACTAAGTCATGTCGGTCGGAAGCAAAGTAATGACACGTGGCGCACCTTGTCGGTGTCCAGGCCCTTAGTCATGGCCCAGGTAGAGACCACGTAGTCCATGACGCGCTCGCTCAGCGCCTTGGGCACCTCGTGCAGCTTCATGAACTCGCGCACGTTGTTGAGCATATCGTGGTACTTGGCCGTGGCCGACGTCATCTGCTGGATGATGGTGGTCACGTGGCCGAAGATGGTCGCGTACAGCAGCGCTGCAGACATATGAGATGCACGGGGGTCCGACGAACCCGAGAAGCGGGCGGCAGGACGCGGCGTGGGCTTGCACTGGGGCGGAGGACTGAACTCAATCAACTTAGGATAACTTAAGTAACTGATAATAAAGAAATACCCGAAATAAATAAGGATCCAAAAATTTGTATTTCAATAAACTTCAGGATAGCGTATTTTAAAAGAACGCAAAAGTTCTGTTTCGACATGATGCTGATTTTGTCACTTATCGAGATTATCTTACTTATTATAGCATAAAGCTGCTGCTACTAGCGTGACTGACGAATTACGATAGATAGGTATTTGTACGAAGTCACACCGGGGTAGCATTCGAATCTTGACAGTCGCGATCTAAATGCCGCCTGCAATGGTCGTAGGTTGCGTTGCACCACTTTGAAGGGATTGGTATGCAGAGCTTCCTGATGTAAGTAGCATGCACGGTGAGTAGCCAAGCGACTAGGTCGAGGTTGCGCCTACATTCTGCCTACATCGAAATGTTCGTCATACAAACACAAAAAGAGCGGTGCGACGCGAACCGCCGGGCTCGCCACTCTCAAGATTGGAAGGCTACGTTTAGATCAAACACATACACACACAGTCACCCTGAGTGCGGGTCGTGCGGTGCCAATACAAACCAGAACTGGACAAAAAATGCACAGGTGAAACAAACTGATGCTAGGTAGGTACAACAAAACGATGCAAACGAAATAAACTAAAAAACAACAACCAAAGGATAAGGGTAGTGCAGGGGAGGAGACGGCTCCTACTGCAGCGCCAGGCTAGGTATCGATCCCTCTCCGTATCCAGTACAGCAGCTCCTTACACTCCGCACGCTTTTGAAGGCTTGCTGTAGTGTAGGCAAGAACAAAACCGTGCAGAATGCAAAAAGCCTAGCTTTCTTATTGGATACGAAAACGTGATACGGGTGGCCACGGCCCCCGAACCGCAAGCCGCGCTGCAGGCGGGCCGCGTGCCCGCGGTCAATAACAGAAGGTCGGCACCTGCTACGATCATCATGCAAATGGTGAAGATCTTCTCGTTATCGGTCTCGGCGGCGACGTTGCCGAAGCCCACGGACGTCATGCACGTCATGGTGAAGTACAGCGCCGTCACATACATGGTCTTGCGGGACGGGCCGTTCACCAGCTCGGGCCCGTCCGACTCGTTGGACCACACGTACGAGTAAGGGCTCTGCGTGACGTTGGCCAGCTTCCACAACCACGAGTACTGCAGGCCTGAGTCGGCGTCTGAGCGGCCGATGCTGTACCACACGCAGGCGAGCCAGTGCGCCACCAGCATGTAGAAGCACAACAGCAGGATGAGCATGGCGGCGCCGTACTCCAGGTATCGGTCCAGTTTGCGCACCACGCGGCCCAGCCGCAGCAGCCGCACCACCTTCAGCGCGCTGAACAGCGACCCGATGCCCTGCGGGGAGACACTGTTGCAGCGCCGTGTCGGCCGACGATGGCTTGCACGCCGGCCTCCACGGCGCTACTCACGTCCTCGTCGTGGTCGAACGCGTTAAAAACGTCGTACGGCAAGCAGGAGAGGAGATCGATGAGGAACCAGGACTTGAAGTAGTTCTTGCGGATGACCTTGGGGTCACTGACCACCTCCCCGCCGGGGCCCACGAACGTCGTGTGGAAGTTGAGCACGATATCGATGAAGAACACGACGTCCACAATGGAGTCTATGACCAACAGTGACACGTCCTCGCTCGTCTTGTTCTTGAAGGCCACATTATAGGGCACCATGATGGCCGTGTAAAAGGTGAGGCACAGGATGATCCAGTCCCAGATGGCCTTGAACGCACAGTAGTGAAGCAGGATGTGCGGTGGCGTCTTGGGAGCCTCCTGTCGGTACTGCGGCAGCACGTCACCCGACAGCGACATCACCTGCGGGCGGCCTCCTCCGTTAGTTTCCGACATGCCTACACAAGTGCACGGTGGACGCGTGACGCGGCACGAGGCGGTGGTACTCACGTGCGCGAGCTGCGAGGCCCGCGGCGGCTCCTTGAGCGCGGGCAGCGCTGACACCAGCACCGACCGCGACCGCGTCACCGACCGCGCCAACTTCGCGAACTTCGAGAGACCTGATGCATCACGAGCCGTTAGAGTGAAAATTATTAAATGTTCTGTGGTGCACACCACAGACCATTATATTAGATGGCGTTTCCTTCAAAACTTTCAAGGTTATTTGCTGTGGTAAGGGTAGGACACGCACCGCCCTTAGGGTCGTCCGCATCGATGGGATGCTTGAGCGCGGTGATGTCGCGGAAGGTGAGCAGGAACAGCACGACTAGCTCGCGCTCGTTGCGGATCGGCGCCACCTGCACCAGCAGCCACAGCGGTGTGTCTGCAATCAACACAAGTACACGCTCACCCGGGTACCTACCTAGGTACAGCGATTAATTTCTAACATACATGGCGACCGGACTCAAAGTACCCTTTGTTCTCATTAACGAATTTTGTTGGATGAATAAGACAGCAAAGCAGATTAAAAAAGTGTTGGCGTTTTAACAATTAACTTTGATAATAGTGATGTCTACATTCTCGTTTAGATCTACCTACTGTGATACGGATAATTCGATATAATAAAATTATAACGATTTAGGTTGTAGTCGGACACCGGAGTCGCAAACGTGTTAGAGCAGTGTGACGCAACCATCGTAACGATAAAAATTAATTGGTACCTAAAAATCTATTGCTACCATCTCCCAACTCCCAACACATCTTCATACCTACACAAAATTAGGCTAGACCGAAGATCAGTGATATTCCCAGTTATCCTAGATATACCTACGATTCTGAAAATAAAAAAATAATATCCACCACAGATAGTCGTTGTTTCATTCGTTTGTTTAATTTCAGAATCCCCCACAAGCAGCAGCAGCCATGTCCGTCGAGGTGATAAAAACAAACGAGTTACCGCTCGGTGAGTTAATTTGCTCGCACGGGAATCGGCGTCGTTTTATTTTTTTAGGATTCCGTACCCGAATGGTGCCAAATGGGACCCTGTTACTAAGACTTCACTATCCGTCTGTCTATCTGACCGTCCGTCTGTCGGTCTGTCTATCAACAGGCTGTATTTCATGAACCGTGATAGCTAGGCAGTTGAAATTTTCATAGATGATGTATTTCTGTTGCCGCTATAACAACAAATACTAAAAACAGAATAAAATAAATATTTAAGGGGGGCTCCCATTAAACAAACGTTGTCTAAAGACAGCGCTCGCCATCTATGTAACCTTCACAGCGCCGATGTCATGTCGTTAAATGTCAATTTTAAACGCTTCCTGTTGGTTTCTATAGAAGGCGCTGTTCTCAAATTCGATCTTTGTCTGATGTTTTACCTATAGATAATAGTACAGAACCTTCGTGCGCGAGTCCGAGTTGCACTTGGCTGGTTTTTATCTGAGCCCGCGGCCCGGGGCCCGGGGCACCGTCGGGGCGCGGGCGCGGGACTTCGATATGAGCCTCCGGTGTTGTTTACTCGGCTCCTTACATAACACTAGATACCTCGTCAGCTCAGGAATATTGCATGGCCCGATCGTAATTATTCAGAGGGATGCACGGCGGGCCGGTCGATGTAAAGACACCAACCAAATAAGTTTACTTAACCAAGCCACAAAATAGTTTAGGTAAGTACCTACATAGCTTTTTTTGGTACATAAAAATGTTGGATTAGCTTACAATAGGTACAGCAAAATATTAAGACAGTTTTAGTTTAATGCTGAGCTTGGGAGGTAACAACCTAACGAAGTTTTAAGTGTTCACTTTCACTGTAATTGTAGAATTGGAGCAGTGTGAGGTAAGTGTACGGCTGACTCACGGTTCTTCTTGTAGAGCAAGATCTCGAGCTGGTCGGGCAGGTGGTGGTCGAGCGCGCGCTCCACGCGGCCCGCCGTGCCCGCGTCCGTCAGCTCGCCGTGCATCCACGTGCATCTGCGGACGTTACCGACCTGTGTAGTGCAGTGTGTAGCTACGAACTTCGCTCAACAGACTTACAGTAGGTAACTGCACTTCACATCTTAGACAATCCAATTCAACAGGTCACATTCTTCATTCGACATAGCCCCCCCAAAAGGCACGCAACATCTTTCTATACTCGGTCATCCTCATCCCGACACAACCGGCAATCCGCCAAGTAGGTCCAACATAGAGCGCGCGCGGGCGCGGGCGTGCCGTGCTGAGGTAACCAGTTCGCAAACACGTTTGCTTCAACTCTACATTCCGTATCTACTAAACGCACAACTACTCAAACTTTTTTGCTTAACCGACTTCAAAAAGGAGGAGGTTCTCAATTAGACGCGTATATTTCTAATCTTTATAATGTATGGTGTGCAATAAAGAGTATTACGGTGTTATTTATAAAAAACACGATTCTTGACAACGCCGATTAAAGCAGTCTGTGGTGGAGATTTTACAAGTCGTAACCACAGATGAAATAAACTGACTCTTAGGAATGCTTTAGAGGAATCGTGTTTTTATAAATAAGGCCGTAAATCTATATAAGCAGCCTATATACGTCCCACTGTAGGGCACATGCCTTCTCTCAGGGAGAGAGTATGGGCTTAATCACCACGCGTGCCCACCGCGGATTGGCGATTTCAAGCGCTGAGGTATGTGAATAGCTCAGACACTCAGGTTTCCTCACGAAGTTTTCCTTCACCGTTAGCGAGTGGTATTGCTACTATAACTTCACAAATGTACATAACTTAGAAAACAAAGTCATAGGTACATGCCCGCACTGGGAATCGAACCTGGGGCTCCCCCTTACGAGTCCAATGTTCTACCCACTAGGCTACCACCGCCGTAGATAACTGGCTAAATAAAACCCAATAAAAATAAATGTATTAATTTCACAGAACAGAGAAAAGATTAATCTATAATTCCTTTGTTTTTTTTTTGGCTCTGTTCTTGCATAACTCCGTCAAATCTTAACTGATTTTGATAATTCAGTTACGATTTGTTCGAATAAATATAACGTCCCTTTGGTCCCATTTTAATTTGCTGAAGATCTGATGAAGACTTTCTGAGATGGAGAACGGAACTCTTCAATGGACAGCAATAAATAAGGCCTGATGGAGCACATCCTTTAGTAATATCCGTATGTTTCATAAAATAGCATAAAAGTAGTCCCAAGGTAATTTGGTGATGTTCTGGTGAAGACTTTCGGAGATGGAAATTGAGAACTATCATTATAAAATAGAATAGAATAGAAACAGTTTATTTCTTGCACACAAAACACACAAAAGAATTTTAACACAGAGTCAACCAAAGAAATAGATTGACTTGGACTTGACTTGAAAGAAATCGATTGGATTCATTGCATGAAAACACAATGTGCTCACAAGTAATACATATTACCTATACTTATAAAATTAGATTGTTCAGTGCGGTTGCCAAGTCAATCTATTCATTTAAAACATAAAAGCTTTTTAATATTCATATGGTCACTATAAGATGTTGTTAGGTTAGCTAATTAAAATTACGAAATAACTTAAGACAGAAGGACCCTTAAGTAGGGACTGAATAAATTAACCGACTTGGTATTACATGGATCTCACAGCTTTTTACGGTAGAAGAATTACTGAGTTGCTAGACTTGTTTTTTTTTACAAGTTATGTTTTTGATGGCATCTCATTTATTTTTGTAGATTCTCCTACTTTTTTCCCTGACCATTTTACAAGTTACATTTGGCATTAAAATGTGAAAATTACTTTGCTAAATTCCGCCAAACTCTCACAAAAACTATGCGATTAGTTAATGCACCACCCTCCTTCCCACTCTTTCAAGCAGAAGCAAGACACAAACACACCACCACCACCACCACCACCGACACCATATAGGTAGTTGTGTGAAAAAATGCGTTGCGACGCGTTTCGCCTCTAACACGAGGCATCCTCAGGCTCCGGTGGTCGACTGACAAGTGACCGTCACCCCAACAGCACTCCGTATTTATAGGCTAGGCCGCCCCGCCCCATGATGACATCTAACCGTCAAACTGGTGACCGTTAAGCCGTCAATCGCCTAGCGGTCATTATTATTTTGCCCAAAAATAGCGATTAATGAGGACGGTGCCGCCGGTGGACGCCGAATTAAGAATAACGTCACTCCATTTCCTTCCGTGGATGTCGTAGAAGGCGACTAAGGAAATACATTACCAGGAGACGGGCAGCAGCGTTTTCCTGAGATTCCAACGGCATACTGCGATCGCCAACCCGCCTGCCAAGCGTAGCGATTATGGCAAAACCCCTCATGGTTAGGAAAAAAACCATGAGGGAGGCTTATGTCCTGCAGTGGGCGTCAAATGCTGATGATGATGATGAGGACGGTGCATTAACTAACCGCATTGTGCTTGGGGGATTTTGGCGGAATTTAGCACGGTAATTTTCACATTAAAATGCTATTATGGATTTCCGCAAACTAAAGTCTGGTTCCATACAAAATGTTACCTTTAAAAATAATTATATCTACACCTATTGTTCCATTGAACTATGCATATACAGGTACACTGATTCATTCACTGCAAATTTACTTTGTAATCCTATATATTTATATGGTATTATGGTATTATGCAGTTAGTGTATCTAGAAAACTGCCTTTAGTGGACTTTCACTGCACCGAAATTGCAAAATATTTTAGTTTTTGCTTGATTTATACCCTAAACACTAATTGTATTCTAAATTTGAAGCTTCTATGTCTGCTAGAAGTGTCTTACCCCCGGTTTCTCGTACGCTAACAATCTGTTAATCTACTGTCAAATGTTTTCTTCGTATGCACTTCGGCCATCTGGCAGCTGTTAACAGTTGATTAACTGCTAATAGTGTACAAGAAACAGGGCATTAGAGTTTTGATGATCGGTCAGTCAGTGAGTAACAAAATTAAGAAACTTTGACTAGTATTCTTAAACTACTGATCCAAATTGAATAAAGAAATATACCGTGTTTATACAATGCCTGCTTAGTTAATGAAAATTCAGGATTCTAGTTTTATTCCCATCGAAGTTATAGGGGGATCGAAAACGGCCTGAACTGCTTCGAGAAAAGGATGGTACGGCCGTTTTTTTGCTCGACTTGGCGACTCTCGCGAGAATTTGTAGTAGATGCCTAGTTTCATGACCAGCACATATATTTTAGGCACTGACTCCAAATTGTACTTGTACAACACCTACATGTATACGTACTTCTAATTTAAGAATACTTTCTTTTAAATTATTTCTAACTTTTTATTCCTGTGTTTTGAAGTCGGTTTTTATCTTTTCCTGAAATAACATTAAAGCGCAAACACATGCTCTGTAAAATTATTGTAATCTATATAGTTAATGCTGGAAAGCCAACTGTGATGTAACTGAATATTGTAGAGTTCCTTTAACCTACGCATGCAATGGTTGTGATACTCGCCTGCAGGATTTCTGCATGACCTCGGCGCGGTTGTAGCCGCTCATCTTGCAGAAGGCTTCGTTGCAGTACACGATGGGGTAGTCCACAATCTGTGCGTTCGCCAGCAGGAAGCTGCTGTCTGCACAACAAATACACTACCGGGTTACACACTGCACACTGCCCACTGCCAGCCACTATTACTCACAGTCACACTCCTCACAGTCCTACTGAATAATACTGTGTCAAGATTTCATAACCTACTGCTTCCAGCTTGCAATGACAGTTAATTCTTAAGAAACTGATTCTTTTAAAAATGATATGATCGTAACAAGCAAAGCTTGTTAATACCGTGGTAAAACACTAGCTGCAGGTAAATCCAGACATACTACTGTGAAATTATTATGTTTTTTTGTTAATGTTAGGCTAGTTTTGAAAATTTCACCATCTGAACAGATTTTCTAAGCATTTCTCTTATCTCACTCTTCTCACAATTCAGTTAAATAAAACTACAAGACGACATGCTGAATGGTCGTGGAATTGTGCAACGTATTCTCGTTACACTCTATTTCTTTGGCTGTTAAGTACCTATGTTGGTAGGTACTTAACTTATTTCGTAATTGTATATATATGTAGTTATGTACATATTATGTGGCTTAATGTGTTAAGGTGTACCTAAACGTTGTTGGGAAATTATCAAGAACGTTTAATTCTATCCGGCTAAAACATCCTTGGTAGAGTTAATTGAGTAGTGGAAAAATGTGAGCTGATCCCTGACCCACTTCAGATTATGCTAGTGGACTGTCAGCCAGTTAGGTGTGTGTGTGTGTACTGACGCTGCGAGGAGGAGCGTCGGATGATGTTCTCGAGGAAGGTATTTTGCGGGGCCACCAGCCCCCGCCGCCCGCCCGGCATGCCGCGCGCGCGCCGCTAGCGCCGCATGCCGCTGTGCTGCGCTGCCGCCTGCTGCGCTGCCGCCGGTTGCCCTGCCGCCTGCTGCCCTGCACCGATCACAGTGGACTCGATTTATCAACCATGAATCTTGATGATTTAATTATCAGCTCGATTGCACGTCAGGTAACCGAAACGCTGCATCGCACTTTTTGCAATTTTATCAACATGCCCGGCATATTTTCTGTCAGCTCTGTACATACCTATTCAGCTTTTCTTAAAGCAAGTTGGCTGATCGTTTGGCGTAATTCTTCAAATTAATAGATTATTACATTATGCTGAACTGGCTGGTGTATAACATTGGGTGTTCAATGTTCACTTACTAAGTCCCTTCTCTAAACTGCCTTATAACGAACATTTTATTTTTCTAAGGAGCCATACCTGCTAATTTGTCTTAAAACTTACTTTACCTAATGCTAAGTAGCATAAAGCTCGCCTGTTCGCAAAACTTTTGGTGCATTAAATATTTTTTAATAATAAGTAGTAACGTAGGTACCTTAATAACAATTAAAATACTTATTTTGTTTTCGGGTTGGCAGCTAGTTTTTTTAACACCGGTAAGAATTAAATTAATTTTATGGAGCTCACTCGTCTTTTCCGTGCTTTTGTCGTTGTCACAATAATCGGCGGAGCAGAATGGCTTACACACTAGGTGTTCCCATTGCACTACGTCTTTCACATATTTGCAGTAGGTACCCAAAATACAGGTATATTGTTGTAGGAGGGGCAACCCGTGCAATGCAAATAAAAAACACTCCAATCTATTTAGGAACAGCTGACACTCAGCTCGGCTCAGATTTGACGAATATGTCGTAGCAGATAAGTAATTGAATTACTTAAGGTATCATCTACGACTTCTACTTTGTACGCGATCATGACATTCAATCATGTTTTCATCAGCACATAACTTACTGCAGCGCAAGTTGTTGTTTCAACCGTTACCCTTTTGTTTACCACACCTAACTTCTTATATATTCTTAGGTTCTCCACCCAAGAATATCTAAGAAGCGTATTCTCTACCTAGGAATATGTAAGAAGCATGATGAAGTGAAGATAGTAGAACAAATATTTTTTCATTGCGTGTCGTCTTAATCACCGTGGGTACTGTTCAATCAATATTGTAATCCGCGATTTAAGTCGTCTTGCTTGCCTAATTGAATTTATGTGGAGCGTTGTTGTAAGTTCGTCAGGGCGCGGAGTCGCCTCGCTGGCTGGTGCTGCCGCTGCCGGGAGCGGGCGGGGCGGGGCGCGGCGGGGGCGGCGCGGGGGCGCCGAGGACGCGCGGGTGCAGCGCGGGCCGCAGCGACACACTGCCGCGCGCCGCCGCCCCCGCCCCCGCCCCGCGCCGCTGCGTGCGCATCGCACCCCCCGCCAGGTGGCGCTAGCTGCTGACTGCTGACATCTGACACTGGCTGTCGTGATCGGCTTTTCTGAATTTGAACGTGACCATAGAAGAAAATGTTGCGTAAAATTGCTCAGATGTGAGAAAACCACAGGGTTGTACAATGGAAGTGAGTGGGGAAAAGCAAACTTGAATTAAGATTCTAGCTATATATATATATATTTTATATTCTCTTATATTATCGCGATACATAAAATAAAAACCGGCCAAGTGCGAGTTGGAATAGCACACGTAATAACTAAGCTCTGTGACATTATAACTCTGCGTTAAAAAAACATATCTTCTTTTACAGATCGTATTTGCAAAAAGTGTCACTACAAATAATAATAATAATTATTATTTATTTATTTAAATTGCATAACATTACAGTGAAAACCAATGCGTTAAACAATTCATAAGTACATACGAAGTACATGCAAGTATTTTAAACAATTTGTTCGTCAATTCACAATTATTCACGGAAAAATAGTAAGAACATTGAATTGAATACAAACTAGAACAGTAAATCAGATAATTTCATAATTAGGACGCCCTTTCATTCATCACTTAAAATTACAACTTGGACTCAGAAGAGATGATCCTGCTTCACTCGAGTGAGCACATAATATAAGTTTATTTAATGCTAATCTCTTTAACAAACTGTTGTATTTAAAAGGACTCATAAGTCCCGACTGCCATATTTTATAAAATATGGCAGTCCCGACTGCCATATTTTATAAAATTTTATGTTTTATCTTGTTTTTTCTTTTTAGTTTATTCACCACTGCAGTCGGGATTTTTTGTTTTTTTTAATATTTTTTTCATTTTTGTCTTTTCAGCAATATGATGAAGTTTTAAGGTCTGTCTGTACGTCTTACATCTTTTCAGCAGTAATATTATTCAGTTTTAATTGCTTTGTTTTAGTTTATTTTATTTATTTAGTTTTAGGAAAGCCATTGACATTATAATATAACTATAGGTACTATTTAGAAAAATTAAAACAGAAAGTCATTAACAGGCTTCCACTGATAGCTACAAAATATTAAAACTAGTAATTAAGAAGAAATAACAATTAAGTCACCGCAAAAACGGGTGTCTGTATAGAAAAAAATAATTTACTTTATTTTGTTTTGTTGTGTAAAAGCTATACCTCAGCGAATCAAACGTATTTTTATTGATCTAGATATAGGTACCACACTGCCTATTTACATTCGTTATCTATGTCGTACGATAATTTTTTGGCAAGTGTGATCACTACGATTGGTCCAATGATGTTAAACGTTCTAGAATATTGAATCCGATCGGATTCAGTCACGTCACGGAGGATCCAGGCACGCTAGGTAATCTCCATAGACAGGCGCGAGCGCAGCCGCACACGCACAGCCTCATTCCGTTCCGCGTTTATACACGCCGCCAAACGCACACACAGGCGAATGTCGACCGGTACAGGCGGTATTGAGACGGGTTCTCTAGCCGGCATGCCGAGCTCGATTTCATTCAACTTGCGACTTGCGCGTGAGCCGCACGCACGTCGTTCAAGACTATTGGCAAGATGGGACTAACATATTTTTAAGTGTATGGTTGCGTCAACAATATACTTAACGGCTAGTCCAACGAGGCAGTCAAAGTTTATACGGAATAATATGTCTAGTTTCTACTCACAATGTAACAGAAAGACTAAGTTTGTAATACATTCTCACGGAAAAAAGAGAATAATAAAAAAATAAGTGTAGTACCTTACTTACCTGAAAAATAAAACTACGCCTATATTGTAAAATAATAAATTTAACGCGGCAGCCATCTTGTGTTACAAAAACACTAAGGTATGTTAAACCTGTTAAAGTTTCGTTGCAACCCCAAAAACCTTAAAAACGACGGCAGCCATCTTGGATTACGAAATGTATAATAACTTGTATTAATTATTTACAAGTTGGTGTTGGTCGAGTGTTTGGTCTCTACGGAATCAGCAGAGTTTAAAGAGATTCGCCGGCAGCGATTAGATGAGAAAGGCTGATTACAGATATTGTAACTTAGGTAGGTACCTATGGGTACATTTCTGTGTGTTACAAACTAGTATGACTTCCTCTTCATATCGCAAAGTACGATCAAAATCTCTAATGCTGCCGTAATTAAAAACTGTAACTATGTAAAAAAGCCTATTATAGAATAGACGAGTATATGAACGATATAAGCCCTTGGTAGTAAGCAAATTCCACTGCGATTTCATTGTTATTTAATTATTAATATTATAATTTATTTAATTTTAAAAACGTGTACTGACGACGTGATTGCACATTAATAACTATAGTACACATTTTATAGCTGACAAGAACTCAATCTGCAGGTTTGCTAAAGGTCATTCGAATGGTGGCGTGGTGGCCGGGTCACCTATCTCCCTCTAAAATGGTTGAGACTGGTGATGGCTGACCCCTGCGTTATGCTCGTGAACGGGTGCTGTTCGTGTGTCTGGCCGCAGCATTACTGTTTTTCCTACTTTTGTAAGAAGTGTTATTTTGGCTTTTAAAGTTATTAGTGGCTATCACGGAATCATATCATATAGGCTTTGATGTATAGTTTAAGATGATTTGAGAAAAGATGGTCAGAGTGGAGTTTTTTTCCCGCTGCCTTTTTCTCCACTACAAATACGGCCCGAAGGCAGCGGCTAACATAGTAACATAGTACATTGACATTCAGCAAACAGAATGTAAATTCTTTACGTTGAAATAAATTATTGATTTCTGATTTCTAACCAAACTACGGGAACAACACAAAAATTACTTTTTTATTAATAAAGTCGGTTAAAATGCAACCTATGTTACCCAGGCCATAATAACGAATCGACTGACTCATACCTACCATAATGTCATTCAAAGGTTCCTGGCAATTCACGAGCGTCGGCTAACCTATATTCTCGAATCGCTAAGGGTCCAAGCGAGCTCGTAAAAAAAGTTAACTCTGGTCTTGATACTGTCGAGTTTAGACACCGGACTCCGTACACCGAGCAATATAGTCGACGTGATTTCGACATTTTCGTCTAGCTAGCCGATCCGAGGCGTCACCCGTCTGCACTCACGCGCGGTGAACACCAGGGCCTAGATTCTGTTAATGCATTGTAGTAACATGACAACTGCATGAACATGGCGGTTTTCATTTCATGGCTGCTTTAAGTCTACGCGGGCACACCCATCAAACCTTCTAGGCGTCAATGGTACGAAAAAACACGTCACGTGACCCGACAGTGTACCTGTCATTATACTACAATGCACTAACAGAATGGACTGCGGTGGAACCGAAGTTCATCGAGATCTCGCGTTTCGTCGTAGTTGTGTACCTATACCTATTGTATAGGCGCGTTTTGGACGTTAGAGGAAGATTGATAACTGTGTATTATTTAAACTGTGATCATCAGCCATTTGACGTCTACTGCCTTAGTGATAAGGTCACTGTAAAATGTTCCTTGAATAAATTATCTTATCTTATCTTACTGCAGGACCATAGGCCTCCCTCATGGTTTTTAACCATGAAGGGTTTTGCCATAATCGCCACGCTTGGCAGGCGGGTTCAGTGTTGCCAATTTAGCGACTTTGTCGCTAGATTAAGCGTCATTTTGATGTCAAAAGCGACATTTGATTTGCGTTTAGCGACAAAAATAATCTAGCGATTTTTCTAGCAACTTTTTAAAATTCTAAAAACTGTTATTTTGACTTCTGTTGCTCTATTAGTTTATCCCATATTAGTTTTTCTTCATCATCGGCCTGTTACAAATTTATTTTAATTCACGAATCTTAACACCACTAAAAAAAACAGACTAAAATGTATTGTTTTACTGGCATGATGGTGTTAGGGCCTGCGCCTAATATAGACAAAAGACAGACAACAATCTCAATGCTCACACACAACGATCTATTCAACGTTGCTGCATCGTTTGAAATTGTTGTGTCTAACGACATGTCGCGACAGTTGGTTTTTTTAATCTGAGGTTTTGTCTATAGTAAGCACATATCTCAAATGTCATTTAGCGAGATCTAGCGACTTTAGAAATTCTTGTCGTTTAGCGACATCTAGCGACTTTCAAGCAGACGACTTAGCGACATTTGCTTTAGTAGGGTTCATCAATTACTATCTATATTACTGAAATAGATTTTTTATGAGGCATAGATAGTGCTGCTATCGGCGAGTGGCTAGCGTACCTATGTACTATTTTTAAAATAAATTTATAATACAAAAGACATGTCCGAGTGAGAATGCAAACCCACGTCACCTCACACCAGTCAAACTTCGCAATGAGATGTACACGATTGAGCTACCATGAACTTATTAACAGTATGCAAATTTTGGCTTCCTATGATACCGCTAATTTAGTAACCAGGCTGTCCGCTAGATGGACTTTTCTTAAATAAAATCTCGTTTGTTCTAAGTGATCACAGCGCATGGGGTACATGTTATGTCAGTGTTGCCGTTCTAGCGCTTTTCTCGCCTGATCTATAGGCTTTTCGGCGCTTCTTTTCCAACAATAACGCGCTAAAAAAATGTAGTGGAATCTGGTGGAACAATGAAATAGATATCGTCAGCCTTCAATTAGGCCAAAAAGTTGGTATCCAGAGCCGCAACAAAAAAAGCAAAGAAAAACCTACGAGTTCATTCGGGGAATCCCCAAGAATGAAAGATAACGTTCAGTCTAGTTTTTTTTTCATTATAGGCAAAAATTAACCACCATTTTACCCATGCTAAAATATAGTGGAATTTAGCGCTTTTTTCAGCCCCGTTTTGTGGTTTTATTTTCTTCCGAACGGCAACACTAGGCGGGTTGGCGATCGCAGTATGCGGTTGGAATCTCAGGAAGACGCTGCTCTGCCCGTCTCCTGGTAATTTATTTCCTTAGTCGCCTTCTACGACATCCACGGAAGGAAATGGAGTGACGCTATTTGGAAGGCGGAAACACATTATTAAAACGCCACGCGACCCGATGAAACGCGACGCATGTTGAGTCGAATCAAATTGTACTATTTTCTATTACTAGAATCACACTATGAACATCCGACGCGACTTCATGCGCGCACACGTCACCCGATCAAGACATTCCAGATCGATGTGTTGTCGATGGTGTGGGCATATATTCTCTGTGGGTGTGGGAAAACACGCCACCCGACTTGACCCGACGCGTCGCGCGCAGTGTGCTTCTAGACAACACCCGACGCCACGCGTCAGTTCAAAGAGTATATAATCACTACGTCAGTTCGAGAACTTTCGCACGAATGCCATGTAATGAATAAATGTTTTGGATTTAATTTGGCAAAATGGACGACGAACAACTAATTGAGTTGGTGAAACGATATACTGTTCTATATGACATGAGTTTAGTTCAATACAGAGACCATACTGTTAGAAACAATGCATGGGAAGAAGTAGCCGACCAAATGAATACAAGTGGTAAGTTTTATTAAAATATTATTTATTACAGAACAAACGTATTAACTACATCTATACAGGGTGCTTCAGAAACGTCATGTAGAACTGAAAAGGGTTAATCTACACATCCATACAAATAGTCGCGCGAGATTTCAATTTACTATGGAACAGCTGATATTTTTTTCGACATTTCAGAGTTGGTCCCATAATGAAAGTTGTTTGTATTGGTACATGACCTTTTTGAAGCACCCGGTATCTTCTTATGTGGTGACTTCTGTATGAGTGGCAAATTTTTAATTTTGTCTACCTCTCCTCACAATATCAAGCTGCCACGGAACGGCGCCTTCACCACTAAAATATTCCTTAAATTTGTTTCTTACTGAAAATGCATACTGTGTAGAATTTCAACGAATTGGATTTAAGTCCTGAAAGGCTGAAGATTCTGTCAGATTCGTCTGTTCTGAATCACAATCCGAAGGCAAATTATCCGTGCCTAAATAATTATGTAAGCAACATGTAGCCAGAATTATTTTGTCGACCATGTCGGGTTGAACTGCCATAGAACCAGCAAGAACACGCCATCTTGATCTTAAAATGCCAAAGGCATTCTCAACTATACGTCGGGCGCGACTGAGCCGATAATTGAAAATTTTATTTGATTCCTTGTTGCGAACATCATTCCTGCTGTAGGGTCGCATTAAAAAGGGCTTCAAGGGAAAAGCTTCATCTGCAACAATCACATGAGGCAATGGTTCTGAATTTGGAGTTATAATTTTGGGAACGGGTAACTTTAACTTTCCGTCTTGTATTAATTGGCCTAAGACGGATTTTTCAAATATTCCACCATCACTGTGTTTACCATACGATCCGACGTCTATGACTAAGAATCTATATCTTGGATCTACTAATGCCAGTAGTACGATGGAATTTGTCCCCTTGTAGTTCCAATGATTTGAACCACTATTTATGGGAAATATAATGGAAACATGTTTTCCATCCAGTGCCCCACAGCAATTGGGGAAATTCCAATAATTTCTAAAACCATTTTCAGATTCTTCCCACATTGCAGTTGTAGGTTTTGGCATATTTTCTTCCAAATTGCATCGCAAACGTCTTGTACTATTTGTCGTACGGTACTGAATCCCATGCGATAGTTGAATCCCAACATTCTGAATTAACTACCTGTAGCTAAAAACCTGTAACAATAAAATTAATATGATCATATTATTTTCCAGTTGAAGAAGTAAAAAATAAGTGGAGCAAATTAAGAAACTGCTTCACAAATGCATTAAAGAGACGCCGCAAGAAGAGTGGACAAGCCGCAGCTAAAACAGTTCCTTGGAAATTTGAAAAGCAAATGGAGTTTCTGCTACCACATGTTGAAGGGAAATCTACAATTACAAACTTAAGTACATCAAATGATGACGATTCGACACAAGGTTCAGAATATCAGTTTTCTGAAGAATCTGCACTTTCACCTCCTCCTACCATTCGTTCACCCACTTCAGGGATCTCTTCTTCAAGGCCATCTGTTGCAAGAGCCTCTACTCCAAATTCTACTGCAAGTTTTACTCCGAGACGTTCAAACAAAAATGATAATGACCATAATGTATTAAAAGAAATGGTAAATGTAATGAAAACAACACAGGAAATGACACAGAAGAGAGCAACAGATATGGACGACAATGACTTATTCTTCTTATCAATGTGTAAACAACTAAAAAAGTTACCTAAAACCGATCAAACTGAAATTAAGTTTCAATTACACAAGCGTATACACGAATCGGAAATGAATATGCTAAATAACCGTGAACAAATTCTGAATACTCCGATAAATATAACTGGTAACCAAATTATTCAAAACAGAAATAAGATTCTAAAACCAAGACAAAGTACATACACACACATTATGACATCAGAAGATGAAAATACGCAGATGAATACTTCACAGATGACTACGTCACTATATAATCCAAATACAAATCAAACAATATCGTATCCAATTTTGACTCAAAATTAAGTTTCAGAAGTAGAAGCTGAACAGTCGCAGAATGAAAAGTACAGTTTGAAAGCACTTTATGACAATTTTGGTCACGAAGCGAAATTTTGAATACTATTCTATTGTTCTTATTATAATTTTATGATAAGTTATTTTTTCTCTTAAGTACTTACCTCAGACAAATAGCAAGTCTTTCTTTAGTGCTAATTGATTCGCGAAATGTAGTGTCTTTCTTGTATATGTCCTTTTTACTAAATTCGTGTATTTCCTCAAATTGTGTTTTAGTAACCCGAAAGTACATATGAAATCTTTCATCATCTTGAAGTAAGTCTGGATATAGAGTATGATATTCACCACATGTAACCCAGTAACGCCTAGTCATTCTTTTTTTCTTGAGTCGCTAAGTATCAGATATGTACCCAAAATTTGCATCAAATCTTCTTCAAAATCTTCATCTGACTCGTTATTTATTAAATCCATAGCACAATAATTAGCCCACGACTATACACCTTCACTATTGTCGCCTAAATGAACTCTGAAATATTGCTAGCGTGTCATGGTGTCGCGTGCACGGTGCACATCGGGTGTCTGTCGACACGTTGCGTCGGGTCACGTTTTAACAATGTGTTTCCGCCTTTAATCCGGCGCCACACGTAACATGCTACTCTTTATATCTTTCGTTTCAATCAAAGAGAATTGGTTTCAATTAGCCTTGGTCTGGGTGTCAAAAAAAATGATAGGTTGAGAAAACCACTTGATAGTTTACCGTTTTTTTATCTGTAGACCAAAGCTTAATGAAATAATATTTAATGTTTTTTTCTGTTGATAAAAAATCATACTAATAATCTATATTTTACAGTCCTAACACGTGCTTGGCGTAGTAAAGTTACGATACGATTTTTTGTTCATTCATTAATCTCATCTGCCATGGGCTCTTCTGGTCATGATTAAATGCTATCGAAAAGTACGAATATTATTAGTTGATGCTCCATTAAGATTAAGCATCACATTTTTTTAGAACTTGTCAATTAGGTACTTAGTTTTGTTTCTTTTGTCAAGATTCAATACGTCACAACTTTTTACGCGTGTTCTGTTTATCGAAGTTTCTGTGATGTATCTTGTTGGTATAATAAATGTATTTCTTCTTCTTCTTCAAGTTGTTATGTCCTTAGTCTTTGCTTGGTACTTTTGCAGTTTTCTTTTGAGAGCATCTCGAGGTATTCGTGTATTTATGAGTTTCTCACAAACCTGCTATGGATCTTAAAGCAAATCTTTGAAATCTTTTGAAATCGTTGTGCTTAATTTCACCGAAATTTGTGAAGTCGAGAAAGCTTAATTGGTACTACGGTCTGAATCAGTTACGTTGTGAAGGAACCGGGTTGGGTTCCCGGTAAAAGTGTTAGCGGTTTTTAGGGTTCCGTAGTGGACAAGGAACCGTTCAGTTTCGCCATGTCCGTCCGTCCACGGCTTAGCACAGACACTGTGAGTACTAGAGAGCGAAAAGGCTTAGATGTACAAATTTATAACGCCGACAAAACGGTAGAATAAAACCTTAAAGAAAAAATTATTTACGGTACCTACCTCCAATACACCTAAATTTAGAACGCATTTTTTTTCTCGCCTACATCATAGTGTGGGATATCATTGGATTGGTCGTTGAAAAATATTGTGTAGGAAGACTATTTTTTGATTTAGGGTTCCGTTTCCGAAACATTAAGCTTTAAACCGCAATTTTTTGTCTGAGTAGATCATCCCCTTCTCCTGGCTAAACGGTTGATTGTAGAAACGTGAAAAAAGTCAGTAGTAGCAAATAATGAACCTAAAAGGAATACTATTACGGCTAAGTAGGCTTTACTGGTTAACGAGTAATAGGCAACCAACTTATAAAAGTAAATTTTCGTACAAAATCCATTGAAAATGACTTCGATGAAGTTGTTAGTTCCGTAAAGCAGATAAAAAACCCTCTTTCTACGGAACCCTACAATTTTTTCATAGAATTTCTGTATTGATCAAGCTGTTAGTGCCGTTGATCGTGATTACAGTCGTGAATTACAAGATTTATTTTATAATTGTTGGTTAATATAGGTACCAGAAGCGCTTGTAGCCCAGTCTGAATTATTTCAACCGAGCGACAATGGGATATGTACAGTTGCTGGATGGGCGGCAATCGTGACACGCTACACTTTATAATTAGCTTTGCATTAAAATGCTCAGGCTCCGATGGTCGACTGACTGAGCCTGAGGATGCCTCGTGTCGTGTTAGAAGCGAAACGCGTCGCAACGCATTTTTCACACAAGTAATTGGTGTCGGTGGTGCAGGTGGTGTGTTTGTGTCTTGCTTCTGCTTGAACAAGTGTGAGGGAGGGCGGTGCGGTGCATAGTGAATACTAACCGCATGGTGCTTGTGGGATTTTGGCGGAATTTACCAAAGTAATTTTCACATTTTAATGCTATTATAGATTTCCGCAAAGTAACGCCTGATTCTATACAATACATTACAATACAATATATAATTAGCTTTGGTCTGGGTCTGGGATTTTTCACAGATGATCTGATTCGGTTGCCGCTATAACAACAAATAAAATAAATATATAAGAGGGGCTACAACAAACGTAATTTTTTTGCCGTTTTTGCTCGATATTAATAACGGCAACAGGTAGACGATTGATATATATTCACAGAATATTTTGTTCTCTCGTATGTTCGGTTCAAAAATAAATAACAAAATTAAAATAAAAAAAATATTTATGGGGGCTCCCATACAAAAAACGTAACTTTTTGCCGTTTTTTCTCGATCTTTGGGTCTAATGTTGCATATAACGGCCGGTTTTGTTAAACTATCAGATAAATGAATTAGGTACCTAGAACGAGCAAACCACTTCATAGGTACTCGTATTGCTTCCTGCGTTTTGTTAACGATTTCTATCAACGGTTTGGTTACATGTAGAAGACCAAAGCTGAAACAATTATATAATAATTATGTAATACTGTATTTTTCTTTTTCTGAAAACAAATCTTTAATTTATTTTTTATAGACTTGAAACGTGGTTGGCATAGATAGGAAACATATAGAATAAATTAAATATAGTAGCGCCAATAAGTGACTAAAAGTGGTACCTACTTTAATTGCTTTCAATTCAACAATGTAGGTACTTAGGTTGGACCCCCCCCTGCTTAGTAGTTAATGCTCAGCAGTCGGTTCTTATTTATTTTAGTTTTTTTTGCTATATTTTGAATGATTTTTGACTTTCCCGTGGTTTTCACGTTAAACATTATGTTATTCAAAACTTTAGCTAATCTGAACCAAGACCTTTGATGGTCTATAAGTGAGTACCTCAATTAGTGGTATTTAGACCCCCGCGTCTTGGAAACTGTTCCAATCCAAAACTGGCGTAAACCCCGCCAATTTTGGATTGGAACAGTTTCCAAGACGTGGGGGTTCCGGATTTTTATCGGAAGTTAAATAAAAATAGAAGTTAACAGCACTTTTAATCGCAAGATTTACAGATTAAGAGATCCCTCGGTGATAGAGGTGACGGGGCCCGGCGCCTCCGGCAACAGCTGTGCCAGCCACTCGCGCGCCGCGCCCACCGCGCTGTACTGCGCGCCGCCCGCGCACCCCCCGCCCCGCGACACCCCCCACACCGCCCAGCCGCTCGCCTCCCCCTCTCCCGCGCACAGCAGCGGCGCGCCCAGCGTCACGCGGCACGCGCCCTCCTCGCCGCGAGCGCGCGCGCACAGCGCCCCCGCCGCCCCTCCGCGCTCGCCGCACGGCCCCGCCGACACCTCCACCTCGGTCTGCAATAAACGAGCGACACTCGTCAGCATTGTTCGAATCGACAGGAAGTGGGTGCCGATGGTACGCCACTCACCAGCACGAGGGTGCCGTCCGGCTGGTAGCCGACGGTGAGACAGGCGGCGCCCGAGGGCGGCGCGGCGGCGGCGGCGGCGGGCGGCAGACAGGCGCCGGCTCCGGCCGTCTCCGACAGCACTATTAGCGCCAAGTCGTTCTCACGTGTTCCTGTTGAAACACGGTCTCGTCAGTTTGGGGAGCCGTGTTCGTGCGAGCAGCGAGCGGGACTCACCCGAGTTGTAGTCCTTGTGCGTGGCGGCGGAGTGCACGGAGTAGTTACGCGCGGCGCGCACGGCCCAGCTGGTCTGGCGCGTGGCAGCACGCACGCAGCTGCTGGCCGTGAGCAGCGCACCGCCGTCCGCCAGCAGCGCGCCGCCGCAGTGCCGCCCGTCCGCCGCGCGCGTGCGCGGATTGCCGCCTGACCTGTGCATCCCACCCACACACTGCATGGCTGCGTCTTGCGCCGCCCCAGTCAGTCTTAGTTACTCATCAGATCACCTACAAGTTGCAACTTAATCACTGAGGTAGGTACAACTATTTATTTCTGTGCTATGTGAATGAACTATAGATACCCACTACGGCACTCATCCTATCGGTGTGGCGACTATAACGAGGGTTGTTTTCAAGTTTCCGATATTGGAACAAATTGACTCATACGTGGTAGCTTAAAAAAATTGCATCACTGCAGCGTCATAATCCTCAAAGTCACGAAGTGGCTCATGGCTCTTACCGTATTCGTTACGAGGAACACGTGCAATAATCCTCACAGTCCGCTTTTGCACGAAAAACATGCGCTTTCAGCCAATAACTTCACACCATACTGTGGGAGTGAGTGTACGGTGGCAACATACACACAAACAAACAAATATATCCTTTCGCCTTGGTGAAAATCTCAGTTGAATGGGACCTGCATAATCTACACCGGAGGATTTAAATTATTTTAAATGCTCTAGTGGGTGTGAGTCGACATTCAGGAATTTGTCCCATCAGCTGGTTGGATTTTGTTTTGGCATATCTTAACACACTCGATAATGTTTTTTGACGCGCTCTCTCGCTTTAATAATCCAAACTTGCCTCTCAGATAGTCGAGCATAGCCTGCGGACCGCCATGGAGTGTTCTCTCATGTGCGTCCTTGATTATTAGACTTGTAAGATGACTCTTAGCTGGCAGCTCTATTGGATGTTTTTTGTTGTAACTCACATCTGCCAAGTGTATACGACCGCCGACTCTAATAATTCCATTAGCTAAAAATGGGCACAGAGTATGTACACTAGTATGGCACGTATTCGCGAGACTTCAGATTTTTAAATCTTCACCAAATTCAAACTCCTGAAGTTGTTTGATACACATTAAAAGGGTGCTATGCATTTCTTCTGATGTGACGTGTTCAAGTAAACATCTATTGGATTTTTTCCGGTTAATAACTCTTCGGCAATATGATAACACCTTTAGCAGGAACGACAATGCACTCAGCAGAGATTGGCTCCACAAAAAGGTATTCTCTGACTTTTCAGCAACAGTCAAAGATTTGGCCGGTTTTAACTCTTCTGTGGTTGTGCATTCAGGCTGCGGGAACTCAACATTTGGATCTAATAACCATTCTGGTCTTCTCCAACAAAGTTGGTGATTAATCAAGTCAACGGGGGCCATGTCTCTTGATGCACAATCAGCCGGATTGTTATTTGTGGCCACATGACTCCACTGGTCAAAGTCAACGATCGATTTTATTTCGGAAACTCGAATACTGATATAAGTAGTCCAACGACATGCGAGGCCTTTTAACCACGCTAAAACTACGGTTGAATCCGTCCATGCATGGAGTTTTTCCTTCGGGATACTCAGAACTGTGGACGCCTCATATAATAATCTTGCTGCTAGCAGTGCCCCGCAAAGTTCCAATCCTGGAATTGATATTTCTCTCTCAATAGGAGAAACCTTGGTGTTTGCTTTTACAAGACTCACGTATGCAGACTTCGAAGCGTCTGCAAAGGCATGCGGCTCTATATCACACTTGCCAGTGGTTTACATCCACCGGGGAATGCACATATTTTGTATTTTCTGCAAGTTCTCTCGGTATATCAGCCACTCATTTCGTAATTCATCTGGCAGATTTTCATCCCACATTAGATTAGCCTTCCACAGTCTCTGCATGAACATCTTAGCGTTGACGACAATAGGCGATATCCATCCTAGTGGATCGTATAATCTGGAAATACCAGAAAGCACTTTCCGTTTACTAACCGGCTCTATTAACTCTGGTAAGTTAACACTACTCAAAAGTTGTCTGTATTTCTTCTCCAGTTCATACCAAGTACTTTGACTAACTTGACAATTTTAATAGGTCTGATTTGATCGTCGTTAAGTGTATCTTCACTGACAGCTTTCAATAGTTCGTTGTTGTTACTACTCCTCTTTGATATTTGAAAACTAAATTTAATTTTGAAATTACTTACATTAGTCAATTACTAGTTATTACAATTTTTAAAAAACATAAATTAAAAAATTTGAAAACTACCTGATTTCATCAACTCGTTCATTTCATTGAATATTTGTAATCTTTCTGATTCACTTTCATCGCCCGTTAGCAAGTCGTCAACACAAAAATCTCTCTTAGTGACTCTCGCGGCTATAGGATACTTGGCACACTCATCATCTGATAGGCGTTGTAGTGATTTAACGGCTAAGTAAGGGGTACATGCTGTTCCTAATGTCAACATAAGCATTTTGTAATGCTGAAGGGGACCATTAGGATCCGGTTTCCACAAAATTCTTTGAAATCTGGTGTATTCCTCTTTGACCCGCACTTGGCGGTACATTTTGGTAATGTCCCCTACCAGACAAATTTTGTGACATCGCCATCTCATTTAGTGTCTCAAGTCGTCTTGTAACTTAGGACCAACGAGAAGATTGTCGTTCAAAGAGACATTGTTGACTTCTTTACACGATGCGTCGAATACATCGCGTACTTTAGTTGTTTCCTGTTCTTCTCGCACGACTACATGGTGAGGAAGGTACACGGCCTTGGGATCATTCTATTATCTTCATGTGATTCAGTTCAACGTCTTCATTCAAAACCTTGTGATAGTCTGAGATCAATTTTGGATTTTTTGATAACTTCCTCCCCAGGAAATTGTATCTCGATTGTAATATCTCTCTCAATTTACCGTATTGACAGTCAGGATCGTCAGTTTTGAACGGTAAACTTACTACTACTAGTCTTCCTTCGTGGTCTCTCGTTATTGTTGATTCAAACAGCTCTTCACATCTTTTCTCTTGTTTTGATAATTTTCTCTATATACTTCACGTTCATCCTCTAATTCCCAAAACTTCTTATGTTGTTCGTTTTCCCTGTATTTGAACATGCATGTTGATAATTCTCTCGACTAATGGTGATTCGATTGATGTTTTCCCTGACAGGATCCACACTAATGAAGTATTTTTAAGCAACGAGGTTGCCTTGCGGGCTTTTATTTACTCCCTCCATTATAATATAGTTATTGCAGTAAACGTCTGCGCCAAGTAAGGCCTTGCCTGCTGATGAAAAGGCCGGATCAGCTAATGTTAGTTGCTCGAGTTGCAGCCAATCCAGTTTGTTCACATTCTCAGTTGGAAGCAATGACGTTAACTGATTCAGGACATATGCCTGCACTCTCATTTGATGATTCGGTTCTCGCAGTGATTTTATGTTTATCCTTGATATACTTTCATTGATACCTACTTTCTTCAAGCCCAGCATCTATTTATTTATTTAATTTTATTTATTTAATTTTATTTTTCTTACCGTTTCTTCGATAACAAATGAAGCTTGCGAGCCTTGGTCTATTAGAGCTCGTAAAATGCGCTGACGACCACTCGTAGAAGTCTTTCGCAGTTGCTAGTAAGACCGTGCAAGGTCGGACACGTTCTCCAGATTGATATTATATAATTTCTTTTCCAGGTGTCACATTCTTTGGTTGATATTGGTTTACAAGTTTTAATTGTTCTGTATTTGTTTCAGCAGTCAAATGCGAAGTAGCTTTTTTCACTTCACGTTTTTCAAAATGAAGGAGTGTGTGGTGTTTCTTTCCACATTTGTGGCAACTTGTCGACTGCTGGCACAGTTTGACAGGATGAGATGGCGCCAAACAGTTGTAGCACAGTCTGGCTGTTTGCACAAAGTCTTGTCTTTGTGTCTTCTTGCCAAATTCTTTACACTGGAACAAATAGTGTTGATCTGAGCATAGAGACCCGTGCCCCTCGGTGGGGACATAATGGGTTGATGATGAGCATAGGGTACATGTGACCGAAGATTCTCGCGGTTTCTCATCTTGTACACCGGTGTAAAAAATGCTCTTGGCTTCACCGCAGGTTTCGTGTAGCTCGGGGATTGCTTTATTGCTGTCCTGGCAGCGTCAATCATTTCTAGCGTGCGAAATCTTGATTCCAGAAATTCGATGAGTTGAATCCATTTAGGCAAGTCATTTGTTGACGACTCACTGATCTTTACTGGTAGAACTGAAGTTCTATTAATTCAGGATTACCTGCATAGGCCTTTAAACACCTACCGTTCCATGGTTGTCGTGATATCACTAAATTGTGTTATATATTAATTTGTTACGTTAATCTAAAATAAGTGTATTTGTGTTTTACTGGGGTAACTGTCCGTCGTAAGAAGTTCACTTTGTTCTCATTAAGAAAACTCCAGGTCTGTTTAAATGCCTTATTTTCTCATTCGATTATTGTTTGTGACTGTTTGTTTCTTATAAATAAAAATTAAAAAAAACCATAAATAAAATGTATTCACCTTTTTAGAGGTACTTTAGAGGAGCCTTAATACTTACCTATGTAGCGTCACACACCAAGGGCAGTCGGCAGCAGTAGGGCACTCTGCAACACACAAGACATGGGTCAGTCGGGACTCGTGTCACGCGTTACGGTCGGGCATGTGGTCTGTCTGGGCCCGGGGCCCGGGGCACGCACCGGCTCGCGGCGGCGGCGGCGCGTCGTGCTCGCAGCACCAGTAGTAGTGGCCCGCACACTCGCCCACCCTGCACACACACACGCACGCAAATGAGTCAGCGACGCCGACGTCGGCACTCATATACCAACAGAACAATATGTACTGCTAGCTTTATTATGTACTGAACTTTTATGAAATTTTATGTGTAGGTGGGACATTCAGTTTGGTGAACCATAAATAAAAAAATATACCTCCGTACACCGCCAGTCTATGAATAAAAATTTGTGCTTATTTTTTTTTTTAATACATCTCTCAATTCTCAGGTATAATGAAATTAATAAATGTTTCGTCCTTAATAAAAAAAATAATAATACAAATCGCCCCGATACATTCCCGAGCCAAGGTTCTCATAACGCTAACAGTATTTCCGCGCTGTACAGCGAGGTACATCCTCTGCAGCACTATGGGCCAGAGCGGTATACGGTAGTCCAAGCCGCGGATCCTCAGACTACGCCCTACCTAATAAAGACTCTTCCCTGCACTCCCAAGCCCTTGTACTGTAGTCTCTAAAGCTAGAGACGTATCTTGGCACCGTTAATCAAATAGTTACCTTCGTTAATCGCTAAACCACAGATAAGATAGTTAACTTCGTTAAACGTTAAAGCGTTAAATTTCGGAAGATTTACCGCAAGTTAACGTTAATTTTTAATCCGTTAAAATGTGATGAAAATTGCCTTTGTACCGTTGCGTTAGTGATTTACTTAAATTATTTACAGATATGCACCATATTTTTTTTCCGAGCCGCCGCATCACGGGGGTCACAGAGTCCACAATGATAACCGACCTCCGATAGAAGATACCACCACAAGAAGAAGAACTGATTTACTTATAAAGTCGGCTGGTTCGGGTTCTGGGTTAACAGGCTAGGAACAAAAAAAAAAGACGTGAATAATTGAAGAGTGTAATTTAGTCATCTGGTACGAGTATAATGTGGATATTCACCTCCATAAACATGAATATTATGCTGGAGTACTCGTCTAAAAGCGAGATAAGATAAGATAAGATAAAGCGAGGCTTGTTTTCTAACCTTTAGCAAATAAACACTTAACAAAAAAAAACAAAACACTCGTCACTCTAAGCGCCGCCGCATCGTTTTTTGCTAAAGATCCTACTATGAAAGAGCAGTGGATAGATGTGATTAGGAGAGAAACTTGGATGCCAACGAAAATGAGCACAATTTGCTCCAAACACTTTAAAGAATATGATTATGTTATAAAGAAATCAGGAAATGGGTATTTGAAATCGGGTGCAATACCACAAGAAAAAGTTGTCCACATAATTAAATCTTCTTTATGTTTCAATGTATTAATATTTAACACCTAAATCAAGGAAACCTATCTATAGAGTCTAAAGTTATGCCTTATGTGCCCTAATCATCATCAGCCATTTGAAGCCCACTGCAGGACATGGGGGTTTTGCCATAATCGCCACGCTTGGCAGGCGGGTTGGCGATCGCAGTATGCGGTTGGAACCTCAGGAAGACGCTGCTGCCCGTTTCCTGGTAATTGATTTCCTTAGTCGCCTTCTACGACATCCACGGAAGGAAATGGAGTGACGCTATTCTTAATCCGGCGCCACACGGTGCCCTAATAGTAGATATCTATTAAATATTATTGACTACGTAGTATAGTAACTATATTTTAGATGTAGGCAAAAATAGGCTAAGATGGCAAGACGAAATATTATTTGGTTTTATTTTTCTCAGAGTGTTTCGGTTTCAGAGTTTCTCCTGTCGCCGTTTTTTCCGTTCCGTTTTACGCGAATCAAATCAAAATTATCTTTCATAAATTGACTTAAATGTCAATTTATGAAAAATATATGAGCATTATCAGTTTATTAAACATAGTATCATCTTTGAAAGTAACTTTTTTATTTCATTTACCTAAATATTACTAAAAGAAAATAAACTCGGGCCATCTGCCTGACAAGGAACGTAAGTGCTTTATCTTGCGTGTATGACCTTAACCACTTATTGATTTATCAAACTAAAAGAAAAAGATGAAGACGTGATGAGGTTTAAAGTACTCGTTTGATGACTAGTAGCGTCATTTAGATTCACTAAATTGTGGCTCTAAGTAACTAAATTGTGAGCTTCAAAGTATGGCCACAGGTATGGCGATGATCACTCCTGTCTTTTAATAATCCTTGGTCAAAACACAAAGTTAATAATATCGATATCTTTTTAACTTTTTGTCAATCCCTACTGCTTGTTTGTACAGGCGCTCACACACATCAAAAGTTGGTGTGACTGCTTTGGCCAATTGCAACGCTTGCTTTCGCGGCCTTCGACTCACGCACACATGTATAAGCAGGCAAGAAGAGAACGTTGACGCGGCGACAGTGGTTCCCGTACAAAATACACGATAGGGCAATTCTAACTTATTTTCCCTGTTCTGTGGTTTAATGCTTAACCTCAACAAATCCCAATACCTACATTTCAATCTGTCAGGTAGAGCCTACAAACCCCTGCATGTACGTGTTGGAGACACAGTCCTAGATCAGGTCCCCGGCGGTGTGTTCCTTGGGTTCAATATAGATAGAGCCCTGTCGTGGGAAATCCGCATAGACAACCTATGCGGTAAACTCGGAAGCGCCTGATTCGCTCTGTACCTACAGGCTAAGCTGGACCTTACCTCTTGAAACGGTGAGATCGTGTTACTTTGCGACGGTGCACTCACAGCTGCTATATGGAGTAGAGTTCTGGGGATGCGCGGCCGACTGGATGCGCACCTTCAGAATGCAGAAGCGAGCTCTCAGAGCAATAGCACAAGTTCCGAAGGACGAATCCGCCAAACTGTACTTCGAGAAGTACAGTATACTTACAGTGCCGGCAATGGTTATCATGCAAGCAGCTGTGTGCACGCGGTAGCATATGCTTGAGTACACAAGACTTAGCGACTGCCATAGGTACAGCAGCCGTAACATGGACAAACTCTCATCTGTGTCCCACAAGCTTACCAAATCAGGTAGACTAATACGTTTTGGGGCCGAGAGTGTACAACCGCCTGCCAATAAATATAATTGATTCAACATCATCGCAGTGTTTTAAAATTAAACTAAAAAAGTGGCTTGTCAAGCAAACGGTCTATAGTTATGATTGCTGGCTTAATTAGCTACTCTGATTATTTTATTATATATTATAATATATGCTTAGGCACTTAAAATATAAATATGTGTGACAACCTATCTCGATCCCAAATCTTTAACCTTACTTTTTGGAATTGGTATTATTATTTTACATTTACGATTGAGCGCTATATTAGTAATTTGAATTAATGTTAATTGTAATTAATTATTGTAATCATTGTGTGAATTGTGAGTTGTAATTATTGTATTCAAATTATTAATTGAGGTGAAAGTAATAATTATAAATAAAGATGTGTATGTGTATGTCGATGCGCCGACGCGACGGACAGAGTAGGTAATACAAACCTGATCTCGTTGTCGTCGATGGTCCCGTAGATGTCGACGGTGCGGTTGCCGCGGCACTGCGTGTACTTCACGCACACGCCCTCGCGCCCCGACGGCAGCGTGCACGAACGGGACTCTGCACAACACACACAGACACAAACATTTCATTTGCTTGCTAATTATTTTGTCCCATACTACATGTATAACTATCTACTTATTATAGGTATTATCGCCATTAGGTTACTATTATACTCGCTTTATCCGAATATCTTAGAGAGATCACGAGTAGTAACACATACGGCGTCGCATGTCGCCATAACGCACAGTGCGTTATTTGAGAGGTACCTAGTTACAAAAAACACCCAACTACCCAGTGAACTGTCACTCGAGCGGCATTTATTTATTTTATTGCATACTGCTTCGACTTGTAGTTTCCAAGAGCATTGTTCACCCAGGAAAATGCCTTGAAAGGAAAATTTTGTTTGATTTACTTCTTGTATTTTATTATTTTTTATTGCTATATTTAGTTTAATTTCATGGTTTTTCTTTGTTGACTTTTCTAAGCCTTAAATACCACAGAAAAAAAAGAGTAGAAGTCGTAAGTGGGCGGTGCCCGCGTGCCTCACATTAGCAACGTATTGCCTATGCTTAGTCTGACAGTTTTTCTTACCTCAGTTGCCGTGCGCTTCTAGTAAAAAAAAATAAAAAATCTTTAAAAGAGTGGTTACTGGCTCCCACACTAGAATTTCCTGTGCTATGGGTAGCCAGGCTTCTTCCAAAATACATGATAATGTATTTTACAATAGTTACCAATAGCATCTAATATCTAAACGTTCTTATACCGTAACGTAAGTAACGACTACAAGAAACAACACAAATAGCAATACCAGCTTACAAACGTTGAAACACGAGTCCCACTAAAATGTATGTTAATTAGCACATAGTCTACATTACATAAATTTTAATAAAATGTACATTAATTTGGAATGTTTTTTTTATTTATTGTTATGGACCTGTTTCTGAACTAAGAATACCACTTAGCAAACTTAAAACTACTCAAAAGTAAACAATTGTGAAAACTCTACTAAAATGCCTTATTGCGCTGTGTTAGAGTGCAAAAATAAAAGTTGGGGACCAAAATGTACCGATCATGCCGTAACATTTCATCGGTAAGTAGTATTTCATTGTATTTTTAATTAAATTTGCAATAACATCAACAAGGAATAGAATCTGAAAGTGAGAAAGTGAAACCACCTTTATTTACTGCATTGTTCATCGAAGTTTGTGTACTTTTTCTAGAAATTTCTGTCAACATTTGAATGCTTCTCAATTAGAGATGGGACACAACATGATAAAAATCTATCGATAATTATATATGACTTAGCAGTCGTAGATAATTATCGGTACTTAGAGTACCTACGTCTAAGCAGGTACTTTGGGAAAATAATTTTGTTATTTTATACCTACTTCCGGAGACATGAGCACAGCTAGATTCGCGATATAGTTCTTCCTCACCAGTTTATCAGGGATTAAAAAATAAGACTATCAATGTAATTTTAATCTTTCATTTTTAAATGCTGAGTATTAACCGATATTCCAACTCGAGAAGATCCAAATCGACTCGTATTGTTTTTTTACGTCTGTTCGGAAGTTTAGGTAAATTATTAATTATATTGTTTAGCTGTTGACGTGCATTAGATTTTTGTTTAGTTTTAATGTTTTTTTTATTATCTTATTTATTTTTGAGCTTGATCACTTAGACGAACATGTTAGCTCCATCAAGACTATTCACTTTACTACTACTAAAACTATAACTAAGTGCAAGCATCGATGAAATTTCGAGCCTCTTTACAAACTCCTCTGTATTACGTACAGGCAGCGACATCTGGCCGAAGTGAATTACATCACTTGCAGCCCCGAGTAACTCGGCCCATTTGCCCATTAGCTCAGTTGGGAGAGCGCTGGTACGGTGAGCCAGAGGTCACGGGTTCAAGTCCCAGCATGGGTGGAATTTTTAGCCTCTAAATAGGTTTTTAAAATTGTCCTCAACACGGGTTAGTGCAACAAAAAGAATATATAATAACAATATCTCTGACAAAAAATCATTATCATTCGATTTAGGTATACTGTAACACAACAAATAATCACACATAGTTTATATTTGCATAAAATATGAAAAATGTTTCAATATTGTTTTTTGTTTGGTAGAATACATTGTTTTTTAATTTTGATTTTTTAGCACCAGACAAAAGGGGGTCAAATCTTTACGTTTCGGAACTAAGTGACCGGATGTCTATATTTTCTTAGTATTGTTATGTTGGCTATGTAATCTTTTAATTTCTAACACTTCCAAAGTTTAGCTCGAATGAGGCGGTATAATCTTCACGGAAAACAAATAAAAATGGGCCGAGTCACATTTTTTTCAGCTAGAGTAGCTCGAGTTTAATTAAGGGCTGTCTCGAGTAACAACTCGAGTCTTCTCGAGTCAACTCGAGTCAGCGCTTTATTTACCAATGGCAGCTTGGCACTCATAGTGTGCGTTTAGTTTATATGTGTGAGTTTTGTCACACTGGTTTTCATACTAATAGACCATGTCACTACTTCTATTCTTTTTTTTTGTTCTGTGTTAAATATCCACGAGGAGTTACAGAAAGTTATCTCTCTCCAGACATTACTTGTGGTTTGACAGGCTTTTTATCAACTGTAAAAAATTACATAATTAGAAGTATGTATACATTTAGGTATTGTAGAAGTATAATTGGGAGCCGGTGCCCAAAATATATGGCAGATAATATATATATATATATATATATATATTACTAATATATATAGCTACAATCCGGTATACTCACTGACTGACTGACTGACTGACAGATCATCTATAGGTTTCCTCGGAAACGGTAAGAGTTACGTGAAAATTTTGTATGAGAAAGTTGTAGGGAATGTATGATATACAGCCATCCTATGAAGCCGATTTTTGAATTTCGAACGCCTTCTCCCATACAAATGGGCTAACTTTTTTGTTTACCGGCCGATTTGGATGAAATTTAGAACAGGTGTTTGTTTCGTGATTTAATTTTGAAAAAAAATTTTGAACGTTCGAAATTCAAAATAGGGGCGAGAATATGGCCGCCCAAAAAATCGACCTCTGCGCAAAAAAGTCGGCAGCCAACTAGGCATATGCTAGAGACGTGCCCTAAACGGCATCGGGTTGTCAAAGGACCCGGGTATATGAGAAAAATCTGACATTTTGGATTTTCAAGATGGCGGCCGAGATATCGACGATTGAAAATGAGAAAATTTTGTATGGAGAATTTGTACTGAAAATCGACTTTTAGTACAAAATTTTAAACAAAAATGAACAATTCTTCAAAAATAACATTTTCCGAGGCCAAAGCCGGGATGAGAAACCTCGCCGCGGCGAGGCCGAAGGCCGAGCTCCGTTCAGGCCGAGGCCGAAGGCCGAGACCATACATTTTCCGGCGAACAAGGAACAACGCAAAAGCCAGATGGGACAAACTTGCGAGGCCGAAAGCCGAGCTCCGCGAAGCGGACCCAAGAACCCCGCCCGCGGCGAGGCCGAAGGCCGAGCTCCGTTCAGGCCGAGGCCGAAGGCCGAGACTATACATTTTCGGCGAACAAGCAACAACGCAAAAGCCAGATGGGACAAACTTGCGAGGCCGGAGGCCGAGCTCCGCGAAGCGGGAACGAGGAACCCCGCCGCGGCGAGGCCGAAGGCCGAGCTCCGTCCAGGCCGAGGCCGAAGGCCGAGACCATACATGTTCCCACTTATCAAATCCCTACCCCAAGTGTCTAGCGAGGCCCTAGGCCGAGCGCCGCGGAGAGCGAAGCTCGGAGCGGCTGGGGGTTGGCGCGCGTAAGCGCGCAGGGGGTTCACCCCCTAGTTACTAATATATATAGCTACAATCCGGTATACCCACTGACTGACTGACTGACTGATCATCTATAGGTTTCCTCGGAAACGGTAAGAGTTACGTGAAAATTTTGTATGAGAAAGTTGTAGGAAATGTATGATATACAGCCATCCTATGAAGCCGATTTTTGAATTTCGAACGCCTTCTCCCATACAAATGAGCTAACTTTTTTGTTTACCGGCCGATTTGGATGAAATTTGAAACGGGCGTTTGGTTTGTGATCTAATTTTGAAAAAAAATTTTGAACGTTCGAAATTCAAAATAGGGGCGAGAATATAGCCGCCCGAAAAATCGACCTCTGCGCAAAAAAGTCGGCAGCCAACTGGGCACATGCTGGAGACGTGCCCTAAACGGCATCGGGTGTTCAAACGACCCAGGTATATGAGAAAAATCGGACATTTTGGATTTTCAAGATGGCGGCCGAGATATCGACGATTGAAAATGAGAAAATTTTGTATGGAGAATTTGTACTGAAAATCGACCTTTAGTACAAAATTTTAAACAAAAATGAACAATTTTTCAAACAATTTTTCGAGGCCGAAGCGGTGGTGAGGAACCTCGCCGCGGCGAGGCCGAAGGCCGAGCTCCGTTCAGGCCGAGGCCGAAGGCCGAGACTCTACATTTTCGGCGAATAAGCAACAACGCAAAAGCCAGATGGGACAAACTTGCGAGGCCGAAGGCCGAGCTCCGCGAAGCGGGCCGCAGAAACACCGCCACGGCGAGGCCGAAGGCCGAGCTCCGTTCAGGCCGAGGCCGAAGGCCGAGACTATACATTTTCGGCGAACAAGCAACAACGCAAAAGCCAGATGGGACAAACTTGCGAGGCCGGAGGCCGAGCTCCGCGAAGCGGGCACGAGGAACCCCGCCGCGGCGAGGCCGAAGGCCGAGCTCCGTCCAGGCCGAGGCCGAAGGCCGAGACCATACATGTTCCCACTCAAACAATCCCAACGTCAAGTGTCTAGCGAGGCCCTAGGCCGAGCGCCGCGGAGAGCGAAGCTCGGAGCGGCTGGGGGTTGGCGCGCGTAAGCGCGCAGGGGGTTCACCCCCTAGTATATATATATATATATATATATCTCTCTCTCTCTCTCTCTCATCATAAGCAGCCTAACTACGTCCTACTGTAGGGCACAGGCCTTCTCTCAGAGAGAGAGTATGGGCATAATCACCACGCGTGCCCACCGCGGATTGGCGATTTCAAGCGCTGAGGTATGTGAATAGCTCAGACACCCAGGTTTCCTCGCGAGTGGTATTGCTACTATAACTTCACAAATGTACATAACTTAGAAAAAAAAGTCATAGGTACATGCCCGCACTGGGAATATGTATATGCTGGCATGTACCTATGACTGTACGTATGTATTATATATACCTATATATTCTCTATAATTTACTTACTTTTGAAATCTTAGCTTTTTATTTTTGATTATTGGCGCTGTGCTTTTTGACATTATTTATTATTGCACCCAATGTACATAGTGATTATATTTTGTTTAATTAAAAAAAAACTAAAATGCCTTTATTCAAATAATACCTTGCACGTACAGAACATTGCAGAAGGCTCATTTTAAGGAAATATTTACCTGTACAAAGAGGCTCCGCTCTTTCTACGCTATAATCTATTAAATGTGCTTATTAATCAATTATGTTACATTATTTAAGGTATATATAAAATCTTTTCGAATACATATGTTTTAAGTATATAGGAAAAAGCTTTCCTTAATTAAAAATGTGCGCTATTTTGACGTTTATACACTGTTTTTGTATTTGCAATACTTAGGTATGTAATTGTTTTTCATGACATTGCGGGTTTTTTAAGTAATACCAATTTATCAAACACCAAAATGATTTAAAAACAATATGAGTGAGTCTAGGGCTGTTTGCCCTCATTGCCCTGGTTCCTCGAGACAATTCGTTGTTCCGCGTGGATTACCTAAATGTTATATCAGTAGGGCTCACAGGGGTTTACACGCTTTTCTCAATCAATCTGTTGTGCAGGATGGAGTCAACATTCTTCCTCTGCCGCCGCCAACTTGCTCGCTATTGTGAGGAACGTGACTACTTTTCACATATCACATGTTCTGGTGAAATATTGTTGATTTTTTTGTTTTTATGTAAATAATAACTTATAATTTTTAGAATATATATTACTTTGAAAATAAAATCCTGTAACTACTTACAAGGTAGCAATGGCCTCTAGGCCGAACAAGTTTACATAACTAGCTTCGAAGTAGTGCAAGGTTTATCGACGTCATTTATGAGTGAGTAAACCGGAAAAAAGGTTTAATGACTTCAGGAGCTCAAGTACCTACCTCACAAAACCAAAAAATAACTTGTATCAATCAATCAGCCCGTATTCGCCCACTGCTGGACATAAGCCTTGTATAAAGTTAATGTTCTGGTGACATCAGGCACGCAAAGTTACAACAATAGTTACAACCTAGAACCTACCTATAAACATAAACAAACATTTACATACAGGCACATAGGTACATTGCTTCTGGCCCCACGCTAGGATACCCTGTGTCGTATCTACCTATAATAGATTTTGAGTTATGCCGCGTGTCTAGATACGAAGCCGACACTGTGCCTACCTACCTATGATTGCGTATCAGGTTCTTGGGTTTTACCCAATAAACAAGTTTGAGTTTGCAGCTGGGTTGGGTAGCTACTGCTTGCACTTACCTTTGACGACACAAACGCGAACTTGTTTATTGAGTGAGACATGGTAAGACCCAAAAACCTGATACGCAACCATTCGATTTGACTATAATATTTTTATACACTTTTTGTTGCACTAACCCGTGCTGAGGTTAAATATTATAAAAAGGTTTTTATAATATTTTCTGGATTCTTAGGGTTCTGTACCTCAAAAGGAAAAAACGAGACCCTTATAGGATCACTTCGTTGTCCGTCCGTCCGTCCGTCCGTCCGTCTGTCTGTCAAGTTATCTATCTATCAAGACTCCGTGAAGAAAACGCGTAAAGGTATCGAGTTCAAATTAAAACTATATACTCAAGTCTACAGTCCCGTTAAGCTGTGAAAAAATCAAACTTCTAAGTTAACGTATACGGTCGTTTATGCCGCAAAAAACGTATATTTTGACACTCGAGGGAATCAAAATTTATAGATAGGGTATTTTTTCTTGACCTACAACTGTAAAATTTGGTCTTATACTACAAGTACAGGAAAAAATCTGGAAACTATACATACATTTGTGATTAAATCGCAAAAAATAGTCTTTGAAGTTCGGGAAAAGATCGAAAAAAACTGCGAGACTCGATTCCTGATTTATAATATTTAAGTACCTACAAGTACCTGAGATTCCAACCGCATACTGCGATCGCCAACCCGCCTGTCAAGCGTGGCGATTATGGCAAAACCCTTCATGTTTATGAGAGCCACGGAGGAGGCCTGTGTCCTGCAGTGGGCGTCAAATGGCTGATGATGAATGACGATGATAAAGTACCTACAAATTTGTACGAAATCCTCGGTGGGCGAGTCCGACTCGCACTTGGCCGGTTTTGGTGTTACGGATAACTTTTTGCAGTCCTAGAAAAATATATCTTGTAGTACTGCAGGTACTGCTCGACCAGTCGAGATTGTAGGTAAATATGGGCTATCAACTTCATAATGGACCAGGTAATTAAAGTTCATACACCTAATTTGGAGATTTAATTGGTAATTTGGTAGGTGTAGAAAATTTGGTAAGTTCTATAGCACGATTATTTCTATAGAACTATTTGTAATATCTTTCACCTGGTTGTGCAATAGTGTTCTCTATCTATTAGAGAAAGGGACTGGATAACTATTTGCCTCTTGCTCAAACAATAGAGACGGCGATAATGTATGAGCCAGACGCAAATAGTTGCCCAGTACCTTTCTTGGTCACGTTATAGTAAAAAATCCTTTTTAGAGGCTGGATTACGCACCTCGGTTGCTGGGATTCAGACTGAAAGGCGGCGTCGTGACCGCCCCCGCCGCCCCCGCGCCCTGTGCCGCCACCGTCGACACCTGCAGCTGCAGCATCGCGGCGCTATAAACAAAAACCGGACAAGTATCATATGTACCTAGTGATTTTACTACCATGAAAAATTCAAAATTATATTTATATGACCATTGTAGGTCATATAATTTTGATTGCGTTGACATATAATAGAAGCCTGAATTTTTTACACTTTGAAGGAACCGCGAACTCTCAGGCGGTTATTTAATAAGGTTCTTTATTTTAATTTTATTGTTTATTGGACAACCAACAGCTTATACGAGAGGCACACCTATTTACAAAGTTGATATGATTAACGTAAACGTCAACAACAGGTTTTCACTGGTAATAGCTAAATATGGTGTACCTAATGATATTTGATTTGAGAGATGATGGCTACACCACAACAGTCTTATTTTCATAAAGTTCACAGGTACTTACAGAAAATGCAGTATACGAAAACCAAACATTGTTGTTAGTATTTCAACGGCTCGAGTTTTAAGTAAAAAGGTTTATAGGTAAAAATATTGTATTATTTTCATTAATTAAATGTCGAATTACGTGGCCGTTGTGCGAAGCTGCCGCCTGCGCGCGAGTCACTCCACAGACTAACTAAATAAATAGAGACTTTAACTAATGCTTCGGTCACACGCAGCGACTAATCGCTGCGAGTGCCTACTCGCCGCGAGTATTCGCTGCGTGTGACAGGCTATTCGCTGCGAGTAGATTTAATCGCCACGACTAAAATTGAGAATGTTCAATTTTTGCTCGCTGCGAATGCGCACTGACAGTCGAAATTCGCGTATAGAATTCGCTGTGTGTGATAGGCAGGTAGGTAGCAAATTCTGCGGCTATTATTCGCGGCGCGTGCACTCATAATTATTATCCAGCTGTTACCAGTGTTTTTGATATCGTTGGTCTAGCGTCTCATGCAGTGTTTGACAGTAACAAATGTGGGTCAACTCCACAGACTGCTGTGGCTCAACTGTGATACTTTGTTTGGCGCATTAGCAGAGTCTGTAACTTTGACTATGTGATAGTACTGGGAGACTTAAATGTAAATATATTGCAACCCAGTATCTATAAAAATAAATTGGAAAACTTTTTGACATATACCCTGTTAAAGAATTTTGTAAGTGTCCCCACTCATTTCACAAATGACTCCTCAACCTCAATTGACAATCGACCCTACCAAAATATTGTAACTAGCGATCATATCTCTGATTTAGGTAGCTATGCTATTGTGACAGCTGAATTCAAAATAAAAAAAACCAATATACCGACTCGTAAAATCTTAACTAGATCTTTGAATACTATTGACATTCAAAACTTTAATTCGGAACTGGAATCAATTAGTTGGGACAGTTTGTCCAGCTTGTCGGATGTCAACCTAATCGCGCAAGAGTTTGCTACAATTGTGATCAAGAACAAACAGAAGCCTTGGTTCACATCACCAGTAATATTAGATTTATTATGAAGTTACGAGATCAAGCACATGTCTGAAACACCTGGCGAATGCCAGCTTGGACCAGGAGAAACGTTGTTTCTTTGAGAATCATGTAAACAGCAATATAAACAAACCAAAAATTTATGGAAATCTCTTAATAAAAAAAAAACCACTCCATAGACCATTTTTGACGACGCAAATTAAATAAATGACCATTTTTTGAATATCCTTGGCAATAGCCAGAAAATTAGAACCAGTCAATGATACAATCATATCTCGGGCAATTCTGGCACTGAACTCAAATACGCAAAGTATCGACGGTATCTACTTAGATATGCTTGTCACTACACGGCCCTTTTCAATGGCAACTCTTACTAAAAATTGTCAACAGATCAATTACTTCCTCGACATTCCTTGACTGCTAGAGGACCGATGTAAGGCCTCTTAGCCTATTACCTATAGCTTCTAAGGTTCTCGAAAAAATAGTTTATGATCAGGTGATGAGATATTGCGAAAATAACAATATTCTTCCGCAGACCCAATCTGGTTTTAGGAAAAGTCATAGCACTAGGACTGCTTTGCTCGATGTTGTGGACGACATCTTATGTGCTCAAGACGCTGTCTACGGAAGTATTCTCACATTGCTGGATTTGTCACGCGCTTTTGACTCTATTAACATAAATCTTCTTCTATCCAAACGGCTTTGATA